>CM064058.1:32441357-33641357 GCA_032594955.1 Panicum miliaceum | reverse complement strand
ATTTTATTACAGCATGAAAGTCACTGCAAAATAGGTCTGAACTGGTGCAATTAGTGCAAATGTTCGTGTAACGAAGTCGCGTCGAAACTTTTCACAACGAACGCACCCGATCCACCCCATTGGACCCTAAACTCATGTTTTGGTGCGTTTCGGACCGTTTTATTACACCACGAAAGTCGTTGCAAAACGAGGCCGAACTGGTGCAATTAGTGCGAAAGTTCGTGCAACGAAGTCGCGTCGAAATTTTTTGCAACGATCGCACCCGATACACCCCATTGGACAATAAACTCATGTTTTGGTGCGTTTCGGACCGTTTAGTTACTACACGAAACTAGATGCAAAACGAGGCCGATCTGGTGAATTTACTACACGAAACTAGTTCGTGCAACGAAGTCGCGTCAGAATTTTTCGCAACGAACGTACACGATACACCCCATTGGACAATAAACTCATGTTTTGGTGCGTTTCGGACCGTTTAGTTACTACACGAAACTAGATGCAAAACGAGGCCGATCTGGTGAATTTAGTGCAAAAGTTCGTGCAACGAAGTCGCGTCGGAATTTTTCGCAACGAACGCAGCCGATCCACCCCATTGGACCCTAAACTCATGTTTTGTTGCGTTTTGGACCGTTTTGTTATTGCACGAAAGTCGGTGCAAAATGAGGTCGTACTGTTTCATGTAGTGCTAACGTTCGTGCAACGAAGTCGCGTCGGAATTTTTCGCAACGAACACACCCGATCCACCCCATTGGACCCTAAACTCCTATTTTGGTACATTTCGGACTATTTTATTACAGCACGAAAGTCGTTGCAAAACGATGCCGAACTGGTGCAATTAGTGCAAAAGTTCATGCAACGAAGTCGCGTCGGAATTTTTCGCAACGAAAGCACCCGATCCACCCCATTGGACCCTAAACTCCTATTTTGGTGTGTTTCGGACCGTTTTATTACAGCACGAAAGTCGTTGCAAAATAGGTCTGAACTGGTGCAATTAGTGCAAATGTTCGTGCCACGAAGTCGCGTCGGAATTTTTCACAACGAACGCACCCGATCCACCCCATTGGACCCTAAACTCATGTTTTGGTGCGTTTCAGACCGTTTTATTACAAAATGAAAGTCATTGTAAAACGAGGCCGAACTGGTGCAATTAATACAAAAGTTCGTGCAACGAAGTCGCGTCAGAATTTTTCACAACGAACGTACCCGATACACCCCATTGGACAATAAACTCATGTTTTGGTGCGTTTCGGACCGTTTAGTTACTACACGAAACTAGATGCAAAACGAGGCCGTTCTGGTGAATTTAGTGCAAAAGTTCGTGCAACGAAGTCGCGCCGGAATTTTTCGCAACGAACGTAGCCGATCCACCCCATTGGACCCTAAACTCATGTTTTGTTGCGTTTCGGACCGTTTTGTTATTGCACGAAAGTCGGTGCAAAATGAGGTCGTACTGTTTCATGTAGTGCTAACGTTCGTGCAACGAAGTCGCGTCGGAATTTTTCGCAACGAACGCACCCGATCCACCCCATTGGACCCTAAACTCCTATTTTGTTGCGTTTCAGACCGTTTTATTACAGCATGAAAGTCACTGCAAAATAGGTCTGAACTGGTGCAATTAGTGCAAATGTTCGTGTAACGAAGTCGCGTCGGAACTTTTCACAACGAACGCACCCGATCCACCCCATTGGACCCTAAACTCATGTTTTGGTGCGTTTTGGACCGTTTTAATACACCACGAAAGTCGTTGCAAAACGAGGCCGAACTGGTGCAATTAGTGCGAAAGTTCGTGCAACGAAGTCGCGTCGAAATTTTCTGCAACGATCGCACCCGATACACCCCATTTTACCCTAAACTCATGTTTTGTTGTGTTTCGGACCGTTTCGTTAGTGCACGAAAGTCGATGCAAAATGGGGCCGAACTAGTGCAAATAGTGCAAAAGTTCGTGCAACGAAGTCGCGTCGGAATTTTTCGCAACGAACACACCCGATACACCCCATTGGACCCTAAACTCATGTTTTGGTGCATTTCGGACCGTTTTGTTACCGCACGAAACTCGATGCAAAACGAGGCCGTTCTGGTGAATTTAGTGCAAAAGTTCGTGCAACGAAGTCGCGTTGGAATTTTTCGCAATGAACGCACCCGATCCACCCCATTGGACCCTAAACTCATGTTTTGGTGCGTTTCAGACCGTTTTATTACACCACGAAAGTCGTTGCAAAACAAGTCCGAACTGGTGCAATTAGTGCGAAAGTTCGTGCAACGAAGTCGCGTCAGAATTTTTCGCAACGAATGCAGCCGATCCACCCCATTGCACCCTAAACTCATGTTTTGTTGCGTTTCGGACCGTTTCGTTATGGCACGAAAGTCGGTGCAAAATGAGGTCGTACTGTTTCATTTAGTGCTAACGTTCGTGCAACAAAGTCGCGTCGGAATTTTTCACAACGAACGCACCCGATCCACCCCATTGGACCCTAAACTCATGTTTTGGTGCGTTTCAGACCGTTTTATTACAACATGAAAGTCGTTGTAAAACGAGGCCGAACTGGTGCAATTAATACAAAAGTTCGTGCAACGAAGTCGCGTCAGAATTTTTCGCAACGAACGTACCCGATACACCCCATTGGACAATAAACTCATGTTTTGGTGCGTTTCGGACCGTTTAGTTACTACACGAAACTAGATGCAAAACGAGGCCGTTCTGGTGAATTTAGTGCAAAAGTTCGTGCAACGAAGTCGCGTCGGAATTTTTCGCAACGAACGTAGCCGATCCACCCCATTGGACCCTAAACTCATGTTTTGTTGCGTTTCGGACCGTTTTGTTATTGCACGAAAGTCGGTGCAAAATGAGGTCGTACTGTTTCATGTAGTGCTAACGTTCATGAAACGAAGTCGCGTCGGAATTTTTCGCAACGAACGCACCCGATCCACCCCATTGGACCCTAAACTCCTATTTTGGTGTGTTTCGGACCGTTTTATTACAGCACGAAAGTCGTTGCAAAATAGGTCTGAACTGGTGCAATTAGTGCAAATGTTCGTGCAACGAAGTTGCGTCGGAATTTTTCACAACGAACGCACCCGATCCACCCCATTGGACCCTAAACTCATGTTTTGGTGCGTTTCAGACCGTTTTATTACAACATGAAAGTCGTTGTAAAACGAGGCCGAACTGGTGCAATTAATACAAAAGTTCGAGCAACGAAGTCGCGTCAGAATTTTTCGCAACGAACGTACCCGATACACCCCATTGGACAATAAACTCATGTTTTGGTGCGTTTCGGACCGTTTAGTTACTACACGAAACTAGATGCAAAACAAGGCCGTTCTGGTGAATTTAGTGCAAAAGTTCGTGCAACGAAGTCGCGTCGGAATTTTTCGCAACGAACGCAGCCGATCCACCACCCCATTGGACCCTAAACTCATGTTTTGTTGCGTTTCAGACCGTTTTGTTAGTGCACGAAAGTCGGTGCAAAATGAGGTCGTACTAGTGAATTTAGTGCAAAAGTTCATGCAACGAAGTCGCGTCGGAATTTTTCGCAACGAAAGCACCCGATCCACCCCATTGGACCCTAAACTCCTATTTTGGTGTGTTTCGGACCGTTTTATTACAGCACGAAAGTCGTTGCAAAATAGGTCTGAACTGGTGCAATTAGTGCAAATGTTCGTGCAACGAAGTCGCGTCGTAATTTTTCACAACGAACGCACCCGATCCACCCCATTGGACACTAAACTCATGTTTTGGTGCGTTTCAGACCGTTTTATTACAACATGAAAGTCGTTGTAAAACGAGGCCGAACTGGTGCAATTAATACAAAAGTTCGTGCAACGAAGTCGCGTCAGAATTTTTCGCAACGAACGTACCCGATACACCCCATTGGACAATAAACTCATGTTTTGGTGCGTTTCGTACCGTTTAGTTACTACACGAAACTAGATGCAAAACGAGGCCGTTCTGGTGAATTTAGTGCAAAAGTTCGTGCAACGAAGTCGCGTCGGAATTTTTCGTAACGAACGCACCCGATACACGCCATTTTACCCTAAACTCATGTTTTGTTGTGTTTCAGACCGTTTCGTTATTGCACGAAAGTCGATGCAAAACGGGGCCGAACTGGTGCAATTAGTGCAACAGTTCGTGCAACGAAGTCGCGTCGGAATTTTTCGCAACGAACACACCCGATACACCCCATTGGACTCTAAACTCATGTTTTGGTGCATTTCGGACCGTTTTATTACTGCACGAAACTCGATGCAAAACAAGGCCGTTCTGGTGAATTTAGTGCAAAAGTTCGTGCAACGAAATCGCGTCGGAATTTTTCACAACGTACGCACCCGATCCACCCCATTGGACCCTAAACTCATGTTTTGGTGCGTTTCGGACTGTTTTATTACAACATGAAAGTCGTTGTAAAATGAGGCCGAACTGGTGCAATTAATGCAAAAGTTCGTGCAATGAAGTCGCGTCAGAATTTTTCGCAACGAACGTACCCGATAAACCCCATTGGACCCTAAACTCATGTTTTGGTGCGTTTCGGACCGTTTAGTTACTACGCAAAACTAGATGCAAAACGAGGCCGTTCTTGTGAATTTAGTGCAAAAGTTCGTGCAACGAAGTCGCGTCGGAATTTTTCGCAACGAACGCACCCGATCCACCCCATTGGACCCTAAACTCCTTTTTTGGTGCGTTTCAGACCGTTTTATTACAGCATGAAAGTCACTGCAAAATAGGTCTGAACTGGTGCAATTAGTGCAAATGTTCGTGTAACGAAGTCGCGTCGGAACTTTTCACAACGAACGCACCCGATCCACCCCATTGGACCCTAAACTCATGTTTTGGTGCGTTTCGGACCGTTTTATTACACCACAAAAGTCGTTGCAAAACGAGGCCGAACTGGTGCAATTAGTGCGAAAGTTCGTGCAACGAAGTCGCGTTGGAATTTTTCGTAATGAACGCACCCGATCCACCCCATTGGACCCTAAACTCATGTTTTGGTGCGTTTCGGACCGTTTTATTACACCACGAAAGTCATTGCAAAACAAGTCCGAACTGGTGCAATTAGTGCGAAAGTTCGTGCAACGAAGCCGCGTCAGAATTTTTCGCAACGAACGCAGCCGATCCACCCCATTGCACCCTAAACTCATGTTTTGTTGCGTTTCGGAACGTTTCGTTATGGCACGAAAGTCGGTGCAAAATGAGGTCGTACTGTTTCATTTAGTGCTAACGTTCGTGCAACGAAGTCGCGTCGGAATTTTTCGCAACGAATGCACCCGATCCACCCCATTGGACCCTAAACTCATGTTTTGGTGCATTTCGGACCGTTTTGTTACTCCACGAAACTCGATGCAAAATGATGCCGTTCTGGTGAATTTAGTGCAAAAGTTCATGCAACGAAGTCGCGTCGGAATTTTTCGCAACGAAAGCACCCGATCCACCCCATTGGACCCTAAACTCCTATTTTGGTGTGTTTCGGACCATTTTATTACAGCACGAAAGTCGTTGCAAAATAGGTCTGAACTGGTGCAATTAGTGCAAATGTTCGTGCAACGAAGTCGCGTCGGAATTTTTCACAACGAACGCACCCGATCCACCCCATTGGACCCTAAACTCATGTTTTGGTTCGTTTCAGACCGTTTTATTACAACATGAAAGTCGTTGTAAAACGAGGCCGAACTGGTGCAATTAATACAAAAGTTCGTGCAACGAAGTCGCGTCAGAATTTTTTGCAACGAACGTACCCGATACACCCCATTGGACAATAAACTCATGTTTTGGTGCGTTTCGGACCGTTTAGTTACTACACGAAACTAGATGCAAAACGAGGCCGTTCTGGTGAATTTAGTGCAAAAGTTCGTGCAACGAAGTCGCGTCGGAATTTTTCGCAACGAACGCAGCCGATCCACCCCATTGGACCCTAAACTCATGTTTTGTTGCGTTTCAGACCGTTTTGTTAGTGCACGAAAGTCGGTGCAAAATGAGGTCGTACTAGTGAATTTAGTGCAAAAGTTCATGCAACGAAGTCGCGTCGGAATTTTTCGCAACGAAAGCACCCGATCCACCCCATTGGACCCTAAACTCCTATTTTGGTGTGTTTCGGACCGTTTTATTACAGCACGAAAGTCGTTGCAAAATAGGTCTGAACTGGTGCAATTTGTGCAAATGTTCGTGCAACGAAGTCGCGTCGGAATTTTTCACAACGAACGCACCCGATCCACCCCATTGGACACTAAACTCATGTTTTGGTGCGTTTCAGACCGTTTTATTACAACATGAAAGTCGTTGTAAAACGAGGCCGAACTGGTGCAATTAGTGCGAAAGTTCGTGCAACGAAGTCGCGTTGAAATTTTTTGCAACGATCGCACCCGATACACCCCATTTTACCCTAAACTCATGTTTTGTTGCGTTTCAGACCGTTTCGTTATTGCACGAAAGTCGATGCAAAATGGGGCCGAACTAGTGCAATTAGTGCAAAAGTTCGTGCAACGAAGTCGCGTCGGAATTTTTCGCAACGAACACACCCGATACACCCCATTGGACCCTAAACTCATGTTTTGGTGCATTTCGGACCGTTTTGTTACTGCACGAAACTCGATGCAAAACGAGGCCGTTCTGGTGAATTTAGTGCAAAAGTTCGTGCAACGAAGTCGCGTTGGAATTTTTCGCAATGAACGCACCCGATCCACCCCATTGGACCCTAAACTCATGTTTTGGTGCGTTTCGGACCGTTTAGTTACTACACGAAACTAGATGCAAAACGAGGCCGATCTGGTGAATTTAGTGCAAAAGTTCGTGCAACGAAGTCGCGTCGGAATTTTTCGCAACGAACGCAGCCGATCCACCCCATTGGACCCTAAACTCATGTTTTGTTGCGTTTTGGACCGTTTTGTTATTGCACGAAAGTCGGTGCAAAATGAGGTCGTACTGTTTCATGTAGTGCTAACGTTCGTGCAACGAAGTCGCGTCGGAATTTTTCGCAACGAACACACCCGATCCACCCCATTGGACCCTAAACTCATGTTTTGGTGCGTTTCAGACCGTTTTTGATGTGTACCAGCTAGGGTTTTGTCCCGATCTTTCGATGAGAGGCGGGGGATAACTCGATTTGAGATGGAGGCGACGTTCACGGCCCGACTACAGCCTTCCAAGGACGCTGCGCCTTAGCAACCGATACACCACCTCCAATGGCTGCCGCGATCTTGTGGAGCGCGACACCCGGCCACTAGGGCACCTGTCCTGCAAGCAATCGAAGAACCAGCAAGAACAAGTAGAACAAGCAACTCAATTGCAAATATGGAGATAATAACCAATCTGGAATCAACAAGGTGGGGTTCCGAATCGAGTAGAACGGATGGTCTAGTCGACACACGCGTCTACAAGGAAGTAGCAATGGCTAAACTTTCAACAAAACAAAAACCCCCCAATCTGTTCATGGCGGCTCTAACCCTTATTAATACCTAGGAGGACGACCAAGAGGGTGTTTGAGTCGCACTCCAACCCTAGGACGCGTCCCTAATGGACCCGACTTGATACAAAGCCCATCGGGCCATATTAAGATGTCGCAGCACCTTTAGACAGAAAACCAGTCGGTAGTATTTTGGTCATTGCGGACGAATCACGAGAGATATGGACTTGAGTCCGGATCCATATGAAACTAGACTTCATAAGCTTTCCACGAAGTACTTGAACGTCCCTATCCGAGTCCGTATGCGACCGTGGTGTCCGTCACAAGTTGGTGCTGTTCTGCAGTCCGAATCCAGCCTCCAAAACGTGTTGGACATGGACTCTTTCTTTCCTTGCACCAAAAGTGACGTGGTGGCCTGATGGAGAACATTGGGAAGACTTAGGCTTGGTCCCCAATCAACTTCTTTGGTCCTCCATACATTCCATGTGTGTTTATTACATGTGGGTGTATCCATTCTGGTGATGTCCACATCATTCTCCCCTTCTTGGCTGCAAGTCGTCCTCGACTTGCTCCAACGGCATTCAAAGGTGCTTGCTTTGTTGTTGGAACATGGAGCGACGACTATGCTGCATGGGCACAACAAACAATGCTCCCGTTCTTCAGGCTGATCCTGTTGCATAAGAGAAAAACTAGAAAAACTTTGCAAGATATTATTAGTGTTAATGCAGCCCCCTATTTGCTCATGGTATTGTAGCCCAAAAGGATATTTCAGATTAGAACAGATATACACTTTATGCACCAAATATTCTCCTTTGATGTCATTTTTTCCAATTGCATGAAGCGAACAATGATTTAAACTTGGCAAATTAGAATCTAATTGAACCTTCTCTTTTAGACAATTTAGATTACACAGAATATTAAATTCAATATAACCCAAAGTATTTAAAGAAGACAACAATTTCAGTTCATCTTGTACACAAGTAATAGGATGAGAAGGATTATCTACAGCACATTCGTATGGTTCCAAACCAAAAATATCACACTTATTCATTAATTCTGGTATATGAGTAAAAGAAGTATTAGCACACAAGTCCTCTTTATCATAAGAAACAACAAGTAATTTATCTTGTGAAAAAGTTGAATCAGCAGCAGGTTCCACTATTCGTTGCTCTTTGTTAGCATGTAGAGTGGACAAAGTTTGGACACTATGAGTCACATCATTCTTGCAAGTATTCACAAATGAAAGAATTTCTTTTTCAGCATGGAGAGCAAGACAAAACAATTGACCGATACAGCAATAGGACTTGCCAATTAACAAGTTTCGAATTTCAGAATTGAGCCCTCTCATGAACCTATTCATAACATCTTCCATGCATTCATCCAATCCACCAAACATGATACAAATTTTAAAATCATGGTAGTATTGTTTCACAGTCCTACTACCCTGTTTTAATTTCTCTAGTTTGGTAAGCAAATGATCAACATAATATGCAGGAATATAGGCATCTCTAAAATGTATTTTGAATTCTTTCCAAGTTTGCGGAATAATGTTATGCCTACAAATATATTTCCATTCTAGCAAAGCATTTTCTGTTAAAATATTAGAGGCAATATAAATCATTTGTTGCTCCGACAGGTCATGCTCATCAAATTCATTATCTACTTTTAGCTCCCAATCAATGTAAGCTTTAGGATCAAACTCACCAGGATATAAAGGCAAGCATTGAATAATGTCCAGAATATTTTGTTGTTGTCTGCTCCGCTCAAAAATCACTGTATCACCTGCCATGATCAGTAGAAAACAAGAACACAAAAATAATATGTATCCTCCTGTCAACTACTGGAATGTGTCGGTTGCAATTCTCTCAAACTCAACTTGTTTAATACGAGCTCTTACCAGTTACCAAGCAAAACAGGATGAGTCGGCAACCAACAAGTCAAGCACCTTGAAAGAAGTGTATCGGTGCCTTAGCAACAGAAAACTGTCAAGCTATAGTCGAGTATGTGGAGCTGTAGGTGGGCTGATCAAGGGAAAATACTAGCACCACGTTAGTCAGAAAAGCAAGCTGAATAATTGTTCAACGGTGGTACTGTGCTGGTCCTAGCATAGACCGTACTAGAGGCGCGAGCCTGGACACAAATGAAGTCACAAAGCACCAACCGAAACAGCAGGAACACAAAAGATGGATCAGCCCCTTTCTTCTTTTTCTTTTCTTTTCTTTTCTTTTCTGTTTTTTTCACTTTGTTTTCTTTTCTTCTTCTTCTTTTTTTTGTAGAGGACTAAAATCCTTTGTTTGACAAACAACGCAACAGGATTACTGCATATAGCTGCTACCAACTCAGATTGACGAAACTTGTTTCACGCAGCCAGACGCACAAATCTCCAAGTCGATTCTGGAGCACTTAGATGGAGTTTGTGACCCAGGTCAGATCCGTTGGAAAGATCACGAGTTACGCTTTCCAGATTGTACTAAAACTCGCAAATCGGAGATCGGACACAGAAATAATGAAAGTTTTCTTCCACTGATGAATTGAAACTCCGAGACAAAAAGAGGTGACAAGAACTCGAAACTCTAAAGGACTAAACTAAGACCAGCAACACGACGCAACCGATGCAACCGAAAACTCAACAAGCCCTAACTAAGTAGTACCAGCAAAGGCTCAAAGGGTTTATAGGATTGCCGGCAAACTAATCTACCTTTTTTTTTGGTTTTTCTGGACTATAGGAAAAAAAAATAGCAAAGATAAGTCTCTCACCGATAAACCTTGCTCTGATACCAACTGATGTGAACCCGCTAGGGTTTTGTCCCGATCTTTCGATGAGAGGCGGGGGATAACTCGATTTGAGATGGAGGCGACGTTCACGGCCCGACTACAGCCTTCCAAGGACGCTGCGCCTTAGCAACCGATACACCACCTCCAATGGCTGCCGCGATCTTGTGGAGCGCGACACCCGGCCACTAGGGCACCTGTCCTGCAAGCAATCGAAGAACCAGCAAGAACAAGTAGAACAAGCAACTCAATTGCAAATATGGAGATAATAACCAATCTGGAATCAACAAGGTGGGGTTCCGAATCGAGTAGAACGGATGGTCTAGTCGACACACGCGTCTACAAGGAAGTAGCAATGGCTAAACTTTCAACAAAACAAAAACCCCCCAATCTGTTCATGGCGGCTCTAACCCTTATTAATACCTAGGAGGACGACCAAGAGGGTGTTTGAGTCGCACTCCAACCCTAGGACGCGTCCCTAATGGACCCGACTTGATACAAAGCCCATCGGGCCATATTAAGATGTCGCAGCACCTTTAGACAGAAAACCAGTCGGTAGTATTTTGGTCATTGCGGACGAATCACGAGATATATGGACTTGAGTCCGGATCCATATGAAACTAGACTTCATAAGCTTTCCACGAAGTACTTGAACGTCCCTATCCGAGTCCGTATGCGACCGTGGTGTCCGTCACAAGTTGGTGCTGTTCTGCAGTCCGAATCCAGCCTCCAAAACGTGTTGGACATGGACTCTTTCTTTCCTTGCACCAAAAGTGACGTGGTGGCCTGATGGAGAACATTAGGAAGACTTAGGCTTGGTCCCCAATCAACTTCTTTGGTCCTCCATACCTTCCATGTGTGTTTATTACATGTGGGTGTATCCATTCTGGTGATGTCCACATCAGTTTTATTACAACATGAAAGTCATTGTAAAACGAGGCCGAACTGGTGCAATTAATACAAAAGTTCGTGCAACGAAGTCGCGTCAGAATTTTTCGCAACGAACGTACCCGATACACCCCATTGGACAATAAACTCATGTTTTGGTGCGTTTCGGACCGTTTAGTTACTACACGAAACTAGATGCAAAACGAGGCCGTTCTGGTGAATTTAGTGCAAAAGTTCGTGCAACGAAGTCGCGTCGGAATTTTTCGCAACGAACGCAGCCGATCCACCCCATTGGACCCTAAACTCATGTTTTGTTGCGTTTCAGACCGTTTTGTTAGTGCACGAAAGTCGGTGCAAAATGAGGTCGTACTAGTGAATTTAGTGCAAAAGTTCATGCAACGAAGTCGCGTCGGAATTTTTCGCAACGAAAGCACCCGATCCACCCCATTGGACCCTAAACTCCTATTTTGGTGTGTTTCGGACCATTTTATTACAGCACGAAAGTCGTTGCAAAATAGGTCTGAACTGGTGCAATTAGTGCAAATGTTCGTGCAACGAAGTCGCGTCGGAATTTTTCACAACGAACGCACCCGATCCACCCCATTGGACACTAAACTCATGTTTTGGTGCGTTTCAGACCGTTTTATTACAACATGAAAGTCGTTGTAAAACGAGGCCGAACTGGTGCAATTAGTGCGAAAGTTCGTGCAACGAAGTCGCGTTGAAATTTTTTGCAACGATCGCACCCGATACACCCCATTTTACCCTAAACTCATGTTTTGTTGCGTTTCAGACCGTTTCGTTATTGCACGAAAGTCGATGCAAAATGGGGCCGAACTAGTGCAATTAGTGCAAAAGTTCGTGCAACGAAGTCGCGTCGGAATTTTTCGCAACGAACACACCCGATACACCCCATTGGACCCTAAACTCATGTTTTGGTGCATTTCGGACCATTTTGTTACTGCACGAAACTCGATGCAAAACGAGGCCGTTCTGGTGAATTTAGTGCAAAAGTTCGTGCAACGAAGTCGCGTTGGAATTTTTCGCAATGAACGCACCCGATCCACCCCATTGGACCCTAAACTCATGTTTTGGTGCGTTTCGGACCGTTTAGTTACTACACGAAACTAGATGCAAAACGAGGCCGATCTGGTGAATTTAGTGCAAAAGTTCGTGCAACGAAGTCGCGTCGGAATTTTTCGCAACGAACGCAGCCGATCCACCCCATTGGACCCTAAACTCATGTTTTGTTGCGTTTTGGACCGTTTTGTTATTGCACGAACGTCGGTGCAAAATGAGGTCGTACTGTTTCATGTAGTGCTAACGTTCATGCAACGAAGTCGCGTCGGAATTTTTCGCAACGAACGCACCCGATCCACCCCATTGGACCCTAAACTCCTATTTTGGTACATTTCGGACTATTTTATTACAGCACGAAAGTTGTTGCAAAACGAGGCCGAACTGGTGCAATTAGTGCAAAAGTTCATGCAACGAAGTCGCGTCAGAATTTTTCGCAACGAAAGCACCCGATCCACCCCATTGGACCCTAAACTCCTATTTTGGTGTGTTTCGGACCGTTTTATTACAGCACGAAAGTCGTTGCAAAATAGGTCTGAACTGGTGCAATTAGTGCAAATGTTCGTGCCACGAAGTCGCGTCGGAATTTTTCACAACGAACGCACCTGATCCACCCCATTGGACCCTAAACTCATGTTTTGGTGCGTTTCAGACCGTTTTATTACAACATGAAAGTCATTGTAAAACGAGGCCGAACTGGTGCAATTAATACAAAAGTTCGTGCAACGAAGTCGCGTCAGAAATTTTCGCAACGAACGTACCCGATACACCTCATTGGACAATAAACTCATGTTTTGGTGCGTTTCGGACCGTTTTATTACTGCACGAAACTCGATGCAAAACAAGGCCGTTCTGGTGAATTTAGTGCAAAAGTTCGTGCAACGAAATCGCGTCGGAATTTTTCAGAACGTACGCACCCGATCCACCCCATTGGACCCTAAACTCATGTTTTGGTGCGTTTCGGACTGTTTTATTACAACATGAAAGTCGTTGTAAAATGAGGCCGAACTGGTGCAATTAATGCAAAAGTTCGTGCAATGAAGTCGCGTATGAATTTTTCGCAACGAACGTACCCGATAAACCCCATTGGACCCTAAACTCATGTTTTGGTGCGTTTCGGACCGTTTAGTTACTACGCAAAACTAGATGCAAAACGAGGCCGTTCTTGTGAATTTAGTGCAAAAGTTCGTGCAACGAAGTCGCGTCGGAATTTTTCGCAACGAACGCACCCGATCCACCCCATTGGACCCTAAACTCCTATTTTGGTGCGTTTCAGACCGTTTTATTACAACATGAAAGTCACTGCAAAATAGGTCTGAACTGGTGCAATTAGTGCAAATGTTCGTGTAACGAAGTCGCGTCGGAACTTTTCACAACGAACGCACCCGATCCACCCCATTGGACCCTAAACTCATGTTTTGGTGCGTTTCGGACCGTTTTATTACACCACGAAAGTCGTTGCAAAACGAGGCCGAACTGGTGCAATTAGTGCGAAAGTTCGTGCAACGAAGTCGCGTTGAAATTTTTTGCAACGATCGCACCCGATACACCCCATTTTACCCTAAACTCATGTTTTGGTGCCTTTCGGACCGTTTTGTTACTGCACGAAAGTCGATGCAAAACGAGGCCGTTCTGGTGAATTTAGTGCAAAAGTTCGTGCAACGAAGTCGCGTTGGAATTTTTCGCAATGAACGCACCCGATCCACCCCATTGGACCCTAAACTCATGTTTTGGTGCGTTTCGGACCGTTTTATTACACCACGAAAGTCGTTGCAAAACAAGTCCGAACTGGTGCAATTAGTGCGAAAGTTCGTGCAACGAAGTCGCGTCAGAATTTTTCGCAACGAACGCAGCCGATCCACCCCATTGCACCCTAAACTCATGTTTTGTTGCGTTTCGGACCGTTTCGTTATGGCACGAAAGTCGGTGCAAAATGAGGTCGTACTGTTTCATTTAGTGCTAACGTTCGTGCAACGAAGTCGCGTCGGAATTTTTCGCAACGAATGCACCCGATCCACCCCATTGGACCCTAAACTCATGTTTTGGTGCATTTCGGACCGTTTTGTTACTCCACGAAACTCGATGCAAAATGATGCCGTTCTGGTGAATTTAGTGCAAAAGTTCATGCAACGAAGTCGCGTCGGAATTTTTCGCAACGAAAGCACCCGATCCACCTCGTTGGACCCTAAACTCCTATTTTGGTGTGTTTCGGACCGTTTTATTACAGCACGAAAGTCGTTGCAAAATAGGTCTGAACTGGTGCAATTAGTGCAAATGTTCGTGCAACGAAGTCGCGTCGGAATTTTTCACAACGAACGCACCCGATCCACACCATTGGACCCTAAACTCATGTTTTGGTTCGTTTCAGACCGTTTTATTACAACATGAAAGTCGTTGTAAAACGAGGCCGAACTGGTGCAATTAATATAAAAGTTCGTGCAACGAAGTCGCGTCAGAATTTTTCGCAACGAACGTACCCGATACACCCCATTGGACAATAAACTCATGTTTTGGTGCGTTTCGGACCGTTTAGTTACTACACGAAACTAGATGCAAAACGAGGCCGATCTGGTGAATTTAGTGCAAAAGTTCGTGCAACGAAGTCGCGTCGGAATTTTTCGCAACGAACGCAGCCGATCCACCCCATTGGACCCTAAACTCATGTTTTGTTGCGTTTTGGACCGTTTTGTTATTGCACGAAAGTCGGTGCAAAATGAGGTCGTACTGTTTCATGTAGTGCTAACGTTCGTGCAACGAAGTCGCGTCGGAATTTTTCGCAACGAACACACCCGATCCACCCCATTGGACCCTAAACTCATGTTTTGGTGCGTTTCAGACCGTTTTATTACAACATGAAAGTCATTGTAAAACGAGGCCGAACTGGTGCAATTAATACAAAAGTTCGTGCAACGAAGTCGCGTCAGAATTTTTCGCAACGAACGTACCCGATACACCCCATTGGACAATAAACTCATGTTTTGGTGCGTTTCGGACCGTTTAGTTACTACACGAAACTAGATGCAAAACGAGGCCGTTCTGGTGAATTTAGTGCAAAAGTTCGTGCAACGAAGTCGCGTCGGAATTTTTCGCAACGAACGCAGCCGATCCACCCCATTGGACCCTAAACTCATGTTTTGTTGCGTTTCAGACCGTTTTGTTAGTGCACGAAAGTCGGTGCAAAATGAGGTCGTACTAGTGAATTTAGTGCAAAAGTTCATGCAACGAAGTCGCGTCGGAATTTTTCGCAACGAAAGCACCCGATCCACCCCATTGGACCCTAAACTCCTATTGTGGTGTGTTTCGGACCGTTTTATTACAGCA
Source organism: Panicum miliaceum (assembly GCA_032594955.1). Lineage (NCBI taxonomy): Eukaryota > Viridiplantae > Streptophyta > Magnoliopsida > Poales > Poaceae > Panicum > Panicum miliaceum. The sequence continues at coordinate 33,625,905 of CM064058.1, read as the reverse complement.
CGAAAGTCGTGTCAAAATAGGTATGAACTGGTGCAATTAGTGCAAATGTTCGTGCCACGAAGTCGTGTCGGAATTTTTCACAACGAACGCACCCGATCCACCCCATTGGACCCTAAACTCATGTTTTGGTGCGTTTCAGACCGTTTTATTACAACATGAAAGTCATTGTAAAACGAGGCCGAACTGGTGCAATTAATACAAAAGTTCGTGCAACGAAGACGCGTCAGAAGTTTTCGCAACGAACGTACCCGATACACCCCATTGGACAATAAACTCATGTTTTGGTGCGTTTCGGACCGTATTATTACTGCACGAAACTCGATGCAAAACGAGGCCGATCTGGTGAATTTAGTGCAAAAGTTCGTGCAACGAAGTCGCGTCGGAATTTTTCGCAACGAACGCAGCCGATCCACCCCATTGGACCCTAAACTCATGTTTTGTTGCGTTTTGGACCATTTTGTTATTGCACGAAAGTCGGTGCAAAATGAGGTCGTACTGTTTCATGTAGTGCTAACGTTCGTGCAACGAAGTCGCTTCGGAATTTTTCGCAACGAACACACCCGATCCACCCCATTGGACCCTAAACTCATGTTTTGGTGCGTTTCAGACCGTTTTATTACAACATGAAAGTCATTGTAAAACGAGGCCGAACTGGTGCAATTAATACAAAAGTTCGTGCAACGAAGTCGCGTCAGAATTTTTCGCAACGAACGTACCCGATACACCCCATTGGACAATAAACTCATGTTTTGGTGCGTTTCGGACCGTTTATTTACTACACGAAACTAGATGCAAAACGAGGCCGTTCTGGTGAATTTAGTGCAAAAGTTCGTGCAACGAAGTCGCGTCGGAATTTTTCGCAACGAACGCAGCCGATCCACCCCATTGGACCCTAAACTCATGTTTTGTTGCGTTTCAGACCGTTTTGTTAGTGCACGAAAGTCGGTGCAAAATAAGGTCGTACTAGTGAATTTAGTGCAAAAGTTCATGCAACGAAGTCGCGTCGGAATTTTTCGCAACGAAAGCACCCGATCCACCCCATTGGACCCTAAACTCCTATTTTGGTGTGTTTCGGACCGTTTTATTACAGCACGAAAGTCGTTGCAAAATAGGTCTGAACTGGTGCAATTAGTGCAAATGTTCGTGCAACGAAGTCGCGTCGGAATTTTTCACAACGAACGCACCCGATCCACCCCATTGGACACTAAACTCATGTTTTGGTGCGTTTCAGACCGTTTTATTACAACATGAAAGTCGTTGTAAAACGAGGCCGAACTGGTGCAATTAGTGCGAAAGTTCGTGCAATGAAGTCGCGTTGAAATTTTTTGCAACGATCGCACCCGATACACCCCATTTTACCCTAAACTCATGTTTTGTTGCGTTTCAGACCGTTTCGTTATTGCACGAAAGTCGATGCAAAATGGGGCCGAACTAGTGCAATTAGTGCAAAAGTTCGTGCAACGAAGTCGCGTCGGAATTTTTCGCAACGAACACACCCGATACACCCCATTGGACCCTAAACTCATGTTTTGGTGCATTTCGGACCGTTTTGTTACTGCACGAAACTCGATGCAAAACGAGGCCGTTCTGGTGAATTTAGTGCAAAAGTTCGTGCAACGAAGTCGCGTTGGAATTTTTCGCAATGAACGCACCCGATCCACCCCATTGGACCCTAAACTCATGTTTTGGTGCGTTTCGGACCGTTTAGTTACTACACGAAACTAGATGCAAAACGAGGCCGATCTGGTGAATTTAGTGCAAAAGTTCGTGCAACGAAGTCGCGTCGGAATTTTTCGCAACGAACGAAGCCGATCCACCCCATTGGACCCTAAACTCATGTTTTGTTGCGTTTTGGACCGTTTTGTTATTGCACGAAAGTCGGTGCAAAATGAGGTCGTACTGTTTCATGTAGTGCTAACGTTCATGCAACGAAGTCGCGTCGGAATTTTTCGCAACGAACACACCCGATCCACCCCATTGGACCCTAAACTCCTATTTTGGTACATTTCGGACTATTTTATTACAGCACGAAAGTCGTTGCAAAACGAGGCCGAACTGGTGCAATTAGTGCAAAAGTTCATGCAACGAAGTCGCGTCAGAATTTTTCGCAACGAAAGCACCCGATCCACCCCATTGGACCCTAAACTCCTATTTTGGTGTGTTTCGGACCGTTTTATTACAGCACGAAAGTCGTTGCAAAATAGGTCTTAACTGGTGCAATTAGTGCAAATGTTCGTGCCACGAAGTCGCGTCGGAATTTTTCACAACGAACGCACCCGATCCACCCCATTGGACCCTAAACTCATGTTTTGGTGCGTTTCAGACCGTTTTATTACAACATGAAAGTCATTGTAAAACGAGGCCGAACTGGTGCAATTAATACAAAAGTTCGTGCAATGAAGTCGCGTCAGAAGTTTTCGCAACGAACGTACCCGATACACCCCATTGGACAATAAACTCATGTTTTGGTGCGTTTCGGACCGTTTTATTACTGCACGAAACTCGATGCAAAACAAGGCCGTTCTGGTGAATTTAGTGCAAAAGTTCGTGCAACGAAATCGCGTCGGAATTTTTCACAACGTACGCACCCGATCCACCCCATTGGACCCTAAACTCATGTTTTGGTGCGTTTCGGACTGTTTTATTACAACATAAAAGTCGTTGTAAAATGAGGCCGAACTGGTGCAATTAATGCAAAAGTTCGTGCAATGAAGTCGCGTCAGAATTTTTCGCAACGAACGTACCCGATAAACCCCATTGGACCCTAAACTCATGTTTTGGTGCGTTTCGGACCGTTTAGTTACTACGCAAAACTAGATGCAAAACGAGGCCGTTCTTGTGAATTTAGTGCAAAAGTTCGTGCAACGAAGTCGCGTCGGAATTTTTCGCAACGAACGCACCCGATCCACCCCATTGGACCCTAAACTCCTATTTTGGTGCGTTTCAGACCGTTTTATTACAGCATCAAAGTCACTGCAAAATAGGTCTGAACTGGTGCAATTAGTGCAAATGTTCGTGTAACGAAGTCGCGTCGGAACTTTTCACAACGAACGCACCCGATCCACCCCATTGGACCCTAAACTCATGTTTTGGTGCGTTTCGGACAGTTTTATTACACCACGAAAGTCGTTGCAAAACGAGGCCGGACTGGTGCAATTAGTGCGAAAGTTCGTGCAACGAAGTCGCGTTGAAATTTTTTGCAACGATCGCACCCGATACACCCCATTTTACCCTAAACTCATGTTTTGGTGCATTTCGGACCGTTTTGTTACTGCACGAAACTCGATGCAAAACGAGGCCGTTCTGGTGAATTTAGTGCAAAAGTTCGTGCAACGAAGTCGCGTTGGAATTTTTCGCAATGAATGCACCCGATCCACCCCATTGGACCCTAAACTCATGTTTTGGTGCGTTTCGGACCGTTTAGTTACTACACGAAACTAGATGCAAAACGAGGCCGATCTGGTGAATTTAGTGCAAAAGTTCGTGCAACGAAGTCGCGTCGGAATTTTTCGCAACGAACGCAGCCGATCCACCCCATTGGACCCTAAACTCATGTTTTGTTGCGTTTTGGACCGTTTTGTTATTGCACGAAAGTCGGTGCAAAATGAGGTCGTACTGTTTCATGTAGTGCTAACGTTCGTGCAACGAAGTCGCGTCGGAATTTTTCGCAACGAACACACCCGATCCACCCCATTGGACCCTAAACTCATGTTTTGGTGCGTTTCAGACCGTTTTATTACAACATGAAAGTCATTGTAAAACGAGGCCGAACTGGTGCAATTAATACAAAAGTTCGTGCAACGAAGTCGCGTCAGAATTTTTCGCAACGAACGTACCCGATACACCCCATTGGACAATAAACTCATGTTTTGGTGCGTTTCGGACCGTTTAGTTACTACACGAAACTAGATGCAAAACGAGGCCGTTCTGGTGAATTTAGTGCAAAAGTTCGTGCAACGAAGTCGCGTCGGAATTTTTCGCAACGAACGCAGCCGATCCACCCCATTGGACCCTAAACTCATGTTTTGTTGCATTTCAGACCGTTTTGTTAGTGCACGAAAGTCGGTGCAAAATGAGGTCGTACTAGTGAATTTAGTGCAAAAGTTCATGCAACGAAGTCGCGTCGGAATTTTTCGCAACGAAAGCACCCGATCCACCCCATTGGACCCTAAACTCCTATTTTGGTGTGTTTCGGACCGTTTTATTACAGCACGAAAGTCGTTGCAAAATAGGTCTGAACTGGTGCAATTAGTGCAAATGTTCGTGCAACGAAGTCGCGTCGGAATTTTTCACAACGAACGCACCCGATCCACCCCATTGGACACTAAACTCATGTTTTGGTGCGTTTCAGACCGTTTTATTACAACATGAAAGTCGTTGTAAAACGAGGCCGAACTGGTGCTATTACTGCGAAAGTTCGTGCAACGAAGTCGCGTTGAAATTTTTTGCAACGATCGCACCCGATACACCCCATTTTACCCTAAACTCATGTTTTGTTGCGTTTCAGACCGTTTCGTTATTGCACGAAAGTCGATGCAAAATGGGGCCGAACTAGTGCAATTAGTGCAAAAGTTCGTGCAACGAAGTCGCGTCGGAATTTTTCGCAACGAACACACCCGATACACCCCATTGGACCTTAAACTCATGTTTTGGTGCATTTCGGACCGTTTTGTTACTGCACGAAACTCGATGCAAAACGAGGCCGTTCTGGTGAATTTAGTGCAAAAGTTCGTGCAACGAAGTCGCGTTGGAATTTTTCGCAATGAACGCACCCGATCCACCCCATTGGACCCTAAACTCATGTTTTGGTGCGTTTCGGACCGTTTAGTTACTACACGAAACTAGATGCAAAACGAGGCCGATCTGGTGAATTTAGTGCAAAAGTTCGTGCAACGAAGTCGCGTCGGAATTTTTCGCAACGAACGAAGCCGATCCACCCCATTGGACCCTAAACTCATGTTTTGTTGCGTTTTGGACCGTTTTGTTATTGCACGAAAGTCGGTGCAAAATGAGGTCGTACTGTTTCATGTAGTGCTAACGTTCATGCAACGAAGTCGCGTCGGAATTTTTCGCAACGAACACACCCGATCCACCCCATTGGACCCTAAACTCCTATTTTGGTACATTTCGGACTATTTTATTACAGCACGAAAGTCGTTGCAAAACGAGGCCGAACTGGTGCAATTAGTGCAAAAGTTCATGCAACGAAGTCGCGTCAGAATTTTTCGCAACGAAAGCACCCGATCCACCCCATTGGACCCTAAACTCCTATTTTGGTGTGTTTCGGACCGTTTTATTACAGCACGAAAGTCGTTGCAAAATAGGTCTTAACTGGTGCAATTAGTGCAAATGTTCGTGCCACGAAGTCGCGTCGGAATTTTTCACAACGAACGCACCCGATCCACCCCATTGGACCCTAAACTCATGTTTTGGTGCGTTTCAGACCGTTTTATTACAACATGAAAGTCATTGTAAAACGAGGCCGAACTGGTGCAATTAATACAAAAGTTCGTGCAATGAAGTCGCGTCAGAAGTTTTCGCAACGAACGTACCCGATACACCCCATTGGACAATAAACTCATGTTTTGGTGCGTTTCGGACCGTTTTATTACTGCACGAAACTCGATGCAAAACAAGGCCGTTCTGGTGAATTTAGTGCAAAAGTTCGTGCAACGAAATCGCGTCGGAATTTTTCACAACGTACGCACCCGATCCACCCCATTGGACCCTAAACTCATGTTTTGGTGCGTTTCGGACTGTTTTATTACAACATAAAAGTCGTTGTAAAATGAGGCCGAACTGGTGCAATTAATGCAAAAGTTCGTGCAATGAAGTCGCGTCAGAATTTTTCGCAACGAACGTACCCGATAAACCCCATTGGACCCTAAACTCATGTTTTGGTGCGTTTCGGACCGTTTAGTTACTACGCAAAACTAGATGCAAAACGAGGCCGTTCTTGTGAATTTAGTGCAAAAGTTCGTGCAACGAAGTCGCGTCGGAATTTTTCGCAACGAACGCACCCGATCCACCCCATTGGACCCTAAACTCCTATTTTGGTGCGTTTCAGACCGTTTTATTACAGCATCAAAGTCACTGCAAAATAGGTCTGAACTGGTGCAATTAGTGCAAATGTTCGTGTAACGAAGTCGCGTCGGAACTTTTCACAACGAACGCACCCGATCCACCCCATTGGACCCTAAACTCATGTTTTGGTGCGTTTCGGACAGTTTTATTACACCACGAAAGTCGTTGCAAAACGAGGCCGGACTGGTGCAATTAGTGCGAAAGTTCGTGCAACGAAGTCGCGTTGAAATTTTTTGCAACGATCGCACCCGATACACCCCATTTTACCCTAAACTCATGTTTTGGTGCATTTCGGACCGTTTTGTTACTGCACGAAACTCGATGCAAAACGAGGCCGTTCTGGTGAATTTAGTGCAAAAGTTCGTGCAACGAAGTCGCGTTGGAATTTTTCGCAATGAATGCACCCGATCCACCCCATTGGACCCTAAACTCATGTTTTGGTGCGTTTCGGACCGTTTAGTTACTACACGAAACTAGATGCAAAACGAGGCCGATCTGGTGAATTTAGTGCAAAAGTTCGTGCAACGAAGTCGCGTCGGAATTTTTCGCAACGAACGCAGCCGATCCACCCCATTGGACCCTAAACTCATGTTTTGTTGCGTTTTGGACCGTTTTGTTATTGCACGAAAGTCGGTGCAAAATGAGGTCGTACTGTTTCATGTAGTGCTAACGTTCGTGCAACGAAGTCGCGTCGGAATTTTTCGCAACGAACACACCCGATCCACCCCATTGGACCCTAAACTCATGTTTTGGTGCGTTTCAGACCGTTTTATTACAACATGAAAGTCATTGTAAAACGAGGCCGAACTGGTGCAATTAATACAAAAGTTCGTGCAACGAAGTCGCGTCAGAATTTTTCGCAACGAACGTACCCGATACACCCCATTGGACAATAAACTCATGTTTTGGTGCGTTTCGGACCGTTTAGTTACTACACGAAACTAGATGCAAAACGAGGCCGTTCTGGTGAATTTAGTGCAAAAGTTCGTGCAACGAAGTCGCGTCGGAATTTTTCGCAACGAACGCAGCCGATCCACCCCATTGGACCCTAAACTCATGTTTTGTTGCATTTCAGACCGTTTTGTTAGTGCACGAAAGTCGGTGCAAAATGAGGTCGTACTAGTGAATTTAGTGCAAAAGTTCATGCAACGAAGTCGCGTCGGAATTTTTCGCAACGAAAGCACCCGATCCACCCCATTGGACCCTAAACTCCTATTTTGGTGTGTTTCGGACCGTTTTATTACAGCACGAAAGTCGTTGCAAAATAGGTCTGAACTGGTGCAATTAGTGCAAATGTTCGTGCAACGAAGTCGCGTCGGAATTTTTCACAACGAACGCACCCGATCCACCCCATTGGACACTAAACTCATGTTTTGGTGCGTTTCAGACCGTTTTATTACAACATGAAAGTCGTTGTAAAACGAGGCCGAACTGGTGCTATTACTGCGAAAGTTCGTGCAACGAAGTCGCGTTGAAATTTTTTGCAACGATCGCACCCGATACACCCCATTTTACCCTAAACTCATGTTTTGTTGCGTTTCAGACCGTTTCGTTATTGCACGAAAGTCGATGCAAAATGGGGCCGAACTAGTGCAATTAGTGCAAAAGTTCGTGCAACGAAGTCGCGTCGGAATTTTTCGCAACGAACACACCCGATACACCCCATTGGACCTTAAACTCATGTTTTGGTGCATTTCGGACCGTTTTGTTACTGCACGAAACTCGATGCAAAACGAGGCCGTTCTGGTGAATTTAGTGCAAAAGTTCGTGCAACGAAGTCGCGTTGGAATTTTTCGCAATGAACGCACCCGATCCATCCCATTGGACCCTAAACTCATGTTTTGGTGCGTTTCGGACCGTTTAGTTACTACACGAAACTAGATGCAAAACGAGGCCGATCTGGTGAATTTAGTGCAAAAGTTCGTGCAACGAAGTCGCGTCGGAATTTTTCGCAACGAACGCAGCCGATCCACCCCATTGCACCCTAAACTCATGTTTTGTTGCGTTTTGGACCGTTTTGTTATTGCACGAAAGTCGGTGCAAAATGAGGTCGTACTGTTTCATGTAGTGCTAACGTTCATGCAACGAAGTCGCGTCGGAATTTTTCGCAACGAACACACCCGATCCACCCCATTGGACCCTAAACTCCTATTTTGGTACATTTCGGACTATTTTATTACAGCACGAAAGTCGTTGCAAAACGAGGCCGAACTGGTGCAATTAGTGCAAAAGTTCATGCAACGAAGTCGCGTCAGAATTTTTCGCAACGAAAGCACCCGATCCACCCCATTGGACCCTAAACTCCTATTTTGGTGTGTTTCGGACCGTTTTATTACAGCACGAAAGTCGTTGCGAAATAGGTCTGAACTGGTGCAATTAGTGCAAATGTTCGTGCCACGAAGTCGCGTCGGAATTTTTCACAACGAACGCACCCGATCCACCCCATTGGACCCTAAACTCATGTTTTGGTGCGTTTCAGACCGTTTTATTACAACATGAAAGTCATTGTAAAACGAGGCCGAACTGGTGCAATTAATACAAAAGTTCGTGCAACGAAGTCGCGTCAGAATTTTTCGCAACGAACGTACCCGATACACCCCATTGGACAATAAACTCATGTTTTGGTGCGTTTGGGACCGTTTAGTTACTACACGAAACTAGATGCAAAACGAGGCCGTTCTGGTGAATTTAGTGCAAAAGTTCGTGCAACGAAGTCGCGTCGGAATTTTTCGCAACGAACGTAGCCGATCAACCCCATTGGACCCTAAACTCATGTTTTGTTGCGTTTCAGACCGTTTTGTTAGTGCACGAAAGTCGGTGCAAAATGAGGTCGTACTGTTTCATGTAGTGCTAACGTTCGTGCAACGAAGTCGCGTCGGAATTTTTCGCAACGAACGCACCCGATCCACCCCATTGGACCCTAAACTCCTATTTTGGTGTGTTTCGGACCGTTTTATTACAGCACGAAAGTCGTTGCAAAATAGGTCTGAACTGGTGCAATTAGTGCAAATGTTCGTGCAACGAAGTCGCGTCGGAATTTTTCACAACGAACGCACCCGATCCACCCCATTGGACCCTAAACTCATGTTTTGGTGCGTTTCAGACCGTTTTATTACAACATGAAAGTCGTTGTAAAACGAGGCCGAACTGGTGCAATTAATACAAAAGTTCGTGCAACGAAGTCGCGTCAGAATTTTTCGCAACGAACGTACCCGATACACCCCATTGGACAATAAACTCATGTTTTGGTGCGTTTCGGACCGTTTAGTTACTACACGAAACTAGATGCAAAACAAGGCCGTTCTGGTGAATTTAGTGCAAAAGTTCGTGCAACGAAGTCGCGTCGGAATTTTTTGCAACGAACGCAGCCGATCCACCCCATTGGACCCTAAACTCATGTTTTGTTGCGTTTCAGACCGTTTCGTTATTGCACGAAAGTCGATGCAAAACGGGGCCGAACTGGTGCAATTAGTGCAAAAGTTCGTGCAACGAAGTCGCGTCGGAATTTTTCGCAACGAACACACCCGATATACCCCATTGGACTCTAAACTCATGTTTTGGTGCATTTCGGACCGTTTTATTACTGCACGAAACTCGATGCAAAACAAGGCCGTTCTGGTGAATTTAGTGCAAAAGTTCGTGCAACGAAATCGCGTCGGAATTTTTCACAACGTACGCACCCGATCCACCCCATTGGACCCTAAACTCATGTTTTGGTGCGTTTCGGACTGTTTTATTACAACATGAAAGTCGTTGTAAAATGAGGCCGAATTGGTGCAATTAATGCAAAAGTTCGTGCAATGAAGTCGCGTCAGAATTTTTCGCGACGAACGTACCCGATAAACCCCATTGGACCCTAAACTCATGTTTTGGTGCGTTTCGGACCGTTTAGTTACTACGCAAAACTAGATGCAAAACGAGGCCGTTCTTGTGAATTTAGTGCAAAAGTTCGTGCAATGAAGTCGCGTCGGAATTTTTCGCAACGAACGCACCCGATCCACCCCATTGGACCCTAAACTCCTATTTTGGTGCGTTTCAGACCGTTTTATTACAGCATGAAAGTCACTGCAAAATAGGTCTGAACTGGTGCAATTAGTGCAAATGTTCGTGTAACGAAGTCGCGTCGAAACTTTTCACAACAAACGCACCCGATCCACCCCATTGGACCCTAAACTCATGTTTTGGTGCGTTTCGGACCGTTTTATTACACCACGAAAGTCGTTGCAAAACGAGACCGAACTGGTGCAATTAGTGCGAAAGTTCGTGCAACGAAGTCGCGTCGAAATTTTTTGCAACGATCGCACCCGATACACCCCATTTTACCCTAAACTCATGTTTTGTTGCGTTTCAGACCGTTTCGTTATTGCACGAATGTCGATGCAAAACGGGGCCGAACTGGTGCAATTTGTGCAAAAGTTCGTGCAACAAAGTCGCGTCGGAATTTTTCGCAACGAACACACCCGATACACCCCATTGGACTCTAAACTCATGTTTTGGTGCATTTCGGACCGTTTTGTTACTGCACGAAACTCGATGCAAAACAAGGCCGTTCTGGTGAATTTAGTGCAAAAGTTCGTGCAACGAAATCGCGTCGGAATTTTTCACAACGTACGCACCCGATCCACCCCATCGGACCCTAAACTCATGTTTTGGTGCGTTTCGGACTGTTTTATTACAACATGAAAGTTGTTGTAAAATGAGGCCGAACTGGTGCAATTAATGCAACAGTTCGTGCAATGAAGTCGCGTCAGAATTTTTCGCAACAAACGTACCCGATATACCCCATTGGACCCTAAACTCATGTTTTGGTGCGTTTCGGACCGTTTAGTTACTACGCAAAACTAGATGCAAAACGAGGCCGTTCTTGTGAATTTAGTGCAAAAGTTCGTGCAACGAAGTCGCGTCGGAATTTTTCGCAACGAACGCACCCGATCCACCCCATTGGACCCTAAACTCCTATTTTGGAGCGTTTCACACCGTTTTATTACAGCATGAAAGTCACTGCAAAATAGGTCTGAACTGGTGCAATTAGTGCAAATGTTCGTGTAACGAAGTCGCGTCGGAACTTTTCACAACGAACGCACCCGATCCACCCCATTGGACCCTAAACTCATGTTTTGGTGCGTTTCGGACCGTTTTATTACACCACGAAAGTCGTTGCAAAACGAGGCCGAACTGGTGCAATTAGTGCGAAAGTTCGTGCAACGAAGTCGCGTCGAAATTTTTTGCAACGATCGCACCCGATACACCCCATTTTACCCTAAACTCATGTTTTGTTGTGTTTCGGACCGTTTCGTTATTGCACGAAAGTCGATGCAAAATGGGGCCGAACTAGTGCAATTAGTGCAAAAGTTCGTGCAACGAAGTCGCGTCGGAATTTTTCGCAACGAACACACCCGATACACCCCATTGGACCCTAAACTCATGTTTTGGTGCATTTCGGACCGTTTTGTTACTGCACGAAACTCGATGCAAAACGAGGCCGTTCTGGTGAATTTAGTGCAAAAGTTCGTGCAACGAAGTCGCGTTGGAATTTTTCGCAATGAACGCAGCCGATCCACCCCATTGGACCCTAAACTCATGTTTTGTTGCGTTTTGAACCGTTTTGTTATTGCACGAAAGTCGGTGCAAAATGAGGTCGTACTGTTTCATGTAGTGCTAACGTTCATGCAACGAAGTCGCGTCGGAATTTTTCGCAACGAACACACCCGATCCACCCCATTGGACCCTAAACTCCTATTTTGGTACATTTCGGACTATTTTATTACAGCACGAAAGTCGTTGCAAAACGAGGCCGAACTGGTGCAATTAGTGCAAAAGTTCATGCAACGAAGTCGCGTCAGAATTTTTCGCAACGAAAGCACCCGATCCACCCCATTGGACCCTAAACTCCTATTTTGGTGTGTTTCGGACCGTTTTATTACAGCACGAAAGTCGTTGCAAAATAGGTCTGAACTGGTGCAATTAGTGCAAATGTTCGTGCCACGAAGTCGCGTCGGAATTTTTCACAACGAACGCACCCGATCCACCCCATTGGACCCTAAACTCATGTTTTGGTGCGTTTCAGACCGTTTTATTACAACATGAAAGTCATTGTAAAACGAGGCCGAACTGGTGCAATTAATACAAAAGTTCGTGCAACGAAGTCGCGTCAGAATTTTTCGCAACGAACGTACCCGATACACCCCATTGGACAATAAACTCATGTTTTGGTGCGTTTCGGACCGTTTAGTTACTACACGAAACTAGATGCAAAACGAGGCCGTTCTGGTGAATTTAGTGCAAAAGTTCGTGCAACGAAGTCGCGTCGGAATTTTTCGCAACGAACGTAGCCGATCAACCCCATTGGACCCTAAACTCATGTTTTGTTGCGTTTCAGACCGTTTTGTTAGTGCACGAAAGTCGGTGCAAAATGAGGTCGTACTGTTTCATGTAGTGCTAACGTTCGTGCAACGAAGTCGCGTCGGAATTTTTCGCAACGAACGCACCCGATCCACCCCATTGGACCCTAAACTCCTATTTTGGTGTGTTTCGGACCGTTTTATTACAGCACGAAAGTCGTTGCAAAATAGGTCTGAACTGGTGCAATTAGTGCAAATGTTCGTGCAACGAAGTCGCGTCGGAATTTTTCACAACGAACGCACCCGATCCACCCCATTGGACCCTAAACTCATGTTTTGGTGCGTTTCAGACCGTTTTATTACAACATGAAAGTCGTTGTAAAACGAGGCCGAACTGGTGCAATTAATACAAAAGTTTGTGCAACGAAGTCGCGTCAGAATTTTTCGCAACGAACGTACCCGATACACCCCATTGGACAATAAACTCATGTTTTGGTGCGTTTCGGACCGTTTAGTTACTACACGAAACTAGATGCAAAACAAGGCCGTTCTGATGAATTTAGTGCAAAAGTTCGTGCAACGAAGTCGCGTCGGAATTTTTTGCAACGAACGCAGCCGATCCACCCCATTGGACCCTAAACTCATGTTTTGTTGCGTTTCAGACCGTTTTGTTAGTGCACGAAAGTCGGTGCAAAATGAGGTCGTACTAGTGAATTTAGTGCAAAAGTTCATGCAACGAAGTCGCGTCAGAATTTTTCGCAACGAAAGCACCCGATCCACCCCATTGGACCCTAAACTCCTATTTTGGTGTGTTTCGGACCGTTTTATTACAGCACGAAAGTCGTTGCAAAATAGGTCTGAACTGGTGCAATTAGTGCAAATGTTCGTGCAACGAAGTCGCGTCGGAATTTTTCACAACGAACGCACCCGATCCACCCCATTGGACACTAAACTCATGTTTTGGTGCGTTTCAGACCGTTTTATTACAACATGAAAGTCGTTGTAAAACGAGGCCGAACTGGTGCAATTAATACAAAAGTTCGTGCAACGAAGTCGCGTCAGAATTTTTCGCAACGAACGTACCCGATACACCCCATTGGACAATAAACTCATGTTTTGGTGCGTTTCGTACCGTTTAGTTACTACACGAAACTAGATGCAAAACGAGGCCGTTCTGGTGAATTTAGTGCAAAAGTTCGTGCAACGAAGTCGCGTCGGAATTTTTCGTAACGAACGCACCCGATACACGCCATTTTACCCTAAACTCATGTTTTGTTGTGTTTCAGACCGTTTCGTTATTGCACGAAAGTCGATGCAAAACGGGGCCGAACTGGTGCAATTAGTGCAAAAGTTCGTGCAACGAAGTCGCGTCGGAATTTTTCGCAACGAACACACCCGATACACCCCATTGGACTCTAAACTCATGTTTTGGTGCATTTCGGACCGTTTTATTACTGCACGAAACTCGATGCAAAACAAGGCCGTTCTGGTGAATTTAGTGCAAAAGTTCGTGCAACGAAATCGCGTCGGAATTTTTCACAACGTACGCACCCGATCCACCCCATCGGACCCTAAACTCCTATTTTGGTGTGTTTCAGACTGTTTTATTACAGCACGAAAGTCGTTGCAAAATAGGTCTGAACTGGTGCAATTAGTGCAAATGTTCGTGCCACGAAGTCGCGTCGGAATTTTTCACAACGAACGCACCCGATCCACCCCATTGGACCCTAAACTCATGTTTTGGTGCGTTTCAGACCGTTTTATTACAACATGAAAGTCGTTGTAAAACGAGGCCGAACTGGTGCAATTAATACAAAAGTTCGTGCAACGAAGTCGCGTCAGAATTTTTCGCAACGAACGTACCCGATACACCCCATTGGACAATAAACTCATGTTTTGGTGCGTTTCGGACCGTTTAGTTACTACACGAAACTAGATGCAAAACGAGGCCGTTCTGGTGAATTTAGTGCAAAAGTTCGTGCAACGAAGTCGCGTTGGAATTTTTCGCAACGAACGTAGCCGATCAACCCCATTGGACCCTAAACTCATGTATTGTTGCGTTTCAGACCGTTTTGTTAGTGCACGAAAGTCGGTGCAAAATGAGGTCGTACTGTTTCATGTAGTGCTAACGTTCGTGCAACGAAGTCGCGTCGGAATTTTTCGCAACGAACGCACCCGATCCACCCCATTGGACCCTAAACTCCTATTTTGGTGTGTTTCGGACCGTTTTATTACAGCACGAAAGTCGTTGCAAAATAGGTCTGAAATGGTGCAATTAGTGCAAATGTTCATGCAACGAAGTCGCGTCGGAATTTTTCACAACGAACGCACCCGATCCACCCCATTGGACCCTAAACTCATGTTTTGGTGCGTTTCAGACCGTTTTATTACAACATGAAAGTCGTTGTAAAACGAGGCCGAACTGGTGCAATTAATACAAAAGTTCGTGCAACGAAGTCGCGTCAGAATTTTTCGCAACGAACGTACCCGATACACCCCATTGGACAATAAACTCATGTTTTGGTGCGTTTCGGACCGTTTAGTTACTACACGAAACTAGATGCAAAACAAGGCCGTTCTGGTGAATTTAGTGCAAAAGTTCGTGCAACGAAGTCGCATCGGAATTTTTTGCAACGAACGCAGCCGATCCACCCCATTGGACCCTAAACTCATGTTTTGTTGCGTTTCAGACCGTTTTGTTAGTGCACGAAAGTCGGTGCAAAATGAGGTCGTACTAGTGAATTCAGTGCAAAAGTTCATGCAACGAAGTCGCGTCGGATTTTTTCGCAACGAAAGCACCCGATCCACCCCATTGGACCCTAAACTCCTATTTTGGTGTGTTTCGGACCGTTTTATTACAGCACGAAAGTCGTTGCAAAATAGGTCTGAACTGGTGCAATTAGTGCAAATGTTCGTGCAACGAAGTCGCATCGGAATTTTTCACAACGAACGCACCCGATCCACCCCATTGGACACTAAACTCATGTTTTGGTGCGTTTCAGACCGTTTTATTACAACATGAAAGTCGTTGTAAAACGAGGCCGAACTGGTGCAATTAATACAAAAGTTCGTGCAACGAAGTCGCGTCAGAATTTTTCGCAACGAACGTACCCGATACACCCCATTGGACAATAAACTCATGTTTTGGTGCGTTTCGTACCGTTTAGTTACTACACGAAACTAGATGCAAAACGAGGCCGTTCTGGTGAATTTAGTGCAAAAGTTCGTGCAACGAAGTCGCGTCGGAATTTTTCGTAACGAACGCACCCGATACACGCCATTTTACCCTAAACTCATGTTTTGTTTTGTTTCAGACCGTTTCGTTATTGCACGAAAGTCGATGCAAAACGGGGCCGAACTGGTGCAATTAGTGCAAAAGTTCGTGCAACGAAGTCGCGTCGGAACTTTTCGCAACGAACACACCCGATACACCCCATTGGACTCTAAACTCATGTTTTGGTGCATTTCGGACCGTTTTATTACTGCACGAAACTCGATGCAAAACAAGGCCGTTCTGGTGAATTTAGTGCAAAAGTTCGTGCAACGAAATCGCGTCGGAATTTTTCACAACGTACGCACCCGATCCACCCCATTGAACCCTAAACTCATGTTTTGGTGCGTTTCGGACTGTTTTATTACAACATGAAAGTCGTTGTAAAATGAGGCCGAACTGGTGCAATTAATGCAAAAGTTCGTGCAATGAAGTCGCGTCAGAATTTTTCGCAACGAACGTACCCGATAAACCCCATTGGACCCTAAACTCATGTTTTGGTGCGTTTCGGACCGTTTAGTTACTACGCAAAACTAGATGCAAAATGAGGCCGTTCTTGTGAATTTAGTGCAAAAGTTCGTGCAATGAAGTCGCGTCGGAATTTTTCGCAACGAACGCACCCGATCCACCCCATTGGACCCTAAACTCCTATTTTGGTGCGTTTCAGACCGTTTTATTACAGCATGAAAGTCACTGCAAAATAGGTGTGAACTGGTGCAATTAGTGCAAATGTTCGTGTAACGAAGTCGCGTCGAAACTTTTCACAACGAACGCACCCGATCCACCCCATTGGACCCTAAACTCATGTTTTGGTGCGTTTCGGACCGTTTTATTACACCACGAAAGTCGTTGCAAAACGAGGTCGGACTGGTGCAATTAGTGCGAAAGTTCGTGCAACGAAGTCGCGTCGAAATTTTTTGCAACGATCGCACCCGATACACCCCATTTTACCCTAAACTCATGTTTTGTTGCGTTTCAGACCGTTTCGTTATTGCACGAAAGTCGATGCAAAACGGGGCCGAACTGGGGCAATTTGTGCAAAAGTTCGTGCAACAAAGTCGCGTCGGAATTTTTCGCAACGAACACACCCGATACACCCCATTGGACTCTAAACTCATGTTTTGGTGCATTTCGGACCGTTTTGTTACTGCACGAAACTCGATGCAAAACAAGGCCGTTCTTGTGAATTTAGTGCAAAAGTTCGTGCAACGAAATCGTGTCGGAATTTTTCACAACGTACGCACCCGATCCACCCCATCGGACCCTAAACTCATGTTTTGGTGCGTTTCGGACTGTTTTATTACAACAAGAAAGTTGTTGTAAAATGAGGCCGAACTGGTGCAATTAATGCAAAAGTTCGTGCAATGAAGTCGCGTCAGAATTTTTCGCAACAAACGTACCCGATAAACCCCATTGGACCCTAAACTCATGTTTTGGTGCGTTTCGGACCGTTTAGTTACTACGCAAAACTAGATGCAAAACGAGGCCGTTCTTGTGAATTTAGTGCAAAAGTTCGTGCAACGAAGTCGCGTCGGAATTTTTCGCAACGAACGCACCCGATCTACCCCATTGGACCCTAAACTCCTATTTTGGTGCGTTTCAGACCGTTTTATTACAGCATGAAAGTCACTGCAAAATAGGTCTGAACTGGTGCAATTAGTGCAAATGTTCGTGCAACGAAATCGCGTCGGAATTTTTCACAACGAACGCACCCGATCCACCCCATTGGACCCTAAACTCATGTTTTGGTGCGTTTCGGACCGTTTTATTACACCACGAAAGTCGTTGCAAAACGAGGCCGAACTGGTGCAATTAGTGCGAAAGTTCGTGCAACGAAGTCGCGTCGAAATTTTTTGCAACGATCGCACCCGATACACCCCATTTTACCCTAAACTCATGTTTTGTTGTGTTTCGGACCGTTTCGTTATTGCACGAAAGTCGATGCAAAATGGGGCCGAACTAGTGCAATTAGTGCAAAAGTTCGTGCAACGAAGTCGCGTCGGAATTTTTCGCAACGAACACACCCGATACACCCCATTGGACCCTAAACTCATGTTTTGGTGCATTTCGGACCGTTTTGTTACTGCACGAAACTCGATGCAAAACGAGGCCGTTCTGGTGAATTTAGTGCAAAAGTTCGTGCAACGAAGTCGCGTTGGAATTTTTCGCAATGAACGCAGCCGATCCACCCCATTGGACCCTAAACTCATGTTTTGTTGCGTTTTGAACCGTTTTGTTATTGCACGAAAGTCGGTGCAAAATGAGGTCGTACTGTTTCATGCAGTGCTAACGTTCATGCAACGAAGTCGCGTCGGAATTTTTCGCAACGAACACACCCGATCCACCCCATTGGACCCTAAACTCCTATTTTGGTACATTTCGGACTATTTTATTACAGCACGAAAGTCGTTGCAAAACGAGGCCGAACTGGTGCAATTAGTGCAAAAGTTCATGCAACGAAGTCGCGTCAGAATTTTTCGCAACGAAAGCACCCGATCCACCCCATTGGACCCTAAACTCCTATTTTGGTGTGTTTCGGACCGTTTTATTACAGCACGAAAGTCGTTGCAAAATAGGTCTGAACTGGTGCAATTAGTGCAAATGTTCGTGCCACGAAGTCGCGTCGGAATTTTTCACAACGAACGCACCCGATCCACCCCATTGGACCCTAAACTCATGTTTTGGTGCGTTTCAGACCGTTTTATTACAACATGAAAGTCATTGTAAAACGAGGCCGAACTGGTGCAATTAATACAAAAGTTCGTGCAACGAAGTCGCGTCACAATTTTTCGCAACGAACGTACCCGATACACCCCATTGGACAATAAACTCATGTTTTGGTGCGTTTCGGACCGTTTAGTTACTACACGAAACTAGATGCAAAACAAGGCCGTTCTGGTGAATTTAGTGCAAAAGTTCGTGCAACGAAATCGCGTCGGAATTTTTCACAACGTACGCACCCGATCCACCCCATTGAACCCTAAACTCATGTTTTGGTGCGTTTCGGACTGTTTTATTACAACATGAAAGTCGTTGTAAAATGAGGCCGAACTGGTGCAATTAATGCAAAAGTTCGTGCAATGAAGTCGCGTCAGAATTTTTCGCAACGAACGTAACCGATAAACCCCATTGGACCCTAAACTCATGTTTTGGTGCGTTTCGGACCGTTTAGTTACTACGCAAAACTAGATGCAAAACGAGGCCGTTCTTGTGAATTTAGTGCAAAAGTTCGTGCAATGAAGTCGCGTCGGAATTTTTCGCAACGAACGCACCCGATCCACCCCATTGGACCCTAAACTCGTATTTTGGTGCGTTTCAGACCGTTTTATTACAGCATGAAAGTCACTGCAAAATAGGTCTGAACTGGTGCAATTAGTGCAAATGTTCGTGTAACGAAGTCGCGTCGAAACTTTTCACAACGAACGCACCCGATCCACCCCATTGGACCCTAAACTCATGTTTTGGTGAGTTTCGGACCGTTTTATTACACCACGAAAGTCGTTGCAAAACGAGGCCGAACTGGTGCAATTAGTGCGAAAGTTCGTGCAACGAAGTCGCGTCGAAAGTTTTTGCAACGATCGCACCCGATACACCCCATTTTACCCTAAACTCATGTTTTGTTGCGTTTCAGACCGTTTCGTTATTGCACGAAAGTCGATGCAAAACGGGGCCGAACTGGGGCAATTTGTGCAAAAGTTCGTGCAACAAAGTCGCGTCGGAATTTTTCGCAACGAACACACCCGATACACCCCATTGGACTCTAAACTCATGTTTTGGTGCATTTCGGACCGTTTTGTTACTGCACGAAACTCGATGCAAAACAAGGCCGTTCTGGTGAATTTAGTGCAAAAGTTCGTGCAACGAAATCGCGTCGGAATTTTTCACAACGTACGCACCCGATCCACCCCATCGGACCCTAAACTCATGTTTTGGTGCGTTTCGGACTGTTTTATTACAACATGAAAGTTGTTGTAAAATGAGGCCGAACTGGTGCAATTAATGCAAAAGTTCTTGCAATGAAGTCGCGTCAGAATTTTTCGCAACAAACGTACCCGATAAACCCCATTGGACCCTAAACTCATGTTTTGGTGCGTTTCGGACCGTTTAGTTACTACGCAAAACTAGATGCAAAACGAGGCCGTTCTTGTGAATTTAGTGCAAAAGTTCGTGCAACGAAGTCGCGTCGGAATTTTTCGCAACGAACGCACCCGATCTACCCCATTGGACCCTAAACTCCTATTTTGGTGCGTTTCAGACCGTTTTATTACAGCATGAAAGTCACTGCAAAATAGGTCTGAACTGGTGCAATTAGTGCAAATGTTCGTGTAACGAAGTCGCGTCGGAACTTTTCACAACGAACGCACCCGATCCACCCCATTGGACCCTAAACTCATGTTTTGGTGCGTTTCAGACCGTTTTATTACACCACGAAAGTCGTTGCAAAACGAGGCCGAACTGGTGCAATTAGTGCGAAAGTTCGTGCAACGAAGTCGCGTCGAAATTTTTTGCAACGATCGCACCCGATACACCCCATTTTACCCTAAACTCATGTTTTGTTGTGTTTCGGACCGTTTCGTTATTGCACGAAAGTCGATGCAAAATGGGGCCGAACTAGTGCAATTAGTGCAAAAGTTCGTGCAACGAAGTCGCGTCGGAATTTTTCGCAACGAACACACCCGATACACCCCATTGGACCCTAAACTCATGTTTTGGTGCATTTCGGACCGTTTTGTTACTGCATGAAACTCGATGCAAAACGAGGCCGTTCTGGTGAATTTAGTGCAAAAGTTCGTGCAACGAAGTCGCATTGGAATTTTTCGCAATGAACGCAGCCGATCCACCCCATTGGACCCTAAACTCATGTTTTGTTGCGTTTTGAACCGTTTTGTTATTGCACGAAAGTCGGTGCAAAATGAGGTCGTACTGTTTCATGCAGTGCTAACGTTCATGCAACGAAGTCGCGTCGGAATTTTTCGCAACGAACACACCCGATCCACCCCATTGGACCCTAAACTCCTATTTTGGTACATTTCGGACTATTTTATTACAGCACGAAAGTCGTTGCAAAACGAGGCCGAACTGGTGCAATTAGTGCAAAAGTTCATGCAACGAAGTCGCGTCAGAATTTTTCGCAACGAAAGCACCCGATCCACCCCATTGGACCCTAAACTCCTATTTTGGTGTGTTTCGGACCGTTTTATTACAGCACGAAAGTCGTTGCAAAATAGGTCTGAACTGGTGCAATTAGTGCAAATGTTCGTGCCACGAAGTCGCGTCGGAATTTTTCACAACGAACGCACCCGATCCACCCCATTGGACCCTAAACTCATGTTTTGGTGCGTTTCAGACCGTTTTATTGCAACATGAAAGTCATTGTAAAACGAGGCCGAACTGGTGCAATTAATACAAAAGTTCGTGCAACGAAGTCGCGTCAGAATTTTTCGCAACGAACGTACCCGATACACCCCATTGGACAATAAACTCATGTTTTGGTGCGTTTCGGACCGTTTAGTTACTACACGAAACTAGATGCAAAACGAGGCCGTTCTGGTGAATTTTTTGCAAAAGTTCGTGCAACGAAGTCGCGTCGGAATTTTTCGCAACGAACGTAGCCGATCAACCCCATTGGACCCTAAACTCATGTTTTGTTGCGTTTCAGACCGTTTTGTTAGTGCATGAAAGTCGGTGCAAAATGAGGTCGTACTGTTTCATCTAGTGCTAACGTTCGTGCAACGAAGTCGCGTCGGAATTTTTCGCAACGAACGCACCCGATCCACCCCATTGGACCCTAAACTCCTATTTTGGTGTGTTTCGGACCGTTTTATTACAGCACGAAAGTCGTTGCAAAATAGGTCTGAACTGGTGCAATTAGTGCAAATGTTCGTGCAACGAAGTCGCGTCGGAATTTTTCACAACGAACGCACCCGATCCACCCCATTGGACACTAAACTCATGTTTTGGTGCGTTTCAGACCGTTTTATTACAACACGAAAGTCGTTGCAAAACGAGGCCGAACTGGTGCAATTAGTGCGAAAGTTCGTGCAACGAAGTCGCGTCGAAATTTTTTGCAACGATCGCACCCGATACACCCCATTTTACCCTAAACTCATGTTTTGTTGTGTTTCGGACCGTTTCGTTATTGCACGAAAGTCGATGCAAAATGGGGCCGAACTAGTGCAATTAGTGCAAAAGTTCGTGCAACGAAGTCGCGTCGGAATTTTTCGCAACGAACACACCCGATACACCCCATTGGACCCTAAACTCATGTTTTGGTGCATTTCGGACCGTTTTGTTACTGCACGAAACTCGATGCAAAACGAGGCCGTTCTGGTGAATTTAGTGCAAAAGTTCGTGCAACGAAGTCGCGTTGGAATTTTTCGCAATGAACGCACCCGATCCACCCCATTGGACCCTAAACTCATGTTTTGGTGCGTTTCGGACCGTTTTATTACACCACGAAAGTCGTTGCAAAACAAGTCCGAATTGGTGCAATTAGTGCGAAAGTTCGTGCAACGAAATCGCGTCGAAATTTTTCACAACGTACGCACCCGATCCACCCCATTGGACCCTAAACTCATGTTTTGGTGCGTTTCGGACTGTTTTATTACAACATGAAAGTCGTTGTAAAATGAGGCCGAACTGGTGCAATTAATGCAAAAGTTCGTGCAATGAAGTCGCGTCAGAATTTTTCGCAACGAACGTACCCGATAAACCCCATTGGACCCTAAACTCATGTTTTGGTGCGTTTCGGACCGTTTAGTTACTACGCAAAACTAGATGCAAAACGAGGCCGTTCTTGTGAATTTAGTGCAAAAGTTCGTGCAATGAAGTCGCGTCGGAATTTTTCGCAACGAACGCACCCGATCCACCCCATTGGACCCTAAACTCCTATTTTGGTGCGTTTCAGACCGTTTTATTACAGCATGAAAGTCACTGCAAAATAGGTCTGAACTGGTGCAATTAGTGCAAATGTTCGTGTAACGAAGTCGCGTCGAAACTTTTCACAACGAACGCACCCGATCCACCCCATTGGACCCTAAACTCATGTTTTGGTGCGTTTCGGACCGTTTTATTACACCACGAAAGTCGTTGCAAAACGAGGCCGAACTGGTGCAATTAGTGCGAAAGTTCGTGCAACGAAGTCGCGTCGAAATTTTTTGCAACGATCGCACCCGATACACCCCATTTTACCCTAAACTCATGTTTTGTTGCGTTTCAGACCGTTTCGTTATTGCACGAAAGTCGATGCAAAACGGGGCCGAACTGGTGCAATTTGTGCAAAAGTTCGTGATGGCGACCCGCTAGGGTTTGATTCCCGATCTTTCGATGAGAGGCGTGGATAACTCGATTGGTCGATGGAGGCGACGTTCACGGCCCGACTACAGCCTTCCAAGCTGCGCCTTAGCAACCGATACATCCCCTCCAATGGCTGTCGCGATCTTGTGGAGCGCGGCACCCGGCCACTAGGGCACTCGTCCTGCAAGCAATCGAAGAACTAGCAAGAACAAGTATGACAAGTACTGAATTTACTAGATATAAATGAAGGTTTCACACGCAATCTCAATAATGGTGGGGTTCCGAAGACAAGAAGACGGGCGGCTGATCCAGCACGCGCGCTTGCAAGCAAGTAGCGAAGGCTAAACTTGATCTAAACAAAACCCAAGCATCCTTGGCGGCGGCTAAGGGGTATAAGTACGTGGGAGGACGACCACAGGGGTGTTGGGGTCGTACTCCAACCCTAGGACGCGTCCGTAATGGACTCAACTTGATACACGGCCCATTGGACCAAAACAGGGTGACGCAGCACCATGGGCAGAAAAGGACTCTGTATTAATTTAACGATTGCGGCCGACTCGTAATAGATATGGCTATGAGGCCGGATCCGTTTGAAAGAAGACTTCATAAGCTTTCCACGAAGTACTTGAACGCCCCAATCCGAGTTCATATGCGACCGTGGTGTCCATCACAAGTTGGTACTGTTCTGCAGTCCGAATCCAGCTTGCGCGAATCCGTTTCCCTTTCGGCCGCCTCCTTGGTTCCTAAGCAAAACAAGAGTACACGGGTCTCCATGGTCTAAACATGATGCACCTGAGCTTAGATTTGAACTCACCTGATGATTAAGTTGATGCGCACGAGCACGAGTAATAGGACCAGCAATAGGTACTTGTGTCGGAGTGGATGTATCGTTGGTGTTGGTGTCCTCATCATCCTCCCCTTCTTGCATTTGAGTCGTCCTCGACTCAAGCTCATCTTCCTCTCCCAAATATGGCTTCAAATCTGCAATGTTAAATGTGGGACTAACCCCAAAATCCGCAGGCAGATCGAGCTTATATGCATTATCATTGACTTTCTCTAGCACTTTAAATGGTCCATCAGCCCGAGGTAGCAATTTAGATTTTCTCAATTCAGGAAACCTTTCCTTTCTCAAATGCAGCCAAACTAAATCTCCAGGTTCAAACTTTAGTTCCTTCCTACCTTTATCACCAGCAATCTTGTATTTAGCATTCATGCGCTCTATATTTTCTTTAGTTGTTTCATGCAGTTTTAACATCAATTCGGCACGCTTAGTAGCATCAAAATTCGTTTTTTCAGAAAATGGCAAAGGCATTAAATCAATAGGAGCACGAGGCAAGAAACCATATACAATCTGAAATGGGCACATCTTTGTAGTAGAATGCAGCGATCGATTATAAGCGAATTCAATATGAGGCAAACAATCTTCCCACATCTTAATGTTCTTCTTTAAAACAGCCCTTAACATAGTAGACAAAGTCCTATTAACCACTTCAGTTTGACCATCAGTTTGCGGATGACATGTAGTAGAAAACAACAATTTAGTTCCCAATTTAGCCCATAAAGTCTTCCAAAAATAACTAAGAAATTTAGCATCACGATCAGAAACAATTGTGTTGGGCACACCATGCAAACGAACAATTTCCCGAAAGAACAAATCAGCAATGTGAGAAGCATCATCAGTTTTATGACATGGTATGAAATGGGCCATCTTAGAAAATCTATCAACAACCACAAACACACTATCACGTCCCTTCCTAGTCCTAGGCAATCCTAACACAAAATCCATAGAAATATCTTCCCAAGGAGCACTAGGAACAGGTAGAGGCAAATACAAACCATGTGGATTCAATCGTGATTTAGCCTTTTGACATGTCGTGCAGCGAGCAACAAATCTCTCCACATCTCTTCTCATCTTTGGCCAAAAGAAATGACCAGCAAGTATATCTTCCGTTTTCTTTGCTCCAAAATGCCCCATTAAGCCACCTCGATGCGCTTCCTGCAACAATAACAAGCGAACGGAGCTAGCTGGAATGCATAGCTTGTTAGCTCTAAAGACAAACCCATCACTAACGATGAATTTGTTCCATCCCTTCCCCTCTTTACAATGCAGCAACACATCTTTAAAATCAGCATCATTAACATATTGATCTTTAATCGTTTCCAATCCAAATATTTTGTAATCAAGTTGGTTCAACAAGGTGTATCTCCTAGACAATGCATCAGCAATTATATTCTCTTTCCCTTTCTTGTGCTTAATAATATAAGGAAAAGATTCAATAAATTCAACCCACTTAGCATGTCTACGGTTCAATTTTCCTTGACTACGAATATGTTTTAAAGATTCATGATCTGAATGAATAACAAACTCTTTGGGCCATAGATAATGCTGCCATGTTTCTAATGTGCGAACAAGAGCATACAATTCCTTATCATAAGTAGAATAATTCAGAACAGGCCCGCTCAATTTTTCACTGAAATAAGCAATAGGTTTGCCTTCTTGTAACAAAACACCACCCAAACCAATGCCACTAGCATCACATTCAAGCTCAAAGGTTTTATTAAAATCAGGGAGTTGGAGGAGAGGTGCATGTGTCAACTTATCTTTCAGCGTGTTGAAGGAGTTCTCTTGTGTTTTACCCCAACTAAAAGGCACTCCCTTCTTTGTAAGCTCATTCAAAGGCGCGGCAATGGTGCTGAAGTCCTTCACAAAACGACGATAGAAACCAGCAAGTCCTAGGAAACTCCGCACTTGCGTGATAGTCTTCGGTATAGGCCATCCATGTATAGCTTCCACCTTGGCTTGATCAACCTTGATTCCCTGTGGAGTCACGACATAGCCAAGAAAAGACACTCGATCGGTGCAAAAGGTGCACTTCTCAAGGTTACCAAATAAACGTGCATCTCGTAAAGCATTAAAAACAGCACGTAAGTGATCAAGATGTTCATCGAAAGATTTGCTGTAAATCAATATATCATCAAAGTAGACAACAACAAATTTCCCAATGAAAGCACGCAGAACCTCATTCATTAATCTCATGAAAGTACTCGGTGCATTAGTTAACCCAAAAGGCATGACTAACCACTCATATAACCCGAACTTAGTTTTGAAAGCAGTTTTCCATTCATCTCCCAATTTCATACGAATCTGGTGGTACCCACTACGCAAATCAACTTTGGAAAACACAATAGCACCACTCAATTCATCAAGCATATCATCCAAACGAGGGATAGGGTGTCGATATCGAATTGTAATATTATTAATAGCCCTACAATCAACACACATACGCCATGTTCCATCCTTTTTAGGCACTAAAATAACTGGAACAGCACAAGGACTAAGAGACTCACGCACATAACCTTTGTCGAGTAGTTCTTGCACTTGTCGCTGAATTTCCTTAGTTTCTTCCGGATTTGTCCTGTATGGCGCACGGTTTGGCAATGATGCACCAGGAATAAGGTCAATTTGGTGCTCAATCCCTCGTATTGGTGGCAGCCCCGCTGGTATCTCACTTGGAAACACATCAGAATACTCCTGCAAAAGGTTAGCAACAGCCGGGGGCAAAGAATGCTGCATATCGTGAACTGAAATCAAAGCATTCTTGCACACCAAAGCATAGGCAACAGAAGTGGAAGCAATCAATTCATTAATATCAGACTTAGTAGCAAGCAAGCAATGTCCTTTCAATCTTATCTCATCTTCCCTGCTACTAACAGATTTGGCATTCTTATCGATCTCAGCTTTAGTTCTCTTAGCTTTAGCAACATCATCACGCACAATAGATTCAGGTGACATAGGAAGCAAAACGATTTTCTTATCATGATGTATAAGAGAATATTGATTTGATCTACCATGATGCATGCTATCGGTATCAAATTACCATGGTCTACCTAGCAGAATATGACAAGCTTCCATAGGCACAACATCGCATTCAACAACATCATGATATGAACCAATAGCGAAATTAATTCGTACCAATCTCGTTACCTTGACCTTACCACTATTGTTGAGCCACCGAATGTGATATGGATGTGGGTGCGGTTTTGTTGTAAGTGCAAGCTTCTCGACCATATCGCTGCTAGCCAAGTTGTTGCAGCTACCTCCATCAATTATCAAACGGCATGAACGCTCTTTAATAACACACTTTGTTTGGAATAGTGTATGCCGTTGATTTTGCTCCGCCTTTTCCATTTGTGCACTAAGTACACGCTGCACAATGAGGCTCTCATAATGATCTGCATCCTCTGCACCAATCTGCTCTTCTGGTTGTTCCTTAGTACCTGCATGGTCAGCAGCAAGCAAAGCAAGTGTATCTTCATCAAAATCACTAGCAGAGGAATACCCACCATCTCCTTTGACCACCAAAACGCGCTTGTTAGGGCAGTCACGTTGCACGTGGCCAAAGCCCTTGCATCGATGGCACTGAATATCTCTTGTCCTTCCCGTGGAGGCAACCGAAGATGCACTCGTGGCTGGTTTCTGGACAGTCGTGGTTGCTGAATTTGTCGGGGGAGCACGTGTCTTATCGTTGGATGGAGCGGGTATTGTCGACCGACTCGGGAATGTAGAAGGTGCAGGAGCTCGTCCGGTCAATGAGGTAGATGTGCGCGGCTGCCATGATGAAGGTTTTCCTGCAGAAATATTAGTTCTTGTACTAGCACGTCGTCCCAGCACTTCCCTTTCAGCTTTACAAGCAAGATGGAACAAACGGGTTACGTTAGTATAATCTTTATAAGCAAGAATGTCCTGAATTTCTCGATTCAAACCTCCTAAAAATCTAGCCATAGCAGGTTCCTCATCCTCCACTAAATTACAACGCAACACACCCATTTGTAATTCCTGATAGTATTCTTCTACACTTTTATTACCCTGTCTCAATTGTTGCAATCTATGTAACAGATCACGCGCATAGTAAGAAGGAACAAATCTAGCCCGCATGACCCGTTTCAAGGCATCCCAGGTTTGTGGAATATTATTAGGATTTTTCTTAGCATGTTCTATCCACCAAACAGAGGCAAAATCAGTAAATTCACTAGTAGCAGCCCTAACACGTATATTCTCTGGAAATTCATGACATGCAAACTTTTGATCAACAGCAATTTCCCAAGTAATGTATGCATCAGGATCGTATTTTCCATCAAAAGAAGGTATCTTAAATTTTATTTTACTGAAAGCATCATCATTATTATGTACCTCACGTCGTCGATGTCCACCCATACCTCTCCGATTAGTTCGCAGTCGTCGGCGACTAGGAGCATCTTGGTCATCTAGTTCAGTATCAGCGACATAATCATCCCAATTATCCTCGACACGCTCATCCTTCTTGTTTTCTCCCTCATGCCCATTTGCAGTTCTGGCATGCATCTCATCAAAACGCCTCAAAAGAGCAGCAAGGCTTTGGTCAATATGAGCGACCGACGTCTCCAGCCTTGTAAGCTTGGTGTTGGTGGCAAGCTGCGTGGCCTCCAACTGCCCAATCTTATCATTTGACACCAGCATATCTTCAGCAAGCCCATCTACATGCCTCCTCATCTTATTTTCAAAATGTTGTATGATTCCCTTTGTACGAGGAGAGTGACCTAAACTCCCATCACCCTCTGATCCTGTCATGGTTAGATGAACAAAGGAAACACGAAAATAGGTGAAGAAATAAGATCCTACAACTAATGGGATGTAGCTACTGCAAGGCGCTCACACTCAACCTGTTACACAAGCTCTTACCAATTCTTACCTTGCTCAACAGGAGGGGACGGCAACCAACAAGTCTGCAACCGTGGGATGAAGTGTATCGGTGCCGCAACAACAGGACCTGTCAAGCTGTAGTCGGATATGTGGAGCTATAGGTGGGCTGAAGCAAGGATGAACTAGCACCACGTTAGTTACAAAAGCAAGCTGAAAAATCGTTCAACGGCGGTACTATGCTGGTCCTAGCCTAGACCGTGCTAGAGACGCGAGCCTGGACACAAATGAAGTCACGAGACACCACCGAAGAACAAAAAAGATGCACAAAGAACAGCCCCTTTTTCTTCCCCTCTTTTTCTTCTTCTTCTTTTTTCTTTCTTTTTTTTTTCCTTTCTTTTTTTTTCCTTCTTTTTTTTTTCTCTTTTTTTTTCTCTTTTTTTTTTTGGGGATCCTCAAAACTGATTATATAACCTAAAAGACTTCAAAAGAGCCACACAGCACACAAACTTTTCTCTCTCTCTCTCTCTCTGGAGTAAGCCGAGGCTATGTGTATTCGTGAAAAGTTGTGGTTTGAGTAAGCCGAGACTACTTCTGCCTTTCTGGAGCGTTACAAAATATGCAGTACAAGTGCGAAAAGCAATGGAATTTTATAACACGGCACAATAACCAATTGGGACTAGGAAATCGATCCCTACTCGAATCACAGCACCGCGTGCGATTCGGTCACAAACCAACACAGAATCTAACTCGGACTTGAACACGAATATGGACTCGGATTCCACCAACACGGAGTATGTATGGTAGCGCACGGTTGTGACTAGAACGTGACAAGAACTCGAAACTCTAAAGGACTAAAACTAAGACCAGCAACTCGACGCAACCGATGCAATCGAAAATTCAACAAGCCCTAACTAAGCAGTGCTAGCAAAGGCTCAAACGAGTTTATAGGATTGAAGGAAAACTAATCTACTATTTTTTTTTGGCTTTTCTGGACTATAGGAAAAATAAAACAGCAAAGAATTAGAAGTCTCTCACCGATAAACCTTGCTCTGATTACCAACTGATGGCGACCCGCTAGGGTTTGATTCCCGATCTTTCGATGAGAGGCGTGGATAACTCGATTGGTCGATGGAGGCGACGTTCACGGCCCGACTACAGCCTTCCAAGCTGCGCCTTAGCAACCGATACACCCCCTCCAATGGCTGTCGCGATCTTGTGGAGCGCGGCACCCGGCCACTAGGGCACTCGTCCTGCAAGCAATCGAAGAACTAGCAAGAACAAGTATGACAAGTACTGAATTTACTAGATATAAATGAAGGTTTCACACGCAATCTCAATAATGGTGGGGTTCCGAAGACAAGAAGACGGGCGGCTGATCCAGCACGCGCGCTTGCAAGCAAGTAGCGAAGGCTAAACTTGATCTAAACAAAACCCAAGCATCCTTGGCGGCGGCTAAGGGGTATAAGTACGTGGGAGGACGACCACAGGGGTGTTGGGGTCGTACTCCAACCCTAGGACGCGTCCGTAATGGACTCAACTTGATACACGGCCCATTGGACTAAAACAGGGTGACGCAGCACCATGGGCAGAAAAGGACTCTGTATTAATTTAACGATTGCGGCCGACTCGTAATAGATATGGCTATGAGGCCGGATCCGTTTGAAAGAAGACTTCATAAGCTTTCCACGAAGTACTTGAACGCCCCAATCCGAGTTCATATGCGACCGTGGTGTCCATCACAAGTTGGTACTGTTCTGCAGTCCGAATCCAGCTTGCGCGAATCCGTTTCCCTTTCGGCCGCCTCCTTGGTTCCTAAGCAAAACAAGAGTACACGGGTCTCCATGGTCTAAACATGATGCACCTGAGCTTAGATTTGAACTCACCTGATGATTAAGTTGATGCGCACGAGCACGAGTAATAGGACCAGCAATAGGTACTTGTGTCGGAGTGGATGTATCGTTGGTGTTGGTGTCCTCATCAGTTCGTGCAACAAAGTCGCGTCGGAATTTTTCGCAATGAACGCACCCGATCCACCCCATTGGACCCTAAACTCATGTTTTGGTGCATTTCGGACCGTTTTGTTACTGCACGAAACTCGATGCAAAACAAGGCCGTTCTGGTGAATTTAGTGCAAAAGTTGGTGCAACGAAGTCGCGTCAGAATTTTTCGCAACGAACGCAGCCGATCCACCCCATTGCACCCTAAACTCATGTTTTGTTGCGTTTCGGACCGTTTCATTATGGCACGAAAGTCGGTGCAAAATGAGGTCGTACTGTTTCATTTAGTGCTAACGTTCGTGCAACGAAGTCGCGTCGGAATTTTTCGCAACGAATGCACCCGATCCACCCCATTGGACCCTAAACTCATGTTTTGGTGCGTTTCGGACCGTTTTGTTACTGCACGAAACTCGATGCAAAATGATGCCGTTCTGGTGAATTTAGTGCAAAAGTTCATGCAACGAAGTCGCGTCGGAATTTTTCGCAACGAAAGCACCCGATCCACCTCGTCGGACCCTAAACTCCTATTTTGGTGTGTTTCGGACCGTTTTATTACAGCACGAAAGTCGTTGCAAAATAGGTCTGAACTGGTGCAATTAGTGCAAATGTTCGTGCAACGAAGTCGCGTCGGAATTTTTCACAACGAACGCACCCGATCCACCCCATTGGACCCTAAACTCATGTTTTGGTTCGTTTCCGACCGTTTTATTACAACATGAAAGTCGTTGTAAAACGAGGCCGAACTGGTGCAATTAATACAAAAGTTCGTGCAACGAAGTCGCGTCAGAATTTTTCGCAACGAACGTACCCGATACACCCCATTGGACAATAAACTCATGTTTTGGTGCGTTTCGGACCGTTTAGTTACTACACGAAACTAGATGCAAAACGAGGCCGATCTGGTGAATTTAGTGCAAAAGTTCGTGCAACGAAGTCGCGTCGGAATTTTTCGCAACGAACGCACCCGATCCACCCCATTGGACCCTAAACTCATGTTTTGGTGCGTTTCGGACCGTTTTATTACACCACGAAAGTCGTTGCAAAACGAGGCCGAACTGGTGCAATTAGTGCGAAAGTTCGTGCAACGAAGTCGCGTCGAAATTTTTTGCAACGATCGCACCCGATACACCCCATTTTACCCTAAACTCATGTTTTGTTGTGTTTCAGACCGTTTCGTTATTCCACGAAAGTCGATGCAAAATGGGGCCGAACTAGTGCAATTAGTGCAAAAGTTCGTGCAACGAAGTCGCGTCGGAATTTTTCGCAACGAACACACCCGATACACCCCATTGGACCCTAAACTCATGTTTTGGTGCATTTCGGACCGTTTTGTTACTGCACGAAACTCGATGCAAAATGATGCCGTTCTGGTGAATTTAGTGCAAAAGTTCGTGCAACAAAGTCGCGTCGGAATTTTTCGCAACGAACACACCTGATACACCCCATTGGACTCTAAACTCATGTTTTGGTGCATTTCGGACCGTTTAGTTACTACACGAAACTAGATGCAAAACAAGGCCGTTCTGGTGAATTTAGTGCAAAAGTTCGTGCAACGAAGTCGCGTCGGAATTTTTTGCAACGAACGCAGCCGATCCACCCCATTGGACCCTAAACTCATGTTTTGTTGCGTTTCAGACCGTTTCGTTATTGCACGAAAGTCGATGCAAAACGGGGCCGAACTGGTGCAATTAGTGCAAAAGTTCGTGCAACGAAGTCGCGTCGGAATTTTTCGCAACGAACACACCCGATACACCCCATTGGACTCTAAACTCATGTTTTGGTGCATTTCGGACCGTTTTATTACTGCACGAAACTCGATGCAAAACAAGGCCGTTCTGGTGAATTTAGTGCAAAAGTTCGTGCAACGAAATCGCGTCGGAATTTTTCACAACGTACGCACCCGATCCACCCCATTGGACCCTAAACTCATGTTTTGGTGCGTTTCGGACTGTTTTATTACAACATGAAAGTCGTTGTAAAATGAGGCCGAACTGGTGCAATTAATGCAAAAGTTCGTGCAATGAAGTCGCGTCAGAATTTTTCGCAACGAACGTACCCGATAAACCCCATTGGACCCTAAACTCATGTTTTGGTGCGTTTCGGACCGTTTAGTTACTACGCAAAACTAGATGCAAAACGAGGCCGTTCTTGTGAATTTAGTGCAAAAGTTCGTGCAATGAAGTCGCGTCGGAATTTTTCGCAACGAACGCACCCGATCCACCCCATTGGACCCTAAACTCCTATTTTGGTGCGTTTCAGACCGTTTTATTACAGCATGAAAGTCACTGCAAAATAGGTCTGAACTGGTGCAATTAGTGCAAATGTTCGTGTAACGAAGTCGCGTCGAAACTTTTCACAACGAACGCACCCGATCCACCCCATTGGACCCTAAACTCATGTTTTGGTGCGTTTCGGACCGTTTTATTACACCACGAAAGTCGTTGCAAAACGAGGTCGAACTGGTGCAATTAGTGCGAAAGTTCGTGCAACGAAGTCGCGTTGAAATTTTTTGCAACGATCGCACCCGATACACCCCATTTTACCCTAAACTCATGTTTTGTTGCGTTTCAGACCGTTTCGTTATTGCACGAAAGTCGATGCAAAACGGGGCCGAACTGGGGCAATTTGTGCAAAAGTTCGTGCAACAAAGTCGTGTCGGAATTTTTCGCAACGAACACACCCGATACACCCCATTGGACTCTAAACTCATGTTTTGGTGCATTTCGGACCGTTTTGTTACTGCACGAAACTCGATGCAAAACAAGGCCGTTCTGGTGAATTTAGTGCAAAAGTTCGTGCAACGAAATCGTGTCGGAATTTTTCACAACGTACGCACCCGATCCACCCCATCGGACCCTAAACTCATGTTTTGGTGCGTTTCGGACTGTTTTATTACAACATGAAAGTTGTTGTAAAATGAGGCCGAACTGGTGCAATTAATGCAAAAGTTCGTGCAATGAAGTCGCGTCAGAATTTTTCGCAACAAACGTACCCGATAAACCCCATTGGACCCTAAACTCATGTTTTGGTGCGTTTCGGACCGTTTAGTTACTACGCAAAACTAGATGCAAAACGAGGCCGTTCTTGTGAATTTAGTGCAAAAGTTCGTGCAACGAAGTCGCGTCGGAATTTTTCGCAACGAACGCACCCGATCCACCCCATTGGACCCTAAACTCCTATTTTGGTGCGTTTCAGACCGTTTTATTACAGCATGAAAGTCACTGCAAAATAGGTCTGAACTGGTGCAATTAGTGCAAATGTTCGTGTAACGAAGTCGCGTCGGAACTTTTCACAACGAACGCACCCGATCCACCCCATTGGACCCTAAACTCATGTTTTGGTGCGTTTCGGACCGTTTTATTACACCACGAAAGTCGTTGCAAAACGAGGCCGAACTGGTGCAATTAGTGCGAAAGTTCGTGCAACGAAGTCGCGTCGAAATTTTTTGCAACGATCGCACCCGATACACCCCATTTTACCCTAAACTCATGTTTTGTTGTGTTTCGGACCGTTTCGTTATTGCACGAAAGTCGATGCAAAATGGGGCCGAACTAGTGCAATTAGTGCAAAAGTTCGTGCAACGAAGTCGCGTCGGAATTTTTCGCAACGAACACACCCGATACACCCCATTGGACCCTAAACTCATGTTTTGGTGCATTTCGGACCGTTTTGTTACTGCACGAAACTCGATGCAAAACGAGGCCGTTCTGGTGAATTTAGTGCAAAAGTTCGTGCAACGAAGTCGCGTTGGAATTTTTCGCAATGAACGCAGCCGATCCACCCCATTGGACCCTAAACTCATGTTTTGTTGCGTTTTGAACCGTTTTGTTATTGCACGAAAGTCGGTGCAAAATGAGGTCGTACTGTTTCATGTAGTGCTAACGTTCATGCAACGAAGTCGCATCGGAATTTTTCGCAACGAACACACCCGATCCACCCCATTGGACCCTAAACTCCTATTTTGGTACATTTCGAACTATTTTATTACAGCACGAAAGTCATTGCAAAACGAGGCCGAACTGGTGCAATTAGTGCAAAAGTTCATGCAACGAAGTCGCGTCAGAATTTTTCGCAACGAAAGCACCCGATCCACCCCATTGGACCCTAAACTCCTATTTTGGTGTGTTTCGGACCGTTTTATTACAGCACGAAAGTCGTTGCAAAATAGGTCTGAACTGGTGCAATTAGTGCAAATGTTCGTGCCACGAAGTCGCGTCGGAATTTTTCACAACGAACGCACCCGATCCACCCCATTGGACCCTAAACTCATGTTTTGGTGCGTTTCAGACCGTTTTATTACAACATGAAAGTCATTGTAAAACGAGGCCGAACTGGTGCAATTAATACAAAAGTTCGTGCAACGAAGTCGCGTCAGAATTTTTCGCAACGAACG
Source organism: Panicum miliaceum (assembly GCA_032594955.1). Classification (NCBI taxonomy): domain Eukaryota; kingdom Viridiplantae; phylum Streptophyta; class Magnoliopsida; order Poales; family Poaceae; genus Panicum; species Panicum miliaceum. The sequence goes on along the minus strand of CM064058.1, from coordinate 33,590,843 downwards.
TACCCGATACACCCCATTGGACAATAAACTCATGTTTTGGTGCGTTTCGGACCGTTTAGTTACTACACGAAACTAGATGCAAAACGAGGCCGTTCTGGTGAATTTAGTGCAAAAGTTCGTGCAACGAAGTCGCGTCGGAATTTTTCGCAACGAACGTAGCCGATCAACCCCATTGGACCCTAAACTCATGTTTTGTTGCGTTTCAGACCGTTTTGTTAGTGCACGAAAGTCGGTGCAAAATGAGGTCGTACTGTTTCATCTAGTGCTAACGTTCGTGCAACGAAGTCGCGTCGGAATTTTTCGCAACAAAAGCACCCGATCCACCCCATTGGACCCTAAACTCCTATTTTGGTGTGTTTCGGACCGTTTTATTACAGCACGAAAGTCGTTGCAAAATAGGTCTGAACTGGTGCAATTAGTGCAAATGTTCGTGCAACGAAGTCGCGTCGGAATTTTTCACAACGAACGCACCCGATCCACCCCATTGGACACTAAACTCATGTTTTGGTGCGTTTCAGACCGTTTTATTACAACACGAAAGTCGTTGCAAAACGAGGCCGAACTGGTGCAATTAGTGCGAAAGTTCGTGCAACGAAGTCGCGTCGGAATTTTTCGCAACGAACACACCTGATACACCCCATTGGACTCTAAACTCATGTTTTGGTGCATTTCGGACCGTTTAGTTACTACACGAAACTAGATGCAAAACAAGGCCGTTCTGGTGAATTTAGTGCAAAAGTTCGTGCAACGAAGTCGCGTCGGAATTTTTTGCAACGAACGCAGCCGATCCACCCCATTGGACCCTAAACTCATGTTTTGTTGCGTTTCAGACCGTTTCGTTATTGCACGAAAGTCGATGCAAAACGGGGCCGAACTGGTGCAATTAGTGCAAAAGTTCGTGCAACGAAGTCGCGTCGGAATTTTTCGCAACGAACACACCCGATACACCCCATTGGACTCTAAACTCATGTTTTGGTGCTTTTCGGACCGTTTTATTACACCACGAAAGTCGTTGCAAAACAAGTCCGAATTGGTGCAATTAGTGCGAAAGTTCGTGCAACGAAATCGCGTCGAAATTTTTCACAACGTACGCACCCGATCCACCCCATTGGACCCTAAACTCATGTTTTGGTGCGTTTCGGACTGTTTTATTACAACATGAAAGTCGTTGTAAAATGAGGCCGAACTGGTGCAATTAATGCAAAAGTTCGTGCAATGAAGTCGCGTCAGAATTTTTCGCAACGAGCGTACCCGATAAACCCCATTGGACCCTAAACTCATGTTTTGGTGCGTTTCGGACCGTTTAGTTACTACGCAAAACTAGATGCAAAACGAGGCCGTTCTTGTGAATTTAGTGCAAAAGTTCGTGCAATGAAGTCGCGTCGGAATTTTTCGCAACGAACGCACCCGATCCACCCCATTGGACCCTAAACTCCTATTTTGGTGCGTTTCAGACCGTTTTATTACAGCATGAAAGTCACTGCAAAATAGGTCTGAACTGGTGCAATTAGTGCAAATGTTCGTGTAACGAAGTCGCGTCGAAACTTTTCACAACGAACGCACCCGATCCACCCCATTGGACCCTAAACTCATGTTTTGGTGCGTTTCGGACCGTTTTATTACACCACGAAAGTCGTTGCAAAACGAGGTCGAACTGGTGCAATTAGTGCGAAAGTTCGTGCAACGAAGTCGCGTTGAAATTTTTTGCAACGATCGCACCCGATACACCCCATTTTACCCTAAACTCATGTTTTGTTGCGTTTCAGACCGTTTCGTTATTGCACGAAAGTCGATGCAAAACGGGGCCGAACTGGGGCAATTTGTGCAAAAGTTCGTGCAACAAAGTCGTGTCGGAATTTTTCGCAACGAACACACCCGATACACCCCATTGGACTCTAAACTCATGTTTTGGTGCATTTCGGACCGTTTTGTTACTGCACGAAACTCGATGCAAAACAAGGCCGTTCTGGTGAATTTAGTGCAAAAGTTCGTGCAACGAAATCGTGTCGGAATTTTTCACAACGTACGCACCCGATCCACCCCATCGGACCCTAAACTCATGTTTTGGTGCGTTTCGGACTGTTTTATTACAACATGAAAGTTGTTGTAAAATGAGGCCGAACTGGTGCAATTAATGCAAAAGTTCGTGCAATGAAGTCGCGTCAGAATTTTTCGCAACAAACGTACCCGATAAACCCCATTGGACCCTAAACTCATGTTTTGGTGCGTTTCGGACCGTTTAGTTACTACGCAAAACTAGATGCAAAACGAGGCCGTTCTTGTGAATTTAGTGCAAAAGTTCGTGCAACGAAGTCGCGTCGGAATTTTTCGCAACGAACGCACCCGATCCACCCCATTGGACCCTAAACTCCTATTTTGGTGCGTTTCAGACCGTTTTATTACAGCATGAAAGTCACTGCAAAATAGGTCTGAACTGGTGCAATTAGTGCAAATGTTCGTGTAACGAAGTCGCGTCGGAACTTTTCACAACGAACGCACCCGATCCACCCCATTGGACCCTAAACTCATGTTTTGGTGCGTTTCGGACCGTTTTATTACACCACGAAAGTCGTTGCAAAACGAGGCCGAACTGGTGCAATTAGTGCGAAAGTTCGTGCAACGAAGTCGCGTCGAAATTTTTTGCAACGATCGCACCCGATACACCCCATTTTACCCTAAACTCATGTTTTGTTGTGTTTCGGACCGTTTCGTTATTGCACGAAAGTCGATGCAAAATGGGGCCGAACTAGTGCAATTAGTGCAAAAGTTCGTGCAACGAAGTCGCGTCGGAATTTTTCGCAACGAACACACCCGATACACCCCATTGGACCCTAAACTCATGTTTTGGTGCATTTCGGACCGTTTTGTTACTGCACGAAACTCGATGCAAAACGAGGCCGTTCTGGTGAATTTAGTGCAAAAGTTCGTGCAACGAAGTCGCGTTGGAATTTTTCGCAATGAACGCAGCCGATCCACCCCATTGGACCCTAAACTCATGTTTTGTTGCGTTTTGAACCGTTTTGTTATTGCACGAAAGTCGGTGCAAAATGAGGTCGTACTGTTTCATGTAGTGCTAACGTTCATGCAACGAAGTCGCGTCGGAATTTTTCGCAACGAACACACCCGATCCACCCCATTGGACCCTAAACTCCTATTTTGGTACATTTCGAACTATTTTATTACAGCACGAAAGTCATTGCAAAACGAGGCCGAACTGGTGCAATTAGTGCAAAAGTTCATGCAACGAAGTCGCGTCAGAATTTTTCGCAACGAAAGCACCCGATCCACCCCATTGGACCCTAAACTCCTATTTTGGTGTGTTTCGGACCGTTTTATTACAGCACGAAAGTCGTTGCAAAATAGGTCTGAACTGGTGCAATTAGTGCAAATGTTCGTGCCACGAAGTCGCGTCGGAATTTTTCACAACGAACGCACCCGATCCACCCCATTGGACCCTAAACTCATGTTTTGGTGCGTTTCAGACCGTTTTATTACAACATGAAAGTCATTGTAAAACGAGGCCGAACTGGTGCAATTAATACAAAAGTTCGTGCAACGAAGTCGCGTCAGAATTTTTCGCAACGAACGTACCCGATACACCCCATTGGACAATAAACTCATGTTTTGGTGCGTTTCGGACCGTTTAGTTACTACACGAAACTAGATGCAAAACGAGGCCGTTCTGGTGAATTTAGTGCAAAAGTTCGTGCAACGAAGTCGCGTCGGAATTTTTCGCAACGAACGTAGCCGATCAACCCCATTGGACCCTAAACTCATGTTTTGTTGCGTTTCAGACCGTTTTGTTAGTGCACGAAAGTCGGTGCAAAATGAGGTCGTACTGTTTCATCTAGTGCTAACGTTCGTGCAACGAAGTCGCGTCGGAATTTTTCGCAACGAAAGCACCCGATCCACCCCATTGGACCCTAAACTCCTATTTTGGTGTGTTTCGGACCGTTTTATTACAGCACGAAAGTCGTTGCAAAATAGGTCTGAACTGGTGCAATTAGTGCAAATGTTCGTGCAACGAAGTCGCGTCGGAATTTTTCACAACGAACGCACCCGATCCACCCCATTGGACACTAAACTCATGTTTTGGTGCGTTTCAGACCGTTTTATTACAACACGAAAGTCGTTGCAAAACGAGGCCGAACTGGTGCAATTAGTGCGAAAGTTCGTGCAACGAAGTCGCGTCGAAATTTTTTGCAACGATCGCACCCGATACACCCCATTTTACCCTAAACTCATGTTTTGTTGTGTTTCGGACCGTTTCGTTATTGCACGAAAGTCGATGCAAAATGGGGCCGAACTAGTGCAATTAGTGCAAAAGTTCGTGCAACGAAGTCGCGTCGGAATTTTTCGCAACGAACACACCCGATACACCCCATTGGACCCTAAACTCATGTTTTGGTGCATTTCGGACCGTTTTGTTACTGCACGAAACTCGATGCAAAACGAGGCCGTTCTGGTGAATTTAGTGCAAAAGTTCGTGCAACGAAGTCGCGTTGGAATTTTTCGCAATGAACGCACCCGATCCACCCCATTGGACCCTAAACTCATGTTTTGGTGCGTTTCGGACCGTTTTATTACACCACGAAAGTCGTTGCAAAACAAGTCCGAATTGGTGCAATTAGTGCGAAAGTTCGTGCAACGAAATCGCGTCGAAATTTTTCACAACGTACGCACCCGATCCACCCCATTGGACCCTAAACTCATGTTTTGGTGCGTTTCGGACTGTTTTATTACAACATGAAAGTCGTTGTAAAATGAGGCCGAACTGGTGCAATTAATGCAAAAGTTCGTGCAATGAAGTCGCGTCAGAATTTTTCGCAACGAGCGTACCCGATAAACCCCATTGGACCCTAAACTCATGTTTTGGTGCGTTTCGGACCGTTTAGTTACTACGCAAAACTAGATGCAAAACGAGGCCGTTCTTGTGAATTTAGTGCAAAAGTTCGTGCAATGAAGTCGCGTCGGAATTTTTCGCAACGAACGCACCCGATCCACCCCATTGGACCCTAAACTCCTATTTTGGTGCGTTTCAGACCGTTTTATTACAGCATGAAAGTCACTGCAAAATAGGTCTGAACTGGTGCAATTAGTGCAAATGTTCGTGTAACGAAGTCGCGTCGAAACTTTTCACAACGAACGCACCCGATCCACCCCATTGGACCCTAAACTCATGTTTTGGTGCGTTTCGGACCGTTTTATTACACCACGAAAGTCGTTGCAAAACGAGGCCGAACTGGTGCAATTAGTGCGAAAGTTCGTGCAACGAAGTCGCGTCGAAATTTTTTGCAACGATCGCACCCGATACACCCCATTTTAACCTAAACTCATGTTTTGTTGCGTTTCAGACCGTTTCGTTATTGCACGAAAGTCGATGCAAAACGGGGCCGAACTGGTGCAATTTGTGCAAAAGTTCGTGATGGCGACCCGCTAGGGTTTGATTCCCGATCTTTCGATGAGAGGCGTGGATAAGTCGATTGGTCGATGGAGGCGACGTTCACGGCCCGACTACAGCCTTCCAAGCTGCGCCTTAGCAACCGATACATCCCCTCCAATGGCTGTCGCGATCTTGTGGAGCGCGGCACCCGGCCACTAGGGCACTCGTCCTGCAAGCAATCGAAGAACTAGCAAGAACAAGTATGACAAGTACTGAATTTACTAGATATAAATGAAGGTTTCACACGCAATCTCAATAATGGTGGGGTTCCGAAGACAAGAAGACGGGCGGCTGATCCAGCACGCGCGCTTGCAAGCAAGTAGCGAAGGCTAAACTTGATCTAAACAAAACCCAAGCATCCTTGGCGGCGGCTAAGGGGTATAAGTACGTGGGAGGACGACCACAGGGGTGTTGGGGTCGTACTCCAACCCTAGGACGCGTCCGTAATGGACTCAACTTGATACACGGCCCATTGGACCAAAACAGGGTGACGCAGCACCATGGGCAGAAAAGGACTCTGTATTAATTTAACGATTGCGGCCGACTCGTAATAGATATGGCTATGAGGCCGGATCCGTTTGAAAGAAGACTTCATAAGCTTTCCACGAAGTACTTGAACGCCCCAATCCGAGTTTATATGCGACCGTGGTGTCCATCACAAGTTGGTACTGTTCTGCAGTCCGAATCCAGCTTGCGCGAATCCGTTTCCCTTTCGGCCGCCTCCTTGGTTCCTAAGCAAAACAAGAGTACACGGGTCTCCATGGTCTAAACATGATGCACCTGAGCTTAGATTTGAACTCACCTGATGATTAAGTTGATGCGCACGAGCACGAGTAATAGGACCAGCAATAGGTACTTGTGTCGGAGTGGATGTATCGTTGGTGTTGGTGTCCTCATCATCCTCCCCTTCTTGCATTTGAGTCGTCCTCGACTCAAGCTCATCTTCCTCTCCCAAATATGGCTTCAAATCTGCAATGTTAAATGTGGGACTAACCCCAAAATCCGCAGGCAGATCGAGCTTATATGCATTATCATTGACTTTCTCTAGCACTTTAAATGGTCCATCAGCCCGAGGTAGCAATTTAGATTTTCTCAATTCAGGAAACCTTTCCTTTCTCAAATGCAGCCAAACTAAATCTCCAGGTTCAAACTTTAGTTCCTTCCTACCTTTATCACCAGCAATCTTGTATTTAGCATTCATGCGCTCTATGTTTTCTTTAGTTGTTTCATGCAGTTTTAACATCAATTCGGCACGCTTAGTAGCATCAAAATTCGTTTTTTCAGAAAATGGCAAAGGCATTAAATCAATAGGAGCACGAGGCAAGAAACCATATACAATCTGAAATGGGCACATCTTTGTAGTAGAATGCAGCGATCGATTATAAGCGAATTCAATATGAGGCAAACAATCTTCCCACATCTTAATGTTCTTCTTTAAAACAGCCCTTAACATAGTAGACAAAGTCCTATTAACCACTTCAGTTTGACCATCAGTTTGCGGATGACATGTAGTAGAAAACAACAATTTAGTTCCCAATTTAGCCCATAAAGTCTTCCAAAAATAACTAAGAAATTTAGCATCACGATCAGAAACAATTGTGTTGGGCACACCATGCAAACGAACAATTTCCCGAAAGAACAAATCAGCAATGTGAGAAGCATCATCAGTTTTATGACATGGTATGAAATGGGCCATCTTAGAAAATCTATCAACAACCACAAACACACTATCACGTCCCTTCCTAGTCCTAGGCAATCCTAACACAAAATCCATAGAAATATCTTCCCAAGGAGCACTAGGAACAGGTAGAGGCAAATACAAACCATGTGGATTCAATCGTGATTTAGCCTTTTGACATGTCGTGCAGCGAGCAACAAATCTCTCCACATCTCTTCTCATCTTTGGCCAAAAGAAATGACCAGCAAGTATATCTTCCGTTTTCTTTGCTCCAAAATGCCCCATTAAGCCACCTCGATGCGCTTCCTGCAACAATAACAAGCGAACGGAGCTAGCTGGAATGCATAGCTTGTTAGCTCTAAAGACAAACCCATCACTAACGATGAATTTGTTCCATCCCTTCCCCTCTTTACAATGCAGCAACACATCTTTAAAATCAGCATCATTAACATATTGATCTTTAATCGTTTCCAATCCAAATATTTTGTAATCAAGTTGGTTCAACAAGGTGTATCTCCTAGACAATGCATCAGCAATTATATTCTCTTTCCCTTTCTTGTGCTTAATAATATAAGGAAAAGATTCAATAAATTCAACCCACTTAGCATGTCTACGGTTCAATTTTCCTTGACTACGAATATGTTTTAAAGATTCATGATCTGAATGAATAACAAACTCTTTGGGCCATAGATAATGCTGCCATGTTTCTAATGTGCGAACAAGAGCATACAATTCCTTATCATAAGTAGAATAATTCAGAACAGGCCCGCTCAATTTTTCACTGAAATAAGCAATAGGTTTGCCTTCTTGTAACAAAACACCACCCAAACCAATGCCACTAGCATCACATTCAAGCTCAAAGGTTTTATTAAAATCAGGGAGTTGGAGGAGAGGTGCATGTGTCAACTTATCTTTCAGCGTGTTGAAGGAGTTCTCTTGTGTTTTACCCCAACTAAAAGGCACTCCCTTCTTTGTAAGCTCATTCAAAGGCGCGGCAATGGTGCTGATGTCCTTCACAAAACGACGATAGAAACCAGCAAGTCCTAGGAAACTCCGCACTTGCGTGATAGTCTTCGGTATAGGCCATCCATGTATAGCTTCCACCTTGGCTTGATCAACCTCGATTCCCTGTGGAGTCACGACATAGCCAAGAAAAGACACTCGATCGGTGCAAAAGGTGCACTTCTCAAGGTTACCAAATAAACGTGCATCTCGTAAAGCATTAAAAACAGCACGTAAGTGATCAAGATGTTCATCGAAAGATTTGCTGTAAATCAATATATCATCAAAGTAGACAACAACAAATTTCCCAATGAAAGCACGCAGAACCTCATTCATTAATCTCATGAAAGTACTCGGTGCATTAGTTAACCCAAAAGGCATGACTAACCACTCATATAACCCGAACTTAGTTTTGAAAGCAGTTTTCCATTCATCTCCCAATTTCATACGAATCTGGTGGTACCCACTACGCAAATCAACTTTGGAAAACACAATAGCACCACTCAATTCATCAAGCATATCATCCAAACGAGGGATAGGGTGTCGATATCGAATTGTAATATTATTAATAGCCCTACAATCAACACACATACGCCATGTTCCATCCTTTTTAGGCACTAAAATAACTGGAACAGCACAAGGACTAAGAGACTCACGCACATAACCTTTGTCGAGTAGTTCTTGCACTTGTCGCTGAATTTCCTTAGTTTCTTCCGGATTTGTCCTGTATGGCGCACGGTTTGGCAATGATGCACCAGGAATAAGGTCAATTTGGTGCTCAATCCCTCGTATTGGTGGCAGCCCCGCTGGTATCTCACTTGGAAACACATCAGAATACTCCTGCAAAAGGTTAGCAACAGCCGGGGGCAAAGAATGCTGCATATCGTGAACTGAAATCAAAGCATTCTTGCACACCAAAGCATAGGCAACAGAAGTGGAAGCAATCAATTCATTAATATCAGACTTAGTAGCAAGCAAGCAATGTCCTTTCAATCTTATCTCATCTTCCCTGCTACTAACAGATTTGGCATTCTTATCGATCTCAGCTTTAGTTCTCTTAGCTTTAGCAACATCATCACGCACAATAGATTCAGGTGACATAGGAAGCAAAACGATTTTCTTATCATGATGTATAAGAGAATATTGATTTGATCTACCATGATGCATGCTATCGGTATCAAATTACCATGGTCTACCTAGCAGAATATGACAAGCTTCCATAGGCACAACATCGCATTCAACAACATCATGATATGAACCAATAGCGAAATTAATTCGTACCAATCTCGTTACCTTGACCTTACCACTATTGTTGAGCCACCGAATGTGATATGGATGTGGGTGCGGTTTTGTTGTAAGTGCAAGCTTCTCGACCATATCGCTGCTAGCCAAGTTGTTGCAGCTACCTCCATCAATTATCAAACGGCATGAACGCTCTTTAATAACACACTTTGTTTGGAATAGTGTATGCCGTTGATTTTGCTCCGCCTTTTCCATTTGTGCACTAAGTACACGCTGCACAATGAGGCTCTCATAATGATCTGCATCCTCTGCACCAATCTGCTCTTCTGGTTGTTCCTTAGTACCTGCATGGTCAGCAGCAAGCAAAGCAAGTGTATCTTCATCAAAATCACTAGCAGAGGAATACCCACCATCTCCTTTGACCACCAAAACGCGCTTGTTAGGGCAGTCACGTTGCACGTGGCCAAAGCCCTTGCATCGATGGCACTGAATATCTCTTGTCCTTCCCGTGGAGGCAACCGAAGATGCACTCGTGGCTGGTTTCTGGACAGTCGTGGTTGCTGAATTTGTCGGGGGAGCACGTGTCTTATCGTTGGATGGAGCGGGTATTGTCGACCGACTCGGGAATGTAGAAGGTGCAGGAGCTCGTCCGGTCAATGAGGTAGATGTGCGCGGCTGCCATGATGAAGGTTTTCCTGCAGAAATATTAGTTCTTGTACTAGCACGTCGTCCCAGCACTTCCCTTTCAGCTTTACAAGCAAGATGGAACAAACGGGTTACGTTAGTATAATCTTTATAAGCAAGAATGTCCTGAATTTCTCGATTCAAACCTCCTAAAAATCTAGCCATAGCAGGTTCCTCATCCTCCACTAAATTACAACGCAACACACCCATTTGTAATTCCTGATAGTATTCTTCTACACTTTTATTACCCTGTCTCAATTGTTGCAATCTATGTAACAGATCACGCGCATAGTAAGAAGGAACAAATCTAGCCCGCATGACCCGTTTCAAGGCATCCCAGGTTTGTGGAATATTATTAGGATTTTTCTTAGCATGTTCTATCCACCAAACAGAGGCAAAATCAGTAAATTCACTAGTAGCAGCCCTAACACGTATATTCTCTGGAAATTCATGACATGCAAACTTTTGATCAACAGCAATTTCCCAAGTAATGTATGCATCAGGATCGTATTTTCCATCAAAAGAAGGTATCTTAAATTTTATTTTACTGAAAGCATCATCATTATTATGTACCTCACGTCGTCGATGTCCACCCATACCTCTCCGATTAGTTCGCAGTCGTCGGCGACTAGGAGCATCTTGGTCATCTAGTTCAGTATCAGCGACATAATCATCCCAATTATCCTCGACACGCTCATCCTTCTTGTTTTCTCCCTCATGCCCATTTGCAGTTCTGGCATGCATCTCATCAAAACGCCTCAAAAGAGCAGCAAGGCTTTGGTCAATATGAGCGACCGACGTCTCCAGCCTTGTAAGCTTGGTGTTGGTGGCAAGCTGCGTGGCCTCCAACTGCCCAATCTTATCATTTGACACCAGCATATCTTCAGCAAGCCCATCTACATGCCTCCTCATCTTATTTTCAAAATGTTGTATGATTCCCTTTGTACGAGGAGAGTGACCTAAACTCCCATCACCCTCTGATCCTGTCATGGTTAGATGAACAAAGGAAACACGAAAATAGGTGAAGAAATAAGATCCTACAACTAATGGGATGTAGCTACTGCAAGGCGCTCACACTCAACCTGTTACACAAGCTCTTACCAATTCTGACCTTGCTCAACAGGAGGGGACGGCAACCAACAAGTCTGCAACCGTGGGATGAAGTGTATCGGTGCCGCAACAACAGGACCTGTCAAGCTGTAGTCGGATATGTGGAGCTATAGGTGGGCTGAAGCAAGGATGAACTAGCACCACGTTAGTTACAAAAGCAAGCTGAAAAATCGTTCAACGGCGGTACTATGCTGGTCCTAGCCTAGACCGTGCTAGAGACGCGAGCCTGGACACAAATGAAGTCACGAGACACCACCGAAGAACAAAAAAGATGCACAAAGAACAGCCCCTTTTTCTTCCCCTCTTTTTCTTCTTCTTCTTTTTTCTTTCTTTTTTTTTCCTTTCTTTTTTTTCCTTCTTTTTTTTTTCTCTTTTTTTTTCTCTTTTTTTTTTTGGGGATCCTCAAAACTGATTATATAACCTAAAAGACTTCAAAAGAGCCACACAGCACACAAACTTTTCTCTCTCTCTCTCTCTCTCTCTCTGGAGTAAGCCGAGGCTATGTGTATTCGTGAAAAGTTGTGGTTTGAGTAAGCCGAGACTACTTCTGCCTTTCTGGAGCGTTACAAAATATGCAGTACAAGTGCGAAAAGCAATGGAATTTTATAACACGGCACAATAACCAATTGGGACTAGGAAATCGATCCCTACTCGAATCACAGCACCGCGTGCGATTCGGTCACAAACCAACACAGAATCTAACTCGGACTTGAACACGAATATGGACTCGGATTCCACCAACACGGAGTATGTATGGTAGCGCACGGTTGTGACTAGAACGTGACAAGAACTCGAAACTCTAAAGGACTAAAACTAAGACCAGCAACTCGACGCAACCGATGCAATCGAAAATTCAACAAGCCCTAACTAAGCAGTGCTAGCAAAGGCTCAAACGAGTTTATAGGATTGAAGGAAAACTAATCTACTATTTTTTTTTGGCTTTTCTGGACTATAGGAAAAATAAAACAGCAAAGAATTAGAAGTCTCTCACCGATAAACCTTGCTCTGATTACCAACTGATGGCGACCCGCTAGGGTTTGATTCCCGATCTTTCGATGAGAGGCGTGGATAACTCGATTGGTCGATGGAGGCGACGTTCACGGCCCGACTACAGCCTTCCAAGCTGCGCCTTAGCAACCGATACACCCCCTCCAATGGCTGTCGCGATCTTGTGGAGCGCGGCACCCGGCCACTAGGGCACTCGTCCTGCAAGCAATCGAAGAACTAGCAAGAACAAGTATGACAAGTACTGAATTTACTAGATATAAATGAAGGTTTCACACGCAATCTCAATAATGGTGGGGTTCCGAAGACAAGAAGACGGGCGGCTGATCCAGCACGCGCGCTTGCAAGCAAGTAGCGAAGGCTAAACTTGATCTAAACAAAACCCAAGCATCCTTGGCGGCGGCTAAGGGGTATAAGTACGTGGGAGGACGACCACAGGGGTGTTGGGGTCGTACTCCAACCCTAGGACGCGTCCGTAATGGACTCAACTTGATACACGGCCCATTGGACTAAAACAGGGTGACGCAGCACCATGGGCAGAAAAGGACTCTGTATTAATTTAACGATTGCGGCCGACTCGTAATAGATATGGCTATGAGGCCGGATCCGTTTGAAAGAAGACTTCATAAGCTTTCCACGAAGTACTTGAACGCCCCAATCCGAGTTCATATGCGACCGTGGTGTCCATCACAAGTTGGTACTGTTCTGCAGTCCGAATCCAGCTTGCGCGAATCCGTTTCCCTTTCGGCCGCCTCCTTGGTTCCTAAGCAAAACAAGAGTACACGGGTCTCCATGGTCTAAACATGATGCACCTGAGCTTAGATTTGAACTCACCTGATGATTAAGTTGATGCGCACAAGCACGAGTAATAGGACCAGCAATAGGTACTTGTGTCGGAGTGGATGTATCGTTGGTGTTGGTGTCCTCATCAGTTCGTGCAACAAAGTCGCGTCGGAATTTTTCGCAACGAACACACCTGATACACCCCATTGGACTCTAAACTCATGTTTTGGTGCATTTCGGACCGTTTTGTTACTGCACGAAACTCGATGCAAAACAAGGCCGTTCTGGTGAATTTAGTGCAAAAGTTGGTGCAACGAAATCGCGTTGGAATTTTTCACAACGTACGCACCCGATCCACCCCATCGGACCCTAAACTCATGTTTTGGTGCGTTTCGGACTGTTTTATTACAACATGAAAGTTGTTGTAAAATGAGGCCGAACTGGTGCAATTAATGCAAAAGTTCGTGCAATGAAGTCGCGTCAGAATTTTTCGCAACAAACGTACCCGATAAACCCCATTGGACCCTAAACTCATGTTTTGGTGCGTTTCGGACCGTTTAGTTACTACGCAAAACTAGATGCAAAACGAGGCCGTTCTTGTGAATTTAGTGCAAAAGTTCGTGCAACGAAGTCGCGTTGGAATTTTTCGCAACGAACGCACCCGATCCACCCCATTGGACCCTAAACTCCTATTTTGGTGCGTTTCGGACCATTTTATTACAGCATGAAAGTCACTGCAAAATAGGTCTGAACTGGTGCAATTAGTGCAAATGTTCGTGTAACGAAGTCGCGTCGGAACTTTTCACAACGAACGCACCCGATCCACCCCATTGGACCCTAAACTCATGTTTGGGTGCGTTTCGGACCGTTTTATTACACCACGAAAGTCGTTGCAAAACGAGGCCGAACTGGTGCAATTAGTGCGAAAGTTCGTGCAACGAAGTCGCGTCGAAATTTTTTGCAACGATCGCACCCGATACACCCCATTTTACCCTAAACTCATGTTTTGTTGTGTTTCGGACCGTTTCGTTATTGCACGAAAGTCGATGCAAAATGGGGCCGAACTAGTGCAATTAGTGCAAAAGTTCGTGCAACGAAGTCGCGTCGGAATTTTTCGCAACGAACACACCCGATACACCCCATTGGACCCTAAACTCATGTTTTGGTGCATTTCGGACCGTTTTGTTACTGCACGAAACTCGATGCAAAACGAGGCCGTTCTGGTGAATTTAGTGCAAAAGTTCGTGCAACGAAGTCGCGTTGGAATTTTTCGCAATGAACGCACCCGATCCACCCCATTGGACCCTAAACTCATGTTTTGGTGCGTTTCGGACCGTTTTATTACACCACGAAAGTCGTTGCAAAACAAGTCCGAACTGGTGCAATTAGTGCGAAAGTTCGTGCAACGAAGTCGCGTCAGAATTTTTCGCAACGAACGCAGCCGATCCACCCCATTGCACCCTAAACTCATGTTTTGTTGCGTTTCGGACCGTTTCGTTATGGCACGAAAGTCGGTGCAAAATGAGGTCGTACTGTTTCATTTAGTGCTAACGTTCGTGCAACGAAGTCGCGTCGGAATTTTTCGCAACGAATGCACCCGATCCACCCCATTGGACCCTAAACTCATGTTTTGGTGCGTTTCGGACCGTTTTGTTACTGCACGAAACTCGATGCAAAATGATGCCGTTCTGGTGAATTTAGTGCAAAAGTTCATGCAACGAAGTCGCGTCGAATTTTTCGCAACGAAAGCACCCGATCCACCTCGTTGGACCCTAAACTCCTATTTTGGTGTGTTTCGGACCGTTTTATTACAGCACGAAAGTCGTTGCAAAATAGGTCTGAACTGGTGCAATTAGTGCAAATGTTCGTGCAACGAAGTCGCGTCGGAATTTTTCACAACGAACGCACCCGATCCACCCCATTGGACCCTAAACTCATGTTTTGGTTCGTTTCCGACCGTTTTATTACAACATGAAAGTCGTTGTAAAACGAGGCCGAACTGGTGCAATTAATACAAAAGTTCGTGCAACGAAGTCGCGTCAGAATTTTTCGCAACGAACGTACCCGATACACCCCATTGGACAATAAACTCATGTTTTGGTGCGTTTCGGACCGTTTAGTTACTACACGAAACTAGATGCAAAACGAGGCCGATCTGGTGAATTTAGTGCAAAAGTTCGTGCAACGAAGTCGCGTCGGAATTTTTCGCAACGAACGCACCCGATCCACCCCATTGGACCCTAAACTCATGTTTTGGTGCGTTTCGGACCGTTTTATTACACCACGAAAGTCGTTGCAAAACGAGGCCGAACTGGTGCAATTAGTGCGAAAGTTCGTGCAACGAAGTCGCGTCGAAATTTTTTGCAACGATCGCACCCGATACACCCCATTTTACCCTAAACTCATGTTTTGTTGTGTTTCAGACCGTTTCGTTATTGCACGAAAGTCGATGCAAAATGGGGCCGAACTAGTGCAATTAGTGCAAAAGTTCGTGCAACGAAGTCGCGTCGGAATTTTTCGCAACGAACACACCCGATACACCCCATTGGACCCTAAACTCATGTTTTGGTGCATTTCGGACCGTTTTGTTACTGCATGAAACTCGATGCAAAACGAGGCCGTTCTGGTGAATTTAGTGCAAAAGTTCGTGCAACGAAGTCGCATTGGAATTTTTCGCAATGAACGCAGCCGATCCACCCCATTGGACCCTAAACTCATGTTTTGTTGCGTTTTGAACCGTTTTGTTATTGCACGAAAGTCGGTGCAAAATGAGGTCGTACTGTTTCATGCAGTGCTAACGTTCATGCAACGAAGTCGCGTCGGAATTTTTCGCAACGAACACACCCGATCCACCCCATTGGACCCTAAACTCCTATTTTGGTACATTTCGGACTATTTTATTACAGCACGAAAGTCGTTGCAAAACGAGGCCGAACTGGTGCAATTAGTGCAAAAGTTCATGCAACGAAGTCGCGTCAGAATTTTTCGCAACGAAAGCACCCGATCCACCCCATTGGACCCTAAACTCCTATTTTGGTGTGTTTCGGACCGTTTTATTACAGCACGAAAGTCGTTGCAAAATAGGTCTGAACTGGTGCAATTAGTGCAAATGTTCGTGCCACGAAGTCGCGTCGGAATTTTTCACAACGAACGCACCCGATCCACCCCATTGGACCCTAAACTCATGTTTTGGTGCGTTTCAGACCGTTTTATTACAACATGAAAGTCATTGTAAAACGAGGCCGAACTGGTGCAATTAATACAAAAGTTCGTGCAACGAAGTCGCGTCAGAATTTTTCGCAACGAACGTACCCGATACACCCCATTGGACAATAAACTCATGTTTTGGTGCGTTTCGGACCGTTTAGTTACTACACGAAACTAGATGCAAAACGAGGCCGTTCTGGTGAATTTAGTGCAAAAGTTCGTGCAACGAAGTCGCGTCGGAATTTTTCGCAACGAACGTAGCCGATCAACCCCATTGGACCCTAAACTCATGTTTTGTTGCGTTTCAGACCGTTTTGTTAGTGCACGAAAGTCGGTGCAAAATGAGGTCGTACTGTTTCATCTAGTGCTAACGTTCGTGCAACGAAGTCGCGTCGGAATTTTTCGCAACGAACGCACCCGATCCACCCCATTGGACCCTGAACTCCTATTTTGGTGTGTTTCGGACCGTTTTATTACAGCACGAAAGTCGTTGCAAAATAGGTCTGAACTGGTGCAATTAGTGCAAATGTTCGTGCAACGAAGTCGCGTCGGAATTTTTCACAACGAACGCACCCGATCCACCCCATTGGACACTAAACTCATGTTTTGGTGCGTTTCAGACCGTTTTATTACAACACGAAAGTCGTTGCAAAACGAGGCCGAACTGGTGCAATTAGTGCGAAAGTTCGTGCAACGAAGTCGCGTCGAAATTTTTTGCAACGATCGCACCCGATACACCCCATTTTACCCTAAACTCATGTTTTGTTGTGTTTCGGACCGTTTCGTTATTGCACGAAAGTCGATGCAAAATGGGGCCGAACTAGTGCAATTAGTGCAAAAGTTCGTGCAACGAAGTCGCGTCGGAATTTTTCGCAACGAACACACCCGATACACCCCATTGGACCCTAAACTCATGTTTTGGTGCATTTCGGACCGTTTTGTTACTGCACGAAACTCGATGCAAAACGAGGCCGTTCTGGTGAATTTAGTGCAAAAGTTCGTGCAACGAAGTCGCGTTGGAATTTTTCGCAATGAACGCACCCGATCCACCCCATTGGACCCTAAACTCATGTTTTGGTGCGTTTCGGACCGTTTTATTACACCACGAAAGTCGTTGCAAAACAAGTCCGAATTGGTGCAATTAGTGCGAAAGTTCGTGCAACGAAATCGCGTCGAAATTTTTCACAACGTACGCACCCGATCCACCCCATTGGACCCTAAACTCATGTTTTGGTGCGTTTCGGACTGTTTTATTACAACATGAAAGTCGTTGTAAAATGAGGCCGAACTGGTGCAATTAATGCAAAAGTTCGTGCAATGAAGTCGCGTCAGAATTTTTCGCAACGAACGTACCCGATAAACCCCATTGGACCCTAAACTCATGTTTTGGTGCGTTTCGGACCGTTTAGTTACTACGCAAAACTAGATGCAAAACGAGGCCGTTCTTGTGAATTTAGTGCAAAAGTTCGTGCAATGAAGTCGCGTCGGAATTTTTCGCAACGAACGCACCCGATCCACCCCATTGGACCCTAAACTCCTATTTTGGTGCGTTTCAGACCGTTTTATTACAGCATGAAAGTCACTGCAAAATAGGTCTGAACTGGTGCAATTAGTGCAAATGTTCGTGTAACGAAGTCGCGTCGAAACTTTTCACAACGAACGCACCCGATCCACCCCATTGGACCCTAAACTCATGTTTTGGTGCGTTTCGGACCGTTTTATTACACCACGAAAGTCGTTGCAAAACGAGGCCGAACTGGTGCAATTAGTGCGAAAGTTCGTGCAACGAAGTCGCGTCGAAATTTTTTGCAACGATCGCACCCGATACACCCCATTTTAACCTAAACTCATGTTTTGTTGCGTTTCAGACCGTTTCGTTATTGCACGAAAGTCGATGCAAAACGGGGCCGAACTGGTGCAATTTGTGCAAAAGTTCGTGCAACAAAGTCGCGTCGGAATTTTTCGCAACGAACACACCTGATACACCCCATTGGACTCTAAACTCATGTTTTAGTGCATTTCGGACCGTTTTGTTACTGCACGAAACTCGATGCAAAACAAGGCCGTTCTGGTGAATTTAGTGCAAAAGTTGGTGCAACGAAATCGCGTCGGAATTTTTCACAACGTACGCACCCGATCCACCCCATCGGACCCTAAACTCATGTTTTGGTGCGTTTCGGACTGTTTTATTACAACATGAAAGTTGTTGTAAAATGAGGCCGAACTGGTGCAATTAATGCAAAAGTTCGTGCAATGAAGTCGCGTCAGAATTTTTCGCAACAAACGTACCCGATAAACCTCATTGGACCCTAAACTCATGTTTTGGTGCGTTTCGGACCGTTTAGTTACTACGCAAAACTAGATGCAAAACGAGGCCGTTCTTGTGAATTTAGTGCAAAAGTTCGTGCAACGAAGTCGCGTTGGAATTTTTCGCAACGAACGCACCCGATCCACCCCATTGGACCCTAAACTCCTATTTTGGTGCGTTTCAGACCGTTTTATTACAGCATGAAAGTCACTGCAAAATAGGTCTGAACTGGTGCAATTAGTGCAAATGTTCGTGTAACGAAGTCGCGTCGGAACTTTTCACAACGAACGCACCCGATCCACCCCATTGGACCCTAAACTCATGTTTGGGTGCGTTTCGGACCGTTTTATTACACCACGAAAGTCGTTGCAAAACGAGGCCGAACTGGTGCAATTAGTGCGAAAGTTCGTGCAACGAAGTCGCGTCGAAATTTTTTGCAACGATCGCACCCGATACACCCCATTTTACCCTAAACTCATGTTTTGTTGTGTTTCGGACCGTTTCGTTATTGCACGAAAGTCGATGCAAAATGGGGCCGAACTAGTGCAATTAGTGCAAAAGTTCGTGCAACGAAGTCGCGTCGGAATTTTTCGCAACGAACACACCCGATACACCCCATTGGACCCTAAACTCATGTTTTGGTGCATTTCGGACCGTTTTGTTACTGCACGAAACTCGATGCAAAACGAGGCCGTTCTGGTGAATTTAGTGCAAAAGTTCGTGCAACGAAATCGCGTTGGAATTTTTCGCAATGAACGCACCCGATCCACCCCATTGGACCCTAAACTCATGTTTTGGTGCGTTTCGGACCGTTTTATTACACCACGAAAGTCGTTGCAAAACAAGTCCGAACTGGTGCAATTAGTGCGAAAGTTCGTGCAACGAAGTCGCGTCAGAATTTTTCGCAACGAACGCAGCCGATCCACCCCATTGCACCCTAAACTCATGTTTTGTTGCGTTTCGGACCGTTTCGTTATGGCACGAAAGTCGGTGCAAAATGAGGTCGTACTGTTTCATTTAGTGCTAACGTTCGTGCAACGAAGTCGCGTCGGAATTTTTCGCAACGAATGCACCCGATCCACCCCATTGGACCCTAAACTCATGTTTTGGTGCGTTTCGGACCGTTTTGTTACTGCACGAAACTCGATGCAAAATGATGCCGTTCTGGTGAATTTAGTGCAAAAGTTCATGCAACGAAGTCGCGTCGGAATTTTTCGCAACGAAAGCACCCGATCCACCTCGTTGGACCCTAAACTCCTATTTTGGTGTGTTTCGGACCGTTTTATTACAGCTCGAAAGTCGTTGCAAAATAGGTCTGAACTGGTGCAATTAGTGCAAATGTTCGTGCAACGAAGTCGCGTCGGAATTTTTCACAACGAACGCACCCGATCCACCCCATTGGACCCTAAACTCATGTTTTGGTTCGTTTCCGACCGTTTTATTACAACATGAAAGTCGTTGTAAAACGAGGCCGAACTGGTGCAATTAATACAAAAGTTCGTGCAACGAAGTCGCGTCAGAATTTTTCGCAACGAACGTACCCGATACACCCCATTGGACAATAAACTCATGTTTTGGTGCGTTTCGGACCGTTTAGTTACTACACGAAACTAGATGCAAAACGAGGCCGATCTGGTGAATTTAGTGCAAAAGTTCGTGCAACGAAGTCGCGTCGGAATTTTTCGCAACGAACGCAGCCGATCCACCCCATTGGACCCTAAACTCATGTTTTGTTGCGTTTTGGACCGTTTTGTTATTGCACGAAAGTCGGTGCAAAATGAGGTCGTACTGTTTCATGTAGTGCTAACGTTCGTGCAACGAAGTCGCGTCGGAATTTTTCGCAACGAACACACCCGATCCACCCCATTGGACCCTAAACTCATGTTTTGGTGCGTTTCAGACCGTTTTATTACAACATGAAAGTCATTGTAAAACGAGGCCGAACTGGTGCAATTAATACAAAAGTTCGTGCAACGAAGTCGCGTCAGATTTTTCGCAACGAACGTACCCGATACACCCCATTGGACAATAAACTCATGTTTTGGTGCGTTTCGGACCGTTTAGTTACTACACGAAACTAGATACAAAACGAGGCCGTTCTGGTGAATTTAGTGCAAAAGTTCGTGCAACGAAGTCGCGTCGGAATTTTTCGCAACGAACGCAGCCGATCCACCCCATTGGACCCTAAACTCATGTTTTGTTGCGTTTCAGACCGTTTTGTTAGTGCACGAAAGTCGGTGCAAAATGAGGTCGTACTAGTGAATTTAGTGCAAAAGTTCATGCAACGAAGTCGCGTCGGAATTTTTCGCAACGAAAGCACCCGATCCACCCCTTTGGACCCTAAACTCCTATTTTGGAGTGTTTCGAACCGTTTTATCACAGCACGAAAGTCGTTGCAAAATAGGTCTGAACTGGTGCAATTAGTGCAAATGTTCGTGCAACGAAGTCGCGTCGGAATTTTTCACAACGAACGCACCCGATCCACCCCATTGGACACTAAACTCATGTTTTGGTGCGTTTCCGACCGTTTTATTACAACATGAAAGTCGTTGTAAAACGAGGCCGAACTGGTGCAATTAGTGCGAAAGTTCGTGCAACGAAGTCGCGTTGAAATTTTTTGCAACGATCGCACCCGATACACCCCATTTTACCCTAAACTCATGTTTTGTTGCGTTTCAGACCGTTTCGTTATTGCACGAAAGTCGATGCAAGATGGGGCCGAACTAGTGCAATTAGTGCAAAAGTTCGTGCAACGAAGTCGCGTCGGAATTTTTCGCAACGAACACACCCGATACACCCCATTGGACCCTAAACTCATGTTTTGGTGCATTTCGGACCGTTTTGTTACTGCACGAAACTCGATGCAAAACGAGGCCGTTCTGGTGAATTTAGTGCAAAAGTTCGTGCAACGAAGTCTGATGAGGACACCAACACCAACGATACATCCACTCCGACACAAGTACCTATTGCTGGTCCTATTACTCGTGCTCGTGCGCATCAACTTAATCATCAGGTGAGTTCAAATCTAAGCTCAGGTGCATCATGTTTAGACCATGGAGACCCGTGTACTCTTGTTTTGCTTAGGAACCAAGGAGGCGGCCGAAAGGGAAACGGATTCGCGCAAGCTGGATTCGGACTGCAGAACAGTACCAACTTGTGACGGACACCACGGTCGCATATGAACTCGGATTGGGGCGTTCAAGTACTTCGTGGAAAGCTTATGAAGTCTTCTTTCAAACGGATCCGGCCTCATAGCCATATCTATTACGAGTCGGCCGCAATCGTTAAATTAATACAGAGTCCTTTTCTGCCCATGGTGCTGCGTCACCCTGTTTTGGTCCAATGGGCCGTGTATCAAGTTGAGTCCATTACGGACGCGTCCTAGGGTTGGAGTACGACCCCAACACCCCTGTGGTCGTCCTCCCACGTACTTATACCCCTTAGCCGCCGCCAAGGATGCTTGGGTTTTGTTTAGATCAAGTTTAGCCTTCGCTACTTGCTTGCAAGCGCGCGTGCTGGATTAGCCGCCCGTCTTCTTGTCTTCGGAACCCCACCATTATTGAGATTGCGTGTGAAACCTTCATTTATATCTAGTAAATTCAGTACTTGTCATACTTGTTCTTGCTAGTTCTTCGATTGCTTGCAGGACGAGTGCCCTAGTGGCCGGGTGCCGCGCTCCACAAGATCGCGACAGCCATTGGAGGGGGTGTATCGGTTGCTAAGGCGCAGCTTGGAAGGCTGTAGTCGGGCCGTGAACGTCGCCTCCATCGACCAATCGAGTTATCCACGCCTCTCATCGAAAGATCGGGAATCAAACCTTAGCGGGTCGCCATTAGTTGGTAATCAGAGCAAGGTTTATCAGTGAGAGACTTCTAATTCTTCGCTGTTTTATTTTTCCTATAGTCCAGAAAAGCCAAAAAAAATAGTAGATTAGTTTACCTTCAGTCCTATAAACTCGTTTGAGCCTTTGCTAGCACTGCTTAGTTAGGGCTTGTTGAATTTTCGGTTGCATCGGTTGCGTCGAGTTGCTGGTCTTAGTTTTAGTCCTTTAGAGTTTCGAGTTCTTGTCACGTTCTAGTCACAACCGTGCGCTACCATACATACTCCGTGTTGGTGGAATCCGAGTCCATATTCGTGTTCAAGTCCGAGTTAGATTCTGTGTTGGTTTGTGACCGAATCGCACGCGGTGCTGTGATTCGAGTAGGGATCGATTTCCTAGTCCCAATTGGTTATTGTGCCGTGTTATAAAATTCCATTGCTTTTCGCACTTGTACTGCATATTTTGTAACGCTCCAGAAAGGCAGAAGTAGTCTCGGCTTACTCAAACCACAACTTTTCACGAATACATATAGCCTCGGCTTACTCCAGAGAGAGAGAGAGAGAGAGAAAAGTTTGTGTGCTGTGTGGCTCTTTTGAAGTCTTTTAGGTTATATAATCAGTTTTGAGGATCCCCTGAATAAAAAAAAAGAAAAAAAAGAGAAAAAAAAAGAAAAAAAAAGAAAGAAAAAAAAAAGAAAAAAAAAAGAAGAAGAAGAAAAAGAGGGGAAGAAAAAGGGGCTGTTCTTTGTGCATCTTTTTTGTTCTTCGGTGGTGTCTCGTGACTTCATTTGTGTCCAGGCTCGCGTCTCTAGCACGGTCTAGGCTAGGACCAGCATAGTACCGCCGTTGAACGATTTTTCAGCTTGCTTTTGTAACTAACGTGGTGCTAGTTCATCCTTGCTTCAGCCCACCTATAGCTCCACATATCCGACTACAGCTTGACAGGTCCTGTTGTTGCGGCACCGATACACTTCATCCCACGGTTGCAGACTTGTTGGTTGCCGTCCCCTCCTGTTGAGCAAGGTAAGAATTGGTAAGAGCTTGTGTAACAGGTTGAGTGTGAGCGCCTTGCAGTAGCTACATCCCATTAGTTGTAGGATCTTATTTCTTCACCTATTTTCGTGTTTCCTTTGTTCATCTAACCATGACAGGATCAGAGGGTGATGGGAGTTTAGGTCACTCTCCTCGTACAAAGGGAATCATACAACATTTTGAAAATAAGATGAGGAGGCATGTAGATGGGCTTGCTGAAGATATGCTGGTGTCAAATGATAAGATTGGGCAGTTGGAGGCCACGCAGCTTGCCACCAACACCAAGCTTACAAGGCTGGAGACGTCGGTCGCTCATATTGACCAAAGCCTTGCTGCTCTTTTGAGGCGTTTTGATGAGATGCATGCCAGAACTGCAAATGGGCATGAGGGAGAAAACAAGAAGGATGAGCGTGTCGAGGATAATTGGGATGATTATGTCGCTGATACTGAACTAGATGACCAAGATGCTCCTAGTCGCCGACGACTGCGAACTAATCGGAGAGGTATGGGTGGACATCGACGACGTGAGGTACATAATAATGATGATGCTTTCAGTAAAATAAAATTTAAGATACCTTCTTTTGATGGAAAATACGATCCTGATGCATACATTACTTGGGAAATTGCTGTTGATCAAAAGTTTGCATGTCATGAATTTCCAGAGAATATACGTGTTAGGGCTGCTACTAGTGAATTTACTGATTTTGCCTCTGTTTGGTGGATAGAACATGCTAAGAAAAATCCTAATAATATTCCACAAACCTGGGATGCCTTGAAACGGGTCATGCGGGCTAGATTTGTTCCTTCTTACTATGCGCGTGATCTGTTACATAGATTGCAACAATTGAGACAGGGTAATAAAAGTGTAGAAGAATACTATCAGGAATTACAAATGGGTGTGTTGCGTTGTAATTTAGTGGAGGATGAGGAACCTGCTATGGCTAGATTTTTAGGAGGTTTGAATCGAGAAATTCAGGACATTCTTGCTTATAAAGATTATACTAACGTAACCCGTTTGTTCCATCTTGCTTGTAAAGCTGAAAGGGAAGTGCTGGGACGACGTGCTAGTACAAGAACTAATATTTCTGCAGGAAAACCTTCATCATGGCAGCCGCGCACATCTACCTCATTGACCGGACGAGCTCCTGCACCTTCTACATTCCCGAGTCGGTCGACAATACCCGCTCCATCCAACGATAAGACACGTGCTCCCCCGACAAATTCAGCAACCACGACTGTCCAGAAACCAGCCACGAGTGCATCTTCGGTTGCCTCCACGGGAAGGACAAGAGATATTCAGTGCCATCGATGCAAGGGCTTTGGCCACGTGCAACGTGACTGCCCTAACAAGCGCGTTTTGGTGGTCAAAGGAGATGGTGGGTATTCCTCTGCTAGTGATTTTGATGAAGATACACTTGCTTTGCTTGCTGCTGACCATGCAGGTACTAAGGAACAACCAGAAGAGCAGATTGGTGCAGAGGATGCAGATCATTATGAGAGCCTCATTGTGCAGCGTGTACTTAGTGCACAAATGGAAAAGGCGGAGCAAAATCAACGGCATACACTATTCCAAACAAAGTGTGTTATTAAAGAGCGTTCATGCCGTTTGATAATTGATGGAGGTAGCTGCAACAACTTGGCTAGCAGCGATATGGTCGAGAAGCTTGCACTTACAACAAAACCGCACCCACATCCATATCACATTCGGTGGCTCAACAATAGTGGTAAGGTCAAGGTAACGAGATTGGTACGAATTAATTTCGCTATTGGTTCATATCATGATGTTGTTGAATGCGATGTTGTGCCTATGGAAGCTTGTCATATTCTGCTAGGTAGACCATGGCAATTTGATACCGATAGCATGCATCATGGTAGATCAAATCAATATTCTCTTATACATCATGATAAGAAAATCGTTTTGCTTCCTATGTCACCTGAATCTATTGTGCGTGATGATGTTGCTAAAGCTAAGAGAACTAAAGCTGAGATCGATAAGAATGCCAAATCTGTTAGTACCAGGGAAGATGAGATAAGATTGAAAGGACATTGCTTGCTTGCTACTAAGTCTGATATTAATGAATTGATTGCTTCCACTTCTGTTGCCTATGCTTTGGTGTGCAAGAATGCTTTGATTTCAGTTCACGATATGCAGCATTCTTTGCCCCCGGCTGTTGCTAACCTTTTGCAGGAGTATTCTGATGTGTTTCCAAGTGAGATACCAGCGGGGCTGCCACCGATACGAGGGATTGAGCACCAAATTGACCTTATTCCTGGTGCATCATTGCCAAACCGTGCGCCATACAGGACAAATCCGGAAGAAACTAAGGAAATTCAGCGACAAGTGCAAGAACTACTCGACAAAGGTTATGTGCGTGAGTCTCTTAGTCCTTGTGCTGTTCCAGTTATTTTAGTGCCTAAAAAGGATGGAACATGGCGTATGTGTGTTGATTGTAGGGCTATTAATAATATTACAATTCGATATCGACACCCTATCCCTCGTTTGGATGATATGCTTGATGAATTGAGTGGTGCTATTGTGTTTTCCAAAGTTGATTTGCGTAGTGGGTACCACCAGATTCGTATGAAATTGGGAGATGAATGGAAAACTGCTTTCAAAACTAAGTTCGGGTTATATGAGTGGTTAGTCATGCCTTTTGGGTTAACTAATGCACCGAGTACTTTCATGAGATTAATGAATGAGGTTCTGCGTGCTTTCATTGGGAAATTTGTTGTTGTCTACTTTGATGATATATTGATTTACAGCAAATCTTTCGATGAACATCTTGATCACTTACGTGCTGTTTTTAATGCTTTACGAGATGCACGTTTATTTGGTAACCTTGAGAAGTGCACCTTTTGCACCGATCGAGTGTCTTTTCTTGGCTATGTCGTGACTCCACAGGGAATCGAGGTTGATCAAGCCAAGGTGGAAGCTATACATGGATGGCCTATACCGAAGACTATCACGCAAGTGCGGAGTTTCCTAGGACTTGCTGGTTTCTATCGTCGTTTTGTGAAGGACTTCAGCACCATTGCCGCGCCTTTGAATGAGCTTACAAAGAAGGGAGTGCCTTTTAGTTGGGGTAAAACACAAGAGAACTCCTTCAACACGCTGAAAGATAAGTTGACACATGCACCTCTCCTCCAACTCCCTGATTTTAATAAAACCTTTGAGCTTGAATGTGATGCTAGTGGCATTGGTTTGGGTGGTGTTTTGTTACAAGAAGGCAAACCTATTGCTTATTTCAGTGAAAAATTGAGCGGGCCTGTTCTGAATTATTCTACTTATGATAAGGAATTGTATGCTCTTGTTCGCACATTAGAAACATGGCAGCATTATCTATGGCCCAAAGAGTTTGTTATTCATTCAGATCATGAATCTTTAAAACATATTCGTAGTCAAGGAAAATTGAACCGTAGACATGCTAAGTGGGTTGAATTTATTGAATCTTTTCCTTATATTATTAAGCACAAGAAAGGGAAAGAGAATATAATTGCTGATGCATTGTCTAGGAGATACACCTTGTTGAACCAACTTGATTACAAAATATTTGGATTGGAAACGATTAAAGATCAATATGTTAATGATGCTGATTTTAAAGATGTGTTGCTGCATTGTAAAGAGGGGAAGGGATGGAACAAATTCATCGTTAGTGATGGGTTTGTCTTTAGAGCTAACAAGCTATGCATTCCAGCTAGCTCCGTTCGCTTGTTATTGTTGCAGGAAGCGCATCGAGGTGGCTTAATGGGGCATTTTGGAGCAAAGAAAACGGAAGATATACTTGCTGGTCATTTCTTTTGGCCAAAGATGAGAAGAGATGTGGAGAGATTTGTTGCTCGCTGCACGACATGTCAAAAGGCTAAATCACGATTGAATCCACATGGTTTGTATTTGCCTCTACCTGTTCCTAGTGCTCCTTGGGAAGATATTTCTATGGATTTTGTGTTAGGATTGCCTAGGACTAGGAAGGGACGTGATAGTGTGTTTGTGGTTGTTGATAGATTTTCTAAGATGGCCCATTTCATACCATGTCATAAAACTGATGATGCTTCTCACATTGCTGATTTGTTCTTTCGGGAAATTGTTCGTTTGCATGGTGTGCCCAACACAATTGTTTCTGATCGTGATGCTAAATTTCTTAGTTATTTTTGGAAGACTTTATGGGCTAAATTGGGAACTAAATTGTTGTTTTCTACTACATGTCATCCGCAAACTGATGGTCAAACTGAAGTGGTTAATAGGACTTTGTCTACTATGTTAAGGGCTGTTTTAAAGAAGAACATTAAGATGTGGGAAGATTGTTTGCCTCATATTGAATTCGCTTATAATCGATCGCTGCATTCTACTACAAAGATGTGCCCATTTCAGATTGTATATGGTTTCTTGCCTCGTGCTCCTATTGATTTAATGCCTTTGCCATTTTCTGAAAAAACGAATTTTGATGCTACTAAGCGTGCCGAATTGATGTTAAAACTGCATGAAACAACTAAAGAAAACATAGAGCGCATGAATGCTAAATACAAGATTGCTGGTGATAAAGGTAGGAAGGAACTAAAGTTTGAACCTGGAGATTTAGTTTGGCTGCATTTGAGAAAGGAAAGGTTTCCTGAATTGAGAAAATCTAAATTGCTACCTCGGGCTGATGGACCATTTAAAGTGCTAGAGAAAGTCAATGATAATGCATATAAGCTCGATCTGCCTGCGGATTTTGGGGTTAGTCCCACATTTAACATTGCAGATTTGAAGCCATATTTGGGAGAGGAAGATGAGCTTGAGTCGAGGACGACTCAAATGCAAGAAGGGGAGGATGATGAGGACACCAACACCAACGATACATCCACTCCGACACAAGTACCTATTGCTGGTCCTATTACTCGTGCTCGTGCGCATCAACTTAATCATCAGGTGAGTTCAAATCTAAGCTCAGGTGCATCATGTTTAGACCATGGAGACCCGTGTACTCTTGTTTTGCTTAGGAACCAAGGAGGCGGCCGAAAGGGAAACGGATTCGCGCAAGCTGGATTCGGACTGCAGAACAGTACCAACTTGTGACGGACACCACGGTCGCATATGAACTCGGATTGGGGCGTTCAAGTACTTCGTGGAAAGCTTATGAAGTCTTCTTTCAAACGGATCCGGCCTCATAGCCATATCTATTACGAGTCGGCCGCAATCGTTAAATTAATACAGAGTCCTTTTCTGCCCATGGTGCTGCGTCACCCTGTTTTGGTCCAATGGGCCGTGTATCAAGTTGAGTCCATTACGGACGCGTCCTAGGGTTGGAGTACGACCCCAACACCCCTGTGGTCGTCCTCCCACGTACTTATACCCCTTAGCCGCCGCCAAGGATGCTTGGGTTTTGTTTAGATCAAGTTTAGCCTTCGCTACTTGCTTGCAAGCGCGCGTGCTGGATTAGCCGCCCGTCTTCTTGTCTTCGGAACCCCACCATTATTGAGATTGCGTGTGAAACCTTCATTTATATCTAGTAAATTCAGTACTTGTCATACTTGTTCTTGCTAGTTCTTCGATTGCTTGCAGGACGAGTGCCCTAGTGGCCGGGTGCCGCGCTCCACAAGATCGCGACAGCCATTGGAGGGGGTGTATCGGTTGCTAAGGCGCAGCTTGGAAGGCTGTAGTCGGGCCGTGAACGTCGCCTCCATCGACCAATCGAGTTATCCACGCCTCTCATCGAAAGATCGGGAATCAAACCTTAGCGGGTCGCCATTAGTTGGTAATCAGAGCAAGGTTTATCAGTGAGAGACTTCTAATTCTTCGCTGTTTTATTTTTCCTATAGTCCAGAAAAGCCAAAAAAAATAGTAGATTAGTTTACCTTCAGTCCTATAAACTCGTTTGAGCCTTTGCTAGCACTGCTTAGTTAGGGCTTGTTGAATTTTCGGTTGCATCGGTTGCGTCGAGTTGCTGGTCTTAGTTTTAGTCCTTTAGAGTTTCGAGTTCTTGTCACGTTCTAGTCACAACCGTGCGCTACCATACATACTCCGTGTTGGTGGAATCCGAGTCCATATTCGTGTTCAAGTCCGAGTTAGATTCTGTGTTGGTTTGTGACCGAATCGCACGCGGTGCTGTGATTCGAGTAGGGATCGATTTCCTAGTCCCAATTGGTTATTGTGCCGTGTTATAAAATTCCATTGCTTTTCGCACTTGTACTGCATATTTTGTAACGCTCCAGAAAGGCAGAAGTAGTCGGGCCGTGAACGTCGCCTCCATCGACCAATCGAGTTATCCACGCCTCTCATCGAAAGATCGGGAATCAAACCTTAGCGGGTCGCCATTAAAGTCGCGTTGGAATTTTTCGCAATGAACGCACCCGATCCACCCCATTGGACCCTAAACTCATGTTTTGGTGCGTTTCAGACCGTTTTATTACACCACGAAAGTCGTTGCAAAACAAGGCCGAACTGGTGCAATTAGTGCGAAAGTTGGTGTAACGAAGTCGCGTCAGAATTTTTCGCAACGAACGCAGCCGATCCACCCCATTGCACCCTAAACTCATGTTTTGTTGCGTTTCGGACCGTTTCGTTATGGCACGAAAGTCGGTGCAAAATGAGGTCGTACTGTTTCATTTAGTGCTAACGTTCATGCAACGAAGTCGCGTCAGAATTTTTTGCAACGAATGCACCCGATCCACCCCATTGGACCCTAAACTCATGATTTGGTGCGTTTCGGACCGTTTTGTTACTGCACGAAACTCGATGCAAAATGATGCCGTTCTGGTGAATTTAGTGCAAAAGTTCATGCAACGAAGTCGCGTCGGAATTTTTCGCAACGAAAGCATCCGATCCACCCCATTGGACCCTAAACTCCTATTTTGGTGTGTTTCGGACCATTTTATTACAGCACGAAAGTCGTTGCAAAATAGGTCTGAACTGGTGCAATTAGTGCAAATGTTCGTGCAACGAAGTCGCGTCGGAATTTTTCACAACGAACGCACCCGATCCACCCCATTGGACCCTAAACTCATGTTTTGGTTCGTTTCAGACCGTTTTATTACAACATGAAAGTCGTTGTAAAACGAGGCCGAACTGGTGCAATTAATACAAAAGTTCGTGCAACGAAGTCGCGTCAAAATTTTTCGCAACGAACGTACCCGATACACCCCATTGGACAATAAACTCATGTTTTGGTGCGTTTCGGACCGTTTAGTTACTACACGAAACTAGATGCAAAACGAGGCCGTTCTGGTGAATTTAGTGCAAAAGTTCGTGCAACGAAGTCGCGTCGGAATTTTTCGCAACGAACGCAGCCGATCCACCCCATTGGACCCTAAACTCATGTTTTGTTGCGTTTTGGACCGTTTTGTTATTGCTCGAAAGTCGGTGCAAAATGAGGTCGTACTGTTTCATGTAGTGCTAACGTTCGTGCAACGAAGTCGCGTCGGAATTTTTCGCAACGAACACACCCGATCCACCCCATTGGACCCTGAACTCCTATTTTGGTACATTTCGGACTATTTTATTACAGCACGAATGTCGTTGCAAAACGAGGCCGAACTGGTGCAATTAGTGCGAAAGTTCGTGCAACGAAGTCGCGTCGAAATTTTTTGCAACGATCGCACCCGATACACCCCATTTTACCCTAAACTCATGTTTTGTTGTGTTTCAGACCGTTTCGTTATTGCACGAAAGTCGATGCAAAATGGGGCCGAACTAGTGCAATTAGTGCAAAAGTTCGTGCAACGAAGTCGCGTCGGAACACCCCATTTTACCCTAAACTCATGTTTTGGTGCGTTTCAGACCGTTTTATTACAACATGAAAGTCATTGTAAAACGAGGCCGAACTGGTGCAATTAATACAAAAGTTCGTGCAACGAAGTCGCGTCAGAATTTTTCGCAACGAACGTACCCGATACACCCCATTGGACAATAAACTCATGTTTTGGTGCGTTTCGGACCGTTTAGTTACTACACGAAACTAGATGCAAAACGAGGCCGTTCTGGTGAATTTAGTGCAAAAGTTCGTGCAACGAAGTCGCGTCGGAATTTTTCGCAACGAACGCAGCCGATCCACCCCATTGGACCCTAAACTCATGTTTTGTTGCGTTTTGGACCGTTTTGTTATTGCTCGAAAGTCGGTGCAAAATGAGGTCGTACTGTTTCATGTAGTGCTAACGTTCGTGCAACGAAGTCGCGTCGGAATTTTTCGCAACGAACACACCCGATCCACCCCATTGGACCCTGAACTCCTATTTTGGTACATTTCGGACCATTTTATTACAGCACGAATGTCGTTGCAAAACGAGGCCGAACTGGTGCAATTAGTGCAAAAGTTCATGCAACGAAGTCGCGTCGGAATTTTTCGCAACGAAAGCACCCGATCCACCCCATTGGACCCTAAACTCATGTTTTGGTGCGTTTCAGACCGTTTTATTACAACATGAAAGTCATTGTAAAACGAGGCCGAACTGGTGCAATTAATACAAAAGTTCGTGCAACGAAGTCGCGTCAGAATTTTTCGCAACGAACGTACCCGATACACCCCATTGGACAATAAACTCATGTTTTGGTGCGTTTCGGACCGTTTAGTTACTACACGAAACTAGATGCAAAACGAGGCCGTTCTGGTGAATTTAGTGCAAAAGTTCGTGCAACGAAGTCGCGTCGAAATTTTTCGCAACGAACGCAGCCGATCCACCCCATTGGACCCTAAACTCATGTTTTGTTGCGTTTTGGACCGTTTTGTTATTGCTCGAAAGTCGGTGCAAAATGAGGTCGTACTGTTTCATGTAGTGCTAACGTTCGTGCAACGAAGTCGCGTCGGAATTTTTCGCAACGAACACACCCGATCCACCCCATTGGACCCTGAACTCCTATTTTGGTACATTTCGGACTATTTTATTACAGCACGAATGTCGTTGCAAAACGAGGCCGAACTGGTGCAATTAGTGCGAAAGTTCGTGCAACGAAGTCGCGTCGAAATTTTTTGCAACGATCGCACCCGATACACCCCATTTTACCCTAAACTCATGTTTTGTTGTGTTTCAGACCGTTTCGTTATTGCACGAAAGTCGATGCAAAATGGGGCCGAACTAGTGCAATTAGTGCAAAAGTTCGTGCAACGAAGTCGCGTCGGAACACCCCATTTTACCCTAAACTCATGTTTTGGTGCGTTTCAGACCGTTTTATTACAACATGAAAGTCATTGTAAAACGAGGCCGAACTGGTGCAATTAATACAAAAGTTCGTGCAACGAAGTCGCGTCAGAATTTTTCGCAACGAACGTACCCGATACACCCCATTGGACAATAAACTCATGTTTTGGTGCGTTTCGGACCGTTTAGTTACTACACGAAACTAGATGCAAAACGAGGCCGTTCTGGTGAATTTAGTGCAAAAGTTCGTGCAACGAAGTCGCGTCGGAATTTTTCGCAACGAACGCAGCCGATCCACCCCATTGGACCCTAAACTCATGTTTTGTTGCGTTTTGGACCGTTTTGTTATTGCTCGAAAGTCGGTGCAAAATGAGGTCGTACTGTTTCATGTAGTGCTAACGTTCGTGCAACGAAGTCGCGTCGGAATTTTTCGCAACGAACACACCCGATCCACCCCATTGGACCCTGAACTCCTATTTTGGTACATTTCGGACTATTTTATTACAGCACGAATGTCGTTGCAAAACGAGGCCGAACTGGTGCAATTAGTGCAAAAGTTCATGCAACGAAGTCGCGTCGGAATTTTTCGCAACGAAAGCACCCGATACACCCCATTGGACCCTAAACTCATGTTTTGGTGCGTTTCAGACCGTTTTATTACAACATGAAAGTCATTGTAAAACGAGGCCGAACTGGTGCAATTAATACAAAAGTTCGTGCAACGAAGTCGCGTCAGAATTTTTCGCAACGAACGTACCCGATACACCCCATTGGACAATAAACTCATGTTTTGGTGCGTTTCGGACCGTTTAGTTACTACACGAAACTAGATGCAAAACGAGGCCGTTCTGGTGAATTTAGTGCAAAAGTTCGTGCAACGAAGTCGCGTCGGATATTTTCGCAACGAACGTAGCCGATCCACTCCATTGGACCCTAAACTCATGTTTTGTTGCGTTTCGGACCGTTTTGTTATTGCACGAAAGTCGGTGCAAAATGAGGTTGTACTGTTTCATGTAGTGCTAACGTTCGTGCAACGAAGTCGCGTCGGAATTTTTCGCAACGAACGCACCCGATCCACCCCATTGGACCCTAAACTCCTATTTTGGTGTGTTTCGGACCATTTTATTACAGCACGAAAGTCGTTGCAAAATAGGTCCGAACTGGTGCAATTAGTGCAAATATTCGTGCAATGAAGTCGCGTCGGAATTTTTCACAACGAACGCACCCGATCCACCCCATTGGACCCTAAACTCATGTTTTGGTGCGTTTCAGACCGTTTTATTACAACATGAAAGTCCTTGTAAAACGAGGCCGAACCGGTGCAATTAATACAAAAGTTCGTGCAACGAAGTCGTGTCAGAATTTTTCGCAACGAACGTACCCGATAAACCCCATTGGACCCTAAACTCATGTTTTGGTGTGTTTCGGACCGTTTAGTTACTACGCAAAACAAGATGCAAAACGAGGCCGTTCTTGTGAATTTAGTGCAAAAGTTCGTGCAATGAAGTCGCGTCGGAATTTTTCGGAACGAACGCACCCGATCCACCCCATTGGACCCTAAACTCCTATTTTGGAGTGTTTCGAACCGTTTTATTACAGCACAAAAGTCGTTGCAAAATAGGTCTGAACTGGTGCAATTAGTGCAAATGTTCGTGCAACGAAGTCGCGTCGGAATTTTTCACAACGAACGCACCCGATCCACCCCATTGGACACTAAACTCATGTTTTGGTGCGTTTCAGACCGTTTTATTACAACATGAAAGTCGTTGTAAAACGAGGCCGAACTGGTGCAATTAGTGCGAAAGTTCGTGCAACGAAGTCGCGTTGAAATTTTTTGCAACGATCGCACCCGATACACCCCATTTTACCCTAAACTCATGTTTTGTTGCGTTTCAGACCGTTTCGTTGTTGCACGAAAGTCGATGCAAAATGGGGCCGAACTAGTGCAATTAGTGCAAAAGTTCGTGCAACGAAGTCGCGTCGGAATTTTTCGCAACGAACACACCCGATACACCCCATTGGACCCTAAACTCATGTTTTGGTGCATTTCGGACCGTTTTGTTACTGCACGAAACTCGATGCAAAACGAGGCCGTTCTGGTGAATTTAGTGCAAAAGTTCGTGCAACGAAGTCGCGTTGGAATTTTTCGCAATGAACGCACCCGATCCACCCCATTGGACCCTAAACTCATGTTTTGGTGCATTTCGGACCGTTTTATTACACCACGAAAGTCGTTGCAAAACAAGGCCGAACTGGTGCAATTAGTGCGAAAGTTGGTGTAACGAAGTCGCGTCAGAATTTTTCGCAACGAACGCAGCCGATCCACCCCATTGCACCCTAAACTCATGTTTTGTTGCGTTTCGGACCGTTTCGTTATGGCACGAAAGTCGGTGCAAAATGAGGTCGTACTGTTTCATTTAGTGCTAACGTTCGTGCAACGAAGTCGCCTCCGAATTTTTCGCAACGAACGCACCCGATCCACCCCATTGGACCCTAAACTCCTATTTTGGTATAGTGCTAACGTTCGTGCAACGAAGTCGCCTCCGAATTTTTCGCAACGAACGCACCCGATCCACCCCATTGGACCCTAAACTCCTATTTTGGTACATTTCGGACTATTTTATTACAGGACAAAAGTCATTGCAAAATAGGTCCGAACTGGTGCAATTAGTGCAAATGTTCCTGCAACGAAGTGGCGTCGGAACTTTTCAGAACGAACGCACCCGATCCACCCCATTGGACCCTAAACTCCTATTTTGGTGTGTTTCGGACCGTTTTATTACAGCACGAAAGTCGTTGCAAAATAGGTCTGAACTGGTGCAATTAGTGCAAATGTTCGTGCAACGAAGTCGCGTCGGAATTTTTCACAACGAACGCACCCGATCCACCCCATTGGACCCTAAACTCATGTTTTGGTTCGTTTCAGACCGTTTTATTACAACATGAAAGTCGTTGTAAAACGAGGCCGAACTGGTGCAGTTAATACAAAAGTTCGTGCAACGAAGTCGCGTCAGAATTTTTCGCAACGAACGTACCCGATACACCCCATTGGACAATAAACTCATGTTTTCGTGCGTTTCGGACCGTTTAGTTACTACACGAAACTAGATGCAAAACGAGGCCGTTCTGGTGAATTTAGTGCAAAAGTTCGTGCAACGAAGTCGCGTCGGAATTTTTCGCAACGAACGCAGCCGATCCACCCCATTGGACCCTAAACTCATGTTTTGTTGCGTTTCGGACCGTTTTGTTATTGCACGAAAGTCGGTGCAAAATGAGGTCGTACTGTTTCATGTAGTGCTAACGTTCGTGCAACGAAGTCGCGTCGGAATTTTTCGCAACGAACGCACCCGATCCACCCCATTGGACCCTAAACTCCTATTTTGGTACATTTCGGACTATTTTATTACAGCACAAAAGTCGTTGCAAAATAGGTCCGAACTGGTGCAATTAGTGCAAATGTTCGTGCAACGAAGTGGCGTCGGAACTTTTCAGAACGAACGCACCCGATCCACCCCATTGGACCCTAAACTCCTATTTTTGTGTGTTTCGGACCGTTTTATTACAGCACGAAAGTCGTTGCAAAATAGGTCTGAACTGGTGCAATTAGTGCAAATGTTCGTGCAACGAAGTCGCGTCGGAATTTTTCACAACGAACGCACCCGATCAACCCCATTGGACCCTAAACTCATGTTTTGGTGCGTTTCAGACCGTTTTATTACAACATGAAAGTCATTGTCAAATGAGGCCGAACTGCTGCAATTAATACAAAAGTTCGTGCAACGAAGTCGCGTCAGAATTTTTCGCAACGAACGTACCCGATACACCCCATTGGACAATAAACTCATGTTTTGGTGCGTTTCGGACCGTTTAGTTACTACACGAAACTAGATGCAAAACGAGGCCGTTCTGGTGAATTTAGTGCAAACGTTCGTGCAACGAAGTCGCGTCGGATATTTTCGCAACGAACGTAGCCGATCCACTCCATTGGACCCTAAACTCATGTTTTGTTGCGTTTCGGACCGTTTTGTTATTGCACGATAGTCGGTGCAAAATGAGGTCGTACTGTTTCATGTAGTGCTAACGTTCGTGCAACGAAGTCGCGTCGGAATTTTTCACAACGAACGCACCCGATCCACCCCATTGGACCCTAAACTCCTATTTTGGTGTGTTTCGGACCGTTTTATTACAGCACGAAAGTCGTTGCAAAATAGGTCTGAACTGGTGCAATTAGTGCAAATGTTCGTGCAACGAAGTCGCGTCGGAATTTTTCACAACGAACGCACCCGATCCACCCCATTGGACCCTAAACTCATATTTTGGTGCGTTTCAGACCGTTTTATTACAACATGAAAGTCATTGTAAAACGAGGCCGAACTGGTGCAATTAATACAAAAGTTCGTGCAACGAAGTCGCGTCAGAATTTTTCGCAACGAACGTACCCGATAAACCGCATTGGACCCTAAACTCATGTTTTGGTGCGTTTCGGACCGTTTAGTTACTACGCAAAACTAGATGCAAAACGAGGCCGTTCTTGTGAATTTAGTGCAAAAGTTCGTGCAACGAAGTCGCGTTGGAATTTTTCGCAACGAACGCACCCGATCCACCCCATTGGACCCTAAACTCCTATTTTGGTGCGTTTCAGACCGTTTTATTACAGCATGAAAGTCACTGCAAAATAGGTCTGAACTGGTGCAATTAGTGCAAATGTTCATGGAACGAAGTCGCGTCGGAACTTTTCACAACGAACGCACCCGATCCACCCCATTGGACCCTAAACTCATGTTTCGGTGCGTTTCGGACCGTTTTATTACACCACGAAAGTCGTTGCAAAACGAGGCCGAACTGGTGCAATTAGTGCGAAAGTTCGTGCAACGAAGTCGCGTCGAAATTTTTTGTAACGATCGCACCCGATACACCCCATTTTACCCTAAACTCATGTTTTGTTGCGTTTCAGACCGTTTCGTTATTGCACGAAAGTCGATGAAAAATGGGGCCGAACTAGTGCAATTAGTCAAAAAGTTCGTGCAACGAATTCGCGTCGGAATTTTTCGCTACGAACACACCCGATACACCCCATTGGACCCTAAACTCATGTTTTGGTGCATTTCGGACCGTTTTATTACTGCACGAAACTCGATGCAAAACGAGGCCGTTCTGGTGAATTTAGTGCAAAAGTTCGTGCAACGAAGTCGCGTTGGAATTTTTCGCAATGAACGCACCCGATCCACCCCATTGGACCCTAAACTCATGTTTTGGTGCGTTTCGGACCGTTTTATTACACCACGAAAGTCGTTGCAAAACAAGGCCGAACTAGTGCAATTAGTGCGAAAGTTCGTGCAACGAAGTCGCGTCAGAATTTTTCGCAACGAACGCAGCCGATCCACCCCATTGCACCCTAAACTCATGTTTTGTTGCGTTTCGGACCGTTTCGTTATGGCACGATAGTCGGTGCAAAATGAGGTCGTACTGTTTCATTTAGTGCTAACGTTCGTGCAACGAAGTCGCGTTGGAATTTTTCGCAACGAATGCACCCGATCCACCCCATTGGACCCTAAACTCATGTTTTGGTGCGTTTCGGACCGTTTTGTTATGTTTCGGTGCGTTTCGGACCGTTTTATTACACCACGAAAGTCCTTGCAAAACGAGGCCGAACTGGTGCAATTAGTGCGAAAGTTCGTGCAACGAAGTCGCGTCGAAATTTTTTGCAACGATCGCACCCGATACACCCCATTTTACCCTAAACTCATGTTTTGTTGCGTTTCAGACCGTTTCGTTATTGCACGAAAGTCGATGCAAAATGGGGCCGAACTAGTGCAATTAGTGCAAAAGTTCGTGCAACGAATTCGCGTCGGAATTTTTCACAACGAACGCACCCGATACACCCCATTGGACCCTAAACTCATGTTTTGGTGCATTTCGGACCGTTTTGTTACTGCACGAAACTCGATGCAAAACGAGGCCGTTCTGGTGAATTTAGTGCAAAAGTTCGTGCAACGAAGTCGCGTTGGAATTTTTCGCAATGAACGCACCCAATCCACCCCATTGGACCCTAAACTCATGTTTTGGTGCATTTCGGACCGTTTTATTACACCACGAAAGTCGTTGCAAAACAAGGCCGAACTGGTGCAATTAGTGCGAAAGTTGGTGTAACGAAGTCGCGTCAGAATTTTTCGCAACGAACGCAGCCGATCCACCCCATTGCACCCTAAACTCATGTTTTGTTGCGTTTCGGACCGTTTCGTTATGTCACGAAAGTCGGTGCAAAATGAGGTCGTACTGTTTCATTTAGTGCTAACGTTCGTGCAACGAAGTCGCGTCGGAATTTTTCGCAACGAATGCACCCGATCCACCCCATTGGACCCTAAACTCATGTTTTGGTGCGTTTCGGACCGTTTTGTTACTGCACGAAACTCGAAGCAAAATGATGCCGTTCTGGTGAATTTAGTGCAAAAGTTCATGCAACGAAGTCACGTCGGAATTTTTCGCAACGAAAGCACCCGATCCACCCCATTGGACCCTAAACTCCTATTTTGGTGTGTTTCGGACCGTTTTATTACAGCACGAAAGTCGTTGCAAAATAGGTCTGAACTGGTGCAATTAGTGCAAATGTTCGTGCAACGAAGTCGCGTCGGAATTTTTCACAACGAACGCACCCGATCCACCCCATTGGACCCTAAACTCATGTTTTGGTTCGTTTCAGACCGTTTTATTACAACATGAAAGTCGTTGTAAAACGAGGCCGAACTGGTGCAATTAATACAAAAGTTCGTGCAACGAAGTCGCGTCAGAATTTTTCGCAACGAACGTACCCGATACACCCCATTGGACAATAAACTCATGTTTTAGTGCGTTTCGGACCGTTTAGTTACTACACGAAACTAGATGCAAAACGAGGCCGTTCTGGTGAATTTAGTGCAAAAGTTCGTGCAACGAAGTCGCGTCGGAATTTTTCGCAACGAACGCAGCCGATCCACCCCATTGGACCCTAAACTCAAGTTTTGTTGCGTTTCGGACCGTTTTGTTATTGCACGAAAGTCGGTGCAAAATGTGGTCGTACTGTTTCATGTAGTGCTAACGTTCGTGCAACGAAGTCGCGTCGGAATTTTTCGCAACGAACGCACCCGATCCACCCCATTGGACCCTAAACTCCTATTTTGGTACATTTCGGACTATTTTATTACAGCACAAAAGTCGTTGCAAAATAGGTCCGAACTGGTGCAATTAGTGCAAATGTTCGTGCAACGAAGTGGCGTCGGAACTTTTCAGAACGAACGCACCCGATCCACCCCATTGGACCCTAAACTCCTATTTTGGTGTGTTTCGAACCGTTTTATTACAGCACGAAAGTCGTTGCAAAATAGGTCTGAACTGGTGCAATTAGTGCAAATGTTCGTGCAACGAAGTCGCGTCGGAATTTTTCACAACGAACGCACCCGATCAACCCCATTGGACCCTAAACTCATGTTTTGGTGCGTTTCAGACCGTTTTATTACAACATGAAAGTCATTGTCAAATGAGGCCGAACTGCTGCAATTAATACAAAAGTTCGTGCAACGAAGTCGCGTCAGAATTTTTCGCAACGAACGTACCCGATACACCCCATTGGACAATAAACTCATGTTTTGGTGCGTTTCGGACCGTTTAGTTACTACACGAAACTAGATGCAAAACGAGGCCGTTCTGGTGAATTTAGTGCAAACGTTCGTGCAACGAAGTCGTGTCGGATATTTTCGCAACGAACGTAGCCGATCCACTCCATTGGACCCTAAACTCATGTTTTGTTGCGTTTCGGACCGTTTTGTTATTGCACGATAGTCGGTGCAAAATGAGGTCGTACTGTTTCATGTAGTGCTAACGTTCGTGCAACGAAGTCGCGTCGGAATTTTTCACAACGAACGCACCCGATCCACCCCATTGGACCCTAAACTCCTATTTTGGTGTGTTTCAGACCGTTTTATTACAGCACGAAAGTCGTTGCAAAATAGGTCTGAACTGGTGCAATTAGTGCAAATGTTCGTGCAACGAAGTCGCGTCGGAATTTTTCACAACGAACGCACCCGATCCACCCCATTGGACCCTAAACTCATATTTTGGTGCGTTTCAGACCGTTTTATTACAACATGAAAGTCATTGTAAAACGAGGCCGAACTGGTGCAATTAATACAAAAGTTCGTGCAACGAAGTCGCGTCAGAATTTTTCGCAACGAACGTACCCGATAAACCGCATTGGACCCTAAACTCATGTTTTGGTGCGTTTCGGACCGTTTAGTTACTACGCAAAACTAGATGCAAAACGAGGCCGTTCTTGTGAATTTAGTGCAAAAGTTCGTGCAACGAAGTCGCGTTGGAATTTTTCGCAACGAACGCACCCGATCCACCCCATTGGACCCTAAACTCCTATTTTGGTGCGTTTCAGACCGTTTTATTACAGCATGAAAGTCACTGCAAAATAGGTCTGAACTGGTGCAATTAGTGCAAATGTTCATGGAACGAAGTCGCGTCGGAACTTTTCACAACGAACGCACCCGATCCACCCCATTGGACCCTAAACTCATGTTTCGGTGCGTTTCGGACCGTTTTATTACACCACGAAAGTCGTTGCAAAACGAGGCCGAACTGGTGCAATTAGTGCGAAAGTTCGTGCAACGAAGTCGCGTCGAAATTTTTTGTAACGATCGCACCCGATACACCCCATTTTACCCTAAGCTCATGTTTTGTTGCGTTTCAGACCGTTTCGTTATTGCACGAAAGTCGATGAAAAATGGGGCCGAACTAGTGCAATTAGTGAAAAAGTTCGTGCAACGAATTCGCGTCGGAATTTTTCGCAACGAACACACCCGATACACCCCATTGGACCCTAAACTCATGTTTTGGTGCATTTCGGACCGTTTTATTACTGCACGAAACTCGATGCAAAACGAGGCCGTTCTGGTGAATTTAGTGCAAAAGTTCGTGCAACGAAGTCGCGTTGGAATTTTTCGCAATGAACGCACCCGATCCACCCCATTGGACCCTAAACTCATGTTTTGGTGCGTTTCGGACCGTTTTATTACACCACGAAAGTCGTTGCAAAACAAGGCCGAACTAGTGCAATTAGTGCGAAAGTTCGTGCAACGAAGTCGCGTCAGAATTTTTCGCAACGAACGCAGCCGATCCACCCCATTGCACCCTAAACTCATGTTTTGTTGCGTTTCGGACCGTTTCGTTATGGCACGATAGTCGGTGCAAAATGAGGTCGTACTGTTTCATTTAGTGCTAACGTTCGTGCAACGAAGTCGCGTTGGAATTTTTCGCAACGAATGCACCCGATCCACCCCATTGGACCCTAAACTCATGTTTTGGTGCGTTTCGGACCGTTTTGTTATGTTTCGGTGCGTTTCGGACCGTTTTATTACACCACGAAAGTCGTTGCAAAACGAGGCCGAACTGGTGCAATTAGTGCGAAAGTTCGTGCAACGAAGTCGCGTCGAAATTTTTTGCAACGATCGCACCCGATACACCCCATTTTACCCTAAACTCATGTTTTGTTGCGTTTCAGACCGTTTCGTTATTGCACGAAAGTCGATGCAAAATGGGGCCGAACTAGTGCAATTAGTGCAAAAGTTCGTGCAACGAATTCGCGTCGGAATTTTTCGCAACGAACGCACCCGATACACCCCATTGGACCCTAAACTCATGTTTTGGTGCATTTCGGACCGTTTTGTTACTGCACGAAACTCGATGCAAAACGAGGCCGTTCTGGTGAATTTAGTGCAAAAGTTCGTGCAACGAAGTCGTGTTGGAATTTTTCGCAATGAACGCACCCGATCCACCCCATTGGACCCTAAACTCATGTTTTGGTGCATTTCGGACCGTTTTATTACACCACGAAAGTCGTTGCAAAACAAGGCCGAACTGGTGCAATTAGTGCGAAAGTTGGTGTAACGAAGTCGCGTCAGAATTTTTCGCAACGAACGCAGCCGATCCACCCCATTGCACCCTAAACTCATGTTTTGTTGCGTTTCGGACCGTTTCGTTATGGCACGAAAGTCGGTGCAAAATGAGGTCGTACTGTTTCATTTAGTGCTAACGTTCGTGCAACGAAGTCGCGTCGGAATTTTTCGCAACGAATGCACCCGATCCACCCCATTGGACCCTAAACTCATGTTTTGGTGCGTTTCGGACCGTTTTGTTACTGCACAAAACTCGAAGCAAAATGATGCCGTTCTGGTGAATTTAGTGCAAAAGTTCATGCAACGAAGTCACGTCGGAATTTTTCGCAACGAAAGCACCCGATCCACCCCATTGGACCCTAAACTCCTATTTTGGTGTGTTTCGGACCGTTTTATTACAGCACGAAAGTCGTTGCAAAATAGGTCTGAACTGGTGCAATTAGTGCAAATGTTCGTGCAACGAAGTCGCGTCGGAATTTTTCACAACGAACGCACCCGATCCACCCCATTGGACCCTAAACTCATGTTTTGGTTCGTTTCAGACCGTTTTATTACAACATGAAAGTCGTTGTAAAACGAGGCCGAACTGGTGCAATTAATACAAAAGTTCGTGCAACGAAGTCGCGTCAGAATTTTTCGCAACGAACGTACCCGATACACCCCATTGGACAATAAACTCATGTTTTAGTGCGTTTCGGACCGTTTAGTTACTACACGAAACTAGATGCAAAACGAGGCCGTTCTGGTGAATTTAGTGCAAAAGTTCGTGCAACGAAGTCGCGTCGGAATTTTTCGCAACGAACGCAGCCGATCCACCCCATTGGACCCTAAACTCATGTTTTGTTGCGTTTCGGACCGTTTTGTTATTGCACGATAGTCGGTGCAAAATGAGGTCGTACTGTTTCATGTAGTGCTAACGTTCGTGCAACGAAGTCGCGTCGGAATTTTTCACAACGAACGCACCCGATCCACCCCATTGGACCCTAAACTTCTATTTTGGTGTGTTTCGGACCGTTTTATTACAGCACGAAAGTCGTTGCAAAATAGGTCTGAACTGGTGCAATTAGTGCAAATGTTCGTGCAACGAAGTCGCGTCGGAATTTTTCACAACGAACGCACCCAATCCACCCCATTGGACCCTAAACTCATATTTTGGTGCGTTTCAGACCGTTTTATTACAACATGAAAGTCATTGTAAAACGAGGCCGAACTGGTGCAATTAATACAAAAGTTCGTGCAACGAAGTCGCGTCAGAATTTTTCGCAACGAACGTACCCGATACACCCCATTGGACAATAAACTCATGTTTTGGTGCGTTTCGGACCGTTTAGTTACTACACGAAACTAGATGCAAAACGAGGCCGTTCTGGTGAATTTAGTGCAAAAGTTCGTGCAACGAAGTCGCGTCGGATATTTTCGCAACGAACGTAGCCGATCCACTCCATTGGACCCT
This sequence comes from Panicum miliaceum, assembly GCA_032594955.1. Lineage (NCBI taxonomy): Eukaryota > Viridiplantae > Streptophyta > Magnoliopsida > Poales > Poaceae > Panicum > Panicum miliaceum. Next base: position 33,547,037 of record CM064058.1, on the reverse strand, counting down.
AAACTCATGTTTTGTTGCGTTTCGGACCGTTTTGTTATTGCACGATAGTCGGTGCAAAATGAGGTCGTACTGTTTCATGTAGTGCTAACGTTCGTGCAACGAAGTCGCGTCGGAATTTTTCACAACGAACGCACCCGATCCACCCCATTGGACCCTAAACTCCTATTTTGGTGTGTTTCGGACCGTTTTATTACAGCACGAAAGTCGTTGCAAAATAGGTCTGAACTGGTGCAATTAGTGCAAATGTTCGTGCAACGAAGTCACGTCGGAATTTTTCACAACGAACGCACCCGATCCACCCCATTGGACCCTAAACTCATATTTTGGTGCGTTTCAGACCGTTTTATTACAACATGAAAGTCATTGTAAAACGAGGCCGAACTGGTGCAATTAATACAAAAGTTCGTGCAACGAAGTCGCGTCAGAATTTTTCGCAACGAACGTACCCGATAAATCGCATTGGACCCTAAACTCATGTTTTGGTGCGTTTCGGACCGTTTAGTTACTACGCAAAACTAGATGCAAAACGAGGCCGTTCTTGTGAATTTAGTGCAAAAGTTCGTGCAACGAAGTCGCGTTGGAATTTTTCGCAACGAACGCACCCGATCCACCCCATTGGACCCTAAACTCCTATTTTGGTGCGTTTCAGACCGTTTTATTACAGCATGAAAGTCACTGCAAAATAGGTCTGAACTGGTGCAATTAGTGCAAATGTTCATGGAACGAAGTCGCGTCGGAACTTTTCACAACGAACGCACCCGATCCACCCCATTGGACCCTAAACTCATGTTTCGGTGCGTTTCGGACCGTTTTATTACACCACGAAAGTCGTTGCAAAACGAGGCCGAACTGGTGCAATTAGTGCGAAAGTTCGTGCAACGAAGTCGCGTCGAAATTTTTTGTAACGATCGCACCCGATACACCCCATTTTACCCTAAGCTCATGTTTTGTTGCGTTTCAGACCGTTTCGTTATTGCACGAAAGTCGATGAAAAATGGGGCCGAACTAGTGCAATTAGTGAAAAAGTTCGTGCAACGAATTCGCGTCGGAATTTTTCGCAACGAACACACCCGATACACCCCATTGGACCCTAAACTCATGTTTTGGTGCATTTCGGACCGTTTTATTACTGCACGAAACTCGATGCAAAACGAGGCCGTTCTGGTGAATTTAGTGCAAAAGTTCGTGCAACGAAGTCGCGTTGGAATTTTTCGCAATGAACGCACCCGATCCACCCCATTGGACCCTAAACTCATGTTTTGGTGCGTTTCGGACCGTTTTATTACACCACGAAAGTCGTTGCAAAACAAGGCCGAACTAGTGCAATTAGTGCGACAGTTCGTGCAACGAAGTCGCGTCAGAATTTTTCGCAACGAACGCAGCCGATCCACCCCATTGCACCCTAAACTCATGTTTTGTTGCGTTTCGGACCGTTTCGTTATGGCACGATAGTCGGTGCAAAATGAGGTCGTACTGTTTCATTTAGTGCTAACGTTCGTGCAACGAAGTCGCGTTGGAATTTTTCGCAACGAAGGCACCCGATCCACCCCATTGGACCCTAAACTCATGTTTTGGTGCGTTTCGGACCGTTTTGTTATGTTTCGGTGCGTTTCGGACCGTTTTATTACACCACGAAAGTCGTTGCAAAACGAGGCCGAACTGGTGCAATTAGTGCGAAAGTTCGTGCAACGAAGTCGCGTCGAAATTTTTTGCAACGATCGCACCCGATACACCCCATTTTACCCTAAACTCATGTTTTGTTGCGTTTCAGACCGTTTCGTTATTGCACGAAAGTCGATGCAAAATGGGGCCGAACTAGTGCAATTAGTGCAAAAGTTCGTGCAACGAATTCGCGTCGGAATTTTTCGCAACGAACGCACCCGATACACCCCATTGGACCCTAAACTCATGTTTTGGTGCATTTCGGACCGTTTTGTTACTGCACGAAACTCGATGCAAAACGAGGCCGTTCTGGTGAATTTAGTGCAAAAGTTCGTGCAACGAAGTCGCGTTGGAATTTTTCGCCATGAACGCACCCGATCCACCCCATTGGACCCTAAACTCATGTTTTGGTGCATTTCGGACCGTTTTATTACACCACGAAAGTCGTTGCAAAACAAGGCCGAACTGGTGCAATTAGTGCGAAAGTTGGTGTAACGAAGTCGCGTCAGAATTTTTCGCAACGAACGCAGCCGATCCACCCCATTGCACCCTAAACTCATGTTTTGTTGCGTTTCGGACCGTTTCGTTATGTCACGAAAGTCGGTGCAAAATGAGGTCGTACTGTTTCATTTAGTGCTAACGTTCGTGCAACGAAGTCGCGTCGGAATTTTTCGCAACGAATGCACCCGATCCACCCCATTGGACCCTAAACTCATGTTTTGGTGCGTTTCGGACCGTTTTGTTACTGCACGAAACTCGAAGCAAAATGATGCCGTTCTGGTGAATTTAGTGCAAAAGTTCATGCAACGAAGTCACGTCGGAATTTTTCGCAACGAAAGCACCCGATCCACCCCATTGGACCCTAAACTCCTATTTTGGTACATTTCGGACTATTTTATTACAGCACAAAAGTCGTTGCAAAATAGGTCCGAACTGGTGCAATTAGTGCAAATGTTCGTGCAACGAAGTGGCGTCGGAACTTTTCAGAACGAACGCACCCGATCCACCCCATTGGACCCTAAACTCCTATTTTGGTGTGTTTCGGACCGTTTTATTACAGCACGAAAGTCGTTGCAAAATAGGTCTGAACTGGTGCAATTAGTGCAAATGTTCGTGCAACGAAGTCGCGTCGGAATTTTTCACAACGAACGCACCCGATCCACCCCATTGGACCCTAAACTCATGTTTTGGTGCGTTTCAGACCGTTTTATTACAACATGAAAGTCATTGTCAAACGAGGCCGAACTGGTGCAATTAATACAAAAGTTCGTGCAACGAAGTCGCGTCAGAATTTTTCGCAACGAACGTACCCGATACACCCCATTGGACAATAAACTCATGTTTTGGTGCGTTTCGGACCGTTTAGTTACTACACGAAACTAGATGCAAAACGAGGCCGTTCTGGTGAATTTAGTGCAAAAGTTCGTGCAACGAAGTCGCGTCGGATATTTTCGCAACGAACGTAGCCGATCCACTCCATTGGACCCTAAACTCATGTTTTGTTGCGTTTCGGACCGTTTTGTTATTGCACGATAGTCGGTGCAAAATGAGGTCGTACTGCTTCATGTAGTGCTAACGTTCGTGCAACGAAGTCGCGTCGGAATTTTTCACAACGAACGCACCCGATCCACCCCATTGGACCCTAAACTCCTATTTTGGTGTGTTTCGGACCGTTTTATTACAGCACGAAAGTCGTTGCAAAATAGGTCTGAACTGGTGCAATTAGTGCAAATGTTCGTGCAACGAAGTCGCGTCGGAATTTTTCACAACGAACGCACCCGATCCACCCCATTGGACCCTAAACTCATATTTTGGTGCGTTTCAGACCGTTTTATTACAACATGAAAGTCATTGTCAAATGAGGCCGAACTGCTGCAATTAATACAAAAGTTCGTGCAACGAAGTCGCGTCAGAATTTTTCGCAACGAACGTACCCGATACACCCCATTGGACAATAAACTCATGTTTTGGTGCGTTTCGGACCGTTTAGTTACTACACGAAACTAGATGCAAAACGAGGCCGTTCTGGTGAATTTAGTGCAAAAGTTCGTGCAACGAAGTCGCGTCGGATATTTTCGCAACGAACGTAGCCGATCCACCCCATTGGACCCTAAACTCATGTTTTGGTGCGTTTCAGACCGTTTTATTACAACATGAAAGTCATTGTCAAATGAGGCCGAACTGCTGCAATTAATACAAAAGTTCGTGCAACGAAGTCGCGTCAGAATTTTTCGCAACGAACGTACCCGATACACCCCATTGGACAATAAACTCACGTTTTGGTGCGTTTCGGACCGTTTAGTTACTACACGAAACTAGATGCAAAACGAGGCCGTTCTGGTGAATTTAGTGCAAAAGTTCGTGCAACGAAGTCGCGTCGGAATTTTTCGCAACGAACGCACCCGATACACCCCATTGGACCCTAAACTCATGTTTTGGTGCATTTCGGACCGTTTTGTTACTGCACGAAACTCGATGCAAAACGAGGCCGTTCTGGTGAATTTAGTGCAAAAGTTCGTGCAACGAAGTCACGTTGGAATTTTTCGCAATGAACGCACCCGATCCACCCCATTGGACCCTAAACTCATGTTTTGGTGCATTTCGGACCGTTTTATTACACCACGAAAGTCGTTGCAAAACAAGGCCGAACTGGTGCAATTAGTGCGAAAGTTGGTGTAACGAAGTCGCGTCAGAATTTTTCGCAACGAACGCAGCCGATCCACCCCATTGCACCCTAAACTCATGTTTTGTTGCGTTTCGGACCGTTTCGTTATGTCACGAAAGTCGGTGCAAAATGAGGTCGTACTGTTTCATGTAGTGCTAACGTTCGTGCAACGAAGTCGCGTCGGAATTTTTCGCAACGAACGCACCCGATCCACCCCATTGGACCCTAAACTCCTATTTTGGTACATTTCGGACTATTTTATTACAGCACAAAAGTCGTTGCAAAATAGGTCCGAACTGGTGCAATTAGTGCAAATGTTCGTGCAACAAAGTGGCGTCGGAACTTTTCAGAACGAACGCACCCGATCCACCCCATTGGACCCTAAACTCCTATTTTGGTGTGTTTCGGACCGTTTTATTACAGCACGAAAGTCGTTGCAAAATAGGTCTGAACTGGTGCAATTAGTGCAAATGTTCGTGCAACGAAGTCGCGTCGGAATTTTTCACAACGAACGCACCCGATCAACCCCATTGGACCCTAAACTCATGTTTTGGTGCGTTTCAGACCGTTTTATTACAACATGAAAGTCATTGTCAAATGAGGCCGAACTGCTGCAATTAATACAAAAGTTCGTGCAACGAAGTCGCGTCAGAATTTTTCGCAACGAACGTACCCGATACACCCCATTGGACAATAAACTCATGTTTTGGTGCGTTTCGGACCGTTTAGTTACTACACGAAACTAGATGCAAAACGAGGCCGTTCTGGTGAATTTAGTGCAAAAGTTCGTGCAACGAAGTCGCGTCGGATATTTTCGCAACGAACGTAGCCGATCCACTCCATTGGACCCTAAACTCATGTTTTGTTGCGTTTCGGACCGTTTTGTTATTGCACGATAGTCGGTGCAAAATGAGGTCGTACTGTTTCATGTAGTGCTAACGTTCGTGCAACGAAGTCGCGTCGGAATTTTTCACAACGAACGCACCCGATCCACCCCATTGGACCCTAAACTCCTATTTTGGTGTGTTTCGGACCGTTTTATTACAGCACGAAAGTCGTTGCAAAATAGGTCTGAACTGGTGCAATTAGTGCAAATGTTCGTGCAACGAAGTCGCGTCGGAATTTTTCACAACGAACGCACCCGATCCACCCCATTGGACCCTAAACTCATATTTTGGTGCGTTTCAGACCGTTTTATTACAACATGAAAGTCATTGTCAAATGAGGCCGAACTGCTGCAATTAATACAAAAGTTCGTGCAACGAAGTCGCGTCAGAATTTTTCGCAACGAACGTACCCGATACACCCCATTGGACAATAAACTCATGTTTTGGTGCGTTTCGGACCGTTTAGTTACTACACGAAACTAGATGCAAAACGAGGCCGTTCTGGTGAATTTAGTGCAAAAGTTCGTGCAACGAAGTCGCGTCGGATATTTTCGCAACGAACGTAGCCGATCCACCCCATTGGACCCTAAACTCATGTTTTGGTGCGTTTCAGACCGTTTTATTACAACATGAAAGTCATTGTCAAATGAGGCCGAACTGCTGCAATTAATACAAAAGTTCGTGCAACGAAGTCGCGTCAGAATTTTTCGCAACGAACGTACCCGATACACCCCATTGGACAATAAACTCATGTTTTGGTGCGTTTCGGACCGTTTAGTTACTACACGAAACTAGATGCAAAACGAGGCCGTTCTGGTGAATTTAGTGCAAAAGTTCGTGCAACGAAGTCGCGTCGGAATTTTTCGCAACGAACGCACCCGATACACCCCATTGGACCCTAAACTCATGTTTTGGTGCATTTCGGACCGTTTTGTTACTGCACGAAACTCGATGCAAAACGAGGCCGTTCTGGTGAATTTAGTGCAAAAGTTCGTGCAACGAAGTCGCGTTGGAATTTTTCGCAATGAACGCACCCGATCCACCCCATTGGACCCTAAACTCATGTTTTGGTGCATTTCGGACCGTTTTATTACACCACGAAAGTCGTTGCAAAACAAGGCCGAACTGGTGCAATTAGTGCGAAAGTTGGTGTAACGAAGTCGCGTCAGAATTTTTCGCAACGAACGCAGCCGATCCACCCCATTGCACCCTAAACTCATGTTTTGTTGCGTTTCGGACCGTTTCGTTATGTCACGAAAGTCGGTGCAAAATGAGGTCGTACTGTTTCATGTAGTGCTAACGTTCGTGCAACGAAGTCGCGTCGGAATTTTTCGCAACGAACGCACCCGATCCACCCCATTGGACCCTAAACTCCTATTTTGGTACATTTCGGACTATTTTATTACAGCACAAAAGTCGTTGCAAAATAGGTCCGAACTGGTGCAATTAGTGCAAATGTTCGTGCAACGAAGTGGCGTCGGAACTTTTCAGAACGAACGCACCCGATCCACCCCATTGGACCCTAAACTCCTATTTTGGTGTGTTTCGGACCGTTTTATTACAGCACGAAAGTCGTTGCAAAATAGGTCTGAACTGGTGCAATTAGTGCAAATGTTCGTGCAACGAAGTCGCGTCGGAATTTTTCACAACGAACGCACCCGATCAACCCCATTGGACCCTAAACTCATGTTTTGGTGCGTTTCAGACCGTTTTATTACAACATGAAAGTCATTGTCAAATGAGGCCGAACTGCTGCAATTAATACAAAAGTTCGTGCAACGAAGTCGCGTCAGAATTTTTCGCAACGAACGTACCCGATACACCCCATTGGACAATAAACTCATGTTTTGGTGCGTTTCGGACCGTTTAGTTACTACACGAAACTAGATGCAAAACGAGGCCGTTCTGGTGAATTTAGTGCAAAAGTTCGTGCAACGAAGTCGCGTCGGATATTTTCGCAACGAACGTAGCCGATCCACTCCATTGGACCCTAAACTCATGTTTTGTTGCGTTTCGGACCGTTTTGTTATTGCACGATAGTCGGTGCAAAATGAGGTCGTACTGTTTCATGTAGTGCTAACGTTCGTGCAACGAAGTCGCGTCGGAATTTTTCACAACGAACGCACCCGATCCACCCCATTGGACCCTAAACTCCTATTTTGGTGTGTTTCGGACCGTTTTATTACAGCACGAAAGTCGTTGCAAAATAGGTCTGAACTGGTGCAATTAGTGCAAATGTTCGTGCAACGAAGTCGCGTCGGAATTTTTCACAACGAACGCACCCGATCCACCCCATTGGACCCTAAACTCATATTTTGGTGCGTTTCAGACCGTTTTATTACAACATGAAAGTCATTGTCAAATGAGGCCGAACTGCTGCAATTAATACAAAAGTTCGTGCAACGAAGTCGCGTCAGAATTTTTCGCAACGAACGTACCCGATACACCCCATTGGACAATAAACTCATGTTTTGGTGCGTTTCGGACCGTTTAGTTACTACACGAAACTAGATGCAAAACGAGGCCGTTCTGGTGAATTTAGTGCAAAAGTTCGTGCAACGAAGTCGCGTCGGATATTTTCGCAACGAACGTAGCCGATCCACCCCATTGGACCCTAAACTCATGTTTTGGTGCGTTTCAGACCGTTTTATTACAACATGAAAGTCATTGTCAAATGAGGCCGAACTGCTGCAATTAATACAAAAGTTCGTGCAACGAAGTCGCGTCAGAATTTTTCGCAACGAACGTACCCGATACACCCCATTGGACAATAAACTCATGTTTTGGTGCGTTTCGGACCGTTTAGTTACTACACGAAACTAGATGCAAAACGAGGCCGTTCTGGTGAATTTAGTGCAAAAGTTCGTGCAACGAAGTCGCGTCGGAATTTTTCGCAACGAACGCACCCGATACACCCCATTGGACCCTAAACTCATGTTTTGGTGCATTTCGGACCGTTTTGTTACTGCACGAAACTCGATGCAAAACGAGGCCGTTCTGGTGAATTTAGTGCAAAAGTTCGTGCAACGAAGTCGCGTTGGAATTTTTCGCAATGAACGCACCCGATCCACCCCATTGGACCCTAAACTCATGTTTTGGTGCATTTCGGACCGTTTTATTACACCACGAAAGTCGTTGCAAAACAAGGCCGAACTGGTGCAATTAGTGCGAAAGTTGGTGTAACGAAGTCGCGTCAGAATTTTTCGCAACGAACGCAGCCGATCCACCCCATTGCACCCTAAACTCATGTTTTGTTGCGTTTCGGACCGTTTCGTTATGTCACGAAAGTCGGTGCAAAATGAGGTCGTACTGTTTCATTTAGTGCTAACGTTCGTGCAACGAAGTCGCGTCGGAATTTTTCGCAACGAACGCACCCGATCCACCCCATTGGACCCTAAACTCCTATTTTGGTACATTTCGGACTATTTTATTACAGCACAAAAGTCGTTGCAAAATAGGTCCGAACTGGTGCAATTAGTGCAAATGTTCGTGCAACGAAGTGGCGTCGGAACTTTTCAGAACGAACGCACCCGATCCACCCCATTGGACCCTAAACTCCTATTTTGGTGTGTTTCGGACCGTTTTATTACAGCACGAAAGTCGTTGCAAAATAGGTCTGAACTGGTGCAATTAGTGCAAATGTTCGTGCAACGAAGTCGCGTCGGAATTTTTCACAACGAACGCACCCGATCAACCCCATTGGACCCTAAACTCATGTTTTGGTGCGTTTCAGACCGTTTTATTACAACATGAAAGTCATTGTCAAATGAGGCCGAACTGCTGCAATTAATACAAAAGTTCGTGCAACGAAGTCGCGTCAGAATTTTTCGCAACGAACGTACCCGATACACCCCATTGGACAATAAACTCATGTTTTGGTGCGTTTCGGACCGTTTAGTTACTACACGAAACTAGATGCAAAACGAGGCCGTTCTGGTGAATTTAGTGCAAAAGTTCGTGCAACGAAGTCGCGTCGGATATTTTCGCAACGAACGTAGCCGATCCACTCCATTGGACCCTAAACTCATGTTTTGTTGCGTTTCGGACCGTTTTGTTATTGCACGATAGTCGGTGCAAAATGAGGTCGTACTGTTTCATGTAGTGCTAACGTTCGTGCAACGAAGTCGCGTCGGAATTTTTCACAACGAACGCACCCGATCCACCCCATTGGACCCTAAACTCCTATTTTGGTGTGTTTCGGACCGTTTTATTACAGCACGAAAGTCGTTGCAAAATAGGTCTGAACTGGTGCAATTAGTGCAAATGTTCGTGCAACGAAGTCGCGTCGGAATTTTTCACAACGAACGCACCCGATCCACCCCATTGGACCCTAAACTCATATTTTGGTGCGTTTCAGACCGTTTTATTACAACATGAAAGTCATTGTAAAACGAGGCCGAACTGGTGCAATTAATACAAAAGTTCGTGCAACGAAGTCGCGTCAGAATTTTTCGCAACGAACGTACCCGATAAACCGCATTGGACCCTAAACTCATGTTTTGGTGCGTTTCGGACCGTTTAGTTACTACGCAAAACTAGATGCAAAACGAGGCCGTTCTTGTGAATTTAGTGCAAAAGTTTGTGCAACGAAGTCGCGTTGGAATTTTTGGCAACGAACGCACCCGAACCACCCCATTGGACCCTAAACTCCTATTTTGGTGCGTTTCAGACCGTTTTATTACAGCATGAAAGTCACTGCAAAATAGGTCTGAACTGGTGCAATTAGTGCAAATGTTCATGGAACGAAGTCGCGTCGGAACTTTTCACAACGAACGCACCCGATCCACCCCATTGGACCCTAAACTCATGTTTCGGTGCGTTTCGGACCGTTTTATTACACCACGAAAGTCGTTGCAAAACGAGGCCGAACTGGTGCAATTAGTGCGAAAGTTCGTGCAACGAAGTCGCGTCGAAATTTTTTGTAACGATCGCACCCGATACACCCCATTTTACCCTAAACTCATGTTTTGTTGCGTTTCAGACCGTTTCGTTATTGCACGAAAGTCGATGAAAAATGGGGCCGAACTAGTGCAATTAGTGAAAAAATTCGTGCAACGAATTCGCGTCGGAATTTTTCGCAACGAACACACCCGATACACCCCATTGGACCCTAAACTCATGTTTTGGTGCATTTCGGACCGTTTTATTACTGCACGAAACTCGATGCAAAACGAGGCCGTTCTGGTGAATTTAGTGCAAAAGTTCGTGCAACGAAGTCGCGTTGGAATTTTTCGCAATGAACGCACCCGATCCACCCCATTGGACCCTAAACTCATGTTTTGGTGCGTTTCGGACCGTTTTATTACACCACGAAAGTCGTTGCAAAACAAGGCCGAACTAGTGCAATTAGTGCGAAAGTTCGTGCAACGAAGTCGCGTCAGAATTTTTCGCAACGAACGCAGCCGATCCACCCCATTGCACCCTAAACTCATGTTTTGTTGCGTTTCGGACCGTTTCGTTATGGCACGATAGTCGGTGCAAAATGAGGTCGTACTGTTTCATTTAGTGCTAACGTTCGTGCAACGAAGTCGCGTTGGAATTTTTCGCAACGAATGCACCCGATCCACCCCATTGGACCCTAAACTCATGTTTTGGTGCGTTTCGGACCGTTTTGTTATGTTTCGGTGCGTTTCGGACCGTTTTATTACACCACGAAAGTCGTTGCAAAACGAGGCCGAACTGGTGCAATTAGTGCGAAAGTTCGTGCAACGAAGTCGCGTCGAAATTTTTTGCAACGATCGCACCCGATACACCCCATTTTACCCTAAACTCATGTTTTGTTGCGTTTCAGACCGTTTCGTTATTGCACGAAAGTCGATGCAAAATGGGGCCGAACTAGTGCAATTAGTGCAAAAGTTCGTGCAACGAATTCGCGTCGGAATTTTTCGCAACGAACGCACCCGATACACCCCATTGGACCCTAAACTCATGTTTTGGTGCATTTCGGACCGTTTTGTTACTGCACGAAACTCGATGCAAAACGAGGCCGTTCTGGTGAATTTAGTGCAAAAGTTCGTGCAACGAAGTCGCGTTGGAATTTTTCGCAATGAACGCACCCGATCCACCCCATTGGACCCTAAACTCATGTTTTGGTGCATTTCGGACCGTTTTATTACACCACGAAAGTCGTTGCAAAACAAGGCCGAACTGGTGCAATTAGTGCGAAAGTTGGTGTAACGAAGTCGCGTCAGAATTTTTCGCAACGAACGCAGCCGATCCACCCCATTGCACCCTAAACTCATGTTTTGTTGCGTTTCGGACCGTTTCGTTATGGCACGAAAGTCGGTGCAAAATGAGGTCGTACTGTTTCATTTAGTGCTAACGTTCGTGCAACGAAGTCGCGTCGGAATTTTTCGCAACGAATGCACCCGATCCACCCCATTGGACCCTAAACTCATGTTTTGGTGCGTTTCGGACCGTTTTGTTACTGCACGAAACTCGAAGCAAAATGATGCCGTTCTGGTGAATTTAGTGCAAAAGTTCATGCAACGAAGTCACGTCGGAATTTTTCGCAACGAAAGCACCCGATCCACCCCATTGGACCCTAAACTCCTATTTTGGTGTGTTTCGGACCGTTTTATTACAGCACGAAAGTCGTTGCAAAATAGGTCTGAACTGGTGCAATTAGTGCAAATGTTCGTGCAACGAAGTCGCGTCGGAATTTTTCACAACGAACGCACCCGATCCACCCCATTGGACCCTAAACTCATGTTTTGGTTCGTTTCAGACCGTTTTATTACAACATGAAAGTCGTTGTAAAACGAGGCCGAACTGGTGCAATTAATACAAAAGTTCGTGCAACGAAGTCGCGTCAGAATTTTTCGCAACGAACGTACCCGATACACCCCATTGGACAATAAACTCATGTTTTAGTGCGTTTCGGACCGTTTAGTTACTACACGAAACTAGATGCAAAACGAGGCCGTTCTGGTGAATTTAGTGCAAAAGTTCGTGCAACGAAGTCGCGTCGGAATTTTTCGCAACGAACGCAGCCGATCCACCCCATTGGACCCTAAACTCATGTTTTGTTGCGTTTCGGACCGTTTTGTTATTGCACGAAAGTCGGTGCAAAATGAGGTCGTACTGTTTCATGTAGTGCTAACGTTCGTGCAACGAAGTCGCGTCGGAATTTTTCGCAACGAACGCACCCGATCCACCCCATTGGACCCTAAACTCCTATTTTGGTACATTTCGGACTATTTTATTACAGCACAAAAGTCGTTGCAAAATAGGTCCGAACTGGTGCAATTAGTGCAAATGTTCGTGCAACGAAGTGGCGTCGGAACTTTTCAGAACGAACGCACCCGATCCACCCCATTGGACCCTAAACTCCTATTTTGGTGTGTTTCGGACCGTTTTATTACAGCACGAAAGTCGTTGCAAAATAGGTCTGAACTGGTGCAATTAGTGCAAATGTTCGTGCAACGAAGTCGCGTCGGAATTTTTCACAACGAACGCACCCGATCAACCCCATTGGACCCTAAACTCATGTTTTGGTGCGTTTCAGACCGTTTTATTACAACATGAAAGTCATTGTCAAATGAGGCCGAACTGCTGCAATTAATACAAAAGTTCGTGCAACGAAGTCGCGTCAGAATTTTTCGCAACGAACGTACCCGATACACCCCATTGGACAATAAACTCATGTTTTGGTGCGTTTCGGACCGTTTAGTTACTACACGAAACTAGATGCAAAACGAGGCCGTTCTGGTGAATTTAGTGCAAACGTTTGTGCAACGAAGTCGCGTCGGATATTTTCGCAACGAACGTAGCCGATCCACTCCATTGGACCCTAAACTCATGTTTTGTTGCGTTTCGGACCGTTTTGTTATTGCACGATAGTCGGTGCAAAATGAGGTCGTACTGTTTCATGTAGTGCTAACGTTCGTGCAACGAAGTCGCGTCGGAATTTTTCACAACGAACGCACCCGATCCACCCCATTGGACCCTAAACTCCTATTTTGGTGTGTTTCGGACCGTTTTATTACAGCACGAAAGTCGTTGCAAAATAGGTCTGAACTGGTTTAATTAGTGCAAATGTTCGTGCAACGAAGTCGCGTCGGAATTTTTCACAACGAACGCACCCGATCCACCCCATTGGACCCTAAACTCATATTTTGGTGCGTTTCAGACCGTTTTATTACAACATGAAAGTCATTGTAAAACGAGGCCGAACTGGTGCAATTAATACAAAAGTTCGTGCAACGAAGTCGCGTCAGAATTTTTCGCAACGAACGTACCCGATAAACCGCATTGGACCCTAAACTCATGTTTTGGTGCGTTTCGGACCGTTTAGTTACTACGCAAAACTAGATGCAAAACGAGGCCGTTCTTGTGAATTTAGTGCAAAAGTTCGTGCAACGAAGTCGCGTTGGAATTTTTCGCAACGAACGCACCCGATCCACCCCATTGGACCCTAAACTCCTATTTTGGTGCGTTTCAGACCGTTTTATTACAGCATGAAAGTCACTGCAAAATAGGTCTGAACTGGTGCAATTAGTGCAAATGTTCATGGAACGAAGTCGCGTCGGAACTTTTCACAACGAACGCACCCGATCCACCCCATTGGACCCTAAACTCATGTTTCGGTGCGTTTCGGACCGTTTTATTACACCACGAAAGTCGTTGCAAAACGAGGCCGAACTGGTGCAATTAGTGCGAAAGTTCGTGCAACGAAGTCGCGTCGAAATTTTTTGTAACGATCGCACCCGATACACCCCATTTTACCCTAAACTCATGTTTTGTTGCGTTTCAGACCGTTTCGTTATTGCACGAAAGTCGATGAAAAATGGGGCCGAACTAGTGCAATTAGTGAAAAAGTTCGTGCAACGAATTCGCGTCGGAATTTTTCGCAACGAACACACCCGATACACCCCATTGGACCCTAAACTCATGTTTTGGTGCATTTCGGACCGTTTTATTACTGCACGAAACTCGATGCAAAACGAGGCCGTTCTGGTGAATTTAGTGCAAAAGTTCGTGCAACGAAGTCGCGTTGGAATTTTTCGCAATGAACGCACCCGATCCACCCCATTGGACCCTAAACTCATGTTTTGGTGCGTTTCGGACCGTTTTATTACACCACGAAAGTCGTTGCAAAACAAGGCCGAACTAGTGCAATTAGTGCGAAAGTTCGTGCAACGAAGTCGCGTCAGAATTTTTCGCAACGAACGCAGCCGATCCACCCCATTGCACCCTAAACTCATGTTTTGTTGCGTTTCGGACCGTTTCGTTATGGCACGATAGTCGGTGCAAAATGAGGTCGTACTGTTTCATTTAGTGCTAACGTTCGTGCAACGAAGTCGCGTTGGAATTTTTCGCAACGAATGCACCCGATCCACCCCATTGGACCCTAAACTCATGTTTTGGTGCGTTTCGGACCGTTTTGTTATGTTTCGGTGCGTTTCGGACCGTTTTATTACACCACGAAAGTCGTTGCAAAACGAGGCCGAACTGGTGCAATTAGTGCGAAAGTTCGTGCAACGAAGTCGCGTCGAAATTTTTTGCAACGATCGCACCCGATATACCCCATTTTACCCTAAACTCATGTTTTGTTGCGTTTCAGACCGTTTCGTTATTGCACGAAAGTCGATGCAAAATGGGGCCGAACTAGTGCAATTAGTGCAAAAGTTCGTGCAACGAATTCGCGTCGGAATTTTTCGCAACGAACGCACCCGATACACCCCATTGGACCCTAAACTCATGTTTTGGTGCATTTCGGACCGTTTTGTTACTGCACGAAACTCGATGCAAAACGAGGCCGTTCTGGTGAATTTAGTGCAAAAGTTCGTGCAACGAAGTCGCGTTGGAATTTTTCGCAATGAACGCACCCGATCCACCCCATTGGACCCTAAACTCATGTTTTGGTGCATTTCGGACCGTTTTATTACACCACGAAAGTCGTTGCAAAACAAGGCCGAACTGGTGCAATTAGTGCGAAAGTTGGTGTAACGAAGTCGCGTCAGAATTTTTCGCAACGAACGCAGCCGATCCACCCCATTGCACCCTAAACTCATGTTTTGTTGCGTTTCGGACCGTTTCGTTATGGCACGAAAGTCGGTGCAAAATGAGGTCGTACTGTTTCATTTAGTGCTAACGTTCGTGCAACGAAGTCGCGTCGGAATTTTTCGCAACGAATGCACCCGATCCACCCCATTGGACCCTAAACTCATGTTTTGGTGCGTTTCGGACCGTTTTGTTACTGCACGAAACTCGAAGCAAAATGATGCCGTTCTGGTGAATTTAGTGCAAAAGTTCATGCAACGAAGTCACGTCGGAATTTTTTGCAACGAAAGCACCTGATCCACCCCATTGGACCCTAAACTCCTATTTTGGTGTGTTTCGGACCGTTTTATTACAGCACGAAAGTCGTTGCAAAATAGGTCTGAACTGGTGCAATTAGTGCAAATGTTCGTGCAACGAAGTCGCGTCGGAATTTTTCACAACGAACGCACCCGATCCACCCCATTGGACCCTAAACTCATGTTTTGGTTCGTTTCAGACCGTTTTATTACAACATGAAAGTCGTTGTAAAACGAGGCCGAACTGGTGCAATTAATACAAAAGTTCGTGCAACGAAGTCGCGTCAGAATTTTTCGCAACGAACGTACCCGATACACCCCATTGGACAATAAACTCATGTTTTAGTGCGTTTCGGACCGTTTAGTTACTACACGAAACTAGATGCAAAACGAGGCCGTTCTGGTGAATTTAGTGCAAAAGTTCGTGCAACGAAGTCGCGTCGGAATTTTTCGCAACGAACGCAGCCGATCCACCCCATTGGACCCTAAACTCATGTTTTGTTGCGTTTCGGACCGTTTTGTTATTGCACGAAAGTCGGTGCAAAATGAGGTCGTACTGTTTCATGTAGTGCTAACGTTCGTGCAACGAAGTCGCGTCGGAATTTTTCGCAACGAACGCACCCGATCCACCCCATTGGACCCTAAACTCCTATTTTGGTACATTTCGGACTATTTTATTACAGCACAAAAGTCGTTGCAAAATAGGTCCGAACTGGTGCAATTAGTGCAAATGTTCGTGCAACGAAGTGGCGTCGGAACTTTTCAGAACGAACGCACCCGATCCACCCCATTGGACCCTAAACTCCTATTTTGGTGTGTTTCGGACCGTTTTATTACAGCACGAAAGTCGTTGCAAAATAGGTCTGAACTGGTGCAATTAGTGCAAATGTTCGTGCAACGAAGTCGCGTCGGAATTTTTCACAACGAACGCACCCGATCAACCCCATTGGACCCTAAACTCATGTTTTGGTGCGTTTCAGACCGTTTTATTACAACATGAAAGTCATTGTAAAATGAGGCCGAACTGGTGCAATTAATACAAAAGTTCGTGCAACGAAGTCGCGTCAGAATTTTTCGCAACGAACGTACCCGATACACCCCATTGGACAATAAACTCATGTTTTGGTGCGTTTCGGACCGTTTAGTTACTACACGAAACTAGATGCAAAACGAGGCCGTTCTGGTGAATTTAGTGCAAAAGTTTGTGCAACGAAGTCGCGTCGGATATTTTCGCAACGAACGTAGCCGATCCACTCCATTGGACCCTAAACTCATGTTTTGTTGCGTTTCGGACCGTTTTGTTATTGCACGATAGTCGGTGCAAAATGAGGTCGTACTGTTTCATGTAGTGCTAACGTTCGTGCAACGAAGTCGCGTCGGAATTTTTCACAACGAACGCACCCGATCCACCCCATTGGACCCTAAACTTCTATTTTGGTGTGTTTCGGACCGTTTTATTACAGCACGAAAGTCGTTGCAAAATAGGTCTGAACTGGTGCAATTAGTGCAAATGTTCGTGCAACGAAGTCGCGTCGGAATTTTTCACAACGAACGCACCCGATCCACCCCATTGGACCCTAAACTCATATTTTGGTGCGTTTCAGACCGTTTTATTACAACATGAAAGTCATTGTAAAACGAGGCCGAACTGGTGCAATTAATACAAAAGTTCGTGCAACGAAGTCGCGTCAGAATTTTTCGCAACGAACGTACCCGATACACCCCATTGGACAATAAACTCATGTTTTGGTGCGTTTCGGACCGTTTAGTTACTACACGAAACTAGATGCAAAACGAGGCCGTTCTGGTGAATTTAGTGCAAAAGTTCGTGCAACGAAGTCGCGTCGAATATTTTCGCAACGAACGTAGCCGATCCACTCCATTGGACCCTAAACTCATGTTTTGTTGCGTTTCGGACCGTTTTGTTATTGCACGATAGTCGGTGCAAAATGAGGTCGTACTGTTTCATGTAGTGCTAACGTTCGTGCAACGAAGTCGCGTCGGAATTTTTCACAACGAACGCACCCGATCCACCCCATTGGACCCTAAACTCCTATTTTGGTGTGTTTCGGACCGTTTTATTACAGCACGAAAGTCGTTGCAAAATAGGTCTGAACTGGTGCAATTAGTGCAAATGTTCGTGCAACGAAGTCGCGTCGGAATTTTTCACAACGAACGCACCCGATCCACCCCATTGGACCCTAAACTCGTATTTTGGTGCGTTTCAGACCGTTTTATTACAACATGAAAGTCATTGTAAAACGAGGCCGAACTGGTGCAATTAATACAAAAGTTCGTGCAACGAAGTCGCGTCAGAATTTTTCGCAACGAACGTACCCGATAAACCGCATTGGACCCTAAACTCATGTTTTGGTGCGTTTCGGACCGTTTAGTTACTACGCAAAACTAGATGCAAAACGAGGCCGTTCTTGTGAATTTAGTGCAAAAGTTCGTGCAACGAAGTCGCGTTGGAATTTTTCGCAACGAACGCACCCGATCCACCCCATTGGACCCTAAACTCCTATTTTGGTGCGTTTCAGACCGTTTTATTACAGCATGAAAGTCACTGCAAAATAGGTCTGAACTGGTGCAATTAGTGCAAATGTTCATGGAACGAAGTCGCGTCGGAACTTTTCACAACGAACGCACCCGATCCACCCCATTGGACCCTAAACTCATGTTTCGGTGCGTTTCGGACCGTTTTATTACACCACGAAAGTCGTTGCAAAACGAGGCCGAACTGGTGCAATTAGTGCGAAAGTTCGTGCAACGAAGTCGCGTCGAAAATTTTTGTAACGATCGCACCCGATACACCCCATTTTACCCTAAACTCATGTTTTGTTGCGTTTCAGACCGTTTCGTTATTGCACGAAAGTCGATGAAAAATGGGGCCGAACTAGTGCAATTAGTGAAAAAGTTCGTGCAACGAATTCGCGTCGGAATTTTTCGCAACGAACACACCCGATACACCCCATTGGACCCTAAACTCATGTTTTGGTGCGTTTCGGACCGTTTTGTTACTGCACGAAACTCGAAGCAAAATGATGCCGTTCTGGTGAATTTAGTGCAAAAGTTCATGCAACGAAGTCACGTCGGAATTTTTCGCAACGAAAGCACCCGATCCACCCCATTGGACCCTAAACTCCTATTTTGGTGTGTTTCGGACCGTTTTATTACAGCACGAAAGTCGTTGCAAAATAGGTCTGAACTGGTGCAATTAGTGCAAATGTTCGTGCAACGAAGTCGCGTCGGAATTTTTCACAACGAACGCACCCGATCCACCCCATTGGACCCTAAACTCATGTTTTGGTTCGTTTCAGACCGTTTTATTACAACATGAAAGTCGTTGTAAAACGAGGCCGAACTGGTGCAATTAATACAAAAGTTCGTGCAACGAAGTCGCGTCAGAATTTTTCGCAACGAACGTACCCGATACACCCCATTGGACAATAAACTCATGTTTTAGTGCGTTTCGGACCGTTTAGTTACTACACGAAACTAGATGCAAAACGAGGCCGTTCTGGTGAATTTAGTGCAAAAGTTCGTGCAACGAAGTCGCGTCGGAATTTTTCGCAACGAACGCAGCCGATCCACCCCATTGGACCCTAAACTCATGTTTTGTTGCGTTTCGGACCGTTTTGTTATTGCACGAAAGTCGGTGCAAAATGAGGTCGTACTGTTTCATGTAGTGCTAACGTTCGTGCAACGAAGTCGCGTCGGAATTTTTCGCAACGAACGCACCCGATCCACCCCATTGGACCCTAAACTCCTATTTTGGTACATTTCGGACTATTTTATTACAGCACAAAAGTCGTTGCAAAATAGGTCCGAACTGGTGCAATTAGTGCAAATGTTCGTGCAACGAAGTGGCGTCGGAACTTTTCAGAACGAACGCACCCGATCCACCCCATTGGACCCTAAACTCCTATTTTGGTGTGTTTCGGACCGTTTTATTACAGCACGAAAGTCGTTGCAAAATAGGTCTGAACTGGTGCAATTAGTGCAAATGTTCGTGCAACGAAGTCGCGTCGGAATTTTTCACAACGAACGCACCCGATCAACCCCATTGGACCCTAAACTCATGTTTTGGTGCGTTTCAGACCGTTTTATTACAACATGAAAGTCATTGTAAAATGAGGCCGAACTGCTGCAATTAATACAAAAGTTTGTGCAACGAAGTCGCGTCAGAATTTTTCGCAACGAACGTACCCGATACACCCCATTGGACAATAAACTCATGTTTTGGTGCGTTTCGGACCGTTTAGTTACTACACGAAACTAGATGCAAAACGAGGCCGTTCTGGTGAATTTAGTGCAAAAGTTTGTGCAACGAAGTCGCGTCGGATATTTTCGCAACGAACGTAGCCGATCCACTCCATTGGACCCTAAACTCATGTTTTGTTGCGTTTCGGACCGTTTTTTTATTGCACGATAGTCGGTGCAAAATGAGGTCGTACTGTTTCATGTAGTGCTAACGTTCGTGCAACGAAGTCGCGTCGGAATTTTTCACAACGAACGCACCCGATCCACCCCATTGGACCCTAAACTTCTATTTTGGTGTGTTTCGGACCGTTTTATTACAGCACGAAAGTCGTTGCAAAATAGGTCTGAACTGGTGCAATTAGTGCAAATGTTCGTGCAACGAAGTCGCGTCGGAATTTTTCACAACGAACGCACCCGATCCACCCCATTGGACCCTAAACTCATATTTTGGTGCGTTTCAGACCGTTTTATTACAACATGAAAGTCATTGTAAAACGAGGCCGAACTGGTGCAATTAATACAAAAGTTCGTGCAACGAAGTCGCGTCAGAATTTTTCGCAACGAACGTACCCGATAAACCGCATTGGACCCTAAACTCATGTTTTGGTGCGTTTCGGACCGTTTAGTTACTACGCAAAACTAGATGCAAAACGAGGCCGTTCTTGTGAATTTAGTGCAAAAGTTCGTGCAACGAAGTCGCGTTGGAATTTTTCGCAACGAACGCACCCGATCCACCCCATTGGACCCTAAACTCCTATTTTGGTGCGTTTCAGACCGTTTTATTACAGCATGAAAGTCACTGCAAAATAGGTCTGAACTGGTGCAATTAGTGCAAATGTTCATGGAACGAAGTCGCGTCGGAACTTTTCACAACGAACGCACCCGATCCACCCCATTGGACCCTAAACTCATGTTTTGGTGCGTTTCGGACCGTTTTATTACACCACGAAAGTCGTTGCAAAACGAGGCCGAACTGGTGCAATTAGTGCGAAAGTTCGTGCAACGAAGTCGCGTCGAAATTTTTTGTAACGATCGCACCCGATACACCCCATTTTACCCTAAACTCATGTTTTGTTGCATTTCAGACCGTTTCAATATTGCACGAAAGTCGATGAAAAATGGGGCCGAACTAGTGCAATTAGTGAAAAAGTTCGTGCAACGAATTCGCGTCGGAATTTTTCGCAACGAACACACCCGATACACCCCATTGGACCCTAAACTCATGTTTTGGTGCATTTCGGACCGTTTTATTACTGCACGAAACTCGATGCAAAACGAGGCCGTTCTGGTGAATTTAGTGCAAAAGTTCGTGCAACGAAGTCGCGTTGGAATTTTTCGCAATGAACGCACCCGATCCACCCCATTGGACCCTAAACTCATGTTTTGGTGCGTTTCGGACCGTTTTATTACACCACGAAAGTCGTTGCAAAACAAGGCCGAAGTAGTGCAATTAGTGCGAAAGTTCGTGCAACGAAGTCGCGTCAGAATTTTTCGCAACGAACGCAGCCGATCCACCCCATTGCACCCTAAACTCATGTTTTGTTGCGTTTCGGACCGTTTCGTTATGGCACGAAAGTCGGTGCAAAATGAGGTCGTACTGTTTCATTTAGTGCTAACGTTCGTGCAACGAAGTCGCGTTGGAATTTTTCGCAACGAATGCACCCGATCCACCCCATTGGACCCTAAACTCATGTTTTGGTGCGTTTCGGACCGTTTTGTTATGTTTCGGTGCGTTTCGGACCGTTTTATTACACCACGAAAGTCGTTGCAAAACGAGGCCGAACTGGTGCAATTAGTGCGAAAGTTCGTGCAACGAAGTCGCGTCGAAATTTTTTGCAACGATCGCACCCGATACACCCCATTTTACCCTAAACTCATGTTTTGTTGCGTTTCAGACCGTTTCGTTATTGCACGAAAGTCGATGCAAAATGGGGCCGAACTAGTGCAATTAGTGCAAAAGTTCGTGCAACGAATTCGCGTCAGAATTTTCTCGCAACGAACGCACCCGATACACCCCATTGGACCCTAAACTCATGTTTTGGTGCATTTCGGACCGTTTTGTTACTGCACGAAACTCGATGCAAAACGAGGCCGTTCTGGTGAATTTAGTGCAAAAGTTCGTGCAACGAAGTCGCGTTGGAATTTTTCGCAATGAACGCACCCGATCCACCCCATTGGACCCTAAACTCTTGTTTTGGTGCGTTTCGGACCGTTTTATTACACCACGAAAGTCGTTGCAAAACAAGGCCGAACTGGTGCAATTAGTGCGAAAGTTCGTGCAACGAAGTCGCGTCAGAATTTTTCGCAACGAACGCAGCCGATCCACCCCATTGCACCCTAAACTCATGTTTTGTTGCGTTTCGGACCGTTTCGTTATGGCACGAAAGTCGGTGCAAAATGAGGTCGTACTGTTTCATTTAGTGCTAACGTTCGTGCAACGAAGTCGCGTCGGAATTTTTCGCAACGAATGCACCCGATCCACCCCATTGGACCCTAAACTCATGTTTTGGTGCGTTTCGGACCGTTTTGTTATGTTTCGGTGCGTTTCGGACCGTTTTATTACACCACGAAAGTCGTTGCAAAACGAGGCCGAACTGGTGCAATTAGTGCGAAAGTTCGTGCAACGAAGTCGCGTCGAAATTTTTTGCAACGATCGCACCCGATACACCCCATTTTACCCTAAACTCATGTTTTGTTGCGTTTCAGACCGTTTCGTTATTGCATGAAAGTCGATGCAAAATGGGGCCGAACTAGTGCAATTAGTGCAAAAGTTCGTGCAACGAATTCGCGTCGGAATTTTTCGCAACGAACACACCCGATACACCCCATTGGACCCTAAACTCATGTTTTGGTGCATATCGGACCGTTTTGTTACTGCACGAAACTCGATGCAAAACGAGGCCGTTCTGGTGAATTTAGTGCAAAAGTTCGTGCAACGAAGTCGCGTTGGAATTTTTCGCAATGAACGCACCCGATCCACCCCATTGGACCCTAAACTCATGTTTTGGTGCGTTTCGGACCGTTTTATTACACCACGAAAGTCGTTGCAAAACAAGGCCGAACTGGTGCAATTAGTGCGAAAGTTCGTGCAACGAAGTCGCGTCAGAATTTTTCGCAACGAACGCAGCCGATCCACCCCATTGCACCCTAAACTCATGTTTTGTTGCGTTTCGGACCGTTTCGTTATGGCACGAAAGTCGGTGCAAAATGAGGTCGTACTGTTTCATTTAGTGCTAACGTTCGTGCAACGAAGTCGCGTCGGAATTTTTCGCAACGAATGCACCCGATCCACCCCATTGGACCCTAAACTCATGTTTTGGTGCGTTTCGGACCGTTTTGTTATGTTTCGGTGCGTTTCGGACCGTTTTATTACACCACGAAAGTCGTTGCAAAACGAGGCCGAACTGGTGCAATTAGTGCGAAAGTTCGTGCAACGAAGTCGCGTCGAAATTTTTTGCAACGATCGCACCCGATACACCCCATTTTACCCTAAACTCATGTTTTGTTGCGTTTCAGACCGTTTCCTTATTGCACGAAAGTCGATGCAAAATGGGGCCGAACTAGTGCAATTAGTGCAAAAGTTCGTGCAACGAATTCGCGTCGGAATTTTTCGCAACGAACACACCCGATACACCCCATTGGACCCTAAACTCATGTTTTGGTGCGTTTCGGACCGTTTTGTTACTGCACGAAACTCGATGCAAAATGATGCCGTTCTCGTGAATTTAGTGCAAAAGTTCGTGCAACGAAGTCGCGTCGGAATTTTTCGCAACGAACGCACCCGATCCACCCCATTGGACCCTAAACTCCTATTTTGGTGTGTTTCGGACCGTTTTATTACAGCACGAAAGTCGTTGCAAAATAGGTCTGAACTGGTGCAATTAGTGCAAATGTTCGTGCAACGAAGTCGCGTCGGAATTTTTCACAACGAACGCACCCGATCCACCCCATTGGACCCTAAACTCATATTTTGGTGCGTTTCAGACCGTTTTATTACAACATGAAAGTCATTGTAAAACGAGGCCGAACTGGTGCAATTAATACAAAAGTTCGTGCAACGAAGTCGCGTCAGAATTTTTCGCAACGAACGTACCCGATAAACCGCATTGGACCCTAAACTCATGTTTTGGTGCGTTTCGGACCGTTTAGTTACTACGCAAAACTAGATGCAAAACGAGGCCGTTCTTGTGAATTTAGTGCAAAAGTTCGTGCAACGAAGTCGCGTTGGAATTTTTCGCAACGAACGCACCGGATCCACCCCATTGGACCCTAAACTCCTATTTTGGTGCGTTTCAGACCGTTTTATTACAGCATGAAAGTCACTGCAAAATAGGTCTGAACTGGTGCAATTAGTGCAAATGTTCATGGAACGAAGTCGCGTCGGAACTTTTCACAACGAACGCACCCGATCCACCCCATTGGACCCTAAACTCATGTTTTGGTTCCTTTCAGACCGTTTTATTACAACATGAAAGTCGTTGTAAAACGAGGCCGAACTGGTGCAATTAATACAAAAGTTCGTGCAACGAAGTCGCGTCAGAATTTTTCGCAACGAACGTACCCGATACACCCCATTGGACAATAAACTCATGTTTTGGTGCGTTTTGGACCGTTTAGTTACTACACGAAACTAGATGCAAATCGAGGCCGTTCTGGTGAATTTAGTGCAAAAGTTCGTGCAACGAAGTCGCGTCGGAATTTTTCGCAACGAACGCAGCCGATCCACCCCATTGGACCCTAAACTCATGTTTTGTTGTGTTTTGGACCATTTTGTTATTGCACGAAAGTCGGTGCAAAATGAGGTCGTACTGTTTCATGTAGTGCTAACGTTCGTGCAACGAAGTCGCGTCGGAATTTTTCGCAACGAACGCACCCGATCCACCCCATTGGACCCTAAACTCCTATTTTGGTGTGTTTCGGACCGTTTTATTACAGCACGAAAGTCGTTGCAAAATAGGTCTGAACTGGTGCAATTAGTGCAAATGTTCGTGCAACGAAGTCGCGTCGGAATTTTTCGCAACGAAAGCACCCGATCCACCCCATTGGACCCTAAACTCCTATTTTGGTGTGTTTCGGACCGTTTTATTACAGCACGAAAGTCGTTGCAAAATAGGTCTGAACTGGTGCAATTAGGGCAAATGTTCGTGCAACGAAGTCGCGTCGGAATTTTTCACAACGAACGCACCCGATCCACCCCATTGGACCCTAAACTCATGTTTTGGTGTGTTTCAGACCGTTTAATTACAACATGAAAGTCATTGTTAAATGAGGCCGAACTGGTGCAATTAATACAAAAGTTCGTGCAACGAAGTCGCGTCAGAATTTTTCGCAACGAACGTACCCGATACACACCATTGGACAATAAACTCATGTTTTGGTGCGTTTCGGACCGTTTAGTTACTACACGAAACTAGATGCAAAACGAGGCCGTTCTGGTGAATTTAGTGCAAAAGTTCGTGCAACGAAGTCGCGTCGGAATTTTTCGCAACGAACGTAGCCGATCCACCCCATTGGACCCTAAACTCATGTTTTGTTGCGTTTCGGACCGTTTTGTTATTGCACGAAAGTCGGTGCAAAATGAGGTCGTATTGTTTCATGTAGTGCTAACGTTCGTCCAACGAAGTCGCGTCGGAATTTTTCGCAACGAACGCACCCGATCCACCCCATTGGACCCTAAACTCCTATTTTGGTGTGTTTCGGACCGTTTTATTACAGCACGAAAGTCGTTGCAAAATAGGTCTGAACTGGTGCAATTAGTGCAAATGTTCGTGCAACGAAGTCGCGTCGGAATTTTTCACAACGAACGCACCCGATCCACCCCATTGGACCCTAAACTCATGTTTTGGTGCGTTTCAGACCGTTTTATTACAACATGAAAGTCATTGTAAAACGAGGCCGAACTGGTGCAATTAATACAAAAGTTCGTGCAACGAAGTCGCGTCGGAATTTTTCGCAACGAATGCACCCGATCCACCCCATTGGACCCTAAACTCATCTTTTGGTGCGTTTCGGACCGTTTTGTTACTGCACGAAACTCGATGCAAAATGAGGCCGTTCTTGTGAATTTAGTGCAAAAGTTCGTGCAACGAAGTCGCGTCGGAATTTTTCGCAACGAACGCACCCGATCCACCCCATTGGACCCTAAACTCCTATTTTGGTGTGTTTCGGACCGTTTTATTACAGCACGAAAGTCGTTGCAAAATAGGTCTGAACTGGTGCAATTAGTGCAAATGTTCGTGCAACGAAGTCGCGTCGGAATTTTTCACAACGAACGCACCCGATCCACCCCATTGGACCCTAAACTCATGTTTTGGTGCGTTTCAGACCGTTTTATTACAACATGAAAGTCATTGTAAAACGAGGCCGAACTGGTGCAATTAATACAAAAGTTCGTGCAACGAAGTCGCGTCAGAATTTTTCGCAACGAACGTACCCGATAAACCCCATTGGACCCTAAACTCATGTTTTGGTGCGTTTCGGACCGTTTAGTTACTACGCAAAACTAGTTGCAAAACGAGGCCGTTCTTGTGAATTTAGTGCAAAAGTTCGTGCAACGAAGTCGCGTCGGAATTTTTCGCAACGAACGCACCCGATCCACCCCATTGGACCCTAAACTCCTATTTTGGTGCGTTTCAGACCGTTTTATTACAGCATGAAAGTCACTGCAAAATAGGTCTGAACTGGTGCAATTAGTGCAAATGTTCGTGTAACGAAGTCGCGTCGGAACTTTTCACAACGAACGCACCCGATCCACCCCATTGGACCCTAAACTCATGTTTTGGTGCGTTTCGGACCGTTTTATTACACCACGAAAGTCGTTGCAAAACGAGGCCGAACTGGTGCAATTAGTGCGAAAGTTCGTGCAACGAAGTCGCGTCGAAATTTTTTGCAACGATCGCACCCGATACACCCCATTTTACCCTAAACTCATGTTTTGTTGCGTTTCGGACCGTTTCGTTATTGCACGAAAGTCGATGCAAAATGGGGCCGAACTAGTGCAATTAGTGCAAAAGTTCGTGCAACGAAGCCGCGTCGGAATTTTTCGCAACGAACACACCCGATACACCCCATTGGACCCTAAACTCATGTTTTGGTGCATTTCGGACCGTTTTGTTACTGCACGAAACTCGATGCAAAACGAGGCCGTTCTGGTGAATTTAGTGCAAAAGTTCGTGCAACGAAGTCGCGTTGGAATTTTTCGCAATGAACGCACCTGATCCACCCCATTGGACCCTAAACTCATGTTTTGGTGCGTTTCGGACCGTTTTATTACACCACGAAAGTCGTTGCAAAACAAGGCCGAACTGGTGCAATTAGTGCGAAAGTTCGTGCAACGAAGTCGCGTCAGAATTTTTCGCAACGAACGCAGCCGATCCACCCAATTGCACCCTAAACTCATGTTTTGTTGCGTTTCGGACCGTTTCGTTATGGCACGAAAGTCGGTGCAAAATGAGGTCGTACTGTTTCATTTAGTGCTAACGTTCGTGCAACGAAGTCGCGTCGGAATTTTTCGCAACGAATGCACCCGATCCACCCCATTGGACCCTAAACTCATGTTTTGGTGCGTTTCGGACCGTTTTGTTACTGCACGAAACTCGATGCAAAATGATGCCGTTCTGGTGAATTTAGTGCAAAAGTTCATGCAACGAAGTCGCGTCGGAATTTTTCGCAACGAAAGCACCCGATCCACCCCATTGGACCCTAAACTCCTATTTTGGTGTGTTTCGGACCGTTTTATTACAGCACGAAAGTCGTTGGAAAATAGGTCTGAACTGGTGCAATTAGTGCAAATGTTCGTGCAACGAAGTCGCGTCGGAATTTTTCACAACGAACGCACCCGATCCACCCCATTGGACCCTAAACTCATGTTTTGGTTCGTTTCAGACCGTTTTATTACAACATGAAAGTCGTTGTAAAACGAGGCCGAACTGGTGCAATTAATACAAAAGTTCGTGCAACGAAGTCGCGTCAGAATTTTTCGCAACGAACGTACCCGATACACCCCATTGGACAATAAACTCATGTTTTGGTGGCGTTTCAGACCGTTTAGTTACTACACGAAACTAGATGCAAAACGAGACCGTTCTGGTGAATTTAGTGCAAAAGTTCGTGCAACGAAGTCGCGTCGGAATTTTTCGCAACGAACGTAGCCGATCCACCCCATTGGACCCTAAACTCATGTTTTGTTGCGTTTCGGACCGTTTTGTTATTGCACGAAAGTCGGTGCAAAATGAGGTCGTACTGTTTCATGTAGTGCTAACGTTCGTGCAACGAAGTCGCGTCGGAATTTTTCGCAACGAACGCACCCGATCCACCCCATTGGACCCTAAACTCCTATTTTGGTGTGTTTCGGACCGTTTTATTACAGCACGAAAGTCGATGCAAAATAGGTCTGAACTGGTGCAATTAGTGCAAATGTTCGTGCAACGAAGTCGCGTCGGAATTTTTCACAACGAACGCACCTGATCCACCCCATTGGACCCTAAACTCATGTTTTGGTGCGTTTCAGACCGTTTTATTACAACATGAAAGTCATTGTAAAACGAGGCCGAACTGGTGCAATTAATACAAAAGTTCGTGCAACGAAGTCGCGTCAGAATTTTTCGCAACGAACGTACCCGATACACCCCATTGGACAATAAACTCATGTTTTGGTGCGTTTCGGACCGTTTAGTTACTACACGAAACTAGATGCAAAACGAGGCCGTTCTGGTGAATTTAGTGCAAAAGTTCGTGCAACGAAGTCGCGTCGGAATTTTTCGCAACGAACGTAGCCGATCCACCCCATTGGACCCTAAACTCATGTTTTGTTGCGTTTCGGACCGTTTTGTTATTGCACGAAAGTCGGTGCAAAATGAGGTCGTACTGTTTCATGTAGTGCTAACGTTCGTGCAACGAAGTCGCGTCGGAATTTTTCGCAACGAACGCACCCGATCCACCCCATTGGACCCTAAACTCCTATTTTGGTACATTTCGGACTATTTTATTACAGCACAAAAGTCGTTGCAAAATAGGTCTGAACTGGTGCAATTAGTGCAAATGTTCGTGCAACGAAGTTGCGTCGGAACTTTTCAGAACGAACGCACCCGATCAAACCCAATAACCCTAAACACATGTTTTGGTGCGTTTCGGACCGTTTTATTACACCACGAAAGTCGTTGCAAAACGAGGCCGAACTGGTGCAATTAGTGCGAAAGTTCGTGCAACGAAGTCGCGTCGGAATTTTTCGCAACGAACGCACCCGATACACGCATTTTACCCTAAACTCATGTTTTGTTGCGTTTCAGACCGTTTCGTTATTGCTCGAAAGTCGATGCAAATCGGGGCCGAACTGGTGCAATTTGTGCAAAAGTTCGTGCAACGAAGTCGCGTCGGAATTTTTCGCAACGAACACACCCGATACACCCCATTGGACTCTAAACTCATGTTTTGGTGCATTTCGGACCGTTTTGTTACTGCACGAAACTCGATGCAAAACAAGGCCGTTCTGGTGAATTTAGTGCAAAAGTTCGTGCAACGAAATCGCGTCGGAATTTTTCACAACGTACGCACCCGATCCACCCCATCGGACCCTAAACTCATGTTTTGGTGCGTTTCGGACTGTTTTATTACAACATGAAAGTTGTTGTAAAATGAGGCCGAACTGGTGCAATTAATGCAAAAGTTCGTGCAATGAAGTCGCGTCAGAATTTTTCGCAACGAACGTACCCGATAAACCCCATTGGACCCTAAACTCATATTTTGGTGCGTTTCGGACCGTTTAGTTACTACGCAAAACTAGATGCAAAACGAGGCCGTTCTTGTGAATTTAGTGCAAAAGTTCGTGCAACGAAGTCGCGTCGGAATTTTTCGCAACGAACGCACCCGATCCACCCCATTGGACCCTAAACTCCTATTTTGGTGCGTTTCAGACCGTTTTATTACAGCATGAAAGTCTTTGCAAAATAGGTCTGAACTGGTGCAATTAGTGCAAATGTTCGTGTAACGAAGTCGCGTCGGAACTTTTCACAACGAACGCACCCGATCCACCCCATTGGACCCTAAACTCATGTTTTGGTGCGTTTCGGACCGTTTTATTACACCACGAAAGTCGTTGCAAAACGAGGCCGAATTGGTGCAATTAGTGCGAAAATTCGTGCAACGAAGTCGCGTCGAAATTTTTTGCAACGATCGCACCCGATACACCCCATTTTACCCTAAACTCATGTTTTGGTGTGTTTCGGACCGTTTCGTTATTGCACGAAAGTCGATGCCAAATGGGGCCGAACTAGTGCAATTAGTGCAAAAGTTCGTGCAACGAAGTCGCGTCGGAATTTTTCGCAACGAACACACCCGATACACCCCATTGGACCCTAAACTCATGTTTTGGTGCGTTTCAGACCGTTTTATTACAACATGAAAGTCATTGTAAAATGAGGCCGAACTGGTGCAATTAATACAAAAGTTCGTGCAACGAAGTCGCGTCAGAATTTTTCGCAACGAACGTAGCCGATACACCCCATTGGACAATAAACTCATGTTTTGGTGCGTTTCGGACCGTTTAGTTACTACACGAAACTAGATGCAAAACGAGGCCGTTCTGGTGAATTTAGTGCAAAAGTTCGTGCAACAAAGTCGCGTCGGAATTTTTCGCAACGAACGCAGCCGATCCACCCCATTGGACCCTAAACTCATGTTTTGTTGCGTTTTGGACTGTTTTGTTATTGCACGAAAGTCGGTGCAAAATGAGGTCGTACTGTTTCATGTAGTGCTAACGTTCGTGCAACGAAGTCGAGTCGGAATTTTTCGCAACGAACACACCCGATCCACCCCATTGGACCCTAAACTCATGTTTTGTTGCGTTTCGGACCGTTTTGTTATTGCACGAAAGTCGGTGCAAAATGAGGTCGTACTGTTTCATGTAGTGCTAACGTTCGTGCAACGAAGTCGCGTCGGAATTTTTCGCAACGAACGCACCCGATCCACCCCATTGGACCCTAAACTCCTATTTTGGTACATTTCGGACTATTTTATTACAGCACAAAAGTTGTTGCAAAATAGGTCTGAACTGGTGCAATTAGTGCAAATGTTCGTGCAACGAAGTCGCGTCGGAACTTTTCAGAACGAACGCACCCGATCCACCCCAATAACCCTAAACACATGTTTTGGTGCGTTTCGGACCGTTTTATTACACCACGAAAGTCGTTGCAAAACGAGGCCGAACTGGTGCAATTAGTGCGAAAGTTCGTGCAACGAAGTCGCGTCGGAATTTTTCGCAACGAACGCACCCGATACACGCCATTTTACCCTAAACTCATATTTTGTTGTGTTTCAGACCGTTTCGTTATTGCACGAAAGTCGATGCAAAACGGGGCCGAACTGGTGCAATTACTGCAAAAGTTCATGCAACGAAGTCGCGTCGGAATTTTTCGCAACGAACACACCCGATACACCCCATTGGACTCTAAACTCATGGTTTGGTGCATTTCGGACCGTTTTGTTACTGCACGAAACTCGATGCAAAACAAGGCCGTTCTTGTGAATTTAGTGCAAAAGTTCGGGCAACGAAATCGCGTCGAAATTTTTCACAACGTACGCACCCGATCCACCCCATTGGACCCTAAACTCATGTTTTGGTGCGTTTCGGACTGTTTTATTACAACATGAAAGTCGTTGTAAAATGCGGCCGAACCGGTGCAATTAATGCAAAAGTTTGTGCAATGAAGTCGCGTCAGAATTTTTCGTAACGAACGTACCCGATAAACCCCATTGGACCCTAAACTCTTGTTTTGGTGCGTTTCGGACCGTTTAGTTACTACGCAAAACTAGATGCAAAACGAGGCCGTTCTCGTGAATTTAGTGCAAAAGTTCGTGCAACGAAGTCGCGTCGGAATTTTTCGCAACGAACGCACCCGATCCACCCCATTGGACCCTAAACTCTTATTTTGGTGTGTTTCAGACCGTTTTATTACAGCATGAAAGTCATTGCAAAATAGGTCTGAACTGGTGCAATTAGTGCAAATATTCGTGTAACGAAGTCGCGTCGGAACTTTTCACAACGAACGCACCCGATCCACCCCATTGGACCCTAAACTCATGTTTGGTGCGTTTCGGACCGTTTTATTACACCACGAAAGTTGTTGCAAAAGAGGCCGAACTGGTGCAATTAGTGTGAAAGTTCGTGCAACGAAGTCGCGTCGAAACTTTTTGCAACGAACGCACCCGATACACCCCAGTTTACCCAAAACTCATGTTTTATTGCGTTTCGGACCGTTTCGTTATTGCACGAAAGTCGATGCAAAATGGGGCCGAACTGGTGCAATTAGTGCAAAAGTTCGTGCAACGAAGTCGCGTCGGAATTTTTCGCAACGAACACACCCGATACACCCCATTGGACCCTAAACTCATGTTTTGGTGCATTTCGGACCGTTTTGTTACTGCACGAAACTCGATGCAAAACGAGGCCGTTCTTGTGAATTTAGTGCAAAAGTTCGTGCAACGAAGTCGCGTTGAAATTTTTCACAACGTACGCACCCGATCCACCCCATTGGACCCTAAACTCATATTTTGGTGCGTTTCGGACTGTTTTATTACAACATGAAAGTCGTTGTAAAATGCGGCCGAACCGGTGCAATTAATGCAAAAGTTTGTGCAATGAAGTCGCGTCAGAATTTTTCGTAACGAACGTACCCGATAAACCCCATTGGACCCTAAACTCTTGTTTTGGTGCGTTTCGGACCGTTTAGTTACTACGCAAAACTAGATGCAAAACGAGGCCATTCTGGTGAATTTAGTGCAAAAGTTCGTGCAACGAAGTCGCGTCGGAATTTTTCGCAACGAACGCACCCGATCCACCCCATTGGACCCTAAACTCTTATTTTGGTGTGTTTCAGACCGTTTTATTACAGCATGAAAGTCATTGCAAAATAGGTCTGAACTGGTGCAATTAGTGCAAATGTTCGTGTAACGAAGTCGCGTCGGAACTTTTCACAACGAACGCACCCGATCCACCCCATTGGACCCTAAACTCATGTTTGGTGCGTTTCGGACCGTTTTATTACACCACGAAAGTTGTTGCAAAAGAGGCCGAACTGGTGCAATTAGTGTGAAAGTTCGTGCAACGAAGTCGCGTCGAAATTTTTTGCAACGAACGCACCCGATACACCCCAGTTTACCCAAAACTCATGTTTTATTGCGTTTCGGACCGTTTCGTTATTGCACGAAAGTCGATGCAAAATGGGGCCGAACTAGTGCAATTAGTGCAAAAGTTCGTGCAACGAAGTCGCGTCGGAATTTTTCGCAACGAACACACCCGATACACCCCATTGGACCTTAAACTCATGTTTTGGTGCATTTCGGACCGTTTTGTTACTGCACGAAACTCGATGCAAAACGAGGCCGTTCTGGTGAATTTAGTGCAAAAGTTCGTGCAACGAAGTCGCGTTGGAATTTTTCGCAATGAACGCACCCGATCCACCCCATTGGACCCTAAACTCATATTTTGGTGCGTTTCGAACCGTTTTATTACACCACGAAGGTCGTTGCAAAACAAGGCCGAACTGGTGCAATTAGTGCGAAAGTTCATGCAACGAAGTCGCGTCAGAATTTTTCGCAACGAACGCAGCCGATCCACCCCATTGCACTCTAAACTCATGTTTTGTTGCGTTTCGGACCGTTTCGTTATTGCACGAAAGTCGGTGCAAAATGAGGTCGTACTGTTTCATTTAATGATAACGTTCGTGCAACGAAGTCGCGTTGGAATTTTTCGCAACGAATGCACCCGATCCACCCCATTGGACCCTAAACTCATGTTTTGGTGCGTTTCGGACCGTTTTGTTACTGCACGAAACTCGATGCAAAATGATGCCGTTCTGGTGAATTTAGTGCAAATGTTCATGCAACGAAGTCGCGTCGGAATTTTTCGCAACGAAAGCACCCGATCCACCCCATTGGACCCTAAACTCCTATTTTGGTGTGTTTCGGACCGTTTTATTACAGCACGAAAGTCGTTGCAAAATAGGTCTAAACTGGTGCAATTAGTGCAAATGTTCGTGCAACGAAGTCGCGTCGGAATTTTTCACAACGAACGCACCCGATCCACCCCATTGGACCCTAAACTTATGTTTTGGTGCGTTTCAGACCGTTTTATTACAACATGAAAGTCGTTGTAAAACGAGGCCGAACTGGTGCAATTAATACAAAAGTTCGTGCAACGAAGTCGCGTCAGAATTTTTCGCAACGAACGTACCCGATACACCCCATTGGACAATAAACTCATGTTTTGGTGCGTTTCGGACCGTTTAGTTACTACACGAAACTAGATGCAAAATGAGGCCGTTCTGGTGAATTTAGTGCAAAAGTTCGTGCAACGAAGTCGCATCGGAATTCTTCGCAACGAACACAGCCGATCCACCCCATTGGACCCTAAACTCATGTTTTGTTGCGTTTCGGACCGTTTTGTTATTGCACAAAAGTCGGTGCAAAATGAGGTCGTACTGTTTCATGTAGTGCTAACTTTCGTGCAACGAAGTCGCGTCGGAATTTTTCGCAACGAACGCACCCGATCCACCCCATTGTACCCTAAACTCCTATTTTGGTACATTTCGGACCGTTTTATTACAGCACGAAAGTCGTTGCAAAATTGGTCTGAACTGGTGCAATTAGTGCAAATGTTCGTACAACAAAGTCGCGTCGGAACTTTTCAGAACGAACGCACCCAATCCACCCCATTGGACCCTAAACTCATGTTTTGGTGCGTTTCGGACCGTTTTATTACACCACGAAAGTCGTTGCAAAACGAGGCCGAACTGGTGCAATTAGTGCAAAAGTTCATGCAACGAAGTCGCGTCGGAGTTTTTCGCAACGAAAGCACCCGATCCACCCCATTGGATCCTAAACTCCTATTTTGGTGTGTTTCGGACCGTTTTATTACAGCACGAAAGTCGTTGCAAAATAGGTCTGAACTGGTGCAATTAGTGCAAATGTTCGTGCAACGAAGTCACGTCCGAGTTTTTCGCAACGAAAGCACCCGATCCACCCCATTGGATCCTAAACTCCTATTTTGGTGTGTTTCGGACCGTTTTATTACAGCACGAAAGTCGTTGCAAAATAGGTCTGAACTGGTGCAATTAATACAAAAGTTCGTGCAACGAAGGCGCGTCAGAATTTTTCGCAACGAACGTACCCGATACACCCCATTGGACAATAAACTCATGTTTTGGTGCGTTTCGGACCGTTTAGTTACTACACGAAACTAGATGCAAAACGAGGCCGTTCTGGTGAATTTAGTGCAAAAGTTCGTGCAACGAAGTCGCATCGGAATTCTTCGCAACGAACGCAGCCGATCCAACCTATTGGACCCTAAACTCATGTTTTGTTGCGTTTCGGACCGTTTTGTTATTGCACGAAGGTCGTTGCAAAACGTGGTCGAACTGGTGCAATTAATGCAAAAGTTCGTGCAATGAAGTCGCGTCGGAATTTTTTGCAAAAAACACACCCGATACACCCCATTGGACAATAAATGATGAGGACATCAACACCAACGATACATCCACTCCGACACAAGTACCTATTGCTGGTCCTATTACTCGTACTCGTGCGCATCAACTTAATCATCAGGTGAGTTCAAATCTAAGCTCATGTACATCATGTTTAGACCATGGAGACCCGTGTACTCTAGTTTTGCTTAGGAACCAAGGAGGCAACCGAAAGGGAAACGGATTCGCGCAGGCTGGATTCGGACTGCAGAACAGTACCAACTTGTGACGGACACCACGGTCGCATATGAACTCGGATTGGTGCGTTCAAGTACTTCGTGGAAAGCTTATGAAGTCTTCTTTCAAACGGATCCGGCCTCATATCCATATCTGTTACGAGTCCGCCGCAATCGTAAAATTAATACAGAATCCTTTTCTGCACATGGTGCTGCGTCACCCTGTTTTGGCCCAATGGGCCGTGTATCAAGTTGAGTCCATTACGGACGCGTCCCAGGGTTGGAGTACGACCCCAGCACCCCTGTGGTCGTCCTCCCACATACTTATACCCCTTAGCCACCACCAAGGATGCTTGGGTTTTGTTTAGATCAAGTTTAGCCTTCGCTACTTGCTTGCAAGCGCGCGTGCTGGATCAGCCGCCCGTCTTCTTGTCTTCGGAACCCCACCATTATTGAGATTGCGTGTGAAACCTTCATTTACATCTAGTAAATTCAGTACTTGTCATACTTGTTCTTGCTAGTTCTTCGATTGCCTGCAGGACGAGTGCCCTAGTGGCCGGGTGCCGCGCTCCACAAGATCGCGACAGCCATTGGAGGGGGTGTATCGGTTGCTAAGGCGCAGCTTGGAAGGCTGTAGTCGGGCCGTGAACGTCGCCTCCATCGACCAATCGAGTTATCCACGCCTCTCATCGAAAGATCGGGAATCAAACCCTAGCGGGTCGCCGTTAGTTGGTAATCAGAGCAAGGTTTATCGGTGAGAGACTTCTAATTCTTCGCTGTTTTATTTTTCCTATAGTCCAGAAAAGCCAAAAAAAATAGTAGATTAGTTTATCTTCAATCCTATAAACTCGTTTGAGCCTTTGCTAGCACTGCTTAGTTAGGGCTTGTTGAATTTTCGGTTGCATCGGTTGCGTCGAGTTGCTGGTCTTAGTTTTAGTCCTTTAGAGTTTCGAGTTCTTGTCACGTTCTAGTCACAACCCTGCGCTACCATACATACTCCGTGTTGGCGGAATCCGAGTCCATATTCGTGTTCAAGTCCGAGTTAGATTCTGTGTTGGTTTGTGACCGAATCGCACGCAGTGCTGTGATTCGAGTAGGGATCGGTTTCCTAGTTCGAATTGGTTATTGCGCCGTGTTATAAAATTCCATTGCTATTCGCACTTGTACTGCATATTTTGTAGCGCTCCAGAAATGCAGAAGTAGTCTCGGCTTACTCAAACCACAACTTTGCACGAATACATATAGTCTCGGCTTACTCCAGAGAGAGAGAGAGAGAGAGAGAGAGAGAGTTTGTGTGCTGTGTGGCTCTTTTGAAGTCTTTTAGGTTATATAATCAGTTTTGAGGATCCCCTGAAAAAAAAGAAAAAAAAAGAAAAAAAAGAAGGAAAAAAAAGAAAGAAAAAAAAAGAAAAAAAAAGAAGAAGAAAAAGAAGGGAAGAAAAAGGGGCTGTTCTTTGTGCATCTTTTTTTGTTCTTTGGTGGTGTCTCGTGACTTCATTTGTGTCCAGGCTCGCGTCTCTAGCACGGTCTAGGCTAGGACCAGCATAGTACCGCCGTTGAACGATTTTTCAGCTTGCTTTTGTAACTAACGTGGTGCTAGTTCATCCTTGCTTCAGCCCACCTATAGCTCCACATATCCGACTACAGCTTGACAGGTCCTGTTGTTGCGGCACCGATACACTTCATCCCACGGTTGCTTTCTTGTTGGTTGCCGTCCCCTCCTGTTGAGCAAGGTAAGAATTGGTAAGAGCTTGTGTAACAGGTTGAGTGTGAGCGCCTTGCAGTAGCTACATCCCATTAGTTGTAGGATCTTATTTCTTCACCTATTTTCGTGTTTCCTTTGTTCATCTAACCATGACAGGATCAGAGGGTGATGGGAGTTTAGGTCACTCTCGTACAAAGGGAATCATACAACATTTTGAAAATAAGATGAGGAGGCATGTAGATGGGCTTGCTGAAGATATGCTGGTGTCAAATGATAAGATTGGGCAGTTGGAGGCCACGCAGCTTGCCACCAACACCAAGCTTACAAGGCTGGAGACGTCGGTCGCTCGTATTGACCAAAGCCTTGCTGCTCTTTTGAGGCGTTTTGATGAGATGCATGCCAGAACTGCAAATGGGCATGAGGGAGAAAACAAGAAGGATGAGCGTGTCGAGGATAATTGGGATGATTATGTCGCTGATACTGAACTAGATGACCAAGATGCTCCTAGTCGCCGACGACTGCGAACTAATCGGAGAGGTATGGGTGGACATCGACGACGTGAGGTACATAATAATGATGATGCTTTCAGTAAAATAAAATTTAAGATACCTTCTTTCGATGGAAAATACGATCCTGATGCATACATTACTTGGGAAATTGCTGTTGATCAAAAGTTTGCATGTCATGAATTTCCTAAGAATATACGTGTTAGGGCTGCTACTAGTGAATTTACTGATTTTGCGTCTGTTTGGTGGATAGAACATGCTAAGAAAAATCCTAATAATATTCCACAAACCTGGGATGCCTTGAAACGGGTCATGCGGGCTAGATTTGTTCCTTCTTACTATGCGCGTGATCTGTTACATAGATTGCAACAATTGAGACAGGGTAATAAAAGTGTAGAAGAATACTATCAGGAATTACAAATGGGTGTGTTGCGTTGTAATTTAGTGGAGGATGAGGAACCTGCTATGGCTAGATTTTTAGGAGGTTTGAATCGAGAAATTCAGGACATTCTTGCTTATAAAGATTATACTAACGTAACCCGTTTGTTCCATCTTGCTTGTAAAGCTGAAAGGGAAGTGCTGGGACGACGTGCTAGTACAAGAACTAATATTTCTGCAGGAAAACCTTCATCATGGCAGCCGCGCACATCTACCTCATTCACTGGACGAGCTCCTGCACCTTCTACATTTCCGAGTCGGTCGACAATACCCGCTCCATCCAACGATAAGACACGTGCTCCCCCGACAAATTCAGCAACCACGACTGTCCAGAAACCAGCCACGAGTGCATCTTCGGTTGCCTCCACGGGAAGGACAAGAGATATTCAATGCCATCGATGCAAGGGCTTTGGCCACGTGCAACGTGACTGCCCTAACAAGCGCGTTTTGGTGGTCAAAGGAGATGGTGGGTATTCCTCTGCTAGTGATTTTGATGAAGATACACTTGCTTTGCTTGCTGCTGACCATGCAGGTACTAAGGAACAACCAGAAGAGCAGATTGGTGCAGAGGATGCAGATCATTATGAGAGCCTCATTGTGCAGCGTGTACTTAGTGCACAAATGGAAAAGGCGGAGCAAAATCAACGGCATACACTGTTCCAAACAAAGTGTGTTATTAAAGAGCGTTCATGCCGTTTGATAATTGATGGAGGTAGCTGCAACAACTTGGCTAGCAGCGATATGGTCGAGAAGCTTGCACTTACAACAAAACCGCACCCACATCCATATCACATTTGGTGGCTCAACAATAGTGGTAAGGTCAAGGTAACGAGATTGGTACGAATTAATTTCGCTATTGGTTCATATCATGATGTTGTTGAATGCGATGTTGTGCCTATGGAAGCTTGTCATATTCTGCTAGGTAGACCATGGCAATTTGATACCGATAGCATGCATCATGGTAGATCAAATCAATATTCTCTTATACATCATGATAAGAAAGTCGTTTTGCTTCCTATGTCACCTGAATCTATTGTGCGTGATGATGTTGCTAAAGCTAAGAGAACTAAAGCTGAGATCGATAAGAATGCCAAATCTGTAAGTAGCAGGGAAGATGAGATAAGATTGAAAGGACATTGCTTGCTTGCTACTAAGTCTGATATTAATGAATTGATTGCTTCCACTTCTGTTGCCTATGCTTTGGTGTGCAAGAATGCTTTGATTTCAGTTCACGATATGCAGCATTCTTTGCCCCCGGCTGTTGCTAACCTTTTGCAGGAGTATTCTGATGTGTTCCCAAGTGAGATACCAGCTGGGCTGCCACCAATACGAGGGATTGAGCACCAAATTGACCTTATTCCTGATGCATCGTTGCCAAACCGTACGCCATACAGGACAAATCCGGAAGAAACTAAGGAAATTCAGCGACAAGTGCACGAACTACTCGACAAAGGTTACGTGCGTGAGTCTCTTAGTCCTTGTGTTGTTTCGGTTATTTTAGTGCCTAATAAGGATGGAACATGGAGTATGTGTGTTGACTGTAGGGCTATTAATAATATCACAATTCGATATCGACACCCTATCCCACGTTTGGATGATATGCTTGATGAATTGAGTGGTGCTGTTGTGTTTTCCAAAGTTGATTTGCGTAGTGGGTACCACCAGATTCGTATGAAATTGGAAGCTATACATGGATGGCCTATACCGAAGACTATCACGCAAGTGCGGAGTTTCCTAGGACTTGCTGGTTTCTATCGTCGTTTTGTGAAGGACTTCAGCACTATTGCCGCGCCTTTGAATGAGCTTACAAAGAAGGGAGTGCCTTTTAGTTGGGGTAAAACACAAGAGAACTCCTTCAACACGCTGAAAGATAAGTTGACACATGCACCTCTCCTCCAACTCCCTGATTTTAATAAAACCTTTGAGCTTGAATGAGATGCTAGTGGCATTGGTTTGGGTGGTGTTTTGTTACAAGAAGGCAAACCTGTTGCTTATTTCAGTGAAAAATTGAGCGGGCCTGTTCTGAATTATTATACTTATGATAAGGAATTGTATGCTCTTGTTCGCACA
This sequence comes from Panicum miliaceum, assembly GCA_032594955.1. NCBI lineage: Eukaryota > Viridiplantae > Streptophyta > Magnoliopsida > Poales > Poaceae > Panicum > Panicum miliaceum. The sequence continues at coordinate 33,506,849 of CM064058.1, read as the reverse complement.
TTAGAAACATGGCAGCATTATCTATGGCCCAAAGAGTTTGTTATTCATTCAGATCATGAATCTTTAAAACATATTCGTAGTCAAGGAAAATTGAACCGTAGACATGCTAAGTGGGTTGAATTTATTGAATCTTTTCCTTATATTATTAAGCACAAGAAAGGGAAAGAGAATATAATTGCTGATGCATTGTCTAGGAGATACACCTTGTTGAACCAACTTGATTACAAAATATTTGGATTGGAAACGATTAAAGATCAATATGTTAATGATGCTGATTTTAAAGATGTGTTGCTGCATTGTAAAGAGGGGAAGGGATGGAACAAATTCATCGTTAGTGATGGGTTTGTCTTTAGAGCTAACAAGCTATGCATTCCAGCTAGCTCCGTTCGCTTGTTATTGTTGCAGCAAGCGCATCGAGGTGGCTTAATGGGGCATTTTGGAGCAAAGAAAACGGAAGATATACTTGCTGGCCATTTCTTTTGGCCAAAGATGAGAAGAGATGTGGAGAGATTTGTTGCTCGCTGCACGACATGTCAAAAGGCTAAATCACGATTGAATCCACACGGTTTGTATTTGCCTCTACCTGTTCCTAGTGCTCCTTGGGAAGATATTTCTATGGATTTTGTGTTAGGATTGCCTAGGACTAGGAAGGGACATGATAGTGTGTTTGTGGTTGTTGATAGATTTTCTAAGATGGCCCATTTCATACCATGTCATAAAACTGATGATGCTTCTCACATTGCTGATTTGTTCTTTCGGGAAATTGTTCGTTTGCATGGTGTGCCCAACACAATTGTTTCTGATCGTGATGCTAAATTTCTTAGTTATTTTTGGAAGACTTTATGGGCTAAATTGGGAACTAAATTGTTGTTTTCTACTACATGTCATCCGCAAACTGATGGTCAAACTGAAGTGGTTAATAGGACTTTATCTACTATGTTAAGGGCTGTTTTAAAGAAGAACATTAAGATGTGGGAAGATTGTTTGCCTCATATTGAATTCGCTTATAATCGATCGCTGCATTCTACTACAAAGATGTGCCCATTTCAGATTGTATATGGTTTCTTGCCTCGTGCTCCTATTGATTTAATGCCTTTGCCATTTTCTGAACAAACGAATTTTGATGCTACTAAGCGTGCCGAATTGATGTTAAAACTGCATGAAACAACTAAAGAAAACATAGAGCGCATGAATGCTAAATACAAGATTGCTGGTGATAAAGGTAGGAAGGAACTAAAGTTTGAACCTGGAGATTTAGTTTGGCTGCATTTGAGAAAGGAAAGGTTTCCTGAATTGAGAAAATCTAAATTACTACCTCGGGCTGATGGACCATTTAAAGTGTTAGAGAAAGTCAATGATAATGCATATAAGCTCGATCCGCCTGCAGATTTTGGGGTTAGTCCCACATTTAACATTGCAGATTTGAAGCCATATTTGGGAGAGGAAGATGAGCTTGAGTCGAGGACGACTCAAATGCAAGAAGGGGAGGATGATGCGGACATCAACACCAACGATACATCCACTCCGACACAAGTACCTATTGCTGGTCCTATTACTCGTACTCGTGCGCATCAACTTAATCATCAGGTGAGTTCAAATCTAAGCTCATGTACATCATGTTTAGACCATGGAGACTCATGTACTCTTGTTTCGCTTAGGAACCAAGGAGGCGACCGAAAGGGAAACGGATTCGCGCAGGCTAGATTCGGACTGCAGAACAGTACCAACTCCTATTTTGGTGCGTTTCAGACCGTTTTATTACAGCATGAAAGTCATTGCAAAATAGGTCTGAACTGGTGCAATTAGTGCAAATGTTCGTGTAACGAAGTCGCGTCGGAACTTTTCACAACGAACGCACCCGATCCACCACATTGGACCCTAAACTCATGTTTTGGTGCGTTTCGGACCGTTTTATTACACCACGAAAGTTGTTGCAAAACGAGGCCGAACTGGTGCAATTAGTGCAAAAGTTTGTGCAACGAAGTCGCGTCGGAATTTTTCGCAACGAACACTCCCAATACACCCCAAACTCATGTTTTGGTGCATTGCGGATGATGTGAACCCGCTAGGGTTTGTTCCCGATCTTTCGATGAGAGGCGGGGGATAACTCGATTTGAGATGGAGGCAACGTTCACGGCCCGACTACAGCCTTCCAAGGACGATGCGCCTTAGCAACCGATACACCACCTCCAATGGCTGCCGCGATCTTGTGGAGCGCGACACCCGGCCACTAGGGCACCTATCCTGCAAGCAATCGAAGAACCAGCAAGAACAAGTAGAACAAGCAACTCAATTGCAAATATGGAGATAATAACCAATCTGGAATCAACAAGGTGGGGTTCCGAATCGAGTAGAACGGATGGTCTAGTCGACACACGCGTCTACAAGGAAGTAGCAATGGCTAAACTTTCAACAAAACAAAAACCCCCAATCTGTTCATGGCGGCTCTAACCCTTATTAATACCTAGGAGGACGACCAAGAGGGTGTTTGAGTCGCACTCCAACCCTAGGACGCGTCCCTAATGGACCCGACTTGATACAAAGCCCATCGGGCCAAATTAAGATGTCGCAGCACCTTTAGACAGAAAACAAATCGGTAGTATTTTGGTCATTGCGGACGAATCAGGAGAGATATGGACTTGAGTCCGAATCCATATGAAACTAGACTTCATAAGCTTTCCACGAAGTACTTGAACGTCCCTATCCGAGTCCGTATGCGACCGTGGTGTCCGTCACAAGTTGGTGCTGTTCTGCAGTCCGAATGATGTGGACATCACCAGAATGGATACACCCACATGTAATAAACACACATGAAAGGTATGGAGGACCAAAGAAGTTGATTGGGGACCAAGCCTAAGTCTTCCCAATGTTCTCCATCAGGCCACCACGTCACTTTTGGTGCAAGGAAAGAAAGAGTCCATGTCCAACACGTTTTGGAGGCTGGATTCGGACTGCAGAACAGCACCAACTTGTAACGGACACCACGGTCGCATACGGACTCGGATAGGGACGTTCAAGTACTTCGTGGAAAGCTTAAGAAGTCTAGTTTCATATGGATCCAGACTCAAGTCCATATCTCTCCTGATTCGTCCGCAATGACCAAAATACTACCGACTGGTTTTCTGTCTAAAGGTGCAGCGACATCTTAATTTGGCCCGATGGGCTTTGTATCAAGTCGGGTCCATTAGGGACGCGTCCTAGGGTTGGAGTGTGACTCAAACACCCTCTTGGTCATCCTCCTAGGTATTAATAAGGGTTAGAGCCGCCATGAACAGATTGGGGGTTTTTGTTTTGTTGAAAGTTTAGCCATTGCTACTTCCTTGTAGACGCGTGTGTCGACTAGACCATCCGTTCTACTCGATTCGGAACCCCACCTTGTTGATTCCAGATTGGTTATTATCTCCATATTTGCAATCGAGTTGCTTGTTCTACTTGTTCTTGCTGGTTCTTCGATTGCTTGCAGGACAGGTGCCCTAGTGGCCGGGTGTCGCGCTCCACAAGATCGCGGCAGCCACTGGAAGTGGTGTATCGGTTGCTAAGGCGCAGCGTCCTTGGAAGGCTGTAGTCAGGCCGTGAACGTCGCCTCCATCTCAAATCAAGTTATCCCCCGCCTCTCATCGAAAGATCGGGAACAAACCCTAGCGGGTTCACATCATACTCATCACGCCGTACTGGTGCAATTAGTGCAAAAGTTCGTACAATGAAGTCGCGTCGGAATTTTTCGCAACGAACGCACCCGACCCACCCCATTGGACGCTAAACTCATGTTTTGGTGTGTTTCGGACTGTTTCGTTATTGCACGAAATTCGGTGCAAAACAAGGCCGTTCTGGTGAATTTAGTGCAAAAGTTCGTGCAACGAAGTCGCGTCGGAATTTTTCGCAACGAACGCAGCCGATCCACCCCATTGGACCCAAAAACTCATGTTTTGTTGCGTTTCAGACCGTTTCGTTATTGCACAAAAGTCGGTGCAAAATGAGGTCGTAGTGTTTCATTTAGTGCTAACGTTCGTGCAACGAAGTCGCCTCGGAATTTTTCGTAACGAACGCACCCGATCCACCCAATTGGTCCCTAAACTCATGTTTTGGTGCGTTTCAGACCGTTTTATTACAGCACGAAAGTCGTCGCAAAATAGGTCTGAACTAGTGCAATTAGTGCAAATGTTCGTGCAACGAAGTCGCGTCGGAACTTTTCGCAACGAACGCACCCGATCCACCCCATTCGACCCTAAACTCATGTTTTGGTGCGTTTCGGACCGTTTTATTACACCATGAAAGTCGTTGCAAAACGAGCCGAACTGGTGCAATTAGTGCAAAAGTTCGTGCAACGAAGTCGCGTCGGAATTTTTTGCAACGAACGTACCCGATACACCCCATTTTACCCTAAACTCATGTTTTGTTGCGTTTCAGACCGTTTCATTTTTTCACGAAAGTCGATGCAAAATAGGGCCGAACTGGTGCAATTAGTGCAAAAGTTCGTGCAACAAAGTCGCGTCGGAATTTTTCGCAACGAACGCACCCGATCCACCCCATTCGACCCTAAACTCATGTTTTGGTGCGTTTCGGACCGTTTCGTTACTGCACGAAACTCGATGCAAAACGAAGCCGTTCTGGTCAATTTTCTGCAAAAGTTCGTGCAATGAAGTCGCGTTGGAAATTTTGGCAACGAACGCACATGATCCACTCCACATTCGGTGCAAAACGGGGCCGTACTGGTGCAATTAGTGCAAAAGTTCGTGCAATGAAGTCGCGTCGGAATTTTTCGCAACGAACGCACCCGACCCACCCCATTGGACGCTAAACTCATATTTTGGTGTGTTTCGGACCATTTCATTACTGCACAAAATTCGGTGCAAAACGAGGCCGTACTGGTGCATTTAGTGCAAAAGTTCGTGCAACGAAGTCGCGTCGGAATTTTTCGCAACGAACGCACCCGACCCACCCCATTGGACGCTAAACTCATGTTTTGGTGTGTTTCGGACCGTTTCATTGCTGCACAAAATTTGGTGCAAAACGAGGCCGTACTTGTGCATTTAGTGCAAAAGTTCGTGCAACGAAGTCGCGTTTTAATTTTTCGCAACGAACGCACGCTATCCACCCCATTGGACCCTAAACTCGTGATTTGATGCGTTTATGACCATTCTATTACACCACAAAAGTCGTTGCAAAACGAGGCCGAACTGGTGCAATTAGTGCAAAAGTTCGTGCAACGAAGTCGCGTCGGAATTTTTCGCAACGAACGCAACCGATACACCCCATTTTACCGTAAACTCTTGTTTTGTTGCGTTTCGGACCGTTTCGTTATTCCACGAAAGTCGATGGAAAACGGGGCCGAACTGGTGCAATTAGTGCAAAAGTTCGTGCAACGAAGTCGCGTCGGAATTTTTCGCAACGAACACACCTGATCCGCCTCATTTGACCCTAAACTCATGTTTTTGTGCGTTTCGAACCGTTTCGTTATTGCACGAAAGTCGATGCAAAACGGGGCCGAACTGGTGCAATTAGTGCAAAAGTTCGTGCAACGAAGTCGCGTCGGAATTTTTCACAACGAACGCACCCGATCCCCCATTGGACCCAAAACTCATGTTTTGGTGCGTTTCGGACCGTTTTATTACTGCACAAAATTCGGTGCAAAACGAGGCTGTACTGGTGGTTTTAGTGCAAAAGTTCGTGCAACGAAGTCGCGTCGGAATTTTTCGCAACGAACGGACCCGACCCACCCCATTGGACACTAAACTAATATTTTGGTGCGTTTCGGACCGTTTTATTACTGCACAAAATTCGATGCAAAACGAGGCCGTACTTGTGCATTTAGTGCAAAAGTTCGTGCAACGAAGTCGCGTCAGAATTTTTCGCAACGAACGCACGCTATCCACCCCATTGGACCCTAAACTCGTGATTTGGTGCGTTTCCGACCGTTTTATTACACCACGTAAGTCGTTGCAAAACGAGGCCGAACTAGTGCAATTAGTGTAAAAGTTCGTGCAACGAAGTCGCGTCGGAATTTTTCGCAACGAACGCACCCGATCCGCCCCATTGGACACTAAACTCATGTTTTGGTGCGTTTCGGACCGTTTCGTTACTGCATGAAATTCGGTGCAAAACAAGGTCGTACTGTTTCATTTAGTGCTAACGTTCGTGCAACGAAGTCGCGTCGGAATGTTTAGCAATGAACGCACCCGACCCACCCCATTGGCCGCTAAACTCATGTTTTGGTGTGTTTCGGACCGTTTCATTACTGCACAAAATTTGGTGCAACGTACTGGTGCATCTAGTGCAAAAGTTTGTGCAACGAAGTCACGTCGGAATTTTTCGCAACGAACGCACCCGACCCACCCCATTGGACGCTAAACTCATGTTTTGGTGTGTTTCGGACCGTTTCATTACCGCACAAACTATGGTGCAAAACGAGGCTATACTGGTGCATTTAGTGCAAAAGTTCGTGCAATGAAGTCGCGTCAGAATTTTTTGCAACGAACGCACCCGATCCACCCCATTGGACCCTAAACTCGTGATTTGGTGCGTTTCAGACCGTTTTATTACGCCACGAAAGTCGGTGCAAAACGAGGCCGTACTGTTTCATTTTGTGCTAACGTTCGTGCAACGAAGTCGCGTCGGAATTTTTCGCAACGAACGCACCCGATCTACCGCACTGGACACTAAACTATTGTTTTGGTGCGTTTCGGACCGTTTTATTACAGCACCCAATTTGGTGCAATACGGGGCCGTACTTGTGCAATTAGTGCAAAAGTTCGTGCAATAAAGTCGCATCGGAATTTTTCGCAACGAACGCACCCGACCCACCCCATTGGACGCTAAACTCATGTTTTGGTGTGTTTCGGACCGTTTCATTACTGCACAAAATTCGGTGCAAAACGAGGCCGTACTGGTGCATCTAGTGCAAAAGTTCGTGCAACGAAGTCAAGTCGGAATTTTTCGCAACGAACGCACCCAACCCACCCCATTGGACGCTAAACTCATGTTTTGGTGTGTTTCGGACCGTTTCATTACTGCACAAAATTCGGTGCGAAACGAGGCCGTACTTGTGCATTTAGTGCAAAAGTTCGTGCAACGAAGTCGCGTCAGAATTTTTCGCAACGAACTCACGCTATCCACCCCATTGGACCCTAAACTCGTGATTTGGTGCGTTTCCGACCGTTTTATTACACCACGAAACTCGTTGCAAAACGAGGCCGAACTGGTGCAATTAGTGCAAAAGTTTGTGCAACGAAGTCGCGTTGGAATTTTTCGCAACGAACACACCCGATACACCCCATTGGACCCTAAACTCATGTTTTGGAGCATTTCGGACCATTTGGTTACTGCACGAAACTCGATGCAAAACGAGGCCGTTCTGGTGAATTTAGTGCAAAAGTTCGTGGAACGAAGTCGCGTTGGAATTTTTCGTAATGAACGCACCCGATCATCCCCATTGGACCCTAAACTTGTGTTTTGGTGCGTTGCGGACCGTTTTATTACACCACGAAAGTCGTTGCAAAACGAGGCCGAATTGGTGCAATTAGCGCGAAAGTTCGTGCAACGAAGTCGCGTCGGAATTTTTCGCAACGAATGCAACCGATACACCCCATTTTACCCTAAACTCTTGTTTTGTTGCGTTTCGGACCGTTTAGTTACTATGCAAAACTAGATGCAAAACGAGGCCGTTCTTGTGAGTTTAGTGCAAAAGTTCGTGCAACGAAGTCGCGTCGGAATTTTTCGCAACGAACGCACCCGATCCACCCCATTGGACCCTAAACTCCTATTTTGGTGCGTTTCAGACCGTTTTATTACAGCATGAAAGTCACTGCAAAATAGGTCTGAACTGGTGCAATTAGTGCAAATGTTCGTGTAACGAAGTCGCGTCGGAACTTTTCACAACGAACGCACCCGATCCACCCCATTGGACCCTAAACTCATGTTTTGGTGCGTTTCGGACCGTTTTATTACACCACGAAAGTCGTTGCAAAACGAGGCCGAACTGGTGCAACTAGTGCGAAAGTTCGTGCAACGAAGTCGCGTCAAAATTTTTTGCAACGATCGCACCCGATACACCCCATTTTACCCTAAACACATGTTTTGTTGCGTTTCAGACCATTTTATAACAGCACCGAATTTGGTGCAAAACGGGGCCGAACTGGTGCAATTTGTGCAAAAGTTCGTGCAACAAAGTCGCGTCGGAATTTTTCGCAACGAACACACCCGATACACCCCATTGGACTCTAAACTCATGTTTTGGTGCATTTCGGACCGTTTTGTTACTGCACGAAACTCGATGCAAAACAAGGCCGTTCTGGTGAATTTAGTGCAAAAGTTCGTGCAATGAAGTCGCGTCAGAATTTTTTGCAACGAACGCACCCGATCCACCCCATTGGACCCTAAACTCGTGATTTGGTGCGTTTCAGACCGTTTTATTACACCAGGAAAGTCGGTGCAAAACGAGGCCGTACTGTTTCATTTTGTGCTAACGTTCGTGCAACGAAATCACGTCGGAATTTTTCGCAACGAACGCACCCGATCTACCCCACTGGACACTAAACTATTGTTTTGGTGCGTTTCGGACCGTTTTATTACAGCACCCAATTTGGTGCAAAACGGGGCCGTACTGGTGCAATTAGTGCAAAAGTTCGTGCAATAAAGTCGCGTCGAAATTTTTCGCAACGAACGCACCCGACCCACCCCATTGGACGCTAAACTCATGTTTTGGTGTGTTTCGGACCGTTTCATTACAGCACAAAATTCGGTGCAAAACGAGGCCGTACTCGTGCATCTAGTGCAAAAGTTCGTGCAACGAAGTCATGTCGGAATTTTTCGCAACGAACGCACCTGACCCACCCCATTGGACGCTAAACTCATGTTTTGGTGTGTTTCGGACCGTTTCATTACTGCACAAAATTCGGTGCAAAACGATGTCGTACTTGTGCATTTAGTGCAAAAGTTCGTGCAACGAAGTCGCGTCAGAATTTTTCGCAACGAACACACGCTATCCACCCCATTGGACCCTAAACTCGTGATTTGGTGCGTTTCCGACCGTTTTATTACACCACGAAAGTCATTGCAAAACGAGGCCGAACTGGTGCAATTAGTGCAAAAGTTCGTGCAACGAATTCGCGTCGGAATTTTTCGCAACGAACACACAAGATACACCCCATTGGACCCTAAACTCATGTTTTGGTGCATTTCGAACTGTTTTGTGACTGCAACGAAACTCGATGCAAAACGAGGCCGTTCTGCTGAATTTAGTGCAAAAGTTCGTGCAACGAAGTCGCGTTGGAATTTTTTGAAATGAACGCACCCGATCCACTCCATTGGACCCTAAACTCGTGTTTTGGTGCGTTTCGGACCGTTTTATTACACCATGAAAGTCGTTGCAAAACGAGGCCGAATTGGTGCCATTAGTGCGAAAGTTCGTGCAACGAAGTCGCGTCGGAATTTTTCGCAACGAACGCAACCGATACACCCCATTTTACCCTAAACTCTTATTTTGTTGCGTTTCGGACCGTTTCGTTATTGCACGGAAGTCGATGGAAAACGGGGCCGAACTCGTGCAATTAGTGCAAAAGTTCGTGCAACGAAGTCGTGTCGGAATTTTTCGCAACGAACGCACCCGATCCGCCCCATTGGATCCTAAACTCATGTTTTGGTGCGTTTCGAACAGTTTCGTTATTGCACGAAAGTCGATGCAAAACGGGGTCCAACTGGTGCAATTAGTGCAAAAGTTCGTGCAACGAAGTCGCGTCGGAATTTTTCACAACGAACGCAACCGACCCACCCCATTGGATGCTAAACTCATGTTTTGGTGTGTTTCGGACCGTTTCATTACTGCACAAAATTCGGTGCAAAACGAGGCCGTACTTGTGCATTTAGTGCAAAAGTTCGTGCAACGAAGTCGCGTCAGAATTTTTCGCAACGAACGCACGCTATCCACCCCATTGGACCCTAAACTCGTGATTTGGTGCGTTTCCGACCGTTTTATTACACCACGAAAGTCGTTGCAAAACAAGGCCGAACTGGTGCAATTAGTGCAAAAGTTCGTGCAACGAAGTCGCGTCGACGAACACACCCGACACACCCCATTGGACCCTAAACTCATATTTTGGTGCATTTCGAACCGTTTTGTTACTGCAACGAAACTCGATGCAAAATGAGGCCGTTCTGCTGAATTTAGTGCAAAAGTTCGTGCAACGAAGTCGCGTTGGAATTTTTCGAAATGAACGCACCCGATCCACTCCATTGGACCCTAAACTCGTGTTTTGGTGCGTTTCAGACCGTTTTATTACACCATGAAAGTCGTTGCAAAACGTGGCCGAATTGGTGCAATTAGTGCGAAAGTTCGTGCAACGAAGTCGCGTCGGAATTTTTCGCAACGAACGCAACCGATACACCGCATTTTACCGTAAACTCTTGTTTTGTTGCGTTTCGGACCGTTTCGTTATTGCACGAAAGTCGATGGAAAACGGGGCCGAACTAGTGCAATTACTGCAAAAGTTCGTGCAACGCAGTCGTGTCGGAATTTTTCGCAACGAACGCACCCGATCCGCCCCATTGGATCCTAAACTCATGTTTTGGTGCGTTTCGAACCGTTTCGTTATTGCATGAAAGTCGATGCAAAACGGGGCCCAACTGGTGCAATTAGTGCAAAAGTTCGTGCAACGAAGTCGCGTCGGAATTTTTCACAACGAACGCACCCGATCCCCCATTGGACCCTAAACTCATGTTTTGGTGCGTTTCGGACTGTTTTATTACACCACGAAAGTCGTTGCAAAACGGGGCCGAACAGGTGCAATTAGTGCAAAAGTTCGTGCAAAGAAGTCGCGTTCAAATTTTTCGCAACGAACGCACCTGATCCACCCCATTGGAACCTAAACTCATGTTTTGGTGTGTTTCGGACCGTTTTATTACACCACGAAAGTCGTTGCAAAACGAGGCCGAATTGGTGCAATTAGCGCGAAAGTTCGTGCAACGAAGTCGCGTCGGAATTTTTCGCAACGAACGCAACCGATACACCCCATTTTACCCTAAACTCTTGTTTTGTTGCGTTTCGGACCGTTTCGTTATTGCACGAAAGTCGATGGAAAACGGGGCCGAACTGGTGCAATTAGTGCAACAGTTCGTGCAACGAAGTCGCGTTGGAATTTTTCGCAACGAACGCACCCGATCCGCCCCATTGGACCCTAAACTCATGTTTCGGTGCGTTTCGAACCGTTTCGTTATTGCACGAAAGTCGATGCAAAACGGGGCCGAACTGGTGCAATTAGTGCAACGAAGTCGCGTCGGAATTTTTCACAACAAACGCACCCGATCCCCCATTGGACCCTAAACTCATGTTTTGGTGCGTTTCGGAGTGTTTTATTACACCACGAAAGTCGTTGCAAAACGGGGCCGAACAGGTGCAATTAGTGCAAAAGTTCGTGCAAAGAAGTCAAGTTCAAATTTTTCGCAACGAACGCACCTGATCCACCCCATTGGAACCTAAACTCATGTTTTGGTGTGTTTCGGACCGTTTCATTACTGCACAAACTACGGTGCAAAACGAGGCTATACTGGTGCATTTAGTGCAAAAGTTCGTGCAATGAAGTCGCGTCAGAATTTTTTGCAACGAACGCACCCGATCCACCCCATTGGACCCTAAACTCGTGATTTGGTGCGTTTCAGACCGTTTTATTACACCAGGAAAGTCGGTGCAAAACGAGGCCGTACTGTTTCATTTTGTGCTAACGTTCGTGCAACGAAATCGCGTCGGAATTTTTCGCAACGAACGCACCCGATCTACCCCAGTGGACACTAAACTATTGTTTTGGTGCGTTTCGGACCGTTTTATTACAGCACCCAATTTGGTGCAAAACGGGGCCGTACTGGTGCAATTAGTTCAAAAGTTCGTGCAATAAAGTCGCGTCGAAATTTTTCGCAACGAACGCACCCGACCCACCCCATTGGACGCTAAACTCATGTTTTGGTGTGTTTCGGACCGTTTCATTACAGCACAAAATTCGGTGCAAAACGAGGCCGTACTCGTGCATCTAGTGCAAAAGTTCGTGCAACGAAGTCATGTCGGAATTTTTCGCAACGAACGCACCCGACCCACCCCATTGGACGCTAAACTCATGTTTTGGTGTGTTTCGGACCGTTTCATTACTGCACAAAATTCGGTGCAAAACGATGTCGTACTTGTGCATTTAGTGCAAAAGTTCGTGCAACGAAGTCGCGTCAGAATTTTTCGCAACGAACACACGCTATCCACCCCATTGGACCCTAAACTCGTGATTTGGTGCGTTTCCGACCGTTTTATTACACCACGAAAGTCATTGCAAAACGAGGCCGAACTGGTGCAATTAGTGCAAAAGTTCGTGCAACGAATTCGCGTCGGAATTTTTCGCAACGAACACACAAGATACACCCCATTGGACCCTAAACTCATGTTTTGGTGCATTTCGAACTGTTTTGTTACTGCAACGAAACTCGATGCAAAACGAGGCCGTTCTGCTGAATTTAGTGCAAAAGTTCGTGCAACGAAGTCGCGTTGGAATTTTTTGAAATGAACGCACCCGATCCACTCCATTGGACCCTAAACTCGTGTTTTGGTGCGTTTCGGACCGTTTTATTACACCATGAAAGTCGTTGCAAAACGAGGCCGAATTGGTGCCATTAGTGCGAAAGTTCGTGCAACGAAGTCGCGTCGGAATTTTTCGCAACGAACGCAACCGATACACCCCATTTTACCCTAAACTCTTATTTTGTTGCGTTTCGGACCGTTTCGTTATTGCACGGAAGTCGATGGAAAACGGGGCCGAACTGGTGCAATTAGTGCAAAAGTTCGTGCAACGAAGTCGTGTCGGAATTTTTCGCAACGAACGCACCCGATCCACCCCATTGGACGCTAAACTCATATTTTGGTGTGTTTCGGACCGTTTCATTACTGCACAAAATTCGGTGCAAAACGAGGCCGTACTTGTGCATTTAGTGCAAAAGTTCGTGCAACGAAGTCGCGTCAGAATTTTTCGCAACGAACGCACCCGACCCACCCCATTGGACGCTAAACTCATGTTTTGGTGTGTTTCGGACCGTTTCATTACTGCCCAAAATTCGGTGCAAAACGAGGCCGTACTCGTGCATCTAGTGCAAAAGTTCGTGCAACAAAGTCATGTCGGAATTTTTCGCAACGAACGCACCCGACCCACCCCATTGGACGCTAAACTCATGTTTTGGTGTGTTTCGGACCGTTTCATTACTGCACAAAATTCGGTGCAAAACGAGGCCGTACTTGTGCATTTAGTGCAAAAGTTCGTGCAACGAAGTCGCGTCAGAATTTTTCGCAACGAACGCACGCTATCCACCCCATTGGACCCTAAACTCGTTATTTGGTGCGTTTCCGACCGTTTTATTACACCACGAAAGTCATTGCAAAACAAGGCCGAACTAGTGCAATTAGTGCAAAAGTTCGTGCAACGAAGTCGCGTTGACGAACACACCCGACACACCCCATTGGACCCTAAACTCGTGTTTTGGTGCGTTTCGGACCGTTTTATTACACCACGAAAGTCGTTGCAAAATGAGGCCGAATTGGTGCAATTAGCGCGAAAGTTCGTGCAACGAAGTCGCGTTAAAATTTTTCGCAACGAACGCAACCGATACACCCCATTTTACAGTAAACTCTTGTTTTATTGCGTTTCGGACCGTTTCTTTATTGCACGAAAGTCGATGGAAAACGGGGCCGAACTTGTGCAATTAGTGCAAAATTTCGTGCAACGAAGTCGTGTCAGAATTTTTCGCAACGAACGCACCCGATCCACCCCATTGGACGCTAAACTCATGTGTTGGTGTGTTTCGGACCGTTTCATTACTGCACAAAATTCGGTGCAAAACGAGGCCGTACTCGTGCATCTAGTGCAAAAGTTCGTGCAACAAAGTCATGTCGGAATTTTTCGCAACGAACGCACCCGATCCCCCATTGGACCCTAAACTCATGTTTTGGTGCGTTTCGGACTGTTTTATTACACCACGAAAGTCGTTGCAAAACGGGGCCGAACAGGTGCAATTAGTGCAAAAGTTCGTGCAACGAAGTCGCGTCGGAATTTTTTGCAACGAACGCACCCGACCCACCCCATTGGACGCTAAACTCATGTTTTGGTGTGTTTCGGACCGTTTCATTACTGCCCAAAATTCGGTGCAAAACGAGGCCGTACTCGTGCATCTAGTGCAAAAGTTCGTGCAACAAAGTCATGTCGGAATTTTTTGCAACGAACGCACCCGACCCACCCCATTGGACGCTAAACTCATGTTTTGGTGTGTTTCGGACCGTTTCATTACTGCACAAAATTCGGTGCAAAACGAGGCCGTACTTGTGCATTTAGTGCAAAAGTTCGTGCAACGAAGTCGCGTCAGAATTTTTCGCAACGAACGCACGCTATCCACCCCATTGGACCCTAAACTCGTGATTTGGTGCGTTTCCGACCTTTTTATTACACCACGAAAGTCATTGCAAAACAAGGCCGAACTAGTGCAATTAGTGCAAAAGTTCGTGCAACGAAGTCGCGTCGACGAACACACCCGATACACCCCATTGGACCCTAAACTCATTTTTTGGTGCATTTCGAACCGTTTTGTTACTGCAACGAAACTCGATGCAAAACGAGGCTGTTCTGCTGAATTTAGTGCAAATGTTCGTGCAACGAAGTCGCATTGGAATTTTTCGAAAAGAACGCACCCGATCCACTCCATTGGACCCTAAACTCGTGTTTTGGTGCGTTTCGGACCGTTTTATTACACCACGAAAGTCGTTGCAAAATGAGGCCGAATTGGTGCAATTAGCGCGAAAGTTCGTGCAACGAAGTCGCGTTCAAATTTTTCGCAACGAACGCAACCGATACACCCCATTTTACAGTAAACTCTTGTTTTATTGCGTTTCGGACCGTTTCTTTATTGCACGAAAGTCGATGGAAAACGGGGCCGAACTGGTGCAATTAGTGCAAAATTTCGTGCAACGAAGTCGTGTCGGAATTTTTCACAACGAATGCACCCGATCCACCCCATTGGACGCTAAACTCATGTGTTGGTGTGTTTCGGACCGTTTCATTACTGCACAAAATTCGGTGGAAAACGAGGCCGTACTTGTGCATTTAGTGCAAAAGTTCGTGCAACGAAGTCGCGTCAGAATTTTTCGCAACGAACGCACGCTATCCACCCCATTGGACCCTAAACTCGTGATTTGGCGCGTTTCCGACCGTTTTATTACACCACGAAAGTCGTTGCAAAACGAGGCCGAACTGGTGCAATTAGTGCAAAAGTTCGTGCAACGAATTCGCGTCGGAATTTTTCGCAACGAACACACCCGACACACCCCATTGGACCCTAAACTCATGTTTTGGTGCATTTCGAACCGTTTTGTTACTGCAACGAAACTCAATGCAAAACGAGGCCGTTCTGCTGAATTTAGTGCAAAAGTTCGTGCAACGAAGTCGCGTTGGAATTTTTCGAAATGAACGCACCCGATCCACTCCATTGGACCCTAAACTCGTGTTTTGGTGCATTTCGGACCGTTTTATTACACCATGAAAGTCATTGCAAAACGAGGCCGAATTGGTGCAATTAGTGCGAAAGTTCGTGCAACGAAGTCGCGTCGGAATTTTTCGCAACGAACGCAACCGATACACCCCATTTTACCCTAAACTCTTGTTTTGTTGCGTTTCGGACCGTTTCGTTATTGCACGAAAGTCGATGGAAAACGTGGCCGAACTGGTGCAATTAGTGCAAAAGTTCGTGCAACGAAGTCGCGTCAGAATTTTTCGCAACGAACGCACCCGATCCGCCCCATTGGACCCTAAACTCATGTTTTGGTGCTTTTCGAACCGTTTCATTATTGCACGAAAGTCGATGCAAAACAGGGCCGAACTGGTGCAATTAGTGCAAAAGTTCGTGCAACGAAGTCGCGTCGGAATTTTTCACAACGAACGCACCCGATCCCCCATTGGACCCTAAACTCATGTTTTGGTGCGTTTCGGACTGTTTTATTACACCACGAAAGTCGTTGCAAAACGGGGCCGAACTGGTGCAATCAGTGCAAAAGTTCGTGCAACGAAGTCGCGTTCGAATTTTACGCAACGAACGCACCTGATCCACCCCATTGGAACCTAAACTCATATTTTGGTACGTTTCGGACCGTTTTATTACTGCACAAAATTCGGTGCAAAATGAGGCCGTACTGGTGCATTTAGTGCAAAAGTTCGTGCAACGAAGTCGCGTCGGAATTTTTCACAACGAACGCACCCGATCCGCCCCATTGGACCCTAAACTCATGTTTTGGTGCGTTTCGGACCGTTTTCGTTACTGCATGAAATTCAGTGCAAAACAAGGTCGTACTGTTTCATTTAGTGCTAACGTTCGTGCAACGAAATCGCGTCGGAATTTTTCGCAACGAACGCACCCGATCTACACCACTGCACACTAAACTAATGTTTTGGTGCGTTTCGGACCATTTTATAACAGCACCCAATTTGGTGCAAAACGGGGCCGTACTGGTGCAATTAGTGCAAAAGTTCGTGCAATGAAGTCGCGTCGGAATTTTTCGCAACGAACGCACCCGACCCACCCTATTGGACGCTAAACTCATGGTTTGGTGTGTTTCGGACCGTTTCATTACTGCACAAAATACGGTGCAAAACGAGGCCGTACTGGTGCATTTAGTGGAAAAGTTCCTACAATGAAGTCGCGTCAGAATTTTTTGCAACGAACGCACCCGATCCACCCCATTGAACCCTAAATTCGTGATTTGGTGCGTTTTAGACCGTTTTATTACACCACGAAAGTCGATGCAAAACGAGGCCGTACTGTTTCATTTTGTGCTAACGTTCGTGCAACGAAGTCGCGTCGCAATTTTTCGCAACGAACGCACCCGATCTACCCCACTGGACACTAAACTATTGTTTTGGTGCGTTTCGGACCGTTTTATTACAGCACCCAATTTGGTGCAAAATGGGGCCGTACTGGTGCAATTAGTGCAAAAGTTCGTGCAATAAAGTCGCGTCGGAATTTTTCGCAACGAACGCACCCGACCCACCCCATTGGACGCTAAACTCATGTTTTGGTGTGTTTCGGACCGTTTCATTACTGCACAAAATTCGGTGCAAAACGAGGCCGTACTGGTGCATCTAGTGCAAAAGTTCGTGCAACGAAGTCACGTCGGAATTTTTCGCAACGAACGCACCCGACCCACCCCATTGGACGCTAAACTCATGTTTTGGTGTGTTTTGGACCGTTTCATTACTACAAAAAATTCGGTGCAAAACGAGGCCGTACTTGTGCATTTAGTGCAAAAGTTCGTGCAATGAAGTCGCGTCAGAATGTTTCGCAACGAACGCACGCTATCCACCCCATTGGACCCTAAACTCGTGATTTGGTGCGTTTCCGACCGTTTTATTACACCACGAAAGTCGTTGCAAAACGAGGCCGAACTGGTGCAATTAGTGCAAAAGTTCGTGCAATGAAGTCGCGTCGGAATTTTTCACAACGAACACACCCGATACACCCCATTGGACGCTAAACTCATGTTTTGGAGCATTTCGGACCGTTTGGTTACTGCACGAAACTCGATGCAAAACGAGGCCGTTCTGCTGAATTTAGTGTAAAAGTTCGTGCAACGAAGTCGTGTTGGAATTTGTCGCAATGAACGCACGCGATCCACCCCATTGGACCCTAAACTCATGTTTTGGTGCGTTTCGGGCCGTTTTATTACACCACGAAAGTCGTTGCAAAACGAGGCTGAATTGGCGCAATTAGCGCGAAAGTTCGTGCAACGAAGTCGCGTCGGAATTTTTCGCAACGAACGCAACCGATACACCCAATTTTACCTTAAACTCTTGTTTTGTTGCGTTTCGGACCGTTTCGTTATTGCACGAAAGTCGATGGAAAACGGGGCCGAACTGGTGCAATTAGTGCAAGAGTTCGTGCAACGAAGTCGCGTCGGAATTTTTCGCAACGAACGCACCTGATCCGCCCCATTGGACCCTAAACTCATGTTTTGGTGTGTTTCGGACCGTTTCATTACTGCACAAAATTCAGTGCAAAATGAGGCCGTACTCGTGTATCTAGTGCAAAAGTTCGTGCAACGAAGTCACGTCGGATTTTTTCGCAACGAACGCACCCGATCCCCCATTGGACCCTAAACTCATGTTTTGGTGCGTTTCGGACTGTTTTATTACACCACGAAAGTCGTTGCAAAACGGGGCCGAACAGGTGCAATTAGTGCAAAAGTTCGTGCAAAGAAGTCGCGTTCAAATTTTTCGCAACGAACGCACCTGATCCACCCCATTGGAACCTAAACTCATGTTTTGGTGTGTTTCGGACCGTTTTATTACACCACGAAAGTCGTTGCAAAACGAGGCCGAATTGGTGCAATTAGCGCGAAAGTTCGTGCAACGAAGTCGCGTCGGAATTTTTCGCAACGAACGCAACCGATACACCCCATTTTACCCTAAACTCTTGTTTTGTTGCGTTTCGGACCGTTTCGTTATTGCACGAAAGTCGATGGAAAACGGGGCCGAACTGGTGCAATTAGTGCAACAGTTCGTGCAACGAAGTCGCGTCGGAATTTTTCGCAACGAACGCACCCGATCCGCCCCATTGGACCCTAAACTCATGTTTCGGTGCGTTTCGAACCGTTTCGTTATTGCACGAAAGTCGATGCAAAACGGGGCCGAACTGGTGCAATTAGTGCAACGAAGTCGCGTCGGAATTTTTCACAACAAACGCACCCGATCCCCCATTGGACCCTAAACTCATGTTTTGGTGCGTTTCGGACTGTTTTATTACACCACGAAAGTCGTTGCAAAACGGGGCCGAACAGGTGCAATTAGTGCAAAAGTTCATGCAAAGAAGTCAAGTTCAAATTTTTCGCAACGAACGCACCTGATCCACCCCGTTGGAACCTAAACTCATGTTTTGGTGTGTTTCGGACCGTTTCATTACTGCACAAACTACGGTGCAAAACGAGGCTATACTGGTGCATTTAGTGCAAAAGTTCGTGCAATGAAGTCGCGTCAGAATTTTTTGCAACGAACGCACCCGATCCACCCCATTGGACCCTAAACTCGTGATTTGGTGCGTTTCAGACCGTTTTATTACACCACGAATGTCGGTGCAAAACGAGGCCGTACTGTTTCATTTTGTGCTAACGTTCGTGCAACGAAGTCGCATCGGAATTTTTCGCAACGAACGCACCCGATCTACCCCACTGGACACTAAACTATTGTTTTGGTGCGTTTCGGACCGTTTTATTATAGCACCCAATTTGGTGCAAAACGGGGCCGTACTAGTGCAATTAGTGCAAAAGTTCATGCAAGAAAGTCCCGTCGGAATTTTTCGCAACGAACGCACCCGACCCACCCCATTGGACGCTAAACTCATGTTTTGGTGTGTTTCGGACCGTTTCATTACTGCACAAAATTCAGTGCAAAACGAGGCCGTACTCGTGTATCTAGTGCAAAAGTTCGTGCAACGAAGTCACGTCGGAATTTTTCGCAACGAACGCACCCGACCCACCCCATTGGACGCTAAACTCATGTTTTGGTGTGTTTCGGACCGTTTCATTACTGCACAAAATTCAGTGCAAAATGAGGCCGTACTCGTGTATCTAGTGCAAAAGTTCGTGCAACGAAGTCACGTCGGAATTTTTCGCAACGAACGCACCCGACCCACCCCATTGGACGCTAAACTCATGTTTTGGTGTGTTTCAGACCGTTTCATTACTGCAAAAAATTCGGTGCAAAATGAGCCGTACTTGTGCATTTAGTGCAAAAGTTCGTGCAATGAAGTCGCGTCAGAATGTTTCGCAACGAACGCACGCTATCCACCCCATTGGACCCTAAACTCGTGATTTGGTGCGTTTCCGACCGTTTTATTACACCACGAAAGTCGTTGCAAAACGAGGCCGAACTGGTGCAATTAGTGCAAAAGTTCGTGCAACGAAGTCGCGTCGGAATTTTTCGCAACGAACACACCCGATACACCCCATTGGACGCTAAACTCATGTTTTGGAGCATTTCTGACCGTTTGGTTACTGCACGAAACTCGATGCAAAACGAGGCCGTTCTGGTGAATTTAGTGTAAAAGTTCGTGCAACGAAGTCGCGTTGGAATTTTTCGCAATGAACGCACCCGATCCACCCCATTGGACCCTAAACTCGTGTTTTGGTGCGTTTCGGGCCGTTTTATTACACCACGAAAGTCGTTGCAAAATGAGGCCGAATTGGTGCAATTAGCGCGAAAGTTCGTGCAACGAAGTCGCGTCGGAATTTTTCGCAACGAACGCAACCGATACACCCCATTTCACCCTAAACTCTTGTTTTGTTGCGTTTCGGACCGTTTCGTTATTGCACGAAAGTCGATGGAAAACGGGGCCGAACTGGTGCAATTAGTGCAAAAGTTCGTGCAACGAAGTCGCGTCGGAATTTTTCGCAACGAACGCACCCGATCCGCCCCATTGGACCCTAAACTCATGTTTCGGTGCGTTTCGAACCGTTTCGTTATTGCACGAAAGTCGATGCAAAACGGGGCCGAACTGGTGCAATTAGTGCAACGAAGTCGCGTCGGAATTTTTCACAACAAACGCACCCGATCCCCCATTGGACCCTAAACTCATGTTTTGGTGCGTTTCGGGCCGTTTTATTACACCACGAAAGTCGTTGCAAAACGAGGCTGAATTGGCGCAATTAGCGCGAAAGTTCGTGCAACGAAGTCGCGTCGGAATTTTTCGCAACGAACGCAACCGATACACCCAATTTTACCCTAAACTCTTGTTTTGTTGCGTTTCGGACCGTTTCGTTATTGCACGAAAGTCGATGGAAAACGGGGCCGAACTGGTGCAATTAGTGCAAGAGTTCGTGCAACGAAGTCGCGTCGGAATTTTTCGCAACGAACGCACCTGATCCGCCCCATTGGACCCTAAACTCATGTTTTGGTGTGTTTCGGACCGTTTCATTACTGCACAAAATTCAGTGCAAAATGAGGCCGTACTCGTGTATCTAGTGCAAAAGTTCGTGCAACGAAGTCACGTCGGATTTTTTCGCAACGAACGCACCCGATCCCCCAATGGACCGTAAACTCATGTTTTGGTGCGTTTCGGACTGTTTTATTACACCACGAAAGTCGTTGCAAAACGGGGCCGAACAGGTGCAATTAGTGCAAAAGTTCGTGCAAAGAAGTCGCGTTCAAATTTTTCGCAACGAACGCACCTGATCCACCCCATTGGAACCTAAACTCATGTTTTGGTGTGTTTCGGACCGTTTTATTACACCACGAAAGTCGTTGCAAAACGAGGCCGAATTGGTGCAATTAGCGCGAAAGTTCGTGCAACGAAGTCGCGTCGGAATTTTTCGCAACGAACGCAACCGATACACCCCATTTTACCCTAAACTCTTGTTTTGTTGCGTTTCGGACCGTTTCGTTATTGCACGAAAGTCGATGGAAAACGGGGCCGAACTGGTGCAATTAGTGCAACAGTTCGTGCAACGAAGTCGCGTCGGAATTTTTCGCAACGAACGCACCCGATCCGCCCCATTGGACCCTAAACTCATGTTTCGGTGCGTTTCGAACCGTTTCGTTATTGCACGAAAGTCGATGCAAAACGGGGCCGAACTGGTGCAATTAGTGCAACGAAGTCGCGTCGGAATTTTTCACAACAAACGCACCCGATCCCCCATTGGACCCTAAACTCATGTTTTGGTGCGTTTCGGACTGTTTTATTACACCACGAAAGTCGTTGCAAAACGGGGCCGAACAGGTGCAATTAGTGCCAAAGTTCGTGCAAAGAAGTCAAGTTCAAATTTTTCGCAACGAACGCACCTGATCCACCCCATTGGAACCTAAACTCATGTTTTGGTGTGTTTCGGACCGTTTCATTACTGCACAAACTACGGTGCAAAACGAGGCTATACTGGTGCATTTAGTGCAAAAGTTCGTGCAATGAAGTCGCGTCAGAATTTTTTGCAACGAACGCACCCGATCCACCCCATTGGACCCTAAACTCGTGATTTGGTGCGTTTCAGACCGTTTTATTACACCACGAATGTCGGTGCAAAACGAGGCCGTACTGTTTCATTTTGTGCTAACGTTCGTGCAACGAAGTCGCATCGGAATTTTTCGCAACGAACGCACCCGATCTACCCCACTGGACACTAAACTATTGTTTTGGTGCGTTTCGGACCGTTTTATTACAGCACCCAATTTGGTGCAAAACGGGGCCGTACTAGTGCAATTAGTGCAAAAGTTCGTGCAAGAAAGTCCCGTCGGAATTTTTCGCAACGAACGCACCCGACCCACCCCATTGGACGCTAAACTCATGTTTTGGTGTGTTTCGGACCGTTTCATTACTGCACAAAATTCAGTGCAAAACGAGGCCGTACTCGTGTATCTAGTGCAAAAGTTCGTGCAACGAAGTCACGTCGGAATTTTTCGCAACGAACGCACCCGACCCACCCCATTGGACACTAAACTCATGTTTTGGTGTGTTTCAGACCGTTTCATTACTGCAAAAAATTCGGTGCAAAATGAGGCCGTACTTGTGCATTTAGTGCAAAAGTTCGTGCAATGAAGTCGCGTCAGAATGTTTCGCAACGAACGCACGCTATCCACCCCATTGGACCCTAAACTCGTGATTTGGTGCGTTTCCGACCGTTTTATTACACCACGAAAGTCGTTGCAAAACGAGGCCGAACTGGTGCAATTAGTGCAAAAGTTCGTGCAACGAAGTCGCGTCGGAATTTTTCGCAACGAACACACCCGATACACCCCATTGGACGCTAAACTCATGTTTTGGAGCATTTCTGACCGTTTGGTTACTGCACGAAACTCGATGCAAAACGAGGCCGTTCTGGTGAATTTAGTGTAAAAGTTCGTGCAACGAAGTCGCGTTGGAATTTTTCGCAATGAACGCACCCGATCCACCCCATTGGACCCTAAACTCGTGTTTTGGTGCGTTTCGGGCCGTTTTATTACACCACGAAAGTCGTTGCAAAACGAGGCCGAATTGGTGCAATTAGCGCGAAAGTTCGTGCAACGAAGTCGCGTCGGAATTTTTCGCAACGAACGCAACCGATACACCCCATTTTACCCTAAACTCTTGTTTTGTTGCGTTTCGGACCGTTTCGTTATTGCACGAAAGTCGATGGAAAACGGGGCCGAACTGGTGCAATTAGTGCAAAAGTTCGTGCAACGAAGTCGCGTCGGAATTTTTCGCAACGAACGCACCCGATCCGCCCCATTGGACCCTAAACTCATGTTTCGGTGCGTTTCGAACCGTTTCGTTATTGCACGAAAGTCGATGCAAAACGGGGCCGAACTGGTGCAATTAGTGCAAAAGTTCGTGTAACGAAGTCGCGTCGGAATTTTTCACAACAAACGCACCCGATCCCCCATTGGACCCTAAACTCATGTTTTGGTGCGTTTCGGACTGTTTTATTACAACACGAAAGTCGTTGCAAAACGGGGCCGAACAGGTGCAATTAGTGCAAAAGTTCGTGCAAAGAAGTCGCGTTCAAATTTTTCGCAACGAACGCACCCGATCGACCCCATTGGAACCTAAACTCATGTTTTGGTGCGTTTCGGACCGTTTTATTATAGCACCCAATTTGGTGCAAAACGGGACCATACTGGTGCAATTAGTGCAAAAGTTCGTGCAATGAAGTCGCGTTGGAAATTTTTCGCAATGAACGCACCCGACCCACCCCATTGGACGCTAAACTCATGTTTTGGTGTGTTTCGGACCGTTTCATTACTGCACAAAATTCGCTGAAAACGAGGCCGTACTGGTGCATTTAGTGCAAAAGTTCGTGCAACGAAGTCGCGTCGGAATTTTTCGCAACGAACGCACCCGACCCACCACATTGGACGCTAAACTCATGTTTTGGTGTGTTTCGGACTGTTTCATTACTGCACAAAAATCGGTGCAAAACGAGGCTGTATTGGAGCATTTAGTGCAAAAGTTCGTGCAATGAAGTCGCGTTGGAATTTTTCGCAACGAACGCTCCCTAAACTCATGTTTTGGTGTGTTTCGGACCGTTTCGTTACTGCATGAAATTCGGTGCAAAACGAGGTCGTACTGTTTCATTTAGTGCTAACGTTCGTGCAACGAAGTCGCGTCGGAATTTTTCGCAACGAACGCACCCGATCTACCCCACTGGACACTAAACTATTGTTTTGGTGCGTTTCGGACCATTTTATAACAGCACCCAATTTGGTGCAAAATGGGGCCGTACTGGTGCAATTAGTGCAAAAGTTCATGCAATGAAGTCGCGTCGAAATTTTTTGCAACGAACGCCGTTGAGTTTCAGTGGAGGGAGGGCAAGCTCGCTGGGTGATGGGTTTGGGCAATGGGAGGCTGGAGGATGGGGCTCCACGGGCGGGTGGTGCACAGCAGCGGCAATGGCAGCGGCGGCGGTGTTCTGGTGGGTTGAGGCGCGCGCGAGTGGCCTTGTGTCGCCTTTTATAGTCTGCAGGAGGGAGGGAGAGAACCGGGCAACACTGAGGAGGGGCGGCACGACGGGGGCGCGTTACTGGTCGCGGTGGACGGCTAGCAGAGCCGGCGCGGCGTGCGGCGGGTGCGGCAGGGGATTGGGCGCTGAGGATTTGGTGTGGGGAGCGGGAGATCACGCGGCGCACAGGTTGGGCGAGGAGCTGCAGCAGCTGGCTTGCCGGGCGGCGAGCGCAGCGACTGGCGGGACGTGGCGGGAACACGGGCACGGCGCGGCTTGTCCATTGGGCGCGGCGGGCGGCGAGCAGAGGCGCGCGTCGCCTACGTGCGCGTGGCATGCGCGGACTAGGGTGGAGCGCGGCGTGGGGATGAGCGCGGGCGAGCGTGGCGCGGCCAGGTATTGGCTTGGCGCCTAGCGCCGGTTAGGTATCGCCAGCGAGGTGGCCTGCGGCGACTGCGCGGCGGGCGGAGGGTCGGGCGAGCGGAGGGTTAGGCGAAGCGTAGGGTCGGGCGAAGCGACTGCGTGGCGGAGGGTCGGGCGGAACGGAGAGGGAAGGGTCTGCAGCGATGGCGCGTCGGAGGGTCGGGCGGGGCGGAGAAAGAAGGGTCTGCAGTGAAAATAGAAGAAAAGGCAGGGGCTGGTTTGCAAATTCAAGTATTTCTCAAATGTTTGTGTGGCAACTCAAAAATCTCTGAACATGAAAGTTGTTTAAAATGAAAAGTTACACAAGTTTTGTTTCAGGCCAAGGTTCATTTGAGCTCTAGTTTAGAAGTTATTTTAAAAACT
The DNA here is from genome assembly GCA_032594955.1 of Panicum miliaceum. NCBI lineage: Eukaryota > Viridiplantae > Streptophyta > Magnoliopsida > Poales > Poaceae > Panicum > Panicum miliaceum. Next base: position 33,481,609 of record CM064058.1, on the reverse strand, counting down.
CAAAAAGTATTATTTAGAGGGCACGTCATTTCCTGGGCAAAAATTTGTATTCTCTCCTAGGCTTCAACTAGACTTTTGATTATCAAGTCAATAACGATATGCCTATTCAATTTTGTAGCCATGTTAGCATCAATGTGCAAGTTATTAAATTTGTTTGATTAATGTACATGTACTTGTGCACATATACACATCTATTTTTAATTCAAAGCAAAACCAATTTATAATTCGTTTCTTTTAAACTTTTCTCAGTTATTTATGCATCGTGTTAAGCTAATGAGGCTTATTTTGTAATTTAAACACCTGAGGTGTTACAGGTGTGCCCAACAGGATCATCACTGACCTGGGCACATCGTTCACCAGAAGCGCGTTCTGGGACCACTGCCTAGAAAATTGCATCGACGTCTACTATGCCTCCGTGGCTCACCCAAGGTGCAACGGCTAGGTGAAACGCGCCAACGGTATGATCCTCCAGGGGCTCAAGGCGCGCATCTTCGACCCACTCGAGAAGTTCTGTCCTAAGTGGATCCAAGAACTACCACAAGTCGTTTGGGGCCTACGCACCCAAAAGAGCCGGGCCACCAGCTACTCTCCCTTCTTCCTAGTGTATGGCTCGGAGGTTGTCCTCCGTGATATAACCTTTGGTGCCCTGCGCATCCAAAACTACGAGGAAGGCGAAGCAGAAATGACTCGGCACCACGACATCAACCTAGTCGAGGTACACTGCGTCTCGGCTGCCTTGCAGCACGCACATTACGAACAGCAGCTCAGGCGCTACCACGACCGAAACATGCAAGAGCGAGATTTCAACACAGGTGACATGGTTCTGCGTCGCATCCAGTCTACTACTGGTGCACACAAGTTGTCTTCCCCATGGGAAGGTCCCTTCATCGTCAGCGCAGTCGTCGCCCCTGGCACCTATCGCCTACAGAGAAAAGATGGCACGGACGTAGGCAATCCATGGAACATCGAACACCTTCGGTGCTTCTACCCTTGAGAGGAGCTTGCAGCTATGTACCCCAACCTTTCTAAATAATAATAAGAGCATTTCATCGCTTTTTTGTCTTTCTATATACTACTTCGTGACTAAAAAATGAACGCATCTAGCCCCTTCCGACTAGTCCAACACTGTAACACCTCGGGTGTTTAAATTATGAAATAAGCCTCATTAGCTTAACACGATGCATAAATAACTAAGAAAAGTTTAAAAGAAATGAATTATAAATTGGTTTTGCTTTGAATTGAAAATAGATGGGTATATGTGCATAAGTACATGTACGTTAATCAAACAAATTAAATAACTCTCACCTCAATGCACTTGGCGGCGAAATTTAATAGACACACCATCGATGACAGGATAAACAAAAGCCTAGTTGAAGCCTAGGAGAGAATACAAATTTTTGCCCAAGAAATGACGTGCCCTGAGAATCATATTTTTTGAGTTTTTAAAATAACTTCTAAACTAGAACTCAAATGAACTTTGGCCTGAAACAAAACTTGTGTAACTTTTCATTTTGAACAACTTTCATGTTCAGAGATTTTTGAGTTGCAACACAAAAATGCCTAAAATTGTTACAGTGCTTTTGTCTTTGCATAATATGCTCTAAATAAAAATTTCATCACCAGAAGTTACCTAGTCTAGAAGTTGTGTTTAATCCATGTTGTGCTTAGAAAAATTAGTCTCCAAAAGAACACAACCCCCAACCCCCTTCTTGTTTAATGGAGTTAATTAGTTTAAGTTATACTCTATTAACAATAGCCCAAAGAAATCTTAACTAAGTAACTTCACAACCAAATCTATGTTATTGTGGACTGCAACTTTATCGTGAAGGAAAATAATCGTCATATACCATCACTACAACTTACACTTGTGCATTCATATAGAATCGACTACTCTCGCCGACGGGACGCACGAGCTGGTGCCCGCGTCTAAGAGTGAGCAGCGTGAAGCTCAAGTGAATCTAACTGAAGCTTTCGAAGACCCGAACCCGAGTTTGGACGAGCCCCAAGCTAACTTTACCCAAGAAGGCAAGCTCCGGAGCATGAACCCTGTTTTTCTAAATTATGCAACTTAATACTCTATTCTACTTGTGCATTAAGTTTATAGGAGTTGGATAAAAACTTAGTTGCATGATCCTAGGTACCCATGCTCTGAACACTAGATGTAAGGTTCGATAGAATGCTATGCTAATAGGACTCGGTAAAAGTCGAGTGATTTCCTGTCACTCGCGAGAATATAGGAGTTGAATGTTTACTACATGCTGCAATCATAAGGTCGACGGACGGGGCTATGGTGCAATGTTCAAATTGATGATTGATGTCCCGTCTGTTTAGTGAAAAATGCTAAGGCCGCAGTATGTGGTAGCAATGGTTAAGTCTTTGAACGTAGTAACCACATGCCGAGAATATGGTAATTGGTAAGCTTAAGTACCTAATCGGACCGGCAAGTGGACAGCATCCCACCATCTCAACTTCGGTTCCATGCGCCCACATGGTGGGTGCAGAGCTAGGCTCTGTAGTCTCGGATGGTGGCCCTGATCCACAACCCAGGAAGAAAGGGGAAAAGTTGCACGTGTGACTCTTGTAGTAACCACGTGACGTGTGTTTAGGTTTCCCTTGCAAGGTTAAGAAATTCGATTCGAATCGTCCGTTTCTCGCGGTTATTGAGACTGCTTGACCCTTTTACCACATAGAGTAAGAAGAGGAACAATGATGATGATTAATCATGTTGGATGAAAAATTAATCCTTCCACCATGTATGAGATTGGATAGTTGCTTACCTAGAATGGTTAAAGAAAACTAGAACTTGGAGCTAAAATTTGAAAGTAAGGACCTACTTATATATGCTTTTCGGCAAAACAAACCCCTCAAGCCAAAAGCCTTGCATGTCTAGGAGTCGGCTCAATAGTCGGGTAAGCCTTGCTAAGTATTAGTATACTCAGCCTTGCTTGTGGCTTGTGCCATGTACCCTTCCTCCTGGTTGGTCAGTGGAATGGGATGCGCCCCCCGCTAACGATGATAATGCCGAGTGATGTCTCGTACGGGCTTCATGGAGACATCGTGTATCGTCGAGTAGTTTATCGTTATTTTTCCGCTGCATTGAACTCTAAAGAACTCAATTATTTTGAACTCGGAAGTACCTGGTTTTACGAATTCGAACTCAGTTGTAATAATAATTTATGATGAACCCTATGGTGTAAAATTTGTGGAATGTTGTATCCTGTGGGCTCACCTTCGTGTGAGTACATGTATGTGTGGTTTCGATCGGCAAAAACCGTGGTTGTATTGGGAGGTTACCCGACAGACCAATGGATTATTCCGTTTGAAGTGCAAGTTAGCCCTGATTGCCCTCGTGGTGATGGTTAGCATGCTTGAGCCGGATTAATTCAGGTGGTTCTGCCACAAACACTCTCGGGGGCAGCGACTCGACCATGCCAACTCGCACCAGTATCGTTCGCGTTAAAAACTAACCTAGCTGGGTGGTTAACTGATCTCAAACTGGTGCGTCCTGGAACTGCTCTGTGTCACCTACGCCTATCACGTGTCTAATGACAAGCTCTCTACACAATGGGCAAGGACACATCGCAGGGTCGGCATCCTAACCACTCGGCCAAATCCGAAAACTACTCGGCTACGGGACTTAACGAAAGTAACAATTAATTACATGCAAAATAAACATTGTTTTTTTTTGGCCAGCACTCGGCCCCATAATGTTTCTTCCCTACTAACGATTTCTCTCATGTTCACTTGGCCCATGATGCGCTCGGCGAGGGGGCCAACGACGGCGAGGTGCGCGTCCCATTCGGCATCGGTGCAGTCCTCCGCGATGCTCTCACCCATGGGATCCAGGTCCGCTCCAGGGTTGTGCGAATTCACGAGGGCCATCGCGAAATGCACCGAGTCCTTGGCCGTCTTCCTGACGAAGGCCTTGAGGCGCTCCCGCGCAGTGTCGAGGCGCTGCGCCGCCTCTTCCGCCAAGGCCACCCCCTGCGGCTCCAACATGACCATCACGGCGTCGATCTTAGCCATCAGATGGTCAAGGTCCGCCCGGGCGTTGGCCAAATAGGACTCTACCTCTGCAAAAGATACCCATATCAGTACGAGCGACTTGGCAGAACAGGTAATCTTCCAGCCGATCCAGGAGCGGGTCCACCCCAGGTACGAGTACTCGGGCCGTGAGGACCCAACTCGCGGGCAGAATCGGAAGGTCTCGCACGACGAGGCTCACAGGCGGGTCACGCTCCTCCTGAGCGGGGAGGTCCGCGACAAGGGCTGCCCAAAGGCGTACAGCCTTAAGCGGCCCACCAAAGAGGTATGTAGTCTGCTTGTAGAGTCGTTTTGCTTCTCGCCGAGTGGCTTTAGTCCAAGTAGTTTTTCGCCGAGTTGTTTTGCCGTCGATGTCACCCGTTGGGTTGTAACACCACTCGGCTTTTGCAGGAAAAAGTTGTTTCGTTTTGGCGCCTTGCGCCTCTGCCGGAGGGGCAGCAGGGCAAGGCTGTTGATCCGCCCGCCGGGTTAGCATTGCCGGCGGTGGATGTTGGGAGTTTCTCATCCGACTCCTCCATCGGGAATGAGTCGGATGATGTTGTTGAAGTATCAGAGCCGGTGGCTGGTGCTGGCTTCACCATGAAGAAGCGGCGCCCCCCCCCCCCCCCCCCCCCGCAAGGTGGCCGTGTCGAAGCCCAGCGGGGTGGGGTGGCGCCGCGGGGTCGGAGCTCGACCCCTCCGGGCACGGGCCGGGAGGACACGGAGGCCACGGCAGAGAAGACCGGCCTCACCACCCCCAAGCCGGAGGAGGAGGACCTGGGGGAGGAGCGGGGGTGACTAGCGAGGTCGCCCGCGCGGGTAGCGCAATCGCTGCCCTCCGCCGTGCCGCTGAAGCCGAGCTTCAGCGTGCGGCGGACTGGGAGGTAAGTCTTTGACGTCTTGCGCCTGGTAGTGTAGTTCCTTTTCTTGCTTAATTCCAATTCTGAGTCAATGAGTTGACTTGTAGTTGGGCGTCGCTCAGCGGCGCCAAGCGCAAGGCGGAGGAGTCCACCCATGAGGCTAGTTCAGCTGAGGTGGCTAAGGGGGAAGTTTCCCCAGCGTAGCGGCCGCTGGCTCGCCCTCGACTGATCGAGGGGGCAGCAACCAAGGCCGAGGCGGCCAAGGAGGAGGCGGTGGCGTCGGAGCCGCCGCAAGGTGACAACGCCGTGCCACTGGAGGTCGCACCGGGGGACGGAGCCAAGGCAGGGGTCATTGAGGACCCTGTCGACCCGAACGTGTTGCCCCAGGTCATCGCTTCCGCGCTCCCTGTTGTCCAGGAGCCGCCCGAGGAGAAGGCGCCTCAGGAGGAGGCGGTGGTGACCAAGGTGGCTCTGCTCGAGGCCGCCCAGCGCGCGGCCGAGGCGACCCAAGTGAGTCTTTGGAATTTTTTCTTTAGATGCCGGGGCATGTAGTGTAATACGTCTTGTGTATGCAGGCTCTAGCCGACCTGAGTCAGCGAGCTGTGAGTCAGCTCGAGGTGGGAGGCGGGTCGGCGAGCCGAGTCCTTCAGTTGGAGGAGGAGCTGCGGGTGCTGAAGCGACACCACTCTGAGGCATCGAGGAAGCAGTCGGCGAAGCTGAAAGGTTTGAGTTTTTAGTCATCTTCGTTTTTGGCTGCCCGACATGCCGCAAGGGGCTGACGCCTGGGGCTTTGCAGAGCTAAAGGAGGCCAACGAGATGATGGTCCGGGAGTTCAAGGTCGTTGTAGTGTTGAACGATGAGCTGCACCGGCTGAGGGAGGGCGTTGAAGGCAGGGAGTCCCTCACGGAGCAGAAGCTCTAGCTTGAGAAGCAGCGCTGCCAAGGTAACTGCCCTTACACTTGGAAGATTACCTGTTTTGTCGAGTCACTCGTACTGATACGAGCATCTTTTGTAGAAATGGAGTCCCATCCAGCCAATGCCCGGGCGGACCTCGACCAGCTGATGGCCAAGGTTGACGCCGTGCTGGTCGCGTTTGAGCCGGAGGGAGTCGCCTTGGCGGAGGAGGCGGCGCAGCGCCTGGATGTCGCACGTGAGCGTCTCAAGGCCTTCGTCAGGAGGACGGCTAGGGACTCGGTGCAGTTCACGATGGCCCTCATGATGTCCCACAACCCTGAGGCGGATCTGGATACCGTGGGTGAGGGGGTCGCGGAGGACTGTACTGACGCCCAGTGGGACTCCCACTTTGCCGCTGCTGGACCCCTCGCCGAACGAATCATGGGCCAAGTGAGCATGTAAGAGGTCGTTAGTGAGGCAGAAAACATTATGGGGCCAAGTGTTGGCCAAAAAACAATGTTTGTTTTGCATGTACTTAAGTTTTACTTTTGTTATATGCCGTAACTGAGTAGTTTTCTGATTTGGCCGAGTGGTTAGGATGCCGACCCGCGATGTGCCCTTTCCCATTGTGCAGAGAGCTGGTCATCAGACACGTGATGGGCGCGGGTGACGCAGAGTGGTTCCAGGATGCATCGGGTTGTGATCAGTCCACCACTTAGTTAGGTTAGACGCGAACGATACTGGCGCGAGTTGGCACGGCCGAGTTGTAGCCCCCGAGCATGTTGAACGAGTCGGAAGGGGCTATATCAGGTCATTTTTTATGTGCAAAAAAAAGAGATAAGATACATAAAAAAGACAAGGGTGATGAAATGCTTTTATTATTATTAGAAAGGTTGGGGTACATAGCTGCGAGCTCTTCTCGCAGGTAGAAGCACTGAAGGTGCTGGATGTTCCATGGATTTCCTACGTCCGTGCTATCTTCCCTCTGCAGGCGATAGGTGCTAGGGGCGACAACTGCACCGACGACAAATGGTCCTTGCCATGGGGAAGATAACTTGTGGGCGCTGGTAGTAGACTGGATGCAGCGTAGGACCGTGTAGCCTATGTTGAAGTCTCGTTCCTGCACATTCCGGCCGTGGTAGCGCCTGAGCTGCTATTCGTACCGTGCGTGCTGCAAGGCAGCTGTGATGCGATGTTCCTCAACTAAGTCGATGTCATGGCGCCGAGTCATTTCCGCCTCGCCTTCTTTGTAGTTTTGGATGCGCGGATCACCAAAAGTTATGTCGCTCGGGAGGACAGCCTCCGAGCCATATACTAGGAAGAAGGGGGACTAGCCGGTGGCCCGGCTCTTTTGGGTGCGTAGGCCCCAAATGACCTGTGGTAGTTCTTGGATCCACTTGGGACCGAACTTCTCGAGTGGGTTGAAGATACGCGCCTTGAGCCCCTAGAGGATCATGCCGTTAGCACGTTCCACCTGGCCGTTACACCTCGGATGAGCCACGGAGGCGTAGTAGATGTCGATGAAATTATCCAGGCAGTGGTCCCAAAATGCACCTCCGGTGAATGACGTGCCCAGGTCGGTGATGATCCTGTTAGGCACATCGAACCTGTGAGATATTTCCTGGATGAACTCGACCGCCTTGAGTGTTGTGGTCGCCGCGACTGGTTTGACTTCAATCCACTTGGTGAACTTATCGATGGCCACAAGTATGTGGTTGTAGCCACCTACAACTGTCTTCGAAGGTCCAACCGAGTTGAGCCCCCAGGAGGCAAAGGGCCAAGAAGGAGGAATCGTTCGCAGGGCCTGAGCCGGAACGTGCTGTTGTTTGGTGAAGAATTAGCACCCTGGGCACCTTTGGACGATTTCGTGGGCGTCGGTGAGTGTCGTGGGCCAGTAAAAACTAGACCTGAATGCTTTGCCCACCATGGTAGAGGCTCCTGTGTGATTGCCGCAGATGCCCGAGTGAATGTCGTGGAGCAAAGCGACTCCTTCGCTCTAGGCGATGCACTTGGACATCATCCCTGAGGAGGACGAGTGCTTTGTACAAGTCGGTGCCAATGATCACGTAGCTGGCAGCCCGTCGCGAGAGCTTCTCGTGTTCTTTCTTGTCGGGGGAGGACTTGTTGTTGACGAGGAAGTCAATGATGATTGAGCGCCAGTCGGAGTCAATCGCCAGCACCTCTTGACCCTGAGCTGGCACCAAGTCTAGCTTGGTGGGAGGTGGTTCCTCGACCTCGACCGTGGGTCGTCTCAAGGCTTGGACGAAGACTTCGGCCGGGACGAGGGCTCCACTGGAGCAGAGCTTGGACGGGACGTCGGCCGCAACGTTGTAGTCTCTGATGACGTGGTGGAACTCCAACCCGTAGAAGCTGGCTTTCAACTTTCATATCTCCTTGCAGTAGACGTCCATCTTCTCCTTTGTGCAGTCCTAGTCTTTGTTGACTTGTTGAATGACAACCTTGGAATCTCCGTATGAGAGGAGACGCTTAATGCCGAGTGAGGCGGCGATCCGGAGACTATGAATGAGAGCTTCATACTCAGCAGCGTTGTTAGTAGCCTTAAAAAGTAACTGGAGGACATACTTTAGTTGTTCACCTTTTGGAGAGATGAGCAAAACTCCAACGCCGGCTCCGTCGAGGTTGAGGGCGCCATCGAAGTACATCTTCCAGTGTTCAAGTCGTTCCACGGGTAGTGGATCTTGTATCTCTGTCCACTCGGCCACGAAGTCAGCCAGGGCCCGAGACTTGATCGTGGACCGAGGGGAGAACTGCAGAGTGAGCGCGCCCAGCTCGACGGGCCACATGACGACTCGGCCGTTAGCGTCCCGGTTGTGGAGGATGTCGCCGAGTGGAAAGAAGGAAGCGACTCTGACGCTGTGTGCTTGGAAATAGTGCCGCAGGTTCCTGGACGTGATAAGGACTGCGTACAGGAGCTTCCGTGATGAAATTCCGTGTGACGTTTCCAACTTCGTCACAGAATATGCCCCTTTTATGATGATACCCGAGTTTTGTCACATTTCCTCGGTGGCAGCCCTTAGCCCTACTGAACTGTGACAAATGTAAAACGGGCGTCACAGAACAACATGTTGTTTGATCACAGAAATGGTGATCTTCGGCGGCAGCCTTCAGCCACCACTGTAATGTGACGAAAGTAAAACGCACGTCACAAAACAACACATCTGGGTTCGTCACAGAAGCGGTGAGCCACATGTAGCACCTTTTGTGATTACTACGAAGCATTAATTTATAAATATAAGTCAAACAATCTACGAGAGCTAAGCATTAATTTATAAATATAAGTCAAACAATCTACGAGAGCTAAAATAAAAAAAAAAGAAAAACATGGTGTAGGAGGATTCGAACCATGACCTTCATACTACACAACAAGGGTCGAACCAATATGCTACACCACCATTTGTGTTTATTACAAAGCATTAATATACAAATACTAAATCGCACAACCTGCTAGAGGTAAAATTAAAAAAAAAGAAAAAACATGGCTCGAACCGTGACCTCCTACTATAGGAATAAGGATCTTACCACTACACTACACCACTATTTGTGATTATTACGAAACATTAATTTATAAAATTTATAAGGCAAACAACCTACTAGAGCTAAAATGAAAAAATAAAGAAAAATATGGTGCAAGAGGATTCAAACCATGACCTCCATACTACAGCAACAAGGGTCTTACTACTATACTACACCATAATTTGTGTTTATTACGAAGTGTTAATATACAAATACTAAGTCGCACAACTTGCTACCGATAAAATGCAAAGTATTTGTCCCAAAAAAATGCAGCAAGGAGATTTCGTACCTTGGACCTGTGGGTTTGAGTGGAGCACATCTACCACCGGGCCACCTCTTGGGCTGTGCCAAGTTTTATTATTTAATTTTAGTTAAATATTACAAATCATGTAGCACCTCACCCCTTCCAACCCTAGTCTTGGGCCGAGCCCAGCTCCCCCTATCATGGGCTGAGCCCAGCTAAAATGCTGAAGCACCCCATCATCTATGCTGGAAAAAATTAAGAACAAATATATAGTTCATCTTTATCTTTTAATCCGAAATTAAAATTTGTATTTAGCATTTATCCCTCATATGAACTCCAAATTTGATGATTATTTTTCTAACTTTTTTCTAAAATCATGATCTTTCATTTAATGGTATTTGTTTGTATGTGAATTACAATTTCTTGGACTTTATCATATGGCTTGTTTTTTCCAAGTAAATTGAAAGTACAAAAATATATTTTATCCATAGCAATTGGTAATATAACTTTATATTTTCTAATGTTAGGGTAAAACTAAGATTGTGTCCAAATTTGAGGTGCATACGAGTTCAAAAATATGTTATCATGTCAATTTGTAGAATTTTCTAACCAAATTTAGATATTATTGCAATTATTATGTGGTAATTTGAAGAAAGATGTTCGAATTGTCCCTTGAAGACAGTTGAATGTTTCATATATCTCCAAGCTGTGGACTATAATAGAATATATGAGCTTAAATATAATTTTTATGAAATTTTTTGAATCTTATAACGTGCAATGTAGTTCAATTTGGAATTAATGTTTCTAACTATGTAGAAATTCATTTAATGTATAGAAAATGGTAAATCAGCTTCAAAAATTTTAAAACTTCCACAACACACTTTATAAGTTTATTACATATAAAAAATATATTGGTCTATGTAAAATAATTATTTTTGTGTGTTACTTTATAATGGTGCAAATAAAATGAAAAGGAAAAATATATGTTAAACGGTTCGAAAGCACATTAATAGCCCATTTTTTGCTTAGACCCAACTTATCCTAACCGTTCGATCTGATCCGACGATTCACAATGTGCCCAACATGTATAAAAAAGCTTACCCTCAACCCTAGCGACTCCTCCCGTTCACCTCTCCGCGCCTCTCTCTCCTTCTCCTGAACCCTGGCCACTTCTCCTCAGATCTGCCGCTCACCATGCGCCTCCACCTCGGCTCCCCCGCCCCCCTCATCGCCTCCCACGCCTCCCCGCCTCGTCTTCCCCGCGTCGGGGCAACTGCGGCGGCGTGGAGCCCTGGCCGAGGCAGCACGCGCGGCGATAGATCCGGCGGCGGCAAGCCTTGATCCGGCCGCCACGAATACAGATCCGGCGGCACGGCCTCACGACCAGGGGCCCTCTCTGCTGCGGCCACCGCGATGGGGACGGCCCCTGGTTGTGGCCGGCGCGTCTCGTGATTCGCCTCGTCCATAGCGAGCGAGGTGTCGGGCCGGGCGAGTGAGGTGTTGGCTGGAGTTGCTCGCAGCCGGCGCTCCACCGAGGGTGTGACCAGATCTGCGGGTGCGGTCGCATCCTCGTCGAGGCGAGCAGCTCGTCAGGGCTCCATCACGCAGGTCAGTTTGCATCAGCTGCTTCCCCACCGCTGTCCCCTCGTGAGCAGCCTGCAGGTTTGGTCTCTCGGTCTCGTGATGTAGTTAATAGTAAATAGCTAGTAGCCTTTGTGGTTTATCTCATTGAGGAATTTGTTTGTCAGTTGAAGATGTGGCAGGGAGCAGTACTGTGCTTGCTTGTGAAATCTATTATGCTTGCACGTGTGAACGGGCAGTACTAAGAATGGCATTAGTAATGATTCTTGTATATTTTACACTAGATAGTAGCATTCTAGTAAACTGAAAAGTTGTCTTGGGTTTCAAATCCTTTAGGGCGTCATAAAAAAATATTGTTTTTTTCCTCACCATGAATGAAATCTGAAGTACACAATTTCATTCTGGCACACAATAACTCCGGTTGTGGCTGTTTATTATAGGTTGCCTTAGGTTGGTCATCGCTACAACTTACAACACATTACTTGTTTCGTACAGGTTAGCTTGTTGCTAGGTGTTGTTCTGAGGATTCGTGTGCAGTCAACGAGAATGCAAGCAGCATGGTTCAATACAATCTGTTAAGATAACTGGAGAGCATAATTCTGATGGCTGTAAGTTTGTGGCTCCAAACTCCAGTCCCTTTTATACGATTGATTGTATATGAATGATTGCATCATTGTGGTGATATATAGTGCGTTAAAAGCTTCCTGCATGCATGATGAACTTAGAATGAAATAATAGCCATAAACAGTTCAACTAAAGTATAGTTTTTGCATCTGAATCACATTATCTAATGTAGAGGCTAGTGTTATTTTGGTGGATGTGTGCTAAAATCTGATCCTAGTTATGTTTGACAGAAAACTTCAGTTAAAACTATACGCACTGTTTATAGGTTGATGATTTGCTGGTTGCCAGATTTCATTTTTTCCTTTTGTAGATCGAGTTGGTATGACCTCCAAGCATGCGGTGCCATTCTCCAAGCTGCCATACCCATGCAGGTAATCTGGTTGATGAAATGTCTCTGAAGATGAAACAGTTGCTGACTCCTGCTTTAGTGTGTTGTTTAAATGACAGTAGATATTTCTTGCATGAAACTCTCTTGCTTGTCTATCTGAATGAACAGCTAGTTATTCACCACATGTTGAGTAAACATGATGCATGAGCTATTTCCTATCCTCCAAATATAGTTGTATCCCTCTGTTCAACATGCATTTGAGTAGATGTTGGCAGAAGTCCTGGATTAAATGTTTGCCATATGCATGCTTCAGAGAATCAGATTTCACAATTGAAATTGTGTTAAAGTCTTTTATTATTTAACAGTTCAGTAGTGAGCCATTCAGTATGTCCATTTGCTTCGAGCTGATTTGGACTGTCTTCTTGCAGGAACTGTCTTTTTTGTTTGGTTTATTTATATTTTCTGTTATGATTGTGACCATATTCTGGTTATTGATATGGTCGTTAGACTGTTCTGTCTTTATTTAGACATCTAATGCATGCTTCTCGTTTTGAATTTCAGCTTTTCTTTTTGTTGAACTTCAGTGATGTTGTTGTACTTCTGCCGTGTATGCTGTTGCATATATGTACTGCGGCTGCCGCTGATCTACTTGTGCCCGCGTGTGCGAGCTTGGTTAATGACAACAGACTGGAGTATTATTTCCATTGCGACATATTCCTTCGACTACTTGGACAGTTCAACTATTTTTCATGTAGTATGGAGATATAATAGAAGTTGATACATTTTTCTTGTCTAGGAGTGTTGTATGCTTGGTACTGCACACATGTTTTTAGTTTTGAAAGTTGTTGGCATCCAAATATATATGTGTTAATCTGACTTTGACATGAATAATTTGTTTCTAGTCCTTCTACACACTAAGCCCATTTTTTCATGGTTATGTTTATGTTCTTATCAGTTTTGTTTCTTGTAGGCCACATGCCATCCTGATAATATTTTGTGACTTGTGCTGTTTAGGTTGAGGATTAGATGCAGGAAGGAGCAAGCAGTTAGAAGAGATTGGATGAGAATAAGATGCTAGGAACAAGTAGAAAATAGAAGAGATAATATATGTGGTGTCTTGTTTGTGTGCTTTGTATCAGATTAAGTCACTTTATGTGTGTTTGGTATATGTGTGTTTGGTAGCTCAAAAGTAGTTCTGCTATCAACTTTTATTTTCAAATATTTTTATGTATGTAATTTGGGCGTTGAAAATAAGTTTGGCCCACATATGTACAGAATTGGATTGGTCTCTAAATTTATGGGATATATGGAAATATAATTTCTAATATGGCTGAGCCCATTTATTTCTCTAAATTTATGGGCTATTTGGAAATCTAATTTCTAACATGGGCTGAGCCTATAATAAATGGGCCTGCAATTAGGTTGCCACATCACCATCCATGCTGGTCTAGTGGTCATGTGGCGGTTCATTCTGTGACGAATATTTATCCTAGGGGATATTTATTTTCGTCACTAATTTTGGGCCTGGGCCTGGGCTGGGTTAGGCTGGGCTAGTGGGTTTATGGTCACGTGGATCTGGTAGTCTCGTGACGTACCAAAATATGCTTCCGTGATGAAAGTTTCTTCTTTCGGAAGTTTGTTACGGTAGACCTAACAGGACGCGCCTTCTAAGATGAATGCAAATTTGTCCCGAAAACCTTCTCTGACGTATTTCACATTTACAGTGACAAAAATCATTCGTCACGGATGCATTGATTTTCAGTAGTGTTTGTAGACGTGGCCTGGCTCGCGTCGCTCGGCGACCAGGACAGTACTAACCACATGGGTGGTTGCCACTATGTAGAGAAGTTCTTCGTCGGGCTCTGGGCCGTGAGGACTGGTGGGTTAGTAAGGAATTCTTTGAGCTCCTGGAAGGCTCTAGAAGCATCGTCGTTCCATACGAACTTGTCCGCTTTTCGAAGCAGCATGAAGAAGTGGAGTCCTTTGTCGCCGAGTCGACTGATGAATCGACTCTGGGCCGCCATGCACCCGGTCAATTTCATCTAGTCTTTCTTGCACCGAGGGGGCTTCATTCTCCTAATGGCATTGACCTTGGTGGGGTTGGCCTCGATGCCTCAGTTACTGACTATGAAGCCGAGTAACTTACCCGAGGGGACACCGAAGACACACTTTCTTGGGCTGAGCTTCCATTTGTATCTCCTGAGATTTTCAAATGTTTCGACTACGTCAGCTATGAACTGATCATATGACCTAGTTTTGACTACTACGTCATCAACGTAGGCCTCAACGTTGCGCCCGATCTGCCCCTGGAGGCATCTCTGGATGGCCTTCTGATATGTGGCGCCCGCATTTTTAAGGCCAAACTCATGGTGTTGTAGCAGTACACCCCGAAGGGTGTGATGAACGAAGTCTTCTCTTGATCCGACTCCTTGAGGGCGATTTGATGATACCTTGAGTAGCAATCAAGGAACGGGAGGAGGACGCACCCGGCCGTAGAGTCAACGACCTGGTCGATGCGAGGAAGAGGGAAGGGATCTTTAGGGCAGTGCTTGTTGAGATCCGTATAGTCAATACACATTCTCCATTCACCATTTTGCTTTTTTACAAGGACTGGGTTTGCCAGCCATTCGGGGTGTGTGACTTCACGAATAAATCCCGCGACTAGGAGCCGAGTAACTTCTACCCTAATAGCCTCCTTCCGATCTTGAGCGAAGCGCTGGAGTCGTTGCTTGACGGGTCGCGCCTTTTCATCGAGATCGAAGGAGTGCCCAGCCTCCTCCCTCGGAATGCCTGGCATGTCAGAGGGCTTCCATATAATGATGTCCCAATTAGCGTGGAGGAAGGAGGTGAGCGCATCTTCCTATGCTTTGTCGAGGTCTGCCCCGATGAGGGTGGTCTTGTCTGGGTCCTTGTCCCTGAGGAGAATGGTGTTCGTCGCGTAGCTGGGCTGCAACTGTGACTCGGTGGCTGGGTCGTTCGCCGGGATGGGGATGTCCTCTGGAGGCATCGCCTATGCTGACTCGGCGATCAGGACGGCGTTCTTGGTCCTCTCCAGTGCTTCTGAGATGTTTATGTTCTCGGTCTCACAGAAGTGGGAAGTCTGCAAGTCACCATAGATGGGGAGCACACCGTTAGGAGTAGGCATCTTCAGGACAAGATACGTGTGGTGTGGAACGACCATGAACCTAGCGAGGGCGGGCCTCCTTAAGATTGCATGGTATAACATCTCGAAGGAAGCCACCTCGAAGTGGATGTGCTCTGTTCTGTAGATCTCCCGGGTGATATGGCTGACCGGAGTCGAGCCTGAGCCGGGGATGATGCCGTAGAAGGCCTATTGGATCGGAACCAAGGAGGTCATATCATACCCCATGCTCTTCAGCGTCTTGGAAAAGATAATATTGAGGCCACTGCCTCCGTCGATGAGCACCTTGGAGAGGCGCACCTGGCTAACAACCGAACTGACCATGAGTGGGTAGGAGCCAGGGCTAGGTAGATGGATCCAGTGGTCGCGCCGATCAAAGGTGATCGCGACCTCGGACCAGCGCAAGGGTTCGACTGGGTGTTGGAACACAGAGTTGACCTCACGCTAATCAAGCTTGAGGCGATGTCATCACCTTGGGGCCCTGGAGCCACCATAGATGAAGTTAACCGCCCGGTCAGCCTCCTAAAAGTCCGCTGGGGACTTGTCGCCTTGGTCGTCCCGATCTCGCCTGGGCGAGTCCTTCCGGCGTCCTCGACCCTGGGAGGTTTTTGAGCTGCCAGGCTTGTCTCGGTCATCGTATCGAGGGCGCTTGGGGTCATCCTGAGCCACACTATTGCAGAGTCCGTGACACTCACGCGCTGTGTGGTTGGAGTCCTTGTGTCAGGGGCACTTCCCGTCGAGGAGTCGATCCAACTCCTTCTGGTTGAGGGAGGTGCGCTGTCGGGGTCGATCTGCAACTGCGATGGTGTTGTCGGGACCATGCTTGCACTCCTGTTGCTTGGACAACTTGGGACGGTCGTTGTGCTTTCCGGAGTTATGCCGAGGCGGTCGACCGTCGGTTCGTTGACGATCATCGTGTCGCAGCTTGGGTCGGTCGTCGGGGTGACGCCGATCCTTATGGTGATGGTGCGCCTTCTCAGCATCCTCCATGTTGGCGTGTTTGTTGACGACGACCTTCATCTCGGAGATGGTTTTGGGGTTGCTCTCGAACATCTTGCGCCAAAGCTTGATGTTGTGCAGCCCTTGGTCGAAGTAGTGGATGACGTCCCTGTCATCAACATCCGTAATCATGTTACGGTTGGTGAAGTACCTCTTGTTGTAGTCGCGCAGGGATTCGTTGGGTTGCTAGGTGACGCTGCCCAGATCCCATCTGGTTTTGGGACTCGAGCATGAAGCCTGGAAGTGGTTGACGAATGTGGTGCAGAGGTCCTGCCAGCTATTGATGGAGCTGGGGTGGAGTCCCTCGAGCCAGTTGAGAGCCTGGCGACTCATCATGACTGGGAAGTAGGCCGCCATGACGTCGTTATTGCCATTCGCCGCTTTAACGGCGATGGAGTAAGTGCGCAACCATGTCTTGGGGTCGGAGTCACTGTCGAACTTGCTGATGCCGACCGGCTTGAATGTAGATGGCCATGAGACACCACGAAGTCGGTTGGAGAAGGCGGAGAAGCCGTCCAGATCCCTAGTGATGTCGTCGTCGAGGTTGATCGGAGCCTGTTGCGGGCGGTGTGGACGGTTGTCGGCGTTTGCGTGGCAAGCCCCGCCTCCTTGGTTAGCACCGGGTGGACCATACTCCTCGTCGTATCTGCAGCGGTGCTCCCACTCGGCCTCCTCACGTTCGTGGTGTCGATCGTTGATGATGGGTCGGACGTCGCGGTTACGGAGTTTGGAACGCAGATCCGGTTGGTTGACCTCGTTGCCGTCGTGGTGGCGGGCTGTTGAGTGGCGAGAGCTGCTGGATTGGGCTCATAGAGCCGAGTAGTCCTTCCTCAAGCGCTGGACCTGAGCAGCAGCAACATGCAAACGAGTCCGGGCTCGTTCGAGCTTGAGTGAGTGGGGTAGAGTGTCCAGTACCTCGAATGCTGCAACCAGGTTAGCTGATGGGGTAGCGAAGACGTTCTAGCCGTCGCACTCGAGGACGAAGTCATCGTCGAGGTTCCGTGGAGTCGCAGGCGTGCGGCGGGGTGCGACCCGCGGGTTGCGACCATTGGCATTGCGGAGATCTTCTTCAGCTTGATTGATGGCGGGTTGCGACCATCGGCATTGTTGCGTTGCTCCTGGTGGTTCTGGTTGCGTTGAAGTCGTTGACGCTTGGCCTTCTCGTCTTCTCCTTCGACAGATGCCTCGTCAGAGGAAACGACAGAGATCTCCCGCCGATCCGGAGAGCTCACTAGGTTGGGTGGGAGGGTGAAGAGGACCTCCTGGTACCCCGCTTGTGGTCCTGAGACCGAGTCAGATCCAATCTGGTCAACGCTGGGTTGACTTAGATCGACAATGCGTAGCTTCTCCATTGTAGATCGGATCTAGTCCGAGTAGATGGAGCAGCTAGGTCGGAGTCCAAATGGGCCTGAGGGGCCGAGTTGCGAGGTCAGCGGAGTGCCCACTCTGCAAGCCCGATGCACTCGGCGAGGGAGGCATCGACCTGGTCCAGGCCAGCGAGGATATCGTCGATGTTAATACGTGAATGACGAGTCGTCCATGGAGGGGTTTGGGCCTCATCATGGATGGACAGGTCCTTCACCCGGTGTAGCACTGAGCTAGAGAGGGTCAGATCGGATCTGAAACCCTGGGAGCTTTTTGTCGCGGAGAAAGATGAGTTTGAGGACGCACTCCTAGGAGCGGACATCTCGGGAAAGCTTCCAAAGATGATGAAGTGGCCGGCGGTGGCCTGGATCTGGAGCGTCACTTGCGCGGAGAAGAGGACGCCGGAGTTGGATGCCATCAAGCTTGCCAAGGGGACCCTGGTGCGCCAACTGTCGGATTTGCACTCCGGCAAGTCTGCCTAGGTGTTGGCATTTCTAAACGCAATCACTAGGAACGGTTAAGTCCCTGGCAATGGCGCCAGAAATGCTTGTTGGCATCCCTTAGCGTCACCACTAGGAACGAGGGTGTTAGTCCCATCCCTAGCAGTGGCGCCGAGGAAACGCCAAGTGGTATGTCTTAACGATTACATAATGAATCCGCAAGCGCACGGATATACCGTTGAAGCATTTCACCCGGAGAGTATTCGAGTATCGTTATTTATATTTCCCCAAAGGAGGGCATGATGTAAAAGAGTTTACTTGGTACATAATCGAGATGGCATGAATAAGATATAGACTATAACAATACAGGGGTAAGTTATGATAAAGATATGAATGAGGGTAATGTGACACACATAACCTGCCCAAACTCAGATAAAGAATAAACTAATAAACCTATGGGTTAGTGGGAGCATAGGCATACAACAGAGTCCTAATAGTATCTATTCAGGCAAGCAAGGGTCATGCAACATACACATGGTTAGGACTACAGGTGCTGGAAAATTAAGGATACCAGGGAGAATGTCCCGTCCCGGAGAACATCCGAACCATTACATCTTTCAGAAATCCTACACCGTACTCAAACGTCGGGGAGTACACTAACCACGAAGCATCTTCGTAGCGGATGGATAGGGCTGTCACAACCTGCTGTCTACCCCAGTCACACCGTGGAGCACGATCATATTTGAAGGATCCCGCATACACGAGCACCACGCTCGTGTATGAAGTCACTACCTCAGCGCCCCCGGGTCTCCCACCCTTCGGATGGAAGAGTAAGACGCTAAGGCAAGCCCTAAGGCACAACGAACCAATATCCTTACCCAGATCATCTGGCCTAATCATATATAAAGCATAACTAGTGTAGCACCAAGCCATGATATGATTAACTAGCAAGACAGCATAACAATGCAAAGCATGATATACTACTTGGATAGCAAAACAACCAAGACTCAGCTCTGCATTAAGAATAGAGTACCGACTATTCGAATACAAAGCCATTACCAAGGCCGAGGACTGCTCTCCGACCCTGAGGATGACTCGTTTCGCTAAGAGAAATACTAGCCTAGCTCCACTACCGTAAGGAGTACAAGTCTCAAGTGTGAGAGAGGGAGAGAGGCTCAAGTGTGTTGTGTGTGTAGAATGGGGGGGGGGGGGGGGGGGGCGGGGGAGGGCCTCCTTTTATAGTCTCCAAGGTCGGTTCCTTCCATCCTTTGATATAGAAATATTATCTTCTGGAATCAGGAGGCTTGGCGGCGACTCTTCCTCGAAGTGCACCTGGACGCGATGATGTAAAAGAGTTTACTTGGTGAGGAATCATACACAATGAGTGATTTGAGATATTATTTGAGGAACTTTGAAATTTCTTTTGAAAAAACTTATAAGAGTTTATATTTTCCCAAAGGAGGGCATGATGTAAAAGAGTTTACTTGGTACATAATCGAGATGGCATGAATAAGATATAGACTATAACAATACAGGGGTAAGTTATGATAAAGATATGAATGAGGGTAATGTGACACACACAACCTGGCCAAACTCAGATAAAGAAATAAACTAATAAACCTACGGGTTAGTGGGAGCATAGGCATACAACACAGTCCTAATAGTATCTATTCAGGCAAGCAAGGGTCATGCAACATACACATGGTTAGGACTACAGGTGCCGAGAAATTAGGAATACCAGGGAGAATGTCCCATCCCGGAGAACATCCGGACTGTTACATCTTTAAGAACTCTACACCGTACCCGAACGTTGGGGAGTACACTAATCACGAAGCAGCTTTGTAGCGGACGGACAGGGTTGTCACCACCTGCCGTCTACCCCAGTCACACCGTAGAGCATGGTCATATTCGAAGGATCCCACATACCCGAGCACCACGCTCGTGTATGAAGTCACTATCTCAGCACCCCCGGGTCTCCAACCCTTCGGATGGACGAGTAAGACGCTAAGGCAAGCCCTAAGGCACAACAAACCGATATCCTTACACAGATCATGTGGCCTAATCATATATAAAGCATAACTAGTGTAGCACCAAGTCATGATATGATTAACTAGCAAGGCAGCATAACAATGCAAAGCATGATATACTACTAGGATAGCAAAACAACCAAGACTCAGCTCTGCATTAAGAATAGAGTACCGACTATTCGAATACAAAGCCATTACCAAGGGCGAGGACTGCTCTCCGGCCCTGAGGACGACTTGCTTCGCTAAGAGAAATAGTAGCCTAGCTCCACTACCCTAAGGAGTACAAGTCTCAAGTGTGAGAGAGGGAGAGAGGCTCAAGTGTGTTGTGTGTGTAGAATGAGGGGGTGAGGGCCTCCTTTTATAGTCTCCAAGGTCGGTTCCCGCCATCCTTTGATATGGAAACATTATCTTCTGGAATCAGGAGGCTTGGCGACGACTCTTCCTCGAAGTGCACCTGGGCGGGAAGCAGTCCAGGGTCGGCCGACCCCTAGGTGGCGCCTCCCCGGCTCTGCCTTCTCCTAAGTCACTGGCAGGTGGGCCTGGTCTTATCCCTTGGGTGCTGGTTCCTTGGGCTGCCCATTTTCTCTGCCAAGTGAGCCCTCGTTGCATGTTGCAACGAGTGATCTTCTGTGTATGTTTTGCTGCATATTCTTTGTGTTCTCTTCTTATTTCAGTCTTGTACTCCTGCAAAGGCTAGATAGACAATACATCTGTGGAACTAGGGTAGTGATACAATTATGCGAGTAAGATATATAGTTTTCCTTTGTTTGTGAGTATAGTTGACGATCGGGTTTTGCACTTAATGACCGTCAACACTAGGGTAGCCCCAAGCACTAGATTTGTAGGCGGGGTGGATCGAAGAGAGCCGGTGAGCTTGATGGTAACACGAGGACGCAATGGCTAGGGTTTTGGGAGTTGTAGGAATGGCTTGATGGTAACGGAGCGTAATACCCTACGTCTTGTGTTCAGGGTTTGTATTATGAGTAGCAATGGCTATGGTTTTGGTAGTTGTAGGAATTGTGATGATGCGTTCTATGGGTACCCCCACGACACCCTTATATATCTGAGCAGCCGTGGGTTACAAGTTAGGGTAAATCTACTCGGGTTTGTTACAAGGAACCCAATCGGTTGAGATACACAAGTTATGCCTATCCATTGGACCTAGATCCTGACCCTGGGGGATCCCACCCATCATTCAGCCGAGTGCCTGTACGCCGGGTCGTTTATGCGGAGTCGTTCAGCCGGGTGGCCATCTCCACTCGGTAGGGAGGTACCTAGGTCTACCTCCATCAGATGCCAATGAGAAGATGGCTCGAGAGCTCAAGGTGGTCATGTAAGCGAATACCGAGCTGCACCGGCTGAGGGAGGGCGCTGAGGGCCGGGAAGTGCTCACGGAAGAGAAGCTTTAGCTGGAGAAGCAGCGCTGCGAAGGTAACTGCCCTTGTACCTAAGAGCTTACCTATTCTGTTGAGTTGCTCGTGCTTATACAGAGTCCCGTTTGGCCGATGCCCGGGCAGACCTCGACCAGCTGATGGCCAAGATCGACTTTGTGCTGGTTGCTTTTGAGCCGGAAGGAGTTGCCCTAGCGGAAGAAGCAGCGAGATGTCTGGACACTGCGCAGGATCGCCTCAAGGCCTTCGTCAGGAAGACGGCAAAGGACTCAGTGCAGCTCGCGATTGCCCTGGTGAAGTCCCATAACCCTGAGGTGGATCTGGATCCCGTGGGAGAGGGCGTCGCAGAGGACTGCACCGATGCCGAGTGGGACTCCCATTTCACCACAGTTGGACCCCTTGCTGAGTGCATCATCGACCAGGTGAACATATGAAGGATTGTTAGTTCATCAAAAACATTATGGGGCCAAGCGTTGGCCAAAAAACAATATTTATTTTGGTTGTAATGTTTTATTTTTATTCTGTTCCGTAGCCGAGTGGTTTTCTGATTTGGCCGAGTGGTTAGAATGTCGGCCCTGCGATATGCCTTTGCCCATTGTGTAGAGAGCTGGTCATCAGGCACGTGATGGGCGCGGGTGACGCAGAGCGGTTCCAGGATGCAGAGGGTTGGTATCAGTCCCCTGTTCGGTTAGGTTATTAGCTGACGCGAACGGTACTAGTGCGAGTTGGCATGGCCGCATCGCAACCCCCGAGCGTGCTGGACGAGTCGGAAAGGGCAATACCAAGTCATTTTTAGGCATAAATGATAGACAATATATTATGAGGATGGAGGCAATGAAATGCTCTTATTATTATTAGAAAGGTTAAGGTACATAGCTGCGGGCTCTTCTTATGGGTAGAAGCGCCGAAGGTGCTCAATGTTCCATGGGTTGCCGATGTCCGTGCCATCTTCCCTTTGTAAGCGGTAGGTGCCAGGGGCAACGACTGCGCCGACGACAAAGGGACCTTCCCATGGGGAAGATAACTTGTGTGCACCAGTAGTAGATTGAACGCGGAAGAACCTGGTCGCCTATGTTGAAGTCCCGCTCATGCACGTTCCGGTCCTGGTAGCGCCAGAGCTGCTATTCGTAGCGTGCGTGCTGCAAGGCAGCCGTGATGCGATGATCTTCGATCCGGTCGATATCATGGCGCCGAGTCATTTACGCCTTGCCTTCCTCGTAGTTTTGGATGCACGGGGCACCAAAGGTTATGTCGCTCGGGAGGACAGCCTCTGAGCCATATACTAGGAAGAAGGGAGAATAGCCTGTAGCCCGGCTCTGTTGAGTGCGTAGTCCCCATACGACCTGAGGGAGTTCCTGGATCCACTTGGGACTGAACTTCTTGAGTGGGTTCAAGATTCGGGCCTTGAGCCCCTGGAGGATCATGCCATTGGCGCGTTCCAGTTGACCATTACACCTTGGATGTGCCACGGAAGCGTAGTAGATGTCGATGCAGTGGTCCAAACAGTAGTCCTAGAAAAAGCCTCCGGTAAATGATGTGCCCAAGTCGGTGATGATCCTGTTGGGCATATCGAACCTGTGGGAGATATCTTGAATGAACTCAACCGCCTTGGCTGTTGTGGTAGCTGCGACTGGTTTGACTTCAATCCACTTGGTGAACTTGTCGATTGCCACAAATATGTGAATATAGCCGCCTACGGCTGTCTTCAAAGGTTCGACCGAGTCGATTCCCCAACTAGCGAAGGGCCAAGAGGGAGGAATCGTTCGCAAGGCCTGGGTCGGAACATGTTGTCGCAAGTGCCGTTGGCCAGTAGAAACTTTTGGTACTATTCAACCAGACCCACCTAGAGAGACGAGGTAAGAGGGTAGAGGGCTTAACTTCAGTTAGCCAACTCGTTACCCAGATAACTAGCTATTATACTAACTTGATCTACTTCGGCGGTTGGGGCGGAAGGACCTCAGACTGAGGGAGAAATGGGGGGTCCAACTCGGCCAACGATCTACTGCTATGAAAACACCTGAATGTTGTGGACTACAAGGGACGGACAAGACTGTCACCACCTGTCGTCTTCCACATCAGTTCCATGGGGTGGAACAGAACCCAAGATAACTATCAAGTCCAAGCACGACGCTTCAACTATCAAGTTACTGACTTCCGCCTCATGTTAAGGCAAGAAAAAACCCCAAATGGCTAGGCTTGCTGAACCACGCAGACAAGGGATCCCGCAGATCAAAGAAAGCAAACTAACTAGGTACTAAAAGTAAAGAGAAATACTAGTGAGACACTTAAGATTGTAACTCCTCAGGTGTTTAAATTGCTATACAAGTCTCATTAGCGTAACAATATGCTTAACTAACTAAGAAAAATTTAAAGGAAATAAATTATGAGTTGGTTTTGCTTGGATTTGAAAGTATGTGTATATGTGCATAAGTACATGTACTTTAATCAAACAAATTAAATAACTTTCACGTCAAAGCAGATATGGCTACGAAATTGAATAGGCACACCATCAGTGACATGATAAACAAAAGTCTAGTTGAAGCCTAGGAGAGAATACAATTTTTTTTTGCCCAGGAAATGACGTGCCCTCCGAATCAAGCTTTTTGAGTTTTCAAATTAACTTTCAAACTAGAAATCAAATGAACTTTGGCCTAAAACCAAACTTGTGCAACTTTTCATTTTGAACAACTTTCATGCTCATAGATATTTGAGTTACAACACAAAAATGGGAGAAAAAGAGTGTTTTTCAATTCACCCCCTCGCCTTTCCCTTATTTTTCCACTCGGCCCCCTCCCTCCCCGGCTCTGCTCGCTGGCAGAGCTCGACGGCCACGTCGCCGGCGATGCCTGACTGGCGCTAGGCATCAAGCCAATGGCGGGCTGCCCTCACCCCCTCCCCCATGCCGCGAGTCAGCCCAGCACGCACGTGCCACGCGCACGACGGCGTGAGGCGCCTCTGCTCGCCGCCCGGGGCAGCCAATGCCGCGCGCCCGTGCTGTGCCAAGCTGTGCCCGAGTGTCCTGCGCCCCTGTGCACCGCCCTGCTCACCCAATGGCGCGCCCTAGCCCTGCCGGCACCCCTAGCCCCTCCTCCTCCCTCCCTTGCACCTATAAAGGCCGAACAGAGCTCACCTGCGCGCGCACGGATGCCGCTGCCGCCGCCCAGCTCGGCTCCGCAGCATTGTCCTTCCTCCGCCTCTGCACAGTCCAAACCGAGAGCACAAGCCCCTTCTTTGCCCCCCCCCCCCCCCCCCCCCCCCCGCGAAGCTCACTGGCCCGGCCGCCCCCCCAGCCCCGCTGGAGCGCCGCCACCCGCCGCACACCGCTGCCGCCACCCGCCGCCCGCCGTGGAACCCCCTCCTCCGCCCCTCCTCGACCCGAGCCAGACCCCAAAATCGCCCTCCTACCTCCCCACGAAGCCTCCCAGCCCAGCCCCTTTCGCTCCTCCTCGCCAGAGCTCGCCGGAGCCGAGCTCCAAGCATCGCCGTCCATGCTCCACCGTGGCGAGCCCGCCACCGTCCACCCCAGACCACACCGAAACCATCTACAGGTGCGCCATGGCCCCCTCTCCATTTTCCCCACCTTCCCCATCGCCGCCGTGGTCCGAGATGGCCGGATTTTGGGCCAAACCGAGCTCCATTGGTCAGCCATGGCGACAGGACCCAATTTCGTGGATTGGATTAGTTTTAGGGGGTTTTCTGAAAAACTGAAGGACCTAGTTGTAAAGCACGTTTTCCACCTCTATATTGAAAACAACGAATTTTGAAAATCGATTAAAAATCATAGAAAATCTGAAAAATACAAACTCAACTGTTCTGTAATCCTTAGAAGAATATCTACAACTTTTGTTACATGCATTTCTTTTGTTGCTTGCTATATTTTGCTCTAGATTAAATGGAAGGTTTAAAAGCCTTTATTTGTACCCACTGTTGTAGACAGGGGCTGAACCTGAGTTTTAGACAGTAGGTTAGTTTCTTGATGTGTAGACCAGTGTAAAAAGTTCAGGACCAGAACCCATCTCTAGCTAAACTTTTTGTTAGACTTTGTTTTATGCCTTGAAGATATAGAACTAATTTTTCCTACTGTTCTATATTGATTCATGATATGAAACATTTTCTGTGCTATTATATTGATACCTTGATGCCACAAAAAAAGTTTAGGAATTTTTACCTTTCTGTAACCTACTTATATAATTTTTGAGGTGGAGAAATGCATTAAATCAAAGTAATAAGTGTTTTTGCTTGAAAAATGTCCATCTTTTTACTATAGGATACTTTGGGTTAGGTCATGCTTTATAAAAAGTTTCATACTCAGAAACCATGTAAAACATCCTATAGAAATTAATCTTTATTAAAATAGGTGTATCTTGTCCTATTTATTATGCTCTGTATCATGCACAATAAAATCTGAAAACTTTACAGTAACCCATATATGGATAGATTAACACGTAGTAAAAGTTTTAGCATCAATACTTGCATGGTTTGTTCTGTATAAAAATAACTAGGATCTAGCAGTGGCTATGTATTACATTTTTCATGATTATTCTGCTGCATAAAAATATCTGAAATTTTTACAGTGCTTTTATCTCTGCATAATGTGCTCTAAATAAAAATGTCATCACCAGAAGTTACCCAGACCAGTGTTTATGCTTAGAAAATTAAGTTTCCAATATAACACAACCCCTTCTTGTTTAATGAAGTTAAATAGTTTAAGATGTACTCTATTAACGATTGCCCAAGAAAATCGTAACTAAGTAACTTCACAACTATATTTTGTGGACTACAACTTTATCGTGAAGGAAAATAATCGTCATATACCATCACTACAACTTACACTTGTTCATTCATATCGAATCGACTACTCTCGCTGACGGAACGTGCGAGCTGGTGCCCGAGTCCGAGAGTGAGCAGCGTGAAGCTTAAGTGAATCTAGCTGAAGTTTTCGAAGACCCGAACCCAAGTTCGGAAGAGCCCAAGGCTAGCTTTTCTCAGGAAGGAAAGCCCCGGAGCATGAACCGTGTTTTTCTAAATTATGCAACTTAATACTCTATTCTACTTGTGCATTAAGTTTGTAGGAGTTGGATGAAAACTTAGTTGCATGATCTTAGGTACCCATGCTCTGAACACTAGATGTAAGGTTCGATAGAATGCTATGCTAATAGGACTCGGTAAAAGTCGAGTGATTTCCTGTCACTCGCGAGAATATAGGAGTTGAATATTTACTACATGCTGCAATCATAAGGTCGACGGACGGGGCTATGGTGCGATGTTCAAGTTGATGATTGATGTCCCGTCTGTTTAGTGAAAAAGGCTAAGGCTGCAGTGTGTGGTAGTGGTGGTTAAGTCTTTGAACGTACTAACTACATACCGAGAATATGGTAATCGGTAAGCTTAAGTACCTAATCGGACCGGCAAGTGGACAACATCCCACCGTCTCAATTTCTGTTCCATGCGCGCACATGGTGGGTACAGAGCTGGGCTCTGTAGTCTCGGATGGTGGCCCTGATCCACAACCTAGGAAGAAAGGGGAAAGGTTGCACGTGTGACTCTAGGAGTAACCACGTGACGTGTGTTTATGTTTCCCTTGCAAGGTTAAGAAATTCAATTCAAATCATCCGTTTCTCGCGGTTATTGAGACTGCTTGACCCTTTTACCACATAGAGTAAGAAATGGAACAATGATGATGATTAATCTTGTCGGATGCAAATTAATTCTTTCACCATGTATGATATTGGATAGTTACTTACTTAGAATGGATAAAGAAATCTAGAACTTGGAGCTACAATATGAAAGTAAGGACCTACTTGTATATGCTTTTCGGCAAAACAAACCCCTCAAGCCAAAAGCCTTGCATGTCTAGGAGTCGGCTAAGTATATTCCACTAGTCGGGTAAGCCTTGCTGAGTATTAGTATACTCAGCCTTGCTTGTGGCTTATTTTCAGGTGATACTTTTGAGAACATGATCGCTAGTTTGAGTTGGCCGTGTACTCTTCCTCCTGGTTGGTCGGTGGAATGGGATGTGTCCCCAGCCAATGATGATAATGCCGAGTGATGTCTCGTACGGGCTTCATCGAGACATCATGTATCGTCGAGTAGTTTATCGTTGATTTTCCGCTGCATTGAACTTTGAAGAACTCAATTATTTTGAACTCTGAAGTACCTTGTTTTGTGAATTCGAACTCAGTTGTAATAATAATTTATGATGAACCCTGTGATGTAAAATTTTTGGAATGTTGTATCCTCTGGGCTCACCTTCGTGTGAGTACTTTGTATGTGTGGTTTCGATCGGCAAAACCGTGGTTGTATCGGGAGGTTACCCGATAGACCAGTGGATTACTCCGTTTGAAGTGCGAGTTAGCCCTGATTACCCTTGTGGTGATGGTTAGCGCACTTGAGCCGGATTAATTCACGTGGTTCTGCCACAAAGATAAACGAGAAACTTACTTTGATAATATTCCCCTGAGGTGGATACAAAAGTGGAGAAGGACCAAGAGAAAACCCCGGCTCCTTTCCTAGCTTGGCTCGTGCACAAGCTCTCACCTCACACTCTCCCTATTCTACAACCGAACTAGAGTAACTAAGAATCTCACTTCTCTTAGGAATGGTGTGTGTTACAAGTGGGAAGTGAATCTATATTTATAGCAGCTAGAGGTAGGTAACCGGTGAAGGGCGTCAAGACAACGCAACCATGGCGGTTAACATAACATCCACGCGAAGTTGGGCGCTAGAGGCCGCCAAGTGGGGCCGGGCGGCCTCCCCCAGGCCGGCCGGCCGAGGGTTGGTGCCATCTGGCACCGCCTCTTTTGTGGACGCTCCTGATCGCCTCCTGGTGTCGGTGGCAGTTGCTTTTTGGTTAAGCAACCGTTTTGGGCATGCAGGTGGGCCCTTCGATCCGTGTGTGAAGCCTTTCGGGTTCTCAGATCAATCCGACTTCAAGTGCATAATCCTTGATCATCCTGGTCGTGTTTCTTTTTTCCTTGATTGGTGACATGGCCAGAAGAGGGGGAGCCAGGCCGGCCGGCCTGGGATTTCTCCCAGTTCGGCCCAATTACACACACTAAGTTCCTGAGATGATAAATGTGACAAAACATGTGGAACTTGTCAGTGTGGTTAGTATTAACTCAGATTTGACTTATAAATCATGAAAACCGGAGAAATGTTGGCGGTAAAAATCATCGAAATCGATTGCCAACACAGCCCCACACCTAGACTTTTGCTCGTCCCGAGCAAAATGATTGAAAATAGATCCCGAGGACTAAGGAACTTTAGGGTCATGGTCCTCAAAGAATTTTGAATATATATTCCGACACTGTTCCTCATACCTTGGATTCCAGGTGGCTAACGCCTTCTCTTTCACCTATTGATCTCCAGAACAAGTCATCGCGAAGCCTGATTCTTCTTATTCCCAGTGCTTGGAGAAATTCTTTTGGACCTTCAAGGCATATTCTCGTTCACTCAAGGCACTCACTCACTCAGAGCGAGGTATGAATCTTCTGAGACCTCACATGATTTCTCCTACTTCTATAGGCTTATATGTGGAGCTCGGGTAAGAGTTTGTGGCACATTCTGTATCTCCTTTGTTGCCAGCTCAAATATTTCGTACTGGAGAAACCATGTGTTTAGAGAAACTTAGCCACATGCATGTGTAAAGCGATAGTCCTTTGGTGGTAAGTACTCGAGCATCATCCATTTCCTCTCCCTCTCTCTCTCTCTCTCTCTCTCTTTTGACTCGAGTCGGATGGCTTTCCTCACTCGGTTTCTTTTTCTCTCAGGGGGGATAATGAGCTGCTTGAGGACCACACTCTTCTGGACTTTCAGACTTTGAATGTGTACGTGGGTGACTAAGAGTACCAGGGTGCACAACAGTTCTCCTGAGGCGAAGAGATTTGATCAAGCTCAAGGGCACAGAAAGGCTATGTGGGTCTTAGAGATTTTATCAAACTAAGTATATGGCTATGGATAGGATTTGATAGCCGAGAGTTGCCTTTTCGTTCTTATGAATTCTCCAAGACTTTGAAATCAGAAAGATCAGCGCTTGCAAGTTATTATATCATAAAAATCAATAGGCAGAAGATCAGGCGATCCTATCATAAAGTTCTAAGGGTTACAGTACTTTGCAAGCGAGATGTAACTTAATTATTCTTTAATTCTCATGAAAGGATTTCATCTCTTCCTGTTTGGTTTGATCAAATTTTAATTTGTTTAGAAAAGGATACGAATTTGAACCAAAGGCAGGAACAATAGAGGTAAAAAGGGTGCAAACCGTTGTGACGAGAAGGCGCCGCGCTGGCGGCTGCCAGGTGGAGCCGGCCGGCCTGGGTCTGTGGCCGTTTCACGAAGGGCAAGTCCCACAGGCTCAGGCTCGGTTCCATCATGACAGTGCATCATGCCCTTTTGGCATGTTTGTTACACTCTCAGGCCGGTCGGCCTGGTACAGGCCGCCTGGCTTGGGTTCGAGTCGATCCGTGCTCATTTTGGCGCAGTGAGCTCGTGACGTACTGTAACTTGCGAATCTTGATGCACTTCGACACAAATTTAGTCCAGGGGTGTGTGGTTGGCACACAAGTGTGCACCAACCGCACGAGACAAAGCATGATTCAAAATTCCTCTTTATTGAAATAAAATTTGGGGTGTTGCATGAATACTATTGTTTGAAAATAAAAATTAAGAAGGGAAACAAAGGCAACACCTAAACTAAAAACCCGAATCTAGCCTAGTCCTTAAGTTTCAGCTCGAGCGCCGCGAGCTGCTCCCTTAGTGCTTGAATTTCCGAGCACTCTTCCTTCTCGCCACTGTCCTCATCATCCCCAAAGTAGTCCTCGCTGTTGGGGCTGTGACGAGGGGTCCTTGGCTCCACCATTTGCAGGCACTCAACCTGCACTCCGTGTTCATTCGATGATGAAAGAATGATGTGCGTGCCCACCACCTTGTTTGGGGGTGCACCCCTTGTGGATGGCGTGCACGCACCATAATGCATGCGGGGCCTTGACCCTGGGACCTTAGGGAAGGTCCCCACGAGATGAGGCGGCGTCCGGAGCAGATACGGTGCCGACCGGCCTCCCCTAGGCTGGCTGGCCTGGCGTTGATTCCCCTAGCTAGCAAGAGGCGGGGAGAGCGACTCTGCCAGCATCACCAGCTCGAAGATTCGGGCGTCACTTGGAGGGCCTCGGTTGTGGGTAGATTTTGATGGCGCCGAAGGAGAAGTCATGGGTTTGGCTACTGACTTCGGTGTCGTGGGAGAGGACTAAGCAGCCATGATCGCGAACTCGAGGTAGTGCGGGTTTCAGGAAGTGGAAAGTGTCCAAGGGTTTAAGATGGTGAAGATGAAGTGCCCTTCGAAATTTGAAGAGGGTTTCAAGATCGGATCCCCCAAAATTCCCGACGAGGAGAGCGGATAAGAGACTTTGAAATTTGAAACGCTGCAAAACGGCTCGGGGCCAGGCCGGCCGGCCCCAACTTGTCAGGTGAGCGCTCCGGGCTTCGTGAAGTTTCTCCTCTCCTCGTGTACTCCTGATTTTCTGAGGGTTTTGGCTAGAAAAGGTGGAAAGAAAAGAAAAGAAAGGAAGAAAAAGAATCTATCCTACGATACGGCCTCTTTAAGGTCCGGCGATGACAATAGGCGAGATTTATAGCTCGGATAACTCGTAGACATCTATTTCTTCGAGTTCCGGTATTTCGGGCTCGAGACATATTTTGAATCTCTGGCCATTGGCCTTGAAAATATTTCCGTCATCGTCCTGGAGGGTTATAGCGCCGTGATCGGCAGCTTCGATTACTAGGTAAGGTCCTTCCCACTTACTTCTAAGCTTACCATGACCAAACAACCGAACGCAAGAGTTAAAGAGTAGTACCTTATCTCCCACCTTGAAATGCTTGATCTTGATTCGCTTGTCGTGCCATCGTTTTGTCCGTTCCTTGTACAACTGGAGCTGTGGAAGGCCTTCTCCCTCCATTCGTCCAATTCAGCTAATTGGATTTGTCGTTTCACTCCAGCTCATTGGAGATCCATGTTCAACTTCTTGATTGCCCAATGGGACTTGAATTCCAGCTCAACCAATAAATGGCAAGTTTTTCCATAGACCAGTTGGTAGGGTGTCATACCTATCGGAGTCTTGAAAGCTGTTCGATAAGCCCATAGTGCCTCGGGTAGTTTGCTTCTCCATCCCTTCCCCATAGCATTTTACTGTCTTTTGCAAAATGTTCTTGATTTGCTTGTTTGATGTTTCTACTTGACCGCTTGTCTGGGGTGGTACGGAGTTGCAACCCGGTGGTCTACTCCCAACTCGCTCAGATACTTCCTGAATGTCTTATCAATGAAGTGTGAGCCTCCATCACTGATCACGATTCTTTGAATCGGCTTCAATGCATGGAAGTGCTTCAACCCATTTGGACACATAGTCCACAGCCACCAAGATGTATTCGCACTGCTATGAACCCATGAAGTCTATTCCCCAGACATCGAATATCTCCACTTGATGGTTGCTCTTCAGTGGCATAGCATCTCGGGAATTGATGTTCCCATGCTTCTGACATCTTGGGCATCGCCGCACAAATTCCTTCGCATCTCCATACATGGTTGGCCAGAAGAATCCACTCTGCCAAACCTTAGCATGGGTCCGGAATGCTCCGTAATGCCTTCCATATGGCGAGGACTGTCAACGCTCAAGAATCTTGTGGGTCTCACATAGCGGGATGCAGTGGCGGAGTAAACCATCAGCACATACCTTAAAGAGATAGGGGTCATCCCATAGGTGATACTTGCTGAGGTGGATCAATCTTTTTCTATCTTCTCTAGGAGGTATATATCCGGCCACCATGAATTCACTAAGTTGGCATACCATGGGCTGGATGTAGTGACCTTCAGGAGAGTGTCATCTCTCAAGTAATCGTCGATCGGTAGATCAGTTCCCTTGTATTGCATTCTTGAGAGATGGTCTGCCACACAATTATCTGCTCCTTTCTTGTCTCTGATTTCCATATCAAATTCTTGTAGAAGTAGAATCTAGTCGTGGCTTTGCATCCTTCTTGGTAAGGAGGTACTTCAATGTAGCATGATTTGTGTATACTATCACCTTGGCACCGACCAAGTAGGATCTGAACTTGTCAATGGCGAACACCACTGCCAAAAGTTCCTTCTCCGTTGTTGCATGGTTCAACTGAGGTACGGTCAATGTCTTGCTTGCATAGGATATGGCATATTGCTGCTTATCCTTGCATTGACCAAGCACTGCGCCGACGGCGTAGTCACTTGCATCGCACATGATCTCGAATGGAAGACTCCAATTCGGTGGTTGTATGATGGGTGCGGACACCAGTGCCTTTTTGAGGGTATAGAAGGCTATGAGGTAGTCTTTGTTGAAGTTGAATGGAGTCTCCTTGGCCAGGAGACTTGTCAGAGGCTTGGCAGTATGGGAGAAATCCTTGATGAATCTCCTATAAAAGCCCACATGACCTAGAAAACTCCGAACTCCCTTGACATTTGTCGAGGGCGAGAACTGCTCAATGACTTCGATCTTAGCTCAATCCACTTCTATCTCTTTTTATGACACTTTATGTCCAAAGACAATTCCTTCTCTGACCATGAAATGACACTTCTCTCAATTAAGGACTAAGTGCGTTTCGTGGCAGCTCTTGAGAACTTTATCCAAATTCTCAAGGCACTCTTCGAAGCTCTTGCCATAGACTGAAAAATCATCCATGAAGACTTCCATGACATTCTCAATCAAGTCAGAGAAAATCGCCATCATGCACCGTTGGAATGAAGCAGGTGCGTTGCAGAGACCAAACGACATTCGCCTGTAAGCGAACGTGCCGTAGGGGCAGGTGAAGGTAGTCTTGCTCTGATCATCAGGATGAATAGGAATTTGATGATAACTGGAGTATCCGTTGAGGTAGCAGAATAACGAGTGTTTGGCCAGCCGTTCAAGCATTTCGTCGATGAAGGGAAGGGGGAAGTGATCCTTCCGGGTAGCCTTGTTCAGCATCCGGTAATCGATGCACATCCTCCATCCAGTAACTATCCGCTGAGGTATGAGCTCATTTCTCTCATTCTGGACAACTGTCATGCCCCCCTTCTATGGGACTACTTGAACTGGGCTGACCCACTCACTATCTTTCATGGGGTAGATGATACCTGCGTGTAGTAGCTTCAGAACATCTTTCTCAACTACCTCCCACATCGCATTATTTAGTCGTTGTTGATGGTCGTTATTCGACCATCGTCCGTCAACATCTCGGGAATAATTCAAAGTTTTTCATTATGTTCCATGCATATTTTATTTAAAATAATAAAATTTCACAAGTTTTACATGAAGTGTCTATACAGGAGCAAGTGTACCAAAGATGGGCCGTTTTGGGAGAAATCCCAGGCCGGCCGGCCTGGTCCCCCCTCATCTGGGCACGTCATCGATCCAGGAATCAACAAACACACCCAGGAGGATCATGCATCGTGCACTTGAAGTCGGTTTGATCTGAGGACCCGAAAGGCTTCACACACGGATTCAAGGGCCCACCTGCATGTTGAAGTCGTGCACTTGAAGTGAGTAGCACAATCAACCCCAAAGGCACTACATTGGATAATGTTCGCCTTCGTTTGTTCCCATTCTCTTTGCTGGGCAAAGCAAAGACGTGGTTCTACACCAACAAGGCAGACTTCACTACTTGGAATGACTGCTCCAACGCATTCCTAGCCAAGTATTTCCCAGTGGGCAAAACCAATGCCCTCAGGAACAGGATCTAGAGTTTCCAACAACTCTAGGATGAAACCATCCCGGAAGCCTGGGAAAGACTCTTGGATTACATAGCAGCTTGTCCACATCATGGCATGGAAGAGTGGTTGATTATTCAGAACTTCTTCCATGGCTTGAGTCACAGAGCGCAAGACCACAACGATGCAGCAGCAGGAGGAGCATTCTTCTCTCTGGATGTTGCACGGGCCAAGACGCTCATAGATAAGATCGCCTCCAACCAAAGTTGGAAGGGAGAAAGGCAACCAGGCCGCCCGAAAGGAGTAGATATGCTGGCAGCCAAGATGGATCTCCTCACGAAGAAGTTAGAATCTCTGAACCAAGAGGTCAATCAGATCATGGACTCGAGGATCTCATGTGAGACATGTGGTGACACTGGGCATTTGGGCAACAGGTACCCATTAACACAGAGGATGTGAATTTTGTTGGAAACAACTTTCCCAACAATTCAGGATATCATCCTCAACAGCAAGGGTGGAACTGCAAGCCCAACCTCCCCTTCGGTCAACAGCAAGGTAACAATTTTAATAACAATTTTCAGCCTTCTCTAAAAGACCTAGTTTACAGCCAGAAACAAATTAATGATAACATTAGCAAGAAATTTCAAGCTAATGATAAAATTTTGGAGTCTCTGGCTGCACAACTAGAGGGTTTTAACTCTGTTATTAAAAAACAGTTGAGCTTCAATAAAATGATAGAAACTCAAGTAGCTCAACTAGCCTCATCGTGCCTAACCCTAACACGGGGAAGCTGCCTGGGCAACGGAAGTTAACCCAAAAGAGAAAGTGAATGCCGTGACTACGCGGGCTGGAAAGTCCACGCAGGATCCACCCTACCACAGGATGCAGGTTCACGGCGGGAGACCGTAACCGCCAGGGATACCATTGCTGAAGACGAGGTGCAGAGGAGGCTCACGGAAGCACCTCTGCTACCTACGGAGAAGCTGAGGAAGCCCCAAGGATTACCGTTTCCGGAACGGAGAAGGAGGCCGGTGGTCGACGAACAATTCGACAAGTTTGTCGAGGTAATCAAGAAGTTGTATGTCAATGCAGGTACCTACGTATGCCAAGTATATCAAGGATATTCTTGGAAACAAGAAGAACCTACTGACTATCGAGGTAGTACAACTCATAGAAGAGTGTAGCGCAGCTATACTCGATCCTCTCCGGAGAAAAAGAAAGACCTAGGATGTCCCACCATCACATGCTCAATCAGGACTCAATACTTTAAACATGCACTCTGCGACTTGGGGACAAGCGTCAGCGTCGTGCCTAAGGTAGTCTATGACAAACTTAATCATCATGCGCTTGTTCCTACTGCCATGTGTTTGCAGCTAGCGGACCAATCAGTTCGCTACCCTGCGGGCATCGCCGAAAATATTCCGGTGAAAATCCGGAACTTTTTCGTCCCCGTAGACTTCATCGTCCTAGACATGAAAGTCGACACCAAGACCCCTCTCATACTAGGGAGGCCATTCTTGAGCACCAAATGCACATATCGATGTGGGAGCTGGGGAAATCCAGCTCAACATCAGTGGGCAGAAAGAGAAGTTCTCCTTCAGATCGAAGGTAGAAAAATGTTCCCAAGTCAAGACAGTCAACCGGAAAGAACAATCCAAAAAAAAGCTTGATAAAGAGCCTGAGAAAAGATCCAAGAAGAAATCGGAGGATCTAGCCATTTCTGCCATTGAAAGCCTGATCGAGCTCGTAGAAAGCATACGAATTCGAGAGAAGAAAATCAAGGTGCATAACCTAAGAAATGGGAAGCGATGGATCCAACGTAAGAAATTTCTGGAATCAGAGAAGAAAGAGGTCGAATCAGCCATGCCCACTGTTGGCGCTAAAATCGGCCAGACAGGAATCGGCCGATGGTCTTTAGCGTCGGACACACGACCCGGGAGAATCTGCTTAGCTCCTGTTCGGGTTATCGCCCTTGTGCGGTTAGCGCGGCGTGCCAGTCAATCTGACCTATTGATTGACAAGGAAATAAAGTATTAAATTCCAGGCGCTCCGATCGGCTGGAGTTCCGATCTGTCCTGAAGAGCGCATCGGCGGCGAATTGGCCGATTTGCTGTAAAGATGATCGGCTATGAATCAGCCGATAATCGCGTAATAATTGTAAAGAAGACTGCTGGAGCGATCTAAACAATTAGTACGGATGCAACACTTGAAATAGATCTAATCGGCTGTAAGATGATGGATCGAAGAAGAACGATGACGAAGCCGATTACTCTGATCTCAAGCTGGATAACTGGTAATAATACTAGAATAACAGGTAAAACTTGCAATCCTAGTAAATATCGATAACTGGTGAATAAATCCAAATGAAACCACAGCGATGCGCCCGTAGTTAAAGCTCGGATATTACTCGATAAGCGGAACCTACCAATTGGCCGGAGATCAAGTTGATGCAGCCCTGCCAATCCGTATGAACTCGTGAAAGAAGAAAAGTATTGGCGAAGTCGCCGACTCGAAAGTAAATTGCTGAAAAAGTAGAAGTATTGTTGTTGATTGATGTGATGATTCCTTTGCAAGACCCTGACGACTCCTATTTATACCCTAAAACTAGGACTCCTGGTCGATCACGACTTGTTACAACCTTATTTAAAAAAAACAGGAAAACTACTATATCTATAATAACTTTTAAAGGAAATAGACTCCCGCAGAATCTTCCGCCGCCGTCCCCTAATCCAATCAGAATTCTTTTCAATTACTCCTTTACCGACTTAGCGTTGCCCTGTTGACCAACTTTTGACCAGGACCCTCCGAAATAGTCCCATCCTGTTGGCGCAAGTTGTATCATCAATCGGCCGATTTCCAACTGTTACCTCAATCGGCCGATTCCTTACTGTAGCCTTTAGATCTGCCGCATCAGCCGGCCTTCTTTTCCTGACGCCGATTTAACACGTGTCAAAATCTGGCGTCAACACATGCCCCCCAGTTTTGGAGTAAAACATAACTTTTTCTTCGAAACTTTTTCTTTAATCCTTTCCTCCAAAATGGGCGCAGTAAAAATCTCCTTCCGTTCCGCGGCACAATGATTGCAATTTCCTCGGACTGAGCGCGCGAAATGACTGCTCCCCTGGAATTCGTGTAGACGGCGCGGCAAGAATACCATCTTTGCCCTTGCTCTCCCAATTTTTCTTAAGTACTAGCCCTCTCCGCTTACTCTTCCCAACAAATCTAGCATTCTCTTCCAGCGAACCACTGTTCATCTTCCTCCAAGCTTTCTTTGATCTCCAAGCGTTTCCCCCCTTCCGGCGATCTCATCCGCGACCTGCTCCAACCCTCCAATGGCGACACCATCGGCGACCGCTCCATCCGCGGAAGCTCTATCGGCAACCCCTTTAGCGGCAGCGGCCCAATCGGTAGCTCCCCTGGCAGTCCCATCGGCGACGATGATTTCCATCCCAGAGGTAAATGCTTGAAATTTTTCCCCTTTCGCTTTTCTGCTGCTTTAGTACTTTCCGGATCTTTTCTCAGTTTCTTCCCCTTTTCTTCTTTTTTAGGCACTTAGGCACCGAATCACCATCCCCCTCTCAGAATCCCCTGACCTTATCTGCTTATGCCCTATGGGAAACCCCGATCCAACTGACCTGATCAGTTTAGAGACTCACAGAATCCCATTCAAGCAATCGCCCATGGACCTAGATCAGTGGGTAGGTACCTTTAGATCCTGGCCAAATGAAACCCCCGGCTGGAGTGAATGGTACCAAAGAGTGGCTAGATCTAGGAAGGTTCAGTGGGAGGAACAAAAAATCGGCCAGTGCATAGACCTATCTTTGTCTCAGATGGAAAGAAATGAACCTCTGGTCATGGCAGCTTCTTATTTTTAGTCTGATGCACTCAATGCATTCCTTTTCGGACATGGACCCATGACCCCGACTCTGGCCGATGTTCTGTTGTTGACCGGCCTCGATGTCTCCTCCGCCGATACCCCTTTCAACTATCTGTTCAAGCCATCACATCAGCTAGAGACCAAAGGAATCGGCGGGTGGAAAGGGTATATTAGCAAAAATATGAAGACCGGGACAGTTTCAGAGAGGGAGCATACTGCTTTTCTGATGATGTGGCTAGAAAAGCACTTTTTCTGTGGCAGAGCAGTTGGACCCTCTTCAAACACCCAAGCTTTAGCGGAGGCTTTGTCACAAGGATCGGCCATCCCCCTTGGAAAACATCTGCTGGGATCGGCCTATTACCTGATGCACCAAATCGGCACCAAGCTGTCGAAGGGGGCGCCGATCGGGAACCCTGGCGGTCCCTGGTGGTTCATCACCCTCTGGCTCAATTTATACATGAGCAAGGTCTCTCAGCAACGGATAGAGACAAAAACTTTCCCTAA
Source organism: Panicum miliaceum (assembly GCA_032594955.1). Lineage (NCBI taxonomy): Eukaryota > Viridiplantae > Streptophyta > Magnoliopsida > Poales > Poaceae > Panicum > Panicum miliaceum. The sequence continues at coordinate 33,443,073 of CM064058.1, read as the reverse complement.
CATTGAGTCAGAGGAGAATCCATCCATCCGACGTCGCTGCAGATCTTTTGGAGAAGCGGCATCGGCCTTCCCCGGCTGCCAGTTTACTGCTGCCCGCACAGCTGAGTACTTCAGATGCTTTTATAATGGCCTTAGTGAAGAGACCTTCAGCTGGCATCCGTATCAGGCAGTGGAGCCGATTTTCGAATTACCCATAAGCTACGACTTCTCTACCCATACCTTTGACAGGGAGCTTATGGATGTCTTGATCAAGCCAGGGATTCTGCCAGCCAATTTCTTCTCAGGAAAGGACTCTCCCACCTATGAGTTCTACAATCCATCGGCTGCAGCAAGGCAACTGGGTTTTGGCCAACTGCCGATTCGGGTCTACTTCGCCGGTCAAGCGAAATTCAGAGATGGGCTGACTTCAAGTCTTGACTACAGTCGGTTGTGCGATCTAGTACCAGATTCCAGTACTATTGAACTGAATAATTGGTCAGCTGCCTCTTTTGCCACCCAGCAATTTAAATTATGGTGGGCAGAATGGAAGCAATACCTTTTCTGCAAATCTCCATCGATTTATTGCAACATTCTGGATCCAGAAAATATTGACCCAAATGCAGTGGTATGCCCTTTCTCCCAGCCGATTCCAATACTATTTCTTTCCATATTGTCATCTTGTTATTAACTCACGTTCATCTTCTCAGTCTGAAAGCCAGGTCCCTCCGATGCGGAGCCAAAGCGGCAGGCTGATAGATAGTCACCATCAATACACGCCATATCCACTTATCGGCTTCCATGCTCCAACTATCAAGGATATCTCTACTGGCCGATCGAAACGAGCACCGAAAAGGCCAACCTCGAAGATAACCAGCCGTCGAGTGCGAGCCCGCATTGGATCGGCCGATCAGACGGCGATAGCATCGGCTGAGACTCCCCGTATCGGATCGGCCGACCAGATGGCGGTGGCATCGACCGAGACTCCCCGTATCGGATCGGCCGACCAGATGGCGGTGGCATCGGCCGAGACTCCAATCCCTTTACCTTTGCCGGTTGTCGAGATAGCCGATCCTCAAGTCACCGCCAAAGTCGGGGCAGCTGCAGCATCGCTATTAGTAGAAGCTGTTCAGGTAATCTTACTTATCTCATATATTCTTCAAATCTTCTACTGATATTAAACTCTCTTCCTCTGCCAGGCTGCACAAGCTATTCCACCGCAGTCTCCGCAGCAATCGGCTACGTCCCAAGTGGAAACCGAAACTCCAGCAGCTCCTCTTGTCGAGGTAAATAATCTCTTACTTGATCTCTTAATTTCCAGAGAACTTAACCGATCCTGATGCAGGCCGATTTGGGTATGCTGACTATAACCCCACAACAAACATCGGCCGGAAGATCAACAGAGGCATGACAGATTTCTCACACCATCTTATTTCAATTTCCCATAGCATACTCACAGGATCTTCTTTTATGTCTTTTTCAGGAAGCTGGTCCAAGCGGAGCACTGATAATCGTTGAATCCTCTTCTTCCGACGAGCCAACTGCACTAGCCCCTGAGACAAGGGAGACGCTTCCACCAGCGCAGGCAAGAGAAATTCGTTTTAAGGAGGTAACAAACTTACCATTAGAATCGGCCAATTCTCCTTTACTGCTTGCCAACCCTTTTCTTTATTTCCTCACAGGAGCAAGACACCCCTAACAACAGCATCTTCTCCTTTGCCGTCTCCTTGCCTGATGACGAGGAAATTGCTTCACACCCAATTTCGTCGAGCTCTACCGCCAATGATGTCCGCGCCAAGCTCGAAAGCATGCGTACTCTCCTTCAAGACGACATCGGCCGATTGGTAGAAGATGCTTCGCCGATTCGACAACTTTTCAACGAGATCAAGGGTCGAATCCCGGAAGAAATATCAGAAAACTTAGCGCATGCTGCCTATATAGAGCATATGCATATTCCGGTTTCCAGGGCGCTGCGCCACATGGCCGATCGTGCCCAGATGGCAAAAACCCGGGAAGAGGTCGATTCATTCAAGCACCGGACCCAGGAGGTACACCACAAGATCAACTTCCTCGAAAGCTGTCGTCCGGACATCGTCGGCGCGATAGATCGGCTTAAACGGAGAAGAGCAGAGCTGGCCAAGGAGATGGAGCAGATAACCAAAGAGATAGCCGCTGAAGAAAAGAAACTTCAAGAACTCCCATCCATCATCAGCGAGCTGAAGCAAGAGAGGCACACTTGGCTCGTGAAACGATAAAGCTTCATCGCCGTGTGTCAGAAGTCCCAGGATCGGCCGATGATGACCAGAGAGTACTAGATTCGGCCGATCAAATTAGACGACAAGCTATTGCAACCATAGATGCTTTTCTTGGGTTGTAAAGAATACTGTACACATTTATTGCTCCTTCAATGTTACTGCGCCGATTTGGTCTTGAACTGTTTCTTTAGTCAGCTTTGCATTTATGTACGCTTTTACTTCGATAGGACGTGTCTCACCATCCATTTACCTCTCCTTCCTTTATAAGTAGACCCTTCACCATCTCCAGAGGCATACTGTTGACGCCAGATTTTGACACGTGTTGAATCAGCGTCAGGAGGAGAAGATTGGCCGATGCGGCAGATCTGAAGGCTACAGAAAGAAATCGGCCGATTGAGGTAATAGTTGGAAATCGGCCGATTGGTGATACAGCCTACGCCAACAGGATGGGACTATTTCAGAGGGTCCTGGTCAAAAGTTGGTCAAAGGGGGCACGCTAAGTCGGTCGGGGAGCAATTGAAGGAAATCCTGATTGGATTAGGGAACGACGGCGGAAGATTCTGCGGGAGTCCGTTTCCTTTTAAAGTTCTTATAGATATAGTAGTTTAAATAAGGTTGTAACAAGTCGTGATCGACCAGGAGTCCTAGCTTTAGAGTATAAATAGGAGTCGTCAGGGTCTTGAAAAGAGGAACACATCAATCACAACAATACTTCTACTTTTCCAGCAATTTACTTTCAAGTCGGCGACTTCGCCAATACTTTTCTTCTTTCACGAGTTCATACGGATTGGCAGGGCTGCATCAACCTGATCTCCGGCCAATTGGTAGGTTCCGCTTACCGAGTAACATCCGAGCTTTAACTACGGGCGCATCGCTGTGGTTTCATTTGGATTCATTCATCAGTTATCGATATTTACTAGAATTGCAAGTTTTACCTGTTGTTCTAGTATTATCACCAGTTATCCAGCTTGAAATTAGAGTAATCGGCTTCGCCATTGTTCTTCTTCGACTTATCATCACACAGCCGATTAGATCTATTTCAGGTGTTGCCTCTGTAGTAATCGTTTAGATCGCTCCAGCAGTTTTCTTTACGATTACTACACGATTGTCGGCTGATCTATAGCCGATCATCCTTATAACAAATCGGCCGATTCACCGCCGACGCGCTCCTCAGGACAGATCGGAACTCCAGCCGATCGACGCGCCTGGAATTTAATACTCTATTTCCTTGTCAATCAATAGGTCAGATTGACTGGCACGCCGCGCGAACCGCACCAGGGCGACAACCCGAACAGGAGCTAAGCAGATTCTCCCGGGTCGTGTGTCTGACGCTGAAGACCGTCGGCCCATTCCTATCCGGCCGATTTTAGCGCCAACACACTTTTGGCACGCCCGGTGGGACCATCCAAGATCTGATATGTCAAAAAACGCAGAAATCTCCGACAGCAACATCATTGAGGTCATAGAAGCAGATTTCAAGGACGACCAGAGGGAAGAATTGGCCAAACATCTAGAAGATTACAAGAAGATGTACCTCCAGTCGTTCAGTCATACTAGAAGCAGGGAGGCAGTCAGGAAGGCTCCTATTCTAGCGCCCCGCCACATCACCATTGCTGAGGACTCGAGCAAGATGTCAGAGATGATTCAACAGTCCGTGTATCAGGCATTCATCGACCAATCCTCAGTGATGACCAACACGGTGTATAACGCCGTCGTCAGCTCTCTGGCCAGCGGAGCAGTCCAAGGCTATCAGGGACCGACATATGCCCCGCCGACCACTCGCCAGCCAGAAGCTTACCATACACGTCCCAATCGGCTCCTCAGCCGATATTGACGCAGTGCGAGGGGTACAACTCTCCATTGCCCCCGGCGTCTCCAAGATACAGCAGTGCACCATGTCTCCCATCACAGACACCGCTTCAACCCGTTCAGATTGCTTCTGTGCAGTCACTGCCTACAAGCTCAGCACCTTGGGGAACATCAGCGACAACGTATTTTCCCGAACCAGCGAACGGGTATGGAAGTTATTCAATCCAGGTGCCATACCAATCGGCCGCCCGACCGACGGTTCCCCAGTATCAGCCGATCTCATCAGAAATCGGCAGAGGGGCAAGCACTGTAGAAGCATTCAGAGGCACAGCGCCAGCGATGACATACGATGGGGGTGCGGACTCGCTTCGCCATCAACTATCGGCCGCTCAGCAAAGTTCGCCGATTCATCACCCAGTCGTGCCAGCTCTTCAGCACATGCCTGCACCGCGAACAGCTGTTCATCAGCAGCAGGTGGACTGGACGGAAAGAATAGCAGAAGTAATCCAGGATCAATTTGGATTGAAGCCGAAAGTGCAAACTGACACCTACAAGACGCCTTATCCATCGGCCTATGACTTGCTGCCGTTCCCACACCGCTACAAAGTCCCTGATTTCACCAAGTTTTCAAGGACGGACGATACATCCACTGTGGAGCACATCAACCGATTCATCATCCAGTGCGGGGAGGCTGCCACACAAGATGCTCTGAGGGTGCGTTTGTTCTCATCGTCTCTGTCCGGATCGGCCTTCCAGTGGTTCACCACCTTGCCGCCAAATTCTATTGTTACATGGGCCGATCTGGAGAAACAATTCCACAAGTACTTCTACGCAGGAGTACACGAGATGAAGCTCTCCGATTTGACCAGCCTCAGGCAGAGGAGCGACGAACCAGTGATGGGGTATATACAGAGGTTCAGAGAAGTCAGGAACAAATGCTACAGTCTGGCTCTGACCGATGCACAGTTGGCCGATATCGCTTTCCAAGGCCTCTTGCCCCAAATCAAAGAAAGATATGCTGCCCAAGAATTTGAAAGCCTGAGCCAAATCGTCCACCGATTGTCAGGACAAGAGGTCTGACCGTTTGAACAGCGGAGGAACTTCCAAAAGAAGGTGGCATACATGGAAGGATCAGAATCCGATGGGGAAGAGGAAATCGGCCTGGCAGAATGGGTCAAAGGGAAAAAACCGATATCATGCCCTTTTGGGAAGAAGGAGCCAGAGACATTCGGCTTTGACACGTCAAAGGCCGATAAATTTTTTGATTTATTGCTTCAGGAAGGACAGATTAAGCTATCTCAGCATCACACCATTCCTTCGGCCGATCAACTTAAGAAGATGAAATACTGCAAGTGGCACAACGCCACCTCTCATGATACAAATGAATGCAAAGTCTTCCGTCAGCAGATACAATCGGCCATCGAGCAGGGAGGCTTAAATTTGAAACTCCAGCTAAATCGGCAAAACTGATGAAGATAGATCAGCATCCCTTCCCGGCCAACATGGTTAACGCTGGAGGAGACTCAAGTCAAACCAAGGTGCTGACGTCAGAATCGGCGAGAAGAGGCGGCGCCGTCGATCCCAGGAGGCAGATCACGACGGAAGAAATTAGAAGGACAGGCGGGGGCCAGAACGACCACGCAAGCCCGTTACCTCCCAATTCTTACTCAGTAAGTATCGGCAGCAGCGAGAACAAGCAAGATACCGGGAAGAGATGATACGCCGGCATGAAGATCACTGGCAGTGTCCGTTCTTCATCCACTGCTGGGAGAATGACATCAGATTGCCGTCTGCCGATAACTGTCCGGAGTGTAACAGATTGAGCTGCAACGATCGCCCGAAGCTACACTCTAGGGACAGAGGATCAGAGCCGATCAGCAGAAATCGGCGTGGACAAGAGGAACAACGCGTTTCGGTGCATGATCGGCTGGGGGGCAGAGTTGACCAGTACCACTGGTCAAAAAGCAAGATCGGCCAGCGAGATGGACTGGGGGGCAGGATCAGCGCGCACGATCAGCTGGAAGAGATGGCCGATGACAGGGTATCAGACGAGGATCCCCTAGGAAGGGAACCGGATCGGGAACACGCCAGATCATCGGCCAAACCAGCAAATCCCAGGTGGTGTCCCGATGGCCTGTCCAGATCCCAGAGGCGAAGGATCCAACGCCTACGCCAGTGGGAGCATCAAGAAGAAGAATAGAGACAGGCGCCAGAAAAAAGAAATGTCAAGTCTTGAGTGTGGCACCCAAAGAAACACGATCAAGAAGCAAACAACCAAGAATCGGCAGCCGAAATTGATATGGTGTTCATACTGCCGATGGAGTTCATGGCGCCCAACGATCGGGATAAAATAACAAGAACCAAAGAGGAACAAATGGCACAACTAGTGTTGGAGCCGATGACGGCTACGTTTGAGAAACCAGAAGAGGAAAAACGACAGCATCTTAAAGCGCTGTTTCTCAAAGGCTATGTCAACGGAAGACCCGTCACCAGATTACTGGTAGATGGAGGCGCTGCAGTTAACATCATGCCGTATGCCATGTTCCGCAAGCTGGGCAAGGGCGATGAAGACCTCACCAAGACGGACATGATGCTGAAGGATTTCGAAGGCAACGTGTCACCCGCCCGCGGAGCGCTCTGCGTGGACCTCACCATCGGCAGTAAGACCCTCCCTACCACCTTCTTCATTATTAATGGCAAGGGGTCCTACAATATGCTGCTTGGTCGCGACTGGATACACGCAAACTGCTGTGTCCCATCTACAATGCATCAATGCCTTGTGCAATGGGTCGGCGACAGCACAGAGATAGTCGCTGCTGATTCCGTCTACAGCGTCGCAGCAGCCGACACGCAACAGTGGAGCTGCGAGCACGTCAAGAGTATATCTGGCAGGACTTGGGACACTGACTTCCTGAAAGTGTCCGATTTCGGTCTACAGCCGATCCAAGCAGTCGGCTCTGAAGATTTAGAATAAATGGATCAGCTCGTCCGAGAAGATGGGAAGCTTGGGCATGGGTTTACGTCGGCCGATTTATTGGAGATGGTAGATTTGGGAGATAGCAGCAAATCAAGGCCGACGTACATTAGTGCCAATTTGGATCCTGAGTACAAATGTAAATTGATAAGTTTATTAAAAGAGTTCAAGGATTGCTTTGCTTGGGAATATCATGAGATGCCAGGACTAGACCGGTCTATTGTTGAACACCGGTTACCTATAAAATCAGGATATCGGCCATATCAGCAACCTGTACGACGGTGTAACCCCAAGATTCTACCTGATATAAAGGCCGAGATTACAAAGTTGATTGAAGCAGGATTTATTCGGCAGTGCCGCTACGCCGAATGGATTTCTAACATTGTGCCTGTATACAAAAAGAATGGAAAATTACGTGTGTGCATCGATTTCAGGAACTTAAATCAGGCTACGCCGATGGATGGATATCCAATGCCGACGGCCGATATCTTGGTGGATGCTGCCGCAGGCCACAAAGTCATAAGTTTCATGGATGGGAATGCCGGGTACAATCAGATATTAATGGCCGAGGAAGATATTTCGAAAATGGCTTTCAGGTGCCCAGGTCATCTCGGTTTATTTGAATGGGTGGTTATGACTTTCGGGTTGAAGAACGCTGGCGCTACATATCAACGGGCCATGAACTACATCTTCCACAAGCTCATTGGTTCATCGGTGGAAATTTATATAGATAACATCGTGGTCAAGTCAAAAGGTCACCAAGATCATCTGGCCGATTTACAGGAAGTACTGGAGTGCACAAGGAAACATGGGTTGAAGATGAACCCAAACAAGTGTGCATTTGGTGTATCGGCCGGGCAATTCTTAGGATTTATGGTCCATGAGCGCGGGATAGAAGTCAACCGCAAGACCATAGACGCCATCAACAAGGTGGTGGCCCCACAAAATAAAACTGAACTACAGTCCCTCATCGGCAAGGTCAATTTCATCAGAAGATTCATATCCAACCTGTCAGGACGTATTCAGGCTTTCACCCCTCTGTTGAAATTAAAGCCCGACCAGGAATTCATATGGGGAGAAGGACAGCACAGGGCACTGGAGAATATCAAGCAGTATCTGGTTTCACCTCCGGTATTAGTTCCACCACAGCCTGGTAAGCCGTTCAAGTTATATTTATCGGCTGATGAACAGGCTATTGGATTGGCGTTGGTACAGGAGTTTGAGGGGAAAGAACGAGTGGTATACTACGTCAGCAGAAGACTTTTAGACGCCGAAACAAGATATTCCTCGGTGGAGCGACTATGCTTGTGCTTGTACTTTTCATGTACCAAGCTCAGGCACTATTTGCTATCGGCAGAATGCATAGTCGTGTGCAAGGATGATGTGGTGAAGTATATGCTGTCATTGCCGGATTTTGAAAGGGCGGATTGGAAAATGGATCCTGGCTTTGTCAGAATTCGATTTAAGGTACGAATCGGCCAAAGCCGTCAAAGGTCAAGTGATGGCCGATTTCGTAGTTCAACATTGTGGACCAGAAATCGCCACCGTTGAACCGGTTCCATGGACTCTATATTTTGATGGTTCTTCGTGTGGGGTCGGATCAGGAATCGGTATTGTTCTTGTGTCGCCTCGGGGGGCAAGTTATAATTTCTCTCTGCCGATAGAAGCCTCTGCAACTAATAACCAGGCGGAATATCGAGCTATTCTGAAAGGCATCCAATTATTAAGGGAAGTCAGAGCTGATGCAGTCGAAATTTTTGGAGATTCCATGCTCATTGTGGATCAGTTGACGGGGCGATCTGAGTGCAAGGATGATATCTTGAGGATTTATTATGAGGATTGTCTTCAACTTTTAAAAGAGTTCAAGTCTGCAATAATTGAGCATATCCCCAGGAATTATAATGAAGAGGCCAACAGACTGGCCCAACATGCTTCTGGGTATCGGCCGATTCAGGGAGCGATGACGCTAGAGCTCGCGGCCGATGACTGGCGAAAGGAGATCGCCGATTACTTGAGAAATCCATCCCAAAAGGTGGATCGGCGAACACGTTTTCAGGCTACAAGATATGTGTTGCTTGAGGATGATTTATTTTATCGAACGATTGATGGAGTTCTTCTCAAATGCCTGGGAACAGAAGAGGCAAAGGTTCTGATCGGAGAAATCCATGAAGGCGTGTGTGGACCTCATCAATCGGCTCACAAAATGAAATGGATGATCCGGAACAATGGGTATTACTGGCCGACCATCCTTGAGGATTGTTTCAAGTACTACAAAGGATGCCAAGACTGTCAGAGGTTTGGCAATGTGCAGCGCGCGCCAGCATCGACTATGAATCCAATAATTAGGCCGTGGCCGTTCAGAGGTTGGGGAATAGATCTCATCGGACAGATTCATCCTCCATCAAGCAAAGGGCATAAGTTCATATTGGTGGCTACAGATTATTTTACTAAGTGGGTGGAGGCAGTTCCTTTGAGGAACGTGACATCGGCCGATATGATTGAATTTGTTAAAAGCCATATTATATATCGATTTGGTATTCCTCAAACCATCACAACTGATCAAGGGACAATGTTCACTTCTGGAGAATTCGCAGAGTTCGCCGCCGATATGGGGATTAAATTATTGAACTCTTCTCCATACTATGCTCAAGCCAATGGCCAAGCAGAGTCGTCTAACAAAGGGATAATCAAGCTAATCAAGAGAAAGATAGAAGAGCAACCCAAGAAGTGGCATATGTCTTTGGCTGAATCTTTATGGGCATACAGGATGGCTTGTCATGGAGCCACTAAAATATCCCCTTATCAGTTGGTTTATGGTCATGAGGCGGACTTGCCATGGGAGATAAGGACAGGGTCAAGACGTATATCGTTACAAGATCAGTTAACGGCCGATGACTATTCCTTTCTCATGAAAGATGAACTTGACGATTCGGCGAGTTTACGTTTGAGAGCCCTGATTAGTATAGAAGAAAACAAGAAAAGGGTGGCCAGATGGTATGACAAAAAAGTCAAAGTTAAACAGTTCTCTCAAGGAGATTTGGTATGGAAGTTGGTGCTGCCGATAGGATCTAAAGATCCCAAATTCGGTAAATGGTCACCCACTTGGGAAGGGCCGTATAGAATCGGCCGATGTGCCCCTGGGAATGCATATATTCTGGAGACAGTCGAAGGGGAGGAATTCCCAAGAGCTTTAAACGGGCGATATCTGAAGAGGTACTATCCGAGCATTTGGGTAGATGCATAGCTCGCAACAAAATATACCAAGATAACATGGCCGATTTCTCATCGGTTTTTATCTACACATCTGGTGAAGGAAACATTGGGATTCATTGTTGAATGGAAATTACAGATTACATGGCCGACATGGTACAAGTCGCCCTTAGAATAAAAATACTAGTATATCTACTGATTACGCCTACGCTGGATTTCTCTCTCGATGCGACCCAATTTTATCATAAGGGTGAGCCTTTTCTCTTTCGGGTCCTCTGCAGTGGCTCCAGTTTCAGCTTGGTTGCAGAGTTCTTTCAGCAGGCGGGTCTTCTCCTCTTCCAGATTTTCCATGGCGACTTTAGTTTTGGCTTTACAAGGAAGTGAGGAACTTTTTTCGGAAGATGGTCGCTTGCGGACCAAAAAATGAGCATCTATGAGGTCCGAGTATTCCTGGACAGCGGCAGGGACATGATCTCTGAGTTCCTCAGCATGAGCTCTTATCAGATTTCTGTCTGCCTGTGATAGTGGCTCCTCTGAATGCATGATTTCTATCGCTCGTTCTAGACCGGGGCTAAGATGTTTCGGCTAAACAGAGATAAAAGGAGTTACCCAGTATCGGAGCGATTGAGATGCTTAAAAGAAAGGCAGAGGGGGAGTTCATACTTGGTTGACAGAGGAAGAAGATGAGGAGGACGAAGAAGACATCTTGCCGTTCAGTTTGGGATAGTAAAACAAGGAGAGGAGATAAGTAATGCGGGTGCCTCTGGAGATGGTAAACGGTCTGCTTATAAATGAGGAGAAGATAGATGGACGGTGGGACACGTCCTATCAGAGTAAATACATACATAAATGCAAAGCAGACTAAAGGAGCAGTTCAGAACCAAATCGGCGCAGTGACATTCAAGGAGCAATAATGTTTAACATATTCTTTACAACCCAAGGAAAGTATCTATGGCTACAATAGCTCGTCGTCTAATTTGATCGGCCGAATCTAGTACTCTCTAATCATCATCGGCCGATCCTGGTACTTCTGACACACGGCGATGGAGCCTTATTGTTTCACGGGCCAGATGCTGCCTTTCTTGCTTCAGCTCGCTGATAACAGATGGGAGTTCTTGGAGCCTCTTCTCTTCAGCGGCTATCTCTTGGGTTATCTGTTCCATCTCCTTGGCTAGTTCTGCCCTCCTCCGTTTCAGCCGATCTATTGCGCCGACGATGTCTGGGCGGCAATTTTCCTCTGGTGTACTTCCTGAGTCCGGTGCTTGTATGAATCGGCCTCCTCCTGAGTTTTGGCCATCTGAGCACGATCGGCCATACGACGCAGCGCCCTGGAAATCGGAATCTGCATGCCCTCTATATAGGCAGCATACCCTAAATTTTCTGATACTTCATCCGGGATTCGACCTTTGATCTCGTTGAAGAGTTGTCGAATCGGCGATGCATCTTCCACCAATCGGCCGATGTCATCTTGAAGGAGAGTACGAATGCTTTCGAGCTTGGAGCGGACATCGTCGGAGGTGGAGCTCGATGGAATTGGGTGTGAAGCGATTTCTTCGTCATCGGCTAAGGAGACAGCAAAAGAAAAAGATGCTGTTATTGGGGGTATCTTGCTCCTGTAAGGAAATAAAGTAAAGGGTAAGCAGGTGGTGAAAGGAAATCGGCCGATTCTAATGGTAAGACTGTTACCTCTTTGAAGCGAATCTCTCTTGCCTGCGCCGGTGGAAGTGTTTCCCTTGTCTCAGGGACTGGTGCATTTGGTTCGTCGGAAGAAGAAGATTCGATGGTTATTAGCGCTCCGCTTGGACCAGCTTCCTGAAAAAGACATAAAGGAAGATTCCCGTGAAAATGCTATGGAGAATTGAAATGAGATAGTAACAGAAAATTGCCATGCCTCCGTGGGTCTCCCGGCCGATGCCTGTTGTGGAGTTATAATCGGCATACCCAAATCGGCCTGCATCAAAATTGGTTAAGTTTTCTGAGTATTAAGGATTCAAGGTAAGAGATCGTTTACCTCGGTGGCAGGAGCTGCTGGAGTCTCGGTTCCCACTTGAGACGTGGCCGATTGTTGCGGAGACTGCGGTGGGATAACTTGTGCAGCTTGGCAGAGGGATAGAATTGATGTCAGTAGAAGATTTGGAGAATATATGAGATAAATAAGATTACCTGAACAGCTTCTACTAATAGTGATGCTGCAGCAGCCCCGACTTCAGCAGTAACTTGGGGATCGGCCATCTCGACGACCGGCAAAGGTAAAGGACCTGGAGTTTCGGCTGGTGTCACCACTACATGGTCGGCCGATCCGATGCGGGAAGTCTCGGCCGATACCACTGCCATCTGGCTGGCCGATCCGATGCGGGGGACTTCAGCCGATGCTATTGCCGTCTGATCGGCCGATACAATACGAGCTCGCACCCGACCGCTGGTTATCTTTGATGTTGGCCTTTTCGGTGCTCGCCTTGATCGGCCAGTGGAGATATCTCTGACAGTTGGAGCATGGAAGCCGATAAGTGGATACGGCGTGTATTGGTGATGACTATCAATCGGCCGGCCGCTTCGGCTCCGCATCGGAGGAACATGGCTTTCAGACTGAAGGGATGAACATGAGTTAACAACAAGATGATAATGTAACATTGGAATCGGCTGAGGAAAAAGGACGTACCGCTGCATTTGGATCAATATTCTCTGGGTCCAGAATGTTGCAGTAAGACGATGGAGATTTACAGAAAAGGTGCTGCTTCCATTCTGCCCACCATAATTTAAACTGTTGGGTGGCGAAAGAAGCAACTGACCAACTATTCAAGTCAATGGCACTGGAATCGGGTACTAGATCGCACAGCCGGCTGTAATCAAGACTTGAGGTCAGTCCATCTCTGAATTTTGCCTGACCAGCGAAATAGACCCGAATCGGTAGTTGGCCAAAACCCAGTTGCCTTGCCGCAGCCGATGGGTTGTAGAACTCGTAGGTGGGTGAGTCCTTTCCTGAGAAGAAATTGGCCGGCAGAATCCCCGGCTTGATCAAGACGTCCATTAACTCTCTGTCAAAGGTATGAGTGGAGAAATCGTAGCATACGGGCAATTCGAAAATCGGCTCTACTGCCTGATATGGGTGCCAACTGATCATCTCTTCACTAAGGCCATTATAAAAGCATCTGAAGTATTCAGCTGTACGGGTGGCAGTGAATTGGCAGCCGGGAAAGGTCGATATCGCTTCTCCAAAAGATCTGCAGCGGCGACGGACCGATGGATTCTCCTCTGACTCGATATTGGGAAAGGTCTTTGTCTCTATCCGCTGCTGAGAGACCTTGCTCATGTGTAAATTGAGCCAGAGGGTGATGAACCACCAAGGACCACCTGGGTTCCCTATCGGCTCCCCCTTCGACAGCTTGATGCCGATTTGGTGCATCAGATGGTACACTGATCCCAGCAAATGTTTTCCAAGGGGGATGGCCGATCCTTGTGAAAGAGCCTCTGCCAAAGCTTGAGTGTTTGAAGAGGGGCCGACTGCTCTGCCACAGAAGAAATGCTTCTCCAGCCACATCATCAAGAAGGTAGTATGCTCCCTCTGCGAGACTGTCCCGGTCTTCACGTTTTTACTAATGTATCCTTTCCACCCACCGATTCCTTTGGTCTCCAGCCGATGAGATGGCTTGAACAGATAATTGAAAGGGGTATCGGCGGAGGAAACATCGAGGCCGGTCAACAGCCGAACATCGTCCAAGGTCGGAGTCATGGGTCCGTGTTCGAAAAGGAACGCGTTAAGTGCATCGGACCAAAAATAAGAGGCTGCCATGACCAGAGGTTCGTTCCTTTCCATCTGAGACAAGGATAAGTCTATGCACTGGCCGATTTTCAGTTCTTCCCACTGAACCTTCCAAGATCCGGCTACCCTCTGGTACCATTCTCTCCACCCGGGTGTTTCATTTGGTCAGGATCTGAAAGTGCCTACCCAGTGATCTAAATCCATAGATGATTGCTTAAAAGGGATCCTATGGGTTTCTAAACTGATCAGGTCCGTTGGATCGGGGTTCCCCATAGGGCCTAAACAGATGAGGTCAGGGGATTCTGAGAGAGGAATAGTGATTCGGTGCCTAAGTGCCTAAAAAAGGGGAAAAGGGAAGAAACTGAGAAAGGGTCCGAAAAATACTGAAGCGATAAAAAGGCGAAAAGGAAAAAATTTCGAGCATTTACCTCTGGGATGGAGGCCATCGTCGCCGATGACACCGCTGGAGAAGCCGCCGATTGGGCCGCCGCCACCGAAGGAGTAGCCGATGGAGCCTCTGTAGATGGAGTGGTCGCCGATGGAGACGCCATTGGGGGTTGGAGCAGGCCGTGGATGAAATCGCCGGAAAGGGGGAAGCGCTTGGAGATCGAGAGAGCTTGGAGGAAGACGAACAGTGGTGCGATGGAAAAGAATGCTAGATTCGTGGGGAAGGATAGGCGGAGAAAGCCAGTAGTTAAGAAAAATCAGGGAAGCGAGGGCAAAGATGGTATTTTTACCGCGCCGTCTACACGAGTTCCAGAGGAGCGGTCGTTTCGCGCGCTCGGTTCGAGGAAATCGCAATCATTGTGCCGCGGAACGGAAGGAGATTTTACTGCACCCGTTTCGGAGGAAATGATTGAAAAAAAAGGGAGTTTCGAAGAAAAAAAGTTATATTTTACTCCGAAACTAGGGGGCATGTGTTGACGCCAGATTTTGACACGTGTTGAATCGGCGTCAGGAGGAGAAGATTGGCCGATGCGGTAGATCTGAAGGCTACAGAAAGGAATCGGCCGATTGAGGTAACAGTTGGAAATCGGCCGATTGGTGATACAGCCTACGCCAACAGGATGGGACTATTTCAGAGGGTCCTGGTCAAAAGTTGGTCAAAGGGGGCACGCTAAGTCGGTCGGGGAGCAATTGAAGGAAATCCTGATTGGATTAGGGAACGGCGGCAGAAGATTCTGCGGGAGTCCGTTTCCTTTTAAAGTTCTTATAGATATAGTAGTTTAAATAAGGTTGTAACAAGTCGTGATCGACCAGGAGTCCTAGCTTTAGAGTATAAATAGGAGTCGTCAGTGTCTTGAAAAGAGGAACACATCAATCACAACAATACTTCTACTTTTCCAGCAATTTACTTTCAAGTCGGCGACTTTGCCAATACTTTTCTTCTTTCACGAGTTCATACGGATTGGCAGGGCTGCATCAACCTGATCTCCGGCCAATTGGTAGGTTCCGCTTACCGAGTAACATCCGAGCTTTAACTACGGGCGCATCGCTGTGGTTTCGTTTGGATTTATTCACCAGTTATCGATATTTACTAGAATTGCAAGTTTTACCTGTTGTTCTAGTATTATCACCAGTTATCCAGCTTGAAATTAGAGTAATCGGCTTCGCCATTGTTCTTCTTTGACTTATCATCACACAGCCGATTAGATCTATTTCAGGTGTTGCCTCTGTAGTAATCGTTTAGATCGCTCCAGCAGTTTTCTTTACGATTACTACACGATTGTCGGCTGATCTATAGCCGATCATCCTTATAACAAATCGGCCGATTCGCCGCCGACGCGCTCCTCAGGACAGATCGGAATTCCAGCCGATCGATGCGCCTGGAATTTAATACTCTATTTCCTTGTCAATCAACAGGTCAGATTGACTGGCACGCCGCGCGAACCGCACCAGGGCGATAACCCGAACAGGAGCTAAGCAGATTCTCCCGGGTCGTGTGTCCGACGCTGAAGACCGTCGGCCGATTCCTATCCGGCCGATTTTAGCGCCAACACATACGCATTACTTATCTTCTCCTTCTCTCTTTACTGTCCCAAACTGAACGGCAATATGTCTTCTTCATCTTCTTCATCTTCTTCCTCTATCAACCAGGTATGAACTCTCCTCTGCCTTTCCCCTAAGCATCTCAATCGCTCTGATGTCGGGTAACCCCTTTTATCTCTTGTTTAGCCAAAACGTCTCAGCCCCCTTGGTCTAGAACGAGCGATTGAAATCATGCATTCAGACGAACCATTGTCATAGGCAGACAAAGATCTGATAAGAGCTCATGCTGAGGAACTTAGAGATCATGTCCCCGCTGTTGTCCAAGAATACTGGGACCTTATAGATGCTCACTTTTTGGTCCGTAAGCGACCATCTTCTGAAAAAAATCTTCCACTTCCTGGTAAAGTTAAGACCGAAGTTGCCATGGAGGATTTGGAGGAGCAGAAGACCCGTCTCCTGATAGAACTTTGCAACCAAGCTGAGATTGGAGCCACTACAGAGGACCCGAAGGAGAAAAGGCTAAGCCTTATGATAGAACTGGGTCGCATTGAGAGAGAAATCCAGCGTAGGCGTAATCAGTAGACGTATCGGTATTTTTATTCTAAGGGCGACTTGTACCATGTCGGCCATGTACTCTGTCATTTTCATCCAATAATGAACCAGTCAAAATGAATCCCAATGTTTTTCTTCATCGGATGTGTAGACGAAAACCGATGAAAAATCGGCCATATTATCTTGATATATTTTACTGCAAGTTATGCATCTACCCAAATGCTTGGATAATACCTCTTCAGATATCGTCCGTTTAAAGCTCTTGGGAATTCCTCCCCTTCAATTGTCTCTAGAATATATGCATTCCCAGGGGCACATCGGCCGATTCTGTACGACCCTTCCCAAGTAGGTGACCATTTACCGAATTTGGGATCTTTGGACCCTATCGGCAACACCAACTTCCACACCAAATCTCCCTGAGAAAATTGTTTAACTTTGACCTTTTTGTTATACCATCTGGCCACCCTTTTCTTGTTTTCTTCTATACTAATCAGGGCTCTTAACCTTAAACCTGCCGAATCATCAAGTTCGTTCTTCATGAGGAAGGAATAGTCATCGGCCGTTAACTGATCTTGAAACGATATTTGTCTTGACCCTGTCCTTATCTCCCAAGGCAAGACTGCCTCATGACCATAAACCAGCTGATAAGGGGATATCTTAGTGGTTCCATGACAAGCCATCCTATAAGCCCATAAAGATTCAGCCAAAGACATATGCCACTTTTTGGGTTGTTCTTCTATCTTCCTCTTGATTAGTTTGATTATCCCCTTATTGGACGATTTTGCTTGGCCATTGGCTTGAGCATAATATGGAGAAGAATTTAATAATTTAATCCCCATATCGGCGGCAAACTCTCCGAATTCTCCAGAAGTAAACATTGTCCCTTGGTCAGTTGTGATGGTTTGAGGAATACCAAATCGATAGATAATATGGCTTCTAACAAATTCAATCATATCGGCCAATGTCACGTTCCTTAAAGGAACTGCCTCCACCCACTTAGTAAAATAATATGTGGCTACCAATATGAATTTATGCCCTTTGCTCAATGGAGGATGAATCTGTCCGATGAGATCTATTCCCCAACCTCTGAACGGCCACGGCTTAATTATTGGATTCATAACCGATGCTGGCGCGCGCTGAACATTGCCAAACCTCTGACAGTCTTGGCATCCTTTGTAATACTTGAAACAATCTTCAAGAATAGTTGGCCAATAATACCCATTGTTCGGGATCATCCATTTCATTTTGTGAGCCGATTGATGAGCTCCACACACGCCCTCATGGATTTCTCCCATCAAAACCTTTGCCTCTTCTGTTCCCAGGCACTTGAGAAGAACTCCATCAATCGTCCGGTAAAATAAATCATCCTCAAGCAACACATATTTTGTAGCTTGAAAACGTACTCGCCAATCCACTTTTTGGGATGGATCGTTCAAGTAATCGGCAATTTCTTTTCGCCAGTCATCGGCCGCGAGCTCTAGCATCATCGCTCCTTGAATCGGCCGATAGCCGGAGGCATGTTGGGCTAGCCTGTTGGCCTCTTCGTTATCATTTCTGGGGATATGCTCAATTATTGCAGACTTGAATTCTTTTAAAAGCTGAAGGCAATCTTCATAATAAATCCTCAAGATATCATCCTTGCACTCAGATCGCCCCGTTAATTGCTCCACAATGAGCATGGAATCTCCAAAAATTTCGACTGCATCAGCTTTGACTTCCTTTAATAATTGTATGCCTTTCAGAACGGCTCGATATTCCGCCTGATTATTAGTTGCGGAAGCTTCTATCGGCAGAGAGAAATTATAACTTGCCCCCCGAGGCGACACAAGAACAATGTCGATTCCTGATCCGACCCCACACGAAGAACCATCAAAATATAGAGTCCATGGAACTGGTTCAACGGTGGCAACTTCTGGTCCACAATGCTGAGCTACGAAATCGTCCATTTCTTGACCTTTGATAGCCTTGGCCGATTTGTACCTTAAGTCGAATTCTGACAGTGCCAGGATCCATTTCCCAATCCGTCCTTTCAAAATCGGCACTGATAGCATATACTTCACCACATCATTCTTGCATACAACTATGCATTCTGCCGATAGCAGATAGTGCCTGAGCTTGGTACACGAGAAGTATAAACACAAGCACAGCCACTCCACCGGGGAATATCTTGTTTCGGCGTCTAGGAGTCTTCTGCTGACGTAATATACCACTCATTCTTTCCCTTCAAACTCCTGTACCAACGCCGATACAATAGCCTGTTCATCAGCCGATAAATATAATTTGAACGGCTTACCAGGCTGTGGTGGAACCAACACCGGAGGTGAAACTAGATATTGCTTGATATCTTTCAGTGCTTTGCGTTGTTCTTCTCCCCATATGAATTCCTGGTCGGGCTTTAATTTCAACAGAGGAGTAAAAGCCTGAATACGTCCTGGGATATGAATCTTCTGATAAAATTGACCTTGCCGATGAGGGACTGTAGCTCAGTTTTATTTTGTGGGGCCACAACTTTGTTGATGGCGTCTATAGTCTTGCGGTTGACTTCTATCCCGCGCTCATGAACCATGAACCCTAAGAATTGCCCAGCCGATACACCAAATGCACACTTGTTTGGGTTCATCTTCAACCCATGCTTCCTTGTGCACTCCAGTACTTCTTGTAAATCGGCCAGATGTTCTTGGTGACTTTTTGACTTGACCACGACGTCATCTATATAAATTTCCACCGATGTACCAATGAGCTTGTGGAAGATGTAATTCATGGCCCGCTGATACGTAGCACCGGCATTCTTCAACCCAAAAGTCATAACCACCCATTCGAATAAACCAAGATGACCTGGACACCTGAACGCCGTTTTTGAGATATCTTCTTCGGCCATTAATATCTGATTGTACCCTGCATTCCCATCTATGAAACTTATGACTTTGTGAACTGCGGCAGCATCTATCAAGATATCGGTCGTTGGCATCGGATATCCATCCATTGGCATAGCCTGATTTAAGTTCTTAAAATCGATGCACACGCGCAACTTTCCATTCTTTTTGTATACGGGCACAATACTAGAAATCCATTCGGCGTAGCGGCACTGCCGAATAAATCCTGCTTCAATTAACTTTGTAATTTTGGCCTTTATATCAATTAGAATCTTGGGGTTGCACCATCGTGCAGGTTGCTGATATGGCCGATATCCTGATTTTATAGGTAACCGGTGTTCAACAATGGACCGGTCTAGACCTGGCATCTCATGATATTCCCAAGCAAAGCAATCCTTGAATTCTTTTAATAAATTTATCAGTTTACACTTATACTCAGGATACAAATTAGCACTAATATACGTCGGCCTTGATTTGCTGCTATCTCCCAAATCTACCATCTCCAATAAATCGACCGACGTAAATCCATGCCCAAGCTTCCCGTCTTCTCGGACGAGCTGATCCATCTATTCTGAATCTTCAGAGCCGACTGCTTGGATCGGCTGTAGACCAAAATTGGACACTTTCAGGAAGTCAGTGTCCCAAGTCCTGCTAGATATACATTTGACGTGCTCGCAGCTCCACTGTTGCGTGTCGGCCGCTGCAACGCTGTAGGCGGAATCGGCAGTGACTATCTCTGTGCTGTCTCCGACCCATTGCACGAGGCATTGATGCATTGTAGATGGGACACAGCAGTTTGCATGTATCCAGTCGTGACCAAGCAGCATGTTGTAGGATCCCTTGCCATTAATAACGAAAAAAGTGGTAGGAAGGGTCTTACTGCCGATGGTGAGGTCGACGCAGAGTGCTCCACGGGCGGGAGACACGTTGCCTTCGAAATCCTTCAGCATCATGTCCGTCTTGGTGAGGTCTTCATCGCCCTTGCCTAGCTTGCGGAACATGGCATACGGCATGATGTTAACTGCGGCACCTCCATCTACTAGTAATCTGGTGACGGGTCTTCCGTTAACATAGCCTTTGAGAAATAGCGCTTTAAGATGTTGCCGTTTTTCTTCTTCTGGTTTCTCAAAAGTAGCCGTCCTCGGCTCTAACACCAGTTGTGCCATTTGTTCTTCCATTCTTGTTGCTTTGTCTCGATCGTCAGGCGCCATGAATTCCATCGGCAGTATGAACACCATATTGATTTCGGCTGCCGATTCTTGATTGTTTGCTTCCTGATCGTTTTTCTTTGCGCGCCACACTCGAGACTTAACATTTCTTTTCTCTGGCACCTGCCTCTGCTCTTCTTCTTGATGCTCCCACTGGCGTAGGCGTTGGATCCTCCATTTCTAGGATCCGGATAGGCCATCGAAACACCACCTGGGATTTACTGGTTTGGCCGATGATCTGGCGTGTTCCCAATCTGGTTCTCTTCCTAGGGGATTTTCATCTGACACCCTATTATCAGCCATCTCTTCCCGCCGATCGTGCACGCTGATTCTGCCCCCCAGTCCATCTTGTTGGTTGATCCTGCCTTTTGACCGGTGGTACTGGTCAACTCTGCCCCCCAGCCGATCATGCACCGAAACGCGCTGTTCCTCTCTTCCGCGCCGATTTCTGCTGATCGGCTCTGATCCTCTGTCCCTAGAGTGTGGCCTCGGGCGATCGTTGCAACTTAATCCATTACACTCCGGACAATTATCGGCAGACGTCAATCTGATGTCGTTCTCCCAGCAATGGATGAAGAACGGACATTGCCAATGATCTTCATGCCGGCGTATCATCTCTTCGTGGTATCTTGATTGTTCTTGCTGCTACCGATATTTGCTGAGCAAGAACTGGCAGGTGACGGGTTTGCGTGGTTGTTCTGGCCCCCGCCTGTTCCTTTTGATTTCTTCCGTCGTGATCTACCTCCTGGGATCGACGGCGCCGCCCCTTCTTGCCGATTCTGACGTCAGCACCTTGGTTTGGCATGAATTTCCTTTAGTGTCAACCATGTTGGCCGGGAAGGGATGCTGATCTATCTTCATCGGCTTTGCCGATTTAACTAGGGTTTCAAATTTAAGCCTCCCCTGTTCGATGGCTGATTGTATCTGCTGACGGAAGACTTTGCATTCATTCGTATCATGAGACGTGGCGTTGTGCCACTTGCAGTATTTCATCTTCTTGAGTTGATCGGCCGAAGGGA
This sequence comes from Panicum miliaceum, assembly GCA_032594955.1. Taxonomy (NCBI): domain Eukaryota; kingdom Viridiplantae; phylum Streptophyta; class Magnoliopsida; order Poales; family Poaceae; genus Panicum; species Panicum miliaceum. The sequence continues at coordinate 33,421,448 of CM064058.1, read as the reverse complement.
TAGTGTGATGTTGAGATAGCTTAATCTGTCCCTCCTGGAGCAATAAATCGAAAATTTTATCGGCCTTTGATGTGTCAAAGCCGAATGTCTCTGGCTCTTTCTTTCCGAAAGGGCATGATATCGGTTTTTTCCCTTTCACCCATTCTGCTAGGCCAATTTCCTCCTCCCCATCGGATTCAAACCCTTCTAGGTATGCCACCTTCTTTTGGAAATTCCTCCGCTGTTCAAACGGGCGGACTTCCTGTCCTGCCAATCGGTTAACGATCTGGCTTAGGCTTTCAAACTCTTGCGCAACATATCTTTCTTTGATTTGTGGCAGGAGGCCTTGGAAAGCGATATCGGCCAACTGTGCATCGGTCGAAGCCAGACTGTAGCATTTGTTCCTGACTTCTCTGAACCTCTGTATATATCCAGTTACTGGTTCATCGCTCCTTTGCCTGAGGCTGTATATATCCAGTTACTGGTTCATCGCTCCTTTGCCTGAGGCTGGTCAGATCTGAGAGTTTCATCTCATGTACCCCTGCGTAGAAGTATTTGTGGAACTGTTTCTCCAGATCGGCCCAAGTAACAATAGAATTTGGCGGCAAAGTGGTAAACCACTGGAAGGCCGATCCCGAGAGAGACGATGAAAATAGCCACACCCTCAGAGCATCTTATGTGGCAGCCTCCCCGCACTGAATGATGAATCAGTTGATGTGCTCTACAGTGGACGTGTCGTCCGTCCCCGAGAACTTGGTGAAATCGGGAACTTTGTAGCGGTGTCGGAACGGCAGCAAGTCATAGGCCGATGGGTATGGTGTCTTGTAGGTGTAAGTTTGCACTTTTGTCTTTAATCCAAACTGGTCCTGGATCACTTCTGCTGTTCTTGCCGTCCAGTCCACCTGCTGCTGATGAACGACTGTTCACGGCGCGGGCATGTGTTGAAGAGCTGGCACGGCTGGGTGATGAATTGGCGAATTTTGCTAAGCAGCTGATAGTTGATGGCGAAGTGAATCCGCCGCCCCATCGTATGTCATCATTGGTGCCGCGCCTCTGAATGCTTCTACAGCGCTTGCCCCCCTGCCGATTTCTGATGAGATCGGCCGATACTGAGGAACCGTCGGCCGGACGGCCGATTGGTGCGGTGCCTGGATTGGATAACTCCCGTATCCGTTCGTTGGCTCGGGAAAAACCATTGTCGCCGATGTCCCCTAGGGTACTGAGCTTGTGGGCAGGGATTGCACAGAAGCAATCTAGACGGGTTGAAGCGGTGTCTGTGATGGGAGACATGGTGCACCGCTGTATCTTGGAGACGCTGGAGGCAACGGAGTGTTGTACCCCTCGCGTTGCATCAATATCGGCTGAGGAGCCAATTGGGACGTGTATGGTAAGCTTCTGGCTGGCAGCGTGGTTGGCGGGGCATACGCTGGTCCCTGATAGCCTTGGACTGCTCCGCTGGCAAGAGAGCTGATGACAGCGTTATACACCGTGTTGGTCATCACTGAGGATTGGTCAATGAATGCCTGATAAACGGACTGTTGGATCATATCGGACATCTTGCCCGAGTCCTCAGCAATGGTGATGTGGCGAGGAACTGGAATAGGAGCCTTCTTGATAGCCTCCCCGCTTCTGGTGCGACTAAACGACTGCAGATACATCTTCTTATAATCTTCCAGATGTTCAGCTAATTCTTCCCTCTGGTCGTCCTTGAGATCCGCTTCTGTGACCTTGATGATGTTGCTATCGGAGATTTCTGCGTTCTTCGACATATCAGGTCTTGAATTGCGGTCCCACCGGGCGTGCCAAAAGTGTGTTGGCGCTAAAATCGGCCAGACAGGAATCGGCCGATGGTCTTCAGCGTCGGACACACGACCCGGGAGAATCTGCTTAGCTCCTGTTCGGGTTATCGCCCTGGTGCGGTTCGCGCGGCGTGCCAGTCAATCTGACCTGTTGATTGACAAGGAAATAAAGTATTAAATTCCAGGCGCTCCGATCGGCTGGAGTTCCGATCTGTCCTGAAGAGCGCGTCGGCGGCGAATTGGCGAATTTCCGGTACAGATGATCGGCTATGAATCAGCCGATAATCGCGTAATAATTGTAAAGAAGACTGCTGGAGCGATCTAAACAATTAGTACGGATGCAACACTTGAAATAGATCTAATCGGCTGTAAGATGATGGATCGAGGAAGAACGATGACGAAGCCGATTACTCTGATCTCAAGCTGGATAACTAGTGATAATACTAGAATAACAGGTAAAACTTGCAATCCTAGTAAATATCGATAACTGGTGAATAAATCCAAATGAAACCACAGCGATGCGCCCGTAGTTAAAGCTCGGATATTACTCGATAAGCGGAACCTACCAATTGGTCGGAGATCAAGTTGATGCAGCCCTGCCAATCCGTATGAACTCGTGAAAGAAGAAAAGTATTGGCGAAGTCGCCGACTCGAAAGTAAATTGCTGAAAAAGTAGAAGTATTGTTGTTGATTGATGTGATGATTCCTTTGCAAGACCCTGACGACTCCTATTTATACCCTAAAACTAGGACTCCTGGTCGATCACGACTTGTTACAACCTTATTTAAAAAAAAACAGGAAAACTACTATATCTATAATAACTTTTAAAGGAAACAGACTCCCGCAGAATCTTCCGCCGTCGTCCCCTAATCCAATCAGGATTCTTTTCAATTACTCCTTTACCGACTTAGCGTTGCCCTGTTGACCAACTTTTGACCAGGACCCTCCGAAATAGTCCCATCCTGTTGGCGCAAGCTGTATCATCAATCGGCCGATTTCCAACTGTTACCTCAATCGGCCGATTCCTTACTGTAGCCTTTAGATCTGCCGCATCGGCCGACCTTCTTTTCCTGACGCCGATTTAACACGTGTCAAAATCTAGCGTCAACACCCACAAAGAAAGCGTGGCGTGAGAAAGTGTCACCACCGACAACAACTCCAACAGGTGATGACAACCAAACTCAAGAAACGGAGAGTCCCGCTCCGGACTCAAAACCCGAGCTCTCGCCATGAGGTACATGTTAGTTATCCATTCTTGCATTTGCATATAGGATAGTTTAATTCTTTCAAGTTCCATTTCAATCATGGCATGTTTAAATTTTCACAAAATGCATCATTATTTTTTGAGCCATAGTTTATTTTGCACTGCAAAAAAAATCAGAAAATTCCGGCTAGAGTGCAGGCCGGCCGGCCCCACCTAGGCCAACCGGCCCCACTTGTCATCCCCAGGCCGGGGTGCAGCTCGTGGAAGCTCCATTAACATGCAGGGGCATGAAACATGGTGCACTGCACCCATTTCTCGTGCATGTGAGGGCCAATTAACCCCATGCTTGATGGATGGCTCATCCTTGCACCGTTCATGTCCCATCGTGCAGGAATTTGATGAAAGGCAGCAGCATCAGTGGAGCATTATTAGGAGCAAGTCTGCAGGCGAAGGAAGAGTGTGAGACGACCCAGCACCAAGCCGACTGGCCCCATGCAGGCCGGCCGGCCTCTCCATCACCGGTGCTGTCACGTCTCCACCGAATTATAGCATCTCCACCTAACAACCTACGCCTAGGTTCGTGAGTTGGAGCTCGCTGCGCCGTTCAGGCGCCGACCGGCCTGTACCAGGACGGGCGGCCTGCCTCCTGCACCCGGCTATAAAAGTCGAGGCTCCCGACGCTCTTCGATGCACCAGCAGCTCAGGTTCTTCTACCCTTTCCCGAGCTCGAAATCCCTTCTCCCTCTCTAAGCATCTATAGTTAATTTAGCCCTTGGGCTAATTAAGTAAAGAGCTTAAGTGCTAGCACCCACCAAAAACAAAATAAATATCAGTGCTAAACCTTCACTTTAGCCACAGAAAAACACCAAAAATATTTCCCTTTTCATTTGAATAAATCTCTTGGCGCTTGAACGAGAACGTTTGTGGAGATTAATCCCCCACAAGGATGACTAACGACTAACCCTTTCTTAGTCCTTCGGGTATTTTCTTCGTGTGTGCGCTAACCTTTTGCAGGCAATATGGGGACGGCTACGAAGAACAAGCTCAAGAAGCTCAGCCCTTCCAGCTCTCGGCGCTCGCGTGGATTGGCATCCTCCAGGGAAAATATGTTGGTTGACTCAAGTCACCGGCATACTGACTCCCAGGAGGACGCGACCCCGCAGTGCCAAAGAACCGTGTTCAGGGGCGTATCCGCGTCCTCACTTCTGTTCAACAACTCGTGCCGCGGAACGACTATGAATGGGAGGCACTGGACCTGCTGAAGAATCAGACGTACCACAACGTCAGGATCTTCGAACCTCTCTTTTTCATAGAGACGAGTTTGAAGGCGGACATGACCCAAACGTTCAGCCACGTGGGGTGGTACAACTTCACCGACATGACGGAACCAGGTTCGAAATTTCTCACTATGGAATTCCTCATGACTCTCAGTTTCGAAGAAGTCCGCAATACCACTAAAATTTATTTCCGTTTCTTCAATGAGCAATTTAAATTAACGGTGAAAGAACTTAGTGTTGCTCTAGGCTTTGATAAAGAGTGCCTGCTAGATCTGAGTATTTTGGCTAAAACTTATAAATATGATCGGACTACTTGGTGGAATGAGATTTTTGAGGAACCTATGAGTAGCAAGAATAGCATAGTTTCTCTCCATCACCCTACTCTCAGGATGTTAGCAAAGTGGATTTGTATGGTGGTGCATCCGTGCTCCGACCTGCGCCTTTGCAGTCTCCCCAAGTTGCAATATCTCTTTGCAATGGCAAACAAGATAAAGCTCTCCCCAGTCATCAGCATGCTTGCTCATTGGCAGAAGATGATCGCCGGCAGAAGTCCCATTGATATCACCACCTTGGTCACGTGTATTGCTACACATGTCAAGGTGCTGGACAATGCCCAGGTGACTTACTTGCCATGGGGGGATGAGTATCAGCTTCGGGTAGGCGTGGAACATTTTGTGCAGGGACACATGATGTGGGAGGGGCCAGTAATGGCGACCCGCTAGGGTTTGATTCCCGATCTTTCGATGAGAGGCGTGGATAACTCGATTGGTCGATGGAGGCGACATTCATGGCCTGACTACAGCCTTCCAAGCTGCGCCTTAGCAACCGATACACCCCCTCCAATGGCTGTCGCGATCTTGTGGAGCGCGGCACCCGGCCACTAGGGCACTCGTCCTGCAAGCAATCGAAGAACTAGCAAGAACAAGTATGACAAGTACTGAATTTACTAGATGTAAATGAAGGTTTCACACGCAATCTCAATAATGGTGGGGTTCCGAAGACAAAAAGACGGGCGGCTGATCCAGCACGCGCGCTTGCAAGCAAGTAGCGAAGGCTAAACTTGATCTAAACAAAACCCAAGCATCCTTGGTTGGCTAAGGGGTATAAGTACGTGGGAGGATGACCACAGGGGTGCTGGGGTCGTACTCCAACCCTAGGACGCGTCCGTAATGGACTCAACTTGATACACGGCCCATTGGGCCAAAACAGGGTGACGCAGCACCATGTGCAGAAAAGGACTCTGTATTAATTTTACGATTTCGGCCGACTCGTAACAGATATGGATATGAGGCCGGATCCGTTTGAAAGAAGACTTCATAAGCTTTCCACGAAGTACTTGAACGCCCAAATCCGAGTTCATATGCGACCGTGGTGTCCGTCACAAGTTGGTACTGTTTTGTAGTCCGAATCCAGCCTACGCGAATCCGTTTCCCTTTCGGTCGCCTCCTTGGTTCCTAAGCAAAACAAGAGTACACGGGTCTCCATGGTCTAAACATGATGTACATGAGCTTAGATTTGAACTCACCTGATGATTAAGTTGATGCGCACGAGTACGAGTAATAGGACCAGCAATAGGTACTTGTGTCGGAGTGGATGTATCGTTGGTGTTGATGTCCTCATCATCCTCCCCTTCTTGCATTTGAGTCGTCCTCGACTCAAGCTCATCTTCCTCTCCCAAATATGGCTTCAAATCTGCAATGTTAAATGTGGGACTAACCCCAAAATCCGCAGGCAGATCGAGCTTATATGCATTATCATTGACTTTCTCTAACACTTTAAATGGTCCATCAGCCCGAGGTAGCAATTTAGATTTTTCTCAATTCAGGAAATCTTTCCTTTCTCAAATGCAGCCAAACTAATTCTCCAGGTTCAAACTTTAGTTCCTTCCTACCTTTATCACCAGCAATCTTGTATTTAGCATTCATGCGCTCTATGTTTTCTTTAGTTGTTTCATACAGTTTTAACATCAATTCGGCACGCTTAGTAGCATCAAAATTCGTATTTTCAGAAAATGGCAAAGGCATTAAATCAATAGGAGCACGAGGCAAGAAACCATATACAATCTGAAATGGGCACATCTTTGTAGTAGAATGCAGCGATCGATTATAAGCGAATTCAATATGAGGTAAACAATCTTCCCACATCTTAATGGTCTTCTTTAAAACAGCCCTTAACATAGTAGACAAAGTCCTATTAACCACTTCAGTTTGACCATCAGTTTGCGGATGACATGTAGTAGAAAACAATAATTTAGTTCCCAATTTAGCCCATAAAGTCTTCCAAAAATAACTAAGAAATTTAGCATCACGATCAGAAACAATTGTGTTGGGCACACCATGCAAACGAATAATTTTCCGAAAGAACAAATCAGCAATGTGAGAAACATCATCAGTTTTATGACATGGTATGAAATGGGCCATCTTAGAAAATCTATCAACAACCACAAACACACTATCACGTCCCTTCCTAGTCCTAGGCAATCCTAACACAAAATCCATAGAAATATCTTCCCAAGGAGCACTAGGAACAGGTAGAGGCAAATACAAACCGTGTGGATTCAATCGTGATTTAGCCTTTTGACATGTCGTGCAGCGAGCAACAAATCTCTCCACATCTCTTCTCATCTTTGGCCAAAAGAAATGGCCAGCAAGTATATCTTCCGTTTTCTTTGCTCCAAAATGCCCCATTAAGCCACCTCGATGCGCTTCCTGCAACAATAACAAGCGAACGGAGCTAGCTGGAATGCATAGCTTGTTAGCTCTAAAGACAAACCCATCACTAACGATGAATTTGTTCCATCCCTTCCCCTCTTTACAATGCAGCAACACATCTTTAAAATCAGCATCATTAACATATTGATCTTTAATCATTTCCAATCCAAATATTTTGTAATCAAGTTGGTTCAACAAGGTGTATCTCCTAGACAATGCATCAGCAATTATATTCTCTTTCCCTTTCTTGTGCTTAATAATATAAGGAAAAGGTTTAATAAATTCAACCCACTTAGCATGTCTATGGTTCAATTTTCCTTGACTACGAATATGTTTTAAAGATTCATGATCTGAATGAATAACAAACTCTTTGGGCCATAGATAATGCTGCCATGTTTCTAATGTGCGAACAAGAGCATACAATTCCTTATCATAAGTAGAATAATTCAGAACAGGCCCGCTCAATTTTTCACTGAAATAAGCAACAGGTTTGCCTTCTTGTAACAAAACACCACCCAAACCAATGCCACTAGCATCACATTCAAGCTCAAAGGTTTTATTAAAATCAGGGAGTTGGAGGAGAGGTGCATGTGTCAACTTATCTTTCAGCGTGTTGAAGGAGTTCTCTTGTGTTTTTCCCCAACTAAAAGGCACTCCCTTCTTTGTAAGCTCATTCAAAGGCGCGGCAATAGTGCTGAAGTCCTTCACAAAACGACGATAGAAACTAGCAAGTCCTAGGAAACTCCGCACTTGTGTGATAGTCTTCGGTATAGGCCATCCATGTATAGCTTCCACCTTGGCTTGATCAACCTCGATTCCCTGTGGAGTCACGACATAGCCAAGAAAAGACACTCGATCGGTGCAAAAGGTGCACTTCTCAAGGTTACCAAATAAACGTGCATCTCGTAAAGCATTAAAAACAGCACGTAAGTGATCAAGATGTTCATCGAAAGATTTGCTGTAAATCAATATATCATCAAAGTAGACAACAACAAATTTCCCAATGAAAGCACGCAGAACCTCGTTCATTAATCTCATGAAAGTACTCGGTGCATTAGTTAACCCAAAAGGCATGACTAACCACTCATATAACCCGAACTTAGTTTTGAAAGCAGTTTTCCATTCATCTCCCAATTTCATACGAATCTGGTGGTACCCACTACGCAAATCAATTTTGGAAAACACAATAGCACCACTCAATTCATCAAGCATATCATCCAAACGAGGGATAGGGTGTCGATATCGAATTGTGATATTATTAATAGCCCTACAATCAGCACACATACGCTATGTTCCATCCTTTTTAGGCACTAAAATAACCGGAATAGCACAAGGACTAAGAGACTCACGCACGTAACCTTTGTCGAGTAGTTCGTGCACTTGTCGCTGAATTTTCTTAGTTTCTTCCGGATTTGTCCTGTATGGCGCACGGTTTGGCAACGATGCACCAGGAATAAGTTCAATTTGGTGCTCAATCCCTCGTATTGGTGGCAGCCCCGCTGGTATCTCACTTGGGAACACATCAGAATACTCCTGCAAAAGGTTAGCAACAGCCGGGGGCAAAGAATGCTGCATATCGTGAACTGAAATCAAAGCATTCTTGCACACCAAAGCATAGGCAACAGAAGTGGAAGCAATCAATTCATTAATATCAGACTTAGTAGCAAGCAAGCAATGTCCTTTCAATCTTATCTCATCTTCCCTGCTACTAACAGATTTGGCATTCTTATCGATCTCAGCTTTAGTTCTCTTAGCTTTAGCAACATCATCACGCACAATAGATTCAGGTGACATAGGAAGCAAAACGACTTTCTTATCATGATGTATAAGAGAATATTGATTTGATCTACCATGATGCATGCTATCGGTATCAAATTGCCATGGTCTACCTAGCAGAATATGACAAGCTTCCATAGGCACAACATCGCATTCAACAACATCATGATATGAACCAATAGCGAAATTAATTCGTACCAATCTCGTTACCTTGACCTTACCACTATTGTTGAGCCACCGAATGTGATATGGATGTGGGTGCGGTTTTGTTGTAAGTGCAAGCTTCTCGACCATATCGCTGCTAGCCAAGTTGTTGCAGCTACCTCCATCAATTATCAAACGGCATGAACGCTCTTTAATAACACACTTTGTTTGGAACAGTGTATGCCGTTGATTTTGCTCCGCCTTTTCCATTTGTGCACTAAGTACACGCTGCACAATGAGGCTCTCATAATGATCTGCATCCTCTGCACCAATCTGCTCTTCTGGTTGTTCCTTAGTACCTGCATGGTCAGCAGCAAGCAAAGCAAGTGTATCTTCATCAAAATCACTAACAGAGGAATACCCACCATCTCCTTTGACCACCAAAACGCGCTTGTTAGGGCAGTCACGTTGCACGTGGCCAAAGCCCTTGCATCGATGGCACTGAATATCTCTTGTCCTTCCCGTGGAGGCAACCAAAGATGCACTCGTGGCTGGTTTCTGGACAGTCGTGGTTGCTGAATTTGTTGGGGGAGCACGTGTCTTATCGTTGGATGGAGCGGGTATTGTCGACCGACTCGGAAATGTAGAAGGTGCAGGAGCTCATCCGGTCAATGAGGTAGATGTGCGCGGCTGCCATGATGAAGGTTTTCCTGCAGAAATATTAGTTCTTGTACTAGCACGTCGTCCCAGCACTTCCCTTTCAGTTTACAAGCAAGATGGAACAAACAGGTTACGTTAGTATAATCTTTATAAGCAAGAATGTCCTGAATTTCTCAATTCAAACCTCCTAAAAATCTAGCCATAGCAGATTCCTCATCCTCCACTAAATTACAACGCAACACACCCATTTGTAATTCCTGATAGTATTCTTCTACACTTTTATTACCCTGTCTCAATTGTTGCAATCTATGTAACAGATCACGCGCATAGTAAGAAGGAACAAATCTAGCCCGCATAACCCGTTTCAAGGCATCCCAGGTTTGTGGAATATTATTAGGATTTTTCTTAGCATGTTCTATCCACCAAACAGAGGCAAAATCAGTAAATTCACTAGTAGCAGCCCTAACACGTATATTCTCAGGAAATTCATGACATGCAAACTTTTGATCAACAGCAATTTCCCAAGTAATGTATGCATCAGGATCGTATTTTCCATCGAAAGAAGGTATCTTAAATTTTATTTTACTGAAAGCATCATCATTATTATGTACCTCACGTCGTCGATGTCCACCCATACCTCTCCGATTAGTTCGCAGTCGTCGGCGACTAGGAGCATCTTGGTCATCTAGTTCAGTATCAGCGACATAATCATCCCAATTATCCTCGACACGCTCATCCTTCTTGTTTTCTCCCTCATGCCCATTTGCAGTTCTGGCATGCATCTCATCAAAACGCCTCAAAAGAGCAGCAAGGCTTTGGTCAATATGAGCGACCGACGTCTCCAGCCTTGTAAGCTTGGTGTTGGTGGCAATCTGCGTGGCCTCCAACTGCCCAATCTTATCATTTGACACCAGCATATCTTCAGCAAGCCCATCTACATGCCTCCTCATCTTATTTTCAAAATGTTGTATGATTCCCTTTGTACGAGGAGAGTGACCTAAACACCCATCACCCTCTGATCCTGTCATGGTTAGATGAACAAAGGAAACACGAAAATAGGTGAAGAAATAAGATCCTACAACTAATGGGATGTAGCTACTGCAAGGCGCTCACACTCAACCTGTTACACAAGCTCTTACCAATTCTTACCTTGCTCAACAGGAGGGGACGGCAACCAACAAGTCTGCAACCGTGGGATGAACTGTATCGGTGCCGCAACAACAGGACCTGTCAAGCTGTAGTCGAATATGTGGAGCTATAGGTGGGCTGAAGCAAGGATGAACTAGCACCACATTAGTTACAAAAGCAAGCTGAAAAATCGTTCAACAGCGGTACTATGCTGGTCCTAGCCTAGACCGTGCTAGAGACGCGAGCCTGGACACAAATGAAGTCACGAGACACCACCGAAGAACAAAAAAGATGCACAAAGAACAGCCCCTTTTTCTTCTTCTTCTTTTTTTTCTTTTCTTTTTCTTTTTTTTCCTTCTTTTTTTTTCTTTTTTTTCAGGGGATCCTCAAAACTGATTATATAACCTAAAAGACTTCAAAAGAGCCACACAGCACACAAACTTTTCTCTCTCTCTCTCTCTCTCTGGAGTAAGCCGAGACTATATGTATTCGTGCAAAGTTGTGGTTTGAGTAAGCCGAGACTACTTCTGCCTTTCTAGAGCGCTACAAAATATGCAGTACAAGTGCGAATAGCAATGGAATTTTATAACATGACGCAATAACCAATTCGAACTAGGAAACCGATCCCTACTCGAATCACAGCACTGCGTGCGATTCGGTCACAAACCAACACAGAATCTAACTTGGACTTGAACACGAATATGGACTTGGATTCCGCCAACACGGAGTATGTATGGTAGCGCACAGTTGTGACTAGAACGTGACAAGAACTCGAAACTCTAAAGGACTAAAACTAAGACCAGCAACTCGACGCAACTGATGCAATCGAAAATTCAACAAGTCCTAACTAAGCAGTGCTAGCAAAGGCTCAAACGAGTTTATAGGATTGAAGGTAAACTAATCTACTATTTTTTTTGGCTTTTCTGGACTATAGGAAAAATAAAACAGCGAAGAATTAGAAGTCTCTCACCGATAAACCTTGCTCTGATTACCAACTAATGGCGACCCGCTAGGGTTTGATTCCCGATCTTTCGATGAGAGGCGTGGATAACTCGATTGGTCGATGGAGGCGACGTTCACGGCCAGACTACAGCCTTCCAAGCTGCGCCTTAGCAACCGATACACCCCCTCCAATGGCTGTCGCGATCTTGTGGAGCGCGGCACCCGGCCACTAGGGCACTCGTCCTGTAAGCAATCGAAGAACTAGCAAGAACAAGTATGACAAGTACTGAATTTACTAGATGTAAATGAAGGTTTCACATGCAATCTCAATAATGGTGGGGTTCCGAAGACAAGAAGACGGGCGGCTGATCCAGCACGCGCGCTTGCAAGCAAGTAGCGAAGGCTAAACTTGATCTAAACAAAACCCAAGCATCCTTGGTGGTGGCTAAGGGGTATAAGTACGTGGGAGGACGACCACAGGGGTGCTGGGGTCGTACTCCAACCCTAGGACGCGTCCGTAATGGACTCAACTTGATACACGGCCCATTGGGCCAAAACAGGGTGACGCAGCACCATGTGCAGAAAAGGACTTTGTATTAATTTTACGATTGCGGCCAACTCGTAACAGATATGGATATGAGGCCAGATCCGTTTGAAAGAAGACTTCATAAGATTTCCACGAAGTACTTGAACGCCCCAATCCGAGTTCATATGCGACCATGGTGTCCGTCACAAGTTGGTACTGTTTTGTAGTCCGAATCCAGCCTACGCGAATCCGTTTCCCTTTCGGTCGCCTCCTTGGTTCCTAAGCAAAACAAGAGTACACGGGTCTCCATGGTCTAAACATGATGTACATGAGCTTAGATTTGAACTCACCTGATGATTAAGTTGATGCGCACGAGTACGAGTAATAGGACCAGCAATAGGTACTTGTGTCAGAGTGGATGTATCGGTTGTGTTGATGTCCTCATCAGCCAGGAAACTCGCTGTTTATGACTTACCCCGAGTATGATAGAGAGGTCGAGCTCCCATGCCCGAGACTATCTCTCTACTCGGTGAAAAGTTATCTCTTGCAGACGCAGAAACAGGAGCCAGCTCGCCACAGTGTCGCCAACACAAAAACTTTGCGGTAGACACGATCGAGCACTCAACAGCAAGAACAAGCAGGGCCCTCTCACCATGCTGGAACCTCCCACATGAGCTTCGATGCTCAGGGAGGTACGAGCACTGCTAGAGGAACATCCGAACAAGGTGCAGCCCAAGAACCCTACTACCCCCCCAAGGTATGCAGGATTCTTATGGTCCGTAGGTTGGTCGATCGAGCTCAGCACGCTACTGGTACGAGAAACCGATCATGCATGGGATCACCGATCTCACGACTCGGGTCAACACCATGGGGCAGCAGCAGGACTAACTCAGCATCGACCTTGCACACAACACCGAGCTCACCCAGCAGAACTGGAGTATGAACACCTCTCTACTCCAGGACACCACCAGCATCTTTTACCACTTAGGCCTCAGCCAGCATCTGCATCCACCACAGCAGCACTACCCATATCCTCCATATCCATATCCATATCCACCGCAGTAGCAGCACTACCCTCAGCAGCAGCCACGTCCACAACAGTAGTATCCGTACCCGCCGCAATATTATCCATATCCGCCATACCCGTACCAGCAGCCACCACAGGACCCAAGCCAGCAGAACTGAGCTTCATTGAAGCTTGGGGGAGCACCCAAGACTGTGCTTCATCGAAGGTTGGGGGAGTATCCAGGTAAGTCGTCCAACCCATCCATTTCGTTCAGAGTCACCATGCTAAAAAATGAATAAAATGAACTCCCAACTTATATGTGTGGAAATCCGTGCAAACTCTACCTTTAGAAATGATGAATAGTTGCTCTGTTCATGTTCTGCAAGTGCCTCGTTTATAGCTTATTACTCTCTTAGTACTTGATCTTGCTGGTAAACCCTGTTTTTGGATTTGTTGGAGCATGAACATGATTTCCATGCCTAAGTTGTTGAGAAAATTTGATATAGTGAAACTGGAATACAACTACATGCTCTAGTAGGGAACCTCTCGGAATTACTTTGAAAATGAAAACATGGTAAAGAGTTCCCCTTTGGTTTAAATGTCCTATCCAGAGCCATAAAATGTTTACTATCATTTTAAGCCATATGTGCTTTCTTGAGTTGCTTTGAGCCTTGTCGAACAGCGAGTCCGTCCGAGGAAAAGTACCTATCATTTACCGATCTTTCTCCTTTGCGTACCCATTGTTTTGCTAGCCTCAAAAGTTATCTAGCCTGTCAATCACCTACTCTAGGTATCGACATCCACTATCGCCAGATATCACATCCATACCTCAGCACAAAATCTCCACTGTGAACCCATCCATAAAAGGTCTATGCAGCCAGTCACTCCGCTCGTGTACCCATCTATATCATGAGAGTATGGGCTATCCTAAAAAGAATGGAATGAGTATGAGAAAAGAAAGAAAGAAAGAGATAGAACCCATACTCTCCGAAAATCAAAAGAGCTTAGGAGTGCAAATAAAAGATTGGAATTTGATCAGCTACCTAACTCCTTCGAACCACTCTTCGGCTCGGCAACAAAGGTAACCAAGGTATGCGACACTCCTCCTACCCTTAAGCTCCACACATCAGCCTTAGTGGTAGGAAGAAAATGGTCAAGCAACGACCATGGTGAGGATTATACACCTTGAGCGATCTTGAGAGTGCCACTGGGGAACCGTAAAACCATTCTTTTGAAAAATTATCAAAATTCCGACAAGGAACCTGAACAGGTAGCACAAAAAAAACTCCACTGGAACTATTCAGTTTCTCAACCGCTCGAGGCGAGGGAAGAATTATGACTAAGCCCCACACTCCAAACCAAGGTACGATCAACATCCTCAGGTACATACAAGTATGAGTAATTTGCTATACACAGGGTACCTGCAGGGGGTGGACATTGATGCAACTCCTGATCCGCCGAGCCTAAGTATTAAGCCTTGCTCGAGGACGAGCAAGAGTTTAAGCTTGGGGGCGTGTTGACGGCCGTTTTTCGACCATCATCCGTCAACATCTCAGGAATAATTCAGAGTTTTGCATTATGTTCCATGAATATTTTACTTAAACTAATAAAATTCCACAAGTTTTGGATGAAGTGTCTATACAGGAGCAAGTGTACCAAAGATGGGCCGTTTTGGGAGAAATCCCAGGCCGGCCGGCCTGGTCCCCCCTCATCTGGCCACGTCATCAATCCAGGAGTCAATAAACACACCCAGGAGGATCATGCATCGTGCACTTGAAGTTGGTTTGATCTGAGGACCCGAAAGGCTTCACACACGGATTTAAGGGCCCACCTGCATGTCTGAAACGGATGCTTAACTAAAGCAACTGTTACCGACCTCTGGAGGCAATTAGGAGCGTCCACGAGAAGGTCGGTGCCACTTGGCATCAACCACCTGGCGGCCACTGATGCCCAGTCTTCGCGTGGAAGCTAAGCAACTGTCAAGGCTGTGTAATGTTGACGCTTTTCACCGGTTACCGACCTTCACTAGCTATAAATAGGCCTCTCATCCTCACTTGTAACACACACACTTAGAAAGAGTTCTCTCTTCACTTCAGTTCTAGAGTTAGGTTTAGTACTTTGGGAGTTAGAGTCGAGTCGAGCTTGTCTCGGGATTCCAGAGTCATCCTCGGAAGTCTGATATAAGGTCTTGTATCCTTCCTTTGACATTATCAATATAAGTTATTTTCTTTATCTTATCGAGTTAGCTTTACCTTCTGCTTATATTTATTTTATTTCCAAGCTCTTGCTTGTGTGCGGAAGTTCTATCCTTTAGCTTAGGCTTTGTTCTAGTCTTAGTTTGTCAGCAGATCATTGGCCGAGTTGGACCCCCCATTTATCCCTCAGTCTGTGGTCCTTCCACCCCAGCCGCTGAAGTAATCTCTGTTCTCCCGACAGCTAGGTTAGATAATTTAGGTTAGAGAGGCTAGCTCATTAGTTTAGAAGTGTTTTAGGAGTCTTTTTCGCTCGTTGTCCTCCCAGCTACTTACCGCTCTAAGGTAGAGTCTCCTGTGTATCACTCGGTCATTGCCTGGCCACTTATCCTATCATTTATCTGGCTTACCCCTGCTATCTAGCTGGTGATTATTCTCAGTAAAGTTTACCATCCATTCAATCGATACTCTTTAGACCATAACGCTTCCCCGTGGAAATTCGATACCCTGGAATACTCCAAGGTGAAGTGCTACAATGATGTATTCTATGCACTTGTGAAATCTCTATTCTATTGGGTATAAGAAATGACAACAGTTGTCTCTGATGTTCTCTGGACGGCTTATGGTCTGGTTCCATAGGGATGCGATGGGTGCATCGGTTGGGGCTGATCCCCTTCAAGTCCTGCAGAGAGTACGCAATGACTGATTGGTACTTCTCCAGGACTGTAAAGAGCCGCCGAGTTTCACTCTCTGTCAGCTTATCATTGATGACAATTGGTGCGGCTCGGTTGTTGTGGAGGAATGCGTACTTCAAACCAGAAGGCAGCGGCTTCAACTCAGGCAGTGAAGGTTGCGGTTTCTCCTCTGTACTAACCTTACTCTGGCCATCCGATACTGTATCTTGGGTACAGTGTGTGATATCTTCTTCAATAATGTGCTGAGTGATCCCTTCTTGAACTATTTTCACTGATTCTTCCACTAGGTCTTTCTCCGGCCTATCTTTGGCAAATGTGTTGCACGAACGCACTAGGCTGACTGGGATTATATCTTTCCCAACCTTAACCTTGAGTAGCGCTCGGTTTCTGTTCGGGTTGACAAGTGGCTCTATTGGCTGTCCAATCAAGACGAACTCTTCACCCTCCAAGATATCGAAGATGTGAAAGTCCAGGTATACCTTGTTGACTCCCAGGCGAACGGGAGTAACTCGGTGGATACCTATACTTTCCACGATCTGGCCGTCGATCCACTTCAGGTGTTTATGCGAGAATGCCAGGGGTCTTTCTGATGCAATGTGACATGCCATTGCTTTGGACATCAAATTCACCCCGACTTTCGGGTCGTAAGTAACTTCTCTTGGTACAGTGTCCTCAATAGCGTAGAGGAGCACTCTAAAATCTTCGTAGAGCCGTATGATGCTGCTACTTGATTCTGCTTCCTCTGTCCATTCCTTGCTCATGACCGCAGTAAAGCCCTCAATCTGCAGGGTGGCTTCCGGAATAAACGCCTAAGATCCTGAGCATATACACTTATGTTCTTTGGGCAACTTTGTTAAATTGCCAAACTCCATATACTTTTCTTCTGTGAAGAGGTCACAGACGAACATAGGCATATCTTCAATGAGTGGCTCTGGATCAAAGGTCTTGTGTGGTTCGATGGTTCCCTCTATGTCGGATTTGCACTCCGGCAAGTCCTGTGTTGGGGGGTTTGTATTAGGGTTTGCAGAATGAGTAGCAATGGCTAGGGTTTCGGGATTGTTCTATATGGGTACCTCCACGGCTCCCTTATATATCCGAGCAACCATGGGTTACAAGTCAGGGTAAATCTACTCGGGTTTGTTACAAGGAATTCGATCGGTTAAGATACACAAGATCATGCCTATCTAATTCGACCTAGATCCTAATCCCGGGGGATCCCACCAATCGTCTAGCCGAGTGCCTGTACGTCGGGTCATTTATGCGGAGTTGCCTAGCCGAGTAGCCGTCTACACTCGATAGGGAGGTACCTGGGTCTACCTCCGTCACTTGGTACATAACCTGGGTCTACGGCCGAAGTAAGCTCTATTCCCCCGAGCAGGGTCGCTGGCGGAGTCACGGTGACACACCGAGTCAAATAGCGGCTCCCAACCCTAGTCACGGAGACATGCCGAGTCAAATAGCAACGCCCAGCCCCTGAGCAGGGCCGCTGGCAGAGTTACGGAGACACGCCGAGTCAAATAGCGGCGCCCAGCCCCCGAGCAGGGTCGCTTGTGGAGTCACGGAGACACGCCGAATCAAATAGCGACGCCCAGCCCTCGAGCAGGGTCCCTGGCGGAGTCACGGAGACACGTCGAGTCAAATAGCAGTGCCCAGCCCCCGAGCACGGTCGCTGGTGGAGTCACGGAGACACGCCGAATCAAATAGCGGCGCCCATCCCCCGAGCAGGGTCGCTGTTGGTGTTTCTTATGCCCAATAGAATAGAGATTACACAAGCGCATAGAATACACCGCTGTAGCACTTCACCTTGGAGTATTCTAGGGTATCGAAATTCCATGGGGAAGCACTGTGGTCTAAAGAGTATCGATTGAATGTATGGTAAACTTTACTGGATATAATCACCAGCTGGATAGCAGGGGTAAGCCAGATAATAGATAGAATAAGTGGCCAGGCAATGACCGAGTGACACACAGGAGACTCTACCTAAGAGCGGTAAGTAGCTGGGAGAACAACGAGCGAGAAAGACTCATAAAACACTTCAAAACTAACGAGCTAGCCTCTTTAGACTAAACCATGACTAACCTAGCTATCGGGAGAATAAAGCTTACTTCGGCGGCTGGGGCAGAAGGACGACAGACTAAGAGAGAAATGGGGGGGGGGGTCCAACTTGACCAACGATCTACAGCTATGAAAATACCCGAACGTGGTGGACTACAAGGGATGGATAGGGCTATCACCATCTGCCGCCTACCTCATCAGTTTCGTGGGGTGGAACACACTTCCTAGCTAACCCTAAGCTAAACACCACGTCTGCACTCGGTGTTAGGATTTCTCTTGAGGCCTTCAAGAGAAATCCCCCTCAACCTAGGGAACTAACTTGAGCTCCCTAGTCCGGGCGAGAAAACTCGTAAGATAAGGTTCTGACAGACTAAGACTAGAACAAAGCCTAAGCTAAAGGAAAGAACTTCTGCACACAGGCAAGAGCTTGGAAATAAATAAATAAATGCAGAAAGTAAAGTTGACTCGAAAAGATAAAGAGGATAACTCATATTGATAATGTCAAAGGATGGATACAAGAGCTTATACCAGACTTCCAAGGATGACTCCGGAATCCCGAGACAAGCTCGACTTGACTCTAACTCCCAGACTACTAAACCTAACTATAGAGCTAAAGTGAAGAGAGAACTCCTAGTGTGTGTGTCTTACAAGTGAGGCTGGGGAGCCTATTTATAGCAGCTAGAGGTCGGTAACCGGTGAAGGGCATCAAGACCACGCGACCTTGGCGGTTGCTTAACTTCCACACAAAGGATGGGCACCTGAGCCTGCCTGGGATTGGTGCCAAGTGGCACCGCCTTCGAGGTGAACTCTCCTGATTGCCTCCTGAGATCGGTAATAGTTGCTTTTTAGTTAACCAACCATTTTAGACATGCAGGTGGGCCCTTGAATCCGTGTGTGAAGCCTTCCATGTCCTCGGATCAAACCGACTTCAAGTGCACGATGCATGATCCTGCTGGCTGTGTTTCTTGACTATTGGATCGATGACATGGCCAGAATAGGGGGAACCAGGCCGACCGGCCTAGAGGAGTCCGACCAGCCTAGGATTTCTCCCAATTCGGCCAAATTTTGGTACACTTGCTCCTGCATAGACAACTCATCCAAAACTTGTGGAATTTTGATGAGGACATCCTCCACTATTACCCGCTGGCAAAGACGCAACAAAGGGGGCCGAGTGGCCCAGTTGTAGTCGGGCGGCGACCATGTGAGCCTCTGAATAATCCCACCTTGCTTAGCTTGGGAGGAGGAAGCCACCTTAAAAGGGAGAGCCACCCTTCCCCTATTGGACTAGTCTTTTAGGGAGATTGGGCCTTTCCTCGAATTGGTGTGCCTAAGAACTGTTGGGGTCCGGGCAACCTTAATTTATTGGGCCTCGGCCAACCCCACCTGGGCCAGATGCATCATTTGGTATCAGAGCTGGGCCCTTGTTTAAGGGGGTGGGAATGATGAGGACATCCTCCACTATTACCCGCTGGCAAAGACGCAACAAAGGGGGCCGAGTGGCCCAGTTGTAGTCGGGCGGCGACCGTGTGAGCCTCTGAATAATCCCACCTTAATTAGCTTGGGAGGAGGAAGCCACCTTAAAAGGGAGAGCCACCCTTCCCCTACTGGACTAGTCTTTTAGGGAGATTGGGCCTTTCACCGAATTGGTGTGTCTAAGAACTGTTGGGGTCCGGGCAACCTTAATTTATTGGGCCTCGGCCAACCCCACCTGGGCCGGATGCATCAAATTTTATAAGTTTAAATAAAATATGTATGGAACATAATGCAAAACACTAAATTATTCCCAAGATGTTGATGGACGATGGTCGAATAACGGTCGTCAACAGTCGTTGGCGGAGTCACGAAGACACGCCGAGTCAAATAGTGGCGCCCAGCCCCCGAGCAGGGTTGCTGGCGAAGTCACGGAGACACACCGAGTCAAATAGCGGCGCCCAGCCCCCGAGCAGGGTCACTAGCGGACACACGCCGAGTCAAATAGCGGCGCCTAGCCCCCGAGCAGGGTCACTAGCGGAGACACGCCGAGTCAAATAGCGGCCCCCAACCCCCGAGCAGGGTTGCTGGCGGAGTCACGGAGACACGCTGAGTCAAATAGCGGCGCCAGTACGGAAGGAATATTCCGATCCAATGGGCGGATTCAATTCAATTCAAAAAGTCCGGGATCTGTTCTGATTTTTACTCAACTTTGCAGCTTATCTACCAGTGTTGTTTTTCCTTTTACTGCCACTATCAAATCATTTGTTACCGTTTCTCTTCCTACCTTGGCGAAAGGAAGGGATGCTCCAGAGGTCGATTTGAAATTCAAAAAGGGAGAAGCCAAACAACCCGTTAGGGTTCAGGCCAATATAAAAATGATTGGCTCGGCACATCCTTATTCGTTTGCGCCCTTTCCTCTCAGCCACAGTTGAGTCTTCCAGATCTCTCTCCCAGCTTTCTCCAGAGCACTTGCCCCCCAAGTGCTCCGCCGCCTCTTCACCCGCCACCACTCGTCCTCAGCAGAAATGGCCGGTGAGGTCCCAGAAGCAGCCGCCGCCGTTGCCGCGCCGCCCCCAGCCCCGGAGCTGGCTTGGTCCCCGAGCACCATGACGGACGCGGACATCAAGGCGCTCGTGGCGGAAGGCCTGCTACCAGAGACGGCAATCTCCGGGTGGTGGAGCTGCATCGGGGAAGCGTTCCACTCGGAGAACCGGACCGAGACGGTGGTCTTCCGGTTCTTCGACGAGAAGAGGTTCGCCCTGCCGTCGGGAGCATTCTTCCGGGGGCTCCTGCACTACTACGGGTTGGAGGCGACACACCTCAAGCCCAACTCCATCACGTAGATCGCGACGTTCATCAATCTGTGCAAGGGGTTCTTAGGGATCACGCCCTACTTCAATCCCTGGAGAGCCCTATACCACCTGCGGGCGTACCCGAGCAAGGGTACGCTGGATGTGGTCGGCGGGGCCACCTTCTCGCTCTGCCAGGGGGGAAAGTACCCCGAGGCTGTCTTGAAAGACGGCTATTGACGGTCATTAAATGCAAAATCTGACCATCAACTATACTCACAATCAAAGGAAAACTATATCTCTTACTCGCATAATTATATCACTAACCTAGTTCCACAAGATGTATTGTCTATCTAATCATTTAAGGATACAAGTCTGAAATAAGAGGAAAACATGATGGATACGCAACAAAACATACACAGAAGATCATCTGCTGCAACCTACTTACAAGAGGGACCCACATGTCGAAGCAAACGGGCGCGCCAAGGAAGCAAACACAAGGAAACTTCACAAGGGCCCGCAGGGTAGTGTATCAGAGAAGGCTGAGCCGGGGGAGGCTCACCTGGGGGTCGGCCGACCCTGGCCGGCATCCCGTCCAGGTGCCCTTTGGTGTGGCGTAGCTCCTAAGCAACCTCAGCCCAGAGGATAAGGTTTCCATATTTTAGGATGGCGGGAACCGACCCTTGGAGCTATAAAAAGGGCCCTCACCCCCTCATTCCACACACAACACACTTGAGCCTTTCTCCCTCTCTCACACTTGAGACTTGTACTCCTTATGGTAGTGGAGCTAGGCTAGTACTTCCTTGTTAGCGAAGCAAGTCGTCCTTGGGTCGGAGAAGCATTCCTCGGCCTTGGGTAATGGCTTTGTATTCGAATAGTCAGTACTCTATTCTTAATGCAGAGCTGAGCTTTGGTTGTTTATCTAACTTGGTGCTATATCATGCTTTGTCTAGTTATGCTACCTTGCTAGTTGATCATATCATGGCTTGGTGCTACACTAGTTATGCTTTATATATAATTAGGCCAGATGATCTGGGTAAGGATATCGGTTTGTTGTGCCTTCGGGCTTGCCTTAGCATTTTACTTGTCCATCCGAAGGGTGGGACACCCGAGGACGCTAGGGTAGTGACCTCATACACGAGCGTGGTGCTCAGGTATGCGGGATCCATCGAATATGACCGTGCTCCACGGTGTGACTTGGGTAGATGACAGGTGGCGACAGCCCTGTCCGTCTGCTACGAAGCTGCTTCGTGGTTAGTGTACTCCCCGTCGTTCGAGTATGGTGTAGGAGTTCTGAAAGATGTAACGGCCCGGATGTTCTCCGGGGCGGGACATTCTCTCTGGTATCCCTAATTTCCCGGCAACTGCAGTCCTAACCATATGTATGTTGCATGACCTTTGCTTGTTTGAATAGATACTATTAGAACCTTGTTGTATGCCTTTGCTCCGACTAACCCGTAAGTTTATTAGTTTATTCTTTATTAGAGATTGGCCAGGTTGTGTGTGTCACATTACCCTGATTCATATCTTTATCATCACTTACCTCTATTTATGTTGTAGTCTATTGTTTATTCATATCATCATCAGTTATATACCAAGTGACGGAGGTAGACTCAGGTACCTCCCTACTGAGTGTAGACGGCTACTCGGCTAGGCGACTCCGTATAAATGGCCCGGTGTATAGGCACTTGGCTAGACGATGGGTGGGATGCCCCGGAATCAGGATCTAGGTCGAACTGGATAGGCATGATCTTGTGTATCTTAACCAATCGGATTCCTTGTAACAAACCCGAGTAGATTTACCCTGACTTGTAACCCACAGCTGCTCGGATATATAAGGGAGCCGTGGGGGTACCCATAGAGAACAATCCCGAAACCCTAGCCATTTCTACTCATAATACAAATCCCCGAACATAGGACGCTTGGTATTACACTCTTTGCGGCCCAAACCTATCTAAGTCCTTGTGTCCTCGTGTTACCATCAAGCTCACGGGTTGTCGATCCAGCCGCCAACAAATCTACAGCTTGGGGCTACCCTAGGCAGACTTGCCGGAGTGCAAATCCGACAGTTGGCACGCCAGGTAGAGGGATCTCCACGGTCCTCTTTGCGAGCTTGATGGCATCCAACTCCGGCGTCTTCTTCTCTGCGCAAGTGACGCTTCAGATCCAGGCTGCCGCAAGCCACTCCATCATCTTTGGAAGCTTTCCCAAGATGTCCGCACCCAGGATCTCATCCTCAACCTCATCTGTCTCCGAGACAGAAAGCCTCCAGGGTTCCAGATATGATTTGACCCTCTCTAGCTTAGTGCTGCATCAGGTTGAGGACGTGTCGATCAATGACAAAGTCCAAAACCCTACTTGGATGACCCATCATCCACGTGTCAACATCGATGATATCCTCGCTGGGCTGGACCGAGTCGATGCCTCCCTTGCCGAGTGCATCGGGCTCACTGAGTCAGCACTTCGCCGCCCAGGGGGCTCGGCCCCTCAGGCCTCGTTCGGACTTCGCAACAGCTCCTCCGTCTACTCGGACCAGTTCCAATCTTCGATGGAAAAGCTGCGTCTTTCTAATCTGAATTGACCCAACATTGATCAGATTGGATCTGACATGGTCCCATGACCACAGGCTGGCTACCAAGAGGTCTTGTTCACCCTCCCACCCAACCCAATGAGCTCTCCAGATCGGTGGGAGATCTCTGTCGTCTCTTCCGATGAAGCAACCATCGAAGGAGAAGATGAGGAGGCCAAGTGTCAATGACTCCAATGCAACCAAAACCGACAAGACCAACGTAACAACGAGGCCGCCATCGACCAAGTCGAAGAAGATCTCCACAATGTCGACGGTCGTAACCCGAAGGTCGCACCCCGCCGTGCGCCAGCAACCCCGCAGAACCTCGATGATGACTTCGTCCTGGAGTGCGACTTGCCATAATGTCTTCGCAACTCCATCCGCCAACCTGACCGCCGCATTCGAGGTACTGGAGAATCTACCCCACTTACCCAAGCTCGAACGAGCCAAGACTCGTTTGCATGTTGCCGCTGCCTAGGTCCAGCGCTTGAGGAAGGACTACTCGGCTTTGCGAGCCCAGTCCAGCAACTCATGCCACTCTACTGCTCGCCACCATGATGGCGATGAGGTCAACCAGCCGGATCTGCGTGCCAACCACAACAACCGTGACGTCTGGCCGGTCATCAACGAATGACATCGAGAACGCGACGAAGCTGAGCGGGAGGGTCGCCGCCGGTTCGACGAGGAGTACGGCTCACCCGGTGCTAACCGGGGAGGCCGAGCTCGCCATGGCAATGCCAACTAGTGCCCACATCGACCCCCGTAGGCTCCGATCAACCTCAATGATGACACTATGGGAGATCTGGATGGCTTCTCCGTGGAGTCTCGTGGCCATCTACATTCAAGTCGGTCGGCATCGATAAGTTTGACGGCAACTCCGACCCAAAGACGTGGCTGCGCACGTACTCCATCACCGTTCAAGTAGCGAGTAGCAACAACGACATAATGGCAGCCTACTTCCCAGTTATAATGAGTCGTCAGGCCCTCAACTGGCTCGAAGGACTCCGCCCAGGCTCCATCAATGTTGGCATTTTATAACGCAATCACCAAGTATGGACATAAAATTCATTCCCCAGCAACAGCACCAGAAATGCTGTGGGGTACTTCTTACATTACAGAAGCATCCGCAAGCGCTCGGAATACCGTTGTAGCATTTTACCCGTGAGTACGGGGTCGTATTGATATTTGTGCAGGCAGCGGTTATTGGAATAGATTAGTGTGTTGATAAGTTCTAGCATGGATATTCTATTGAATTAACAGGGGTAAGATAATATATGGTACAGAGGTAGTGTGACACACAAGTTACTCAAGTTTTAACTCTATGCAAAGCTTACAGGAAGGGAGAAAGGAAGAAGAAAGCTAATCTAAGGCCTTATGTACTCCTAACTAAGCATATAGTCTATACTAAGCACTCACATACATACACATGATTAGGAACAGGCTCTAGGCTCCCAGGCATCACCGGGAGACCGCATAGGGTATGGCTAGGTGGCCACTAGATCCTCACGGCTATTTTATGGACCTCCTACAGCTACTACACGAATGGGGAGGGTTACGCTGGATGGACAGGGCTGTCACCACTTGCCGCCTACCTCATCTAACCATGGTATAGAGCCGCATCTAGCAACATTGATTAGCCCAGACACCACATCTACACTAATAAGCGATACTCTAATGCCCTACGCGGAGCCCCCACCCTTCGGATGGACAGACATCACACTAGAGCAAACATGCGAATACGGGAACCGATGCCGTAGCCTAGATGTCTTACCACGTCTAATCATGCAAGATAATAAGACCTAGATATAAACTAAGCATAGCATACACACCTTAATACACAGAACACATACTATACGAATACGCTAAACTAGAAGATAACTCTATTAAGGAATTCCGAATATTACAAAGGAGAGGAAGAGTAAAACCCATATCGATCACTCCTAGGCAAGACTAGGGAACCGAAGAAGAGCTACTTCACCTAAAGTCCACTATCCTAAAGACTAAGAAAGAGAGGAACTTGAGAGAGGCTTCAACTTGTGGTGTGTCTAATTTAGTAGCACCCCCCTCATATTTACAGAGGTGAGTGAGGGGGTGTGCAGCAGCTTCTCGGCACCCCTTCACCCCCTAGCACCCTGAACCATCATGGAGGACCAATGGGAGAGCTCCACGTGGAAGAGGAAGGTCGATGGGGCCTGGCCTGGTTCGGCCGACCCACCTGGTTTGGCCGAACCAGATTAGGCGCCCACCGCCTCCAGCTTCTTTTGTGGCGCTGACACGTAGGCCTTGGTCACTCCTGTGGTTGAGTCGAGTCTATTCTAGGTCGGTTGTGCCTGTTTGTAGGCCCTTTGATCCATGGGAGGTCAACGGCGCGCTCTAATTGGTCGACGCCATTTTCCTTTGATTGATGTGCTTGTTTACACTTGATTTCTGCTCCATTTCCCTGCATTTCAAATTCTCCAAGGGGAATGTGGAAACGATATTATTCTAGATAAATATGCAAATTAAGTATGCTAGTCATCCCAATTTTCTAATCAAATTGACGCTCAAAATTGGTCCGTAGCGAGTGTCAACAATCAACAATTGGCAAGACCTTTGCACGACCTTCGTCAACCACTTCCAAGCTTCATGCCCGGGTCCCAAAACTAGATGGGATCTGGGTAGCATTACCCTGCAACCCAACGAGTCCTTGCGCGACTACAACTAGAGGTACTTCACCAACCGTAACATGATTATGGATGTTGATGACAGGAACCGCAAGATGTTCGAGAGCAACCCCAAAATCGGCTTCGAGATGATGGTCGTTGTCAACAAGCACGCCGACATGGAAGATTCTTAAAAGGCGCACCGTTACCACAAGGATCGGCGTCACTCCGACAGCCGGCCCAGGCAGCGACACGACGATCGCCAACGACTCGACGGCCGATCGCCTCGCCAAAACTCCAGCAAGCACAACGACCGTCTCGAGCCGTCCGAGCAACAGGAGCGCAAGAGCGGCCCCGTCAACACCGTCGCAGTTGCAGATCGACCCTGACAGCGCACCTCCCTCAACAAGGAGGAACTGGATTGACTCCTCGATGGCAAGTGCCCCTGGCACAAGGACTCCAACCACACAGCGCAGGAGTGTCATGCACTCTATAATAGTGTGGTTCAAGACGACCCCAAGCACCCCCGCTACGACGATCGAGACAAGGCTGGTGGTTCCAAAGGCTCCAGAAGCCGAGTACGCCGGAACATCTCACCCAGGCGAGATCGGGACAATCAAGGCGACAAGTCTCCAGCAGACTTCCAGTAGGCGGACCGTGCGGTCAACTTCATCTACGGAGGCTCCAGGGCCCTGAGGTGTCGCTGTCACCTCAAACTTGACCAACGCCAGAAAGCATGGGGCATGACATGACCTTCTTGGTCCCGAACTAGGAGGCCTTCTGCGGCATCATACCCGGCTCAGGCTCAACTAAGGTCGGGGAAGTTACCCTCCCGGTCACCTTCGGCACTCGGGAGAACTACGGAACGGAGCAGTTCCACTTCGTGGTGGCTTCCTTTGAGACGTCGTACCATGCAATCTTGGGGTGCCCTGCCCTCTCCACATTCATGGCTATCCCACACCACACGAATCTTGTCCTCAAGATGCCTGCAACTAACGGTGCGCTCTCCATCTACGATGACCTGAAGACTTCCCACTCCTGTGAGACCGAGAACATAATCATCTCGGAGGCACTGGAGAGGACCAAGAACACTGTCATGATCGCCGAGTCGGCAAAGGCGATGCCTCCAGAGGACATCCCTATCCCGGCAAATGACTCGGCCACCGAGTCACAACTGTAGCCCAGCTGCGCTACGAAGGCCATCCTCCTCAGGGAGAACGACCTAGACAAGACCGCCCTCATCGGGGCGGACCTCGACAAAGCATAAGAAGACGCGCTGACCTCCTGCCTCTGCGCCAATTGGGACATATTTGCATGGAAGCCCTCTGACATGCCAGGCGTTCTGAGGGAGGAGGTGGAGCACTCCTTGGATCTCGACGAAAAGGCGCGACCCGTCAAGCACCGACTCCGGTGCTTTGCTCAAGATCGGAAGGTGGCTATTAGGGTATAAGTTACTCGGCTCTTAGCCGCAAGATTCATTCGTGAAGTAACACATCCCGAATGGCTGGCAAACCCGGTCCTTGTAAAAAAGCAAAATGATGAATGGAGAATGTGTGTTGACTATACGGATCTCAACAAGCATTGCCATAAAGACCCTTTCCCACTTCCTCCCATCGACCAGGTCGTTGACTCTACGGCCAGATGCGTCCTCCTCTCGTTTCTTGATTGCTACTCCGGGTACCACCAGATTGCCCTCAAGGAGTCGGATCAAGAGAAGATTTCATTCATCACGCCCTTCGGGACGTACTGCTACAACACCAAGACGTTCGGCCTCAAAAACACGGGTGCTACATATCAAAAGACCATCCAGAGATGCCTCCAGGGGCAGATCGGCCACAATGTTGAGGCCTACGTTGATGACGTAGTAGTTAAAACTAGGTCCTATGATCAGTTCATAGCCGACCTAGTCAAGACATTTAAAAATCTCAGGAAATTCAAATGGAAACTTAACCCAAGCAAGTGCGTCTTCGGTGTCCCCTCAGGAAAATTACTCGGCTTCATAGTCAGTAACCGAGGCATCGAAGCTAATCCCACCAAGGTCAACGCCATCAGGAAAATGAAGCCCCCTCGGTGCAAGAAGGACATGATAAAGTTGACTGGGTGCATGGCGGCCCTGAGCTGATTCATCAGTCAACTCAACAACAAAGGTCTCCCTTTCTTCAACCTGCTTTGCAAAACAGACAAATTCATATGGAACAACGATGCTTCCAAAGCCTTTCATGAGCTCAAGGAATTTCTTACCAACCCACTAGTCCTCACGGCTCCAGAGCCCAACGAGGAGCTCCTCCTCTACATAGCGGCAACCACCCATGTGGTTAGTACTGTCCTAGTCATCGAGCGAGGCGAGCCAGGCCACGTCTGCAAGGTGTAGTGACCCGTTGTGCGCTAACCCCAAGTCCAGAAGATCCTATATGCGGTCCTCATCTCGTCAAGGAAGTTGCAGCATTATTTCCAAAAACACAGCGTCTGGGTCGTCTCCTCGTTTCCACTCGGCGACATTCTCCACAACCGCGATGTTAATGGCCGAGTCATCAAGTGGTCCGTCGAGCTCAATGCACTCAATCTGCAGTTCTCTCCTCAGTCTATGATCAAGTCGCAGGCCCTGGCTGACTTCGTAGCCGAGTGGATAGAGATATAGGACCTACCGCCCGAGGAACGACCCGAGCACTGGAAGATGTACTCCGATGGCTCCCTCAACCTCGACGAAGCCGGTGCTGGAGTTCGACTCATCTCCCCAAAGGCGAACAACTAAAGTACGTCCTCCAGCTACTTTTTAAGGCAACTAACAATGCTGCTGAGTATGAAGCCCTTATTCACGATCTCCGGATCGCCGCCTCACTCGGCATTAAGCGTCTCCTCGCCTATGGAGATTCCAAGGTTGTTATTCAACAAGTCAACAAAAATTGGGACGGTACAAAGGAGAAGATGGATGCCTATTGCAAGGAGATACGAAAGTTGGAAGCCAGCTTCTACGGGTTGGAGTTCCACCACGTCATCAGAGATTACAACATAGCGGCGGACATTCTCTCCAAGCTCGGCTCTAGTCGAGCCCTCATCCTGGCTGGAGTTTTCGTCCAAGCCCCGAGATGACCCACGATCGAAGTCGAAGAAGCCCCTCCCACCAAGCCAGACTTAGTGCCAGTGCAAGGGCAAGAAGTGCTTGTGATCGACTCCGACTGGCCCTCCCCCATTATCGACTTCCTCGTCAACAACAAGTCCTCCCCCGACAAAAAATAACATGAGAAGATCTCCCGACGAGCCGCCAATTACGCAGTCATAGGCACCGACTTGTTCAAGCACTCGACCTCCTCAGCGAAAGAGTTGCACTACTCCATGACATCCACTCGGGCATCTGCGGCAACCATACAGGAGCCGCTACCATAGTGGGCAAAGCATTTACGTCCGGTTTCTACTGGCCCACATCACTCGCTTACGCTCATGACATTGTGAGAAGGATCCCAGGGTGCCAATTTTTCGTCAAGCAACAACACGTTCCGGCCCATGCCTTTCGAACGATCCCTCCTTGGCCCTTCGCCTGCTGGGGGCTCGACTCAGTTGGATCTCTGAAGACAGTCGTGGGCAGCTATAACCACATATTTGTGGCCATTGATAAGTTCACCAAGTGGATTGAAGTCAAACCAGTCGCAGCTACTACAGTAGCCAAGGCGATAGAGTTCATCTAGAAAATTTCTCACAGGTTCGGTGTGCCCAATAAGATCGTCACTAAACTAGGAACATCATTCACGGGAGGACTATTCTGGGACTACTACCTCAACAATTGCATCGACATCTACTACGCCTCCGTACCTCACCCAAGGTGCAACGGCCAAGTGAAACGCGCCAATGGCATGCTCCTCCAGGGGCTCAAGGCGCGTATCTTCGACCCACTCGAGAAGTTCAGTCCCAAGTGGATCCAAGAACTACCACAGGTCATTTGGGGCATACGCACTCAAAAGAGCCGAGCCACAGGCTAGTCACCCTTCTTCCTAGTTTATGGCTCGGAGGCCATCCTCCCAAGTGATATAACTTTTGGTGCCCCGCGCATCCAAAACTACGAGGAAGGTGAAGCGGAAACGACTCGACGCCATGGCGTCGACCTAGTTGAAGAACATCGCATCACAGCTGCCTTGCAGCACGCACGCTACGAATAGCAGCTCAGGCGCTACCACAACCGGAACGTGCAGGAGTGAGACTTCAACATAGGCAACATGGTTCTACGTTGTATCCAGTCTACTTCTGGTGCACACAAGCTATCTTCCCCATGGAAGGTCCCTTTGTCGTCAGCGCAGTCATCGCCCATGGCACCTACCGCCTACAAAGGGAAGATGGCACAGACATAGGCAACCCATGGAACATTGAGCATCTTCGGCACTTCTACCCGTGAGAAGAGCCCGCATCTATGTACCCCAACCTTTCTAATAATAATAAGAGCATTCCATCGCCTTTGTCTTTCTATATATTGTTTATTTTGTATGCCTAAAGAATGACCTGGTATCGCCCTTTCCAACTTGTCCAGCATGCTCGGGGGCTGCGACTCGGCCATGCCAACTTGCACCAGTATCGTCCACATCAACTAATAACCTAACCGAGCGGTGGATTGATCACAACCCATCACGTGCCTGATGATCAGCTCTCTACACAATGGGCAAAGGCACATCGCAAGGTCGGCATCCTAACCACTCGGCCAAATTAGAAAACTACTCGGCTATGGATCAGAATAAAAATAAAACTTCATTACATGCAAACTAAATATTGTTTTTTGGCCAATGCTTGGCCCCATAGTGTTTCTGACGCACTAATAGTCTCTCACATGTTCACCTGGTCCATGATACGCTCGGCGAGGGGTCTAACGGGGCGAAATGGGAGTCCCACTCGGCATCGGTGCAGTCCTCCGCGATGCCCTCTCCCACGGGATCCAGATCCGCCTCAGGGTTATGGGACTTCACGAGGGCCATCGCAAGCTGCACCGAGTCCTTGGCCATCTTCCTGACGAACCTTACATCTAGTGTTCAGAGCATGGGTACCTAGGATCATGCAACTAAGATTTCATTCAACTCCTATAAACTTAATGCACAAGTAGAAATAGAGTAATAATTTGCATAATTTGGAAAATAGGGTTTATGCTCCGGGGCTTGCCTTCTTGGATAAAGTTAGCTTGGGCTCGTCCGAACTCGGGTTCGAGTCTTTGAAAGCTTCAGTTAGATTCACTTGAGCATCACGCTGCTCACTATCGGACGCGGGCACCAGCTCGTACGTTCCGTCGGCGAGAGTAGTCGATTCTATATGAATGCACAAGTGTAAGTTGTAGTGATGGTATATGACGATTATTTTCCTTCACGATAAAGTTACAGTCCACAAAAACATAGATTTAGTTGTAAAATTACTTAGTTATGATTTCCTTGGGCAATCATTAATAGAGTACATCTTAAACTATTAACTTCATTAAACCAGAAGGGGTTGTGTTGTATTGAAATTTTAATTTTCGCAGTATAAGCATGGGTTAAGCACAAACACTGATCCAGGTAACATCTGGTGATGAAATTTTTATTCAGAGTACATTATGCAGAGATAAGACCACTGTAAAAAATTTCAGATATTTTCATGCAGCAGAAAAATTATGAAAAAAAAATGTATTACACAGCCACTGCTAGAACCTAGTTATTTTTATACAGAACAAACCATTCATGTATTGATGCTAAAACTTTTACAGGGTGTTAATATATCCATATATGTATTACTGTAAATTTTTCAGATTTTATTGTGCAAGATACAAGGCATAATAAATAGGACAAGATACACCTATTTTAATAAAGATTAATTTCTACAGGATGTTTTACAGGGTTTCTGTGTATGAAACTTTTTATACAGCAATAGCTACTCTAAAGTGTGAATAGTGTGTGTACCTTTGGTAGAGTTGAGAAAACCGGGGAAATTTTGGTTTAGATAGCTTTCAGTTTCCCATGTGGCTTCTTCCTCAGTGTGGTGATTCCATTGAATTTTATACATTTTAATCACTTTCCTTCTAGTGCTTCTTTATTTTTGATCCATGATTTTGATAGGATACTCGACATAAGAGAGGTCGGGCTCTAACAATATTTCTTGTTGTTCCACAACCTCAGTAGGGACTCGAACACACTTCTTGAGTTGAGATACGTGAAAGACGTCATGGATGGATGCAAACTGAGGGGGCAGTCGTACTCTATAGGCTACGGGTCCACAACTCTCGATGATTTCGTAGGGACCAACATAATGGGAAGATAGTTTTTCTTTGACTTCAAAACGTTGTACACCCTTAGTTGGTGAAACTCGAAGGTAGATGTGGTCACCAACTTCAAATTTTAGTGGCTTTCTCCTTCTGTCGAAATAGCTCTTTTGCCTGGATTGTGCGGCTCTAAGGTGTTCTTGTATTACTCTCACTTTTTCTTCTGCCTCGATTACCAAGTCTGGTCCAAATATTTTGCGTTCTCCGGTCTGGGACCAACTCAAAGGGGTTCGACACCTTCGTCTGTATAAGGCCTCAAATGGTGCCATTTTCAAACTCGCTTGATAGCTATTGTTATATGAGAACTCTGCTAGGGATAGGCATTTGTCCCAATTCTTGCCATAGTGAATGACGCAAGCTCTAAGCATGTCTTCAAGAATTTGGTTCACTCTTTCAGTTTGTCCGTCAGTTTGAGGACGATAGGCTGAGCTTCAAATCAATTTAGTACCAAGAGAAGCTTGCAATTGTTCCCAAAAGCGCGCTAGAAACTGAGTACCACGATCGGAAATAATAGTCTTTGGTACTCCATGTAGGCAAACGATGCGGTCAAGATAAATCTCGGCATATTTTTTGGCAGTATAGGTGGTGTGCACCGGAAGAAAATGTGCCGTCTTTGTGAGCCTATCAACGATAAGCCATATGGAATCATGTCTCTGTGCGGTACTTGGCAATCCAACAATGAAATCCATACTTATGTCTTCCCATTTCCATGAGGGTATAGGCAAAGGTTGAAGTGTACCGGCTACTTTCAAGTGGCTGGCTTTTACTCTCTGACATGTGTCGCATTCTAAGACATATTTAGTGATTTCTCTTTTCATTCTAGTCCACCAGAAATTTTGCCTAAGATCTTGATACATTTTGCTACTGCCGGGGTGAATAGAAAATTTGGAAAGGTGTGCCTCATCAAGAATTTGCTTACGGAGCTCATGATTCTTTGGAACGACGATGCGACTTTCGAACCATAGAACTCCCTTATGGTCCTAGCGGAAACATTTGTATTTCTCTTCTCCTAGAGAGAGCTTTTGTTTGATGATCTTAACTCCTTCATCATGTAGTTCTGCCATGATGATTTGATCTTGGAGAGTGGGCTCAACTGAGATGTGATGCAAGGTGCCTTGAGAAATCATTTCCAAACTGAGCTTTCTCATTTTCGAACATAATGTCTCATTATAGATTTCCACTGATAGGCAATGGCAATGGGCCTTACGGCTGAGTGCATCTGCGAATACATTGGCCTTGCTGGGGTGATAGTGCACCTCGAGATCATAATCCTTGATTAATTCTAGCCATCTTCTTTGTCTCATATTCAGATCGGCTTGGGTGAAGATATATTTGAGACTCTTGTGATCGGTGTAGATATTACAATGAGTGCCCATGAGATAATGTCTCCATATTTTTAGAGCATGAATGACTGCTGCTAATTCGAGATCATGGGTCGGATAATTTTGCTCATGGGGCCTAAGGGCTTGTGAAGCATAGGCGATAACTCTATTTTCTTGCATAAGCACACAACCAAGACCAGTGCCAGAAGCGTCACAGTAAACATTGAACGGTTTGGTGTTATCGGGTTGAGCTAACACAGGGGTTGTAGTCAAATGTTCTCTAAGAGTGTGGAAAGCTTCTTCATATTTCTTATCCCACACAAACTTTACTCTCTTTTTCAATAGTTTAGTCATAGGCTTAGCAATCCTAGAGAAATCCGGAATGAAACGGCGATAGTAACCGGCTAAAC
This sequence comes from Panicum miliaceum, assembly GCA_032594955.1. NCBI lineage: Eukaryota > Viridiplantae > Streptophyta > Magnoliopsida > Poales > Poaceae > Panicum > Panicum miliaceum. The sequence goes on along the minus strand of CM064058.1, from coordinate 33,387,387 downwards.
CAAGAAAACTGCAAATCTGATGAATAGAGGTAGGAGGTTTCCAATCCATCACCTCTTGTACCTTGTTGTGGTCAATGATTATACCTTTGCTTGAAATTGTGTGACCCAAGAATTTCACACTATCCAACCAGAATTCGCACTTAGAAAATTTAGCATAGAGTCGATGGTCTCTGAGACGCCGAAGAACAATGTGCAGGTTCTTAGCATGCTCTTCCTCATTCTTAGAATAGATAAGGATGTCATCAATGAAAACTACGACGAATTTGTCGAGCTCGGGCATGAACACCGAATTCATGAGATACATGAAGTAGGCGGGAGCATTTGTGAGACCAAAAGACATGACCAAAAATTCTTATAATCCATATCGTGTGGAAAAGGCAGTCTTAGCAATATCGCATGGGCGAATCTTTATCTGATGATATCTAGATTGAAGATCAATCTTTGAGAAAACTCTAGCTCCAGACAATTGATCAAAGAGAACGTCGATGCGGGGAAGTGGGTATTTATTCTTAACGGTCACCACATTGAGAGGTCGGTAGTCCACACATAATCTTAAACTGTCATCCTTCTTCTTTACAAAAAGGGCTGGACATCCCCATGGTGATGCGCTAGGACGAATGAAGCCTTTGTCCAGTAGTTCTTGGAGTTGTGTTTTCAGTTCGGCAAATTCCTTAGGTGGCATCCTATAGGGTCTTTTGGAGATAGGAGCAGTGCATGGTTGCAGTTCAATAACGAACTCAATATCCCTATCTGGTGGCATTCCTGGTAAGTCATCTGGAAAAACATCGGCATACTCGCATACCACTGGAATGTCTTCTAGTTTGATTCCTTTCATCACGAAAGCACAAGAATTCATGCACTCCCAGAATGGTAGGTAAAGGGTAGTGGCTCCGTGACTAGGTGAATTCATTTCAACAGCTCTAGAAGAAAGGTCCAGTGTGACTCCGTGTAGAGCCATCCAATTCATACCCAAAATAACGTCCATGCCGTCAAGGGGTAGAAGAACAAGGTCCGTGTTGATGGTTTTACTACCCAACTTGATTGGTACTTGCCTTATCATTTGATTTGAAGCAAATTTACCACCCGGTGTTGATATCATATACGCCCCTTTTGTGTGACAAACATCCAAGCCTACTTTTGCACCAAACTTTGCACTAATGAAACTATGTGATGCACCAGAATCAAACAATATAACCGCAGGCTTGTTATGGATAGAGAATGTACCCGTCATCACTGGTGCTCCTTCAGGAAGTTCTGCAAGAGTGGTGAAATTGATCCGTCCTTGTTTGACCTAAAGAGTCTGCCTCTTGCCTTTGTTCTTATTGTTCTGGTTAGAGTCCTGGCCCTGATTTGGCTGCCTGGGCTGAGGGCATTCGCGAGCAAAATGACTAGAACTCCCGCACTTGAAACAACGAGTGGTGATGCTCGGTCGAAGAAACTGCTGAGTAGCGGGCCTTGGTCCCGTTTGCTGAGGCACAGGGCGTCGTACAACACCTTGCTGCTGTGGGGGCCTGATAATCCAACGCCCTGGCTGAGGGGCCTTCTGTGGAGCTGTAGGCGCAGCATTTTGCACCAAGCGATACCTCGGTGGCTGAGCACCCGAGGGTCCAGCTGGCGCCCTCCTCTTCTTTTCAGCACGATGAGCCTCAATACAATCCTCTTGAGTGATGACCATGTTGACTAGCTCATTATATGTATCGGCCTTGACAAGTTTCAGCCATTCCTTGAGTTTGGTACTCAGACCTCTGCGGAAACGATCACGCTTCTTAGCATCCATGTCTGCGTGATAGCCCGCGTACTGGCATAGATTGTTGAAGGCCTGAGCATACTGAAGTACAGTGCGGGTACCCTGAGTGAGTGCCAGAAACTCATTTAGCTTTCTTTCTATAAGACCTTCTGGGATATGGTATGCCTGGAATGCAGTTTTGAATTCGTCCTAGGTGACAACGTGATCAGTAGGGAGCATAGCAAAGTAGTGGTCCCACCAAAGACGAGCTGTACTGCGAAGCTAATATGCGGCATAGCGAGCCTTGTTTGCATCCGAACATGGGGCCACGAGTAGAGAAAACTTGGACTCGATGGTGCGAATCCAAGCGTCCGCATCCAAGGGTTCCTCCATTTTGTGAAACAAGGGAGGCTGGGTCCCAAGGAAATCCGTGTAACCGGCAACTTGAGGTTGGTGAACATTGTGCCCACCACGCTGATGGTGTTGTCCTTGCACGAGCTGGCGAAGCAACTCGGTTTGAGCGGCCATTACTTCCACTAAACTGGGTGGTGGCGGTGGCTGCTGTTGTGATTCACTAGCACTAGCACCAAAACCTTCTGGGTTACCACGGGTTGCTCCAACCATCTGAAATGTGAAGGTTTATCATTATTAACGTGATCCATATTGCTTCCACGATTAAAAAGGATTAGGGCGGACAAGAGTAGACTTCCGAAAGATCATGGATAGAATCGTGGACAGAATACTGTCTGCCATAACAAACTTATAACTCCTGGTAGGTTCATCCAAAATTGCTCATATTTTGGCAGTGGGTAGGGAATTTAGAGATGTACAACTTTGGTATTCAGCTTAGACGCTAAATCGATGGCCAAGATGGTCGAAAGATTCATTATTTGCTTCTCTGTCTCGGCTGTTTTTCAGCAGAACGAGTTATAGTATCTTGCCTATAACTCAAACTAGCAAAGTCCAATAGTGCTGAAATTTTTTGAGCTGTCAGGACATGAAATTCTTGACAACTTTGGTATTTAACTTGCTGCTCAGAAGGATCATCTTCAAAGGGTAAAGGTTTTGACAAGATCATGCCATAGGATATGAACTAGAGGATGGAAGTTGAATATTTCTAGAAGCAACTTCAAAACTCCATAACTCCAATTTGAGTAATCCAGAAATTCTCAAACTTCACCAAAACATCCCTAAGGTATTAGCGAACAACTTTTCTAGTCAACTCCAGAGCTAGATCAGACTCTAAGATGGTCTTTCTCTTAAGGTTTTACTTTACTGTCTACCCAGAAATTTCAGTGAACAGTGGGCCAAGATTTCGTGCACCAGGGAAATTTTACCCAGCCAAAAATTACCAAATTTTAACCGTAGCTGCCTGAGTAAATTTATAACAAGTTTTGTATTGAACACTTTTGCAGAAAAATGTAGTAAGGGGGGCATAAAAATTTATGTGGTAGAAGCGCTCATTTTGGGCAGAAAACTGACATCTCCATGTTTCGGGTGTTTCTCATTATCCATATGTTCAGAATTTTTCATATTTAGACAGGAGGTAGAATATAAATTTTGGAACAAAACTTTCAACATGAGTTTCTCCAGAAAGGATCATTTTCTAAGCTTAATAAATCCATCTTTTCAGATATGGCAGAAATGTGACAGATTTGCTAGATAATCCTTATGTAAAGACAATTGTGTGGGCGCATGAGCCTTACCACTCTCACGCATCGTATTTTCAATTTCAGATTTATATAGTCATGATGCATGCACATCCTATTCGTCCTCACAAAATAAAATAATTGCCAAATATCTTTGGTCTTACGAAGTTAGTTTCGGTGGCATACACAATACGTCTCTCACTATAATAGCTAGTCGAGAATTCTCTAACCGTTCTTAAACTTATCGTAATCGCGGTTAGTGTACCTGCAGAAGATTGATATAGCATATATATATATATCCATTGAACCTTTCATGCCAGCACTCATGAAAGCGTTCGTATTCATTACCGTTCACTATAGTAACGGCATCCGTACAATTCCCGCCGTAGAGACGACGTTAACATACGCTATCAAGATAGCGTATTCACGGGGGTACCGTCTTGAGACGGGGGTATGAACAGCGATCGCCATACCCTGCGCCAAACCTTCTACTCCCAATATAATCAACTAATAGTTGGTATATTGGCAGCACCTCAAGTAAGCCACTGCTTGAGGGCAGCGTTCGGCTCGCATCACCGACAGGAAGGCCAGCTCTCTCAGTTGGCTGAGGATTCTTACCTTCTTACCTTAGCGATGAGTGTGTCGTTACAGAAATTAAGGGTCGATTGTGCATAAAAGTAAGTTTTGATAGAAAGTAATGTGCTGGAGGTCAGTTGATAATATTCATAAGTTAGATAGCCACCTAGTAACTTCCCCATAATCCCTTAGGGCTTTACGAACTAGGTACCATCCTTAACGAACCAACGCTTTTTGCAAAACGCATTTTTCTTGTCAAGTTTTATGAAAACAAGTTTTTAAGGCTTGTTGCATTCTCTGGCGTATGCATTTCGGCTCTGATACCAGCTGTGGCAGAACCACCAGAATTCATCCGGCTCAAGTGCGCTAACCATCACCACGAGGGCAATCAGGGCTAACTCGCACTTCAAACGGAATAATCCATTGGTCTGTCGGGTAACCTCCCGATACAACCACGGTTTTTGCCGATCGAAACCACACATACATGTACTCACATGAAGGTGAGTCCAGGAGATACAACATTCCACAAATTTTACATCACATGTTCATCATAAATTATTATTACAACTGAGTTCGAATTCGTAAACAAGGTACTTCAGAGTTCAAAATAATTGAGTTCTTCAGAGTTCAATGCAGCGGAAAAATAACGATAACTACTCGACGATACACGATGTCTCGATGAAGCCCGTACGAGACATCACTCGGCATTATCATCGTTGGCCGGGGGCGTATCCCATTCCACCGACCAACCACGAGGAAGAGTACACGGCCAAGTCAAACTAGCAATCATATCCTCAAAAGTACCACCTGAAAACAAGCCACAAGCAAGGCTGAGTATACTAATACTCAGCAAGGCTTACCCGACTAGTGGAATATACTTAGCCGACTCCTAGACATGCAAGGCTTTTGGCTTGAGGGGTTTATTTTGCCGAAAAGCATATACAAGTAGGTCCTTACTTTCATAGTTTAGCTCCAGGTTCTAGTTTCCTTTATCCATTCTAAGTAAGCAACTATCCAATATCATACATGGTGGAAGAATTAATTTGCATCCAACAAGATTAATCATCATCATTGTTCCTCTTCTTACTCTATGTGGTAAAAGCGTCAAGCAGTCTCAATAACCGCGACAAATGGTCGATTCGAATCGAATTTCTTAACTTTGCAAGGGAATCCTAAACACACGCCACGTGGTTACTCTTGGAGTCACACGTGCAACTTTTCCCCTTTCTTCCTGGGTTGTGGATCAGGGCCACCATCCGAGACTACACAGCCTAGCTTTGCACCCACCATGTGCGCGCATGAAACCGAAGTTGAGAGGGTGGGATGCTGTCCACTTGTCGGTCCGATTAGGTACTTAAGTTTACCGATTACCATATTCTCGGTATGTGGTTAGTACGTTCAAAGACTTAACCACCACTACCACACACTGCGGCCTTAGCATTTTTCACTAAACAGACGGGGCCTCAATCACCAACATGAACATCGCACCATAGCCCCGTCCGTCGACCTTATGATTGCAGCATGTAGTAAACATTGAACTCTTATATTCTCGCGAGTGACAGAAAATCACTCGACTTTTACCGAAGTCCTATTAGCATAGCATTCTATCGAACCTTACATCTAGTGTTCAGAGCATGGGTACCTAGGATCATGCAACTAAGTTTTCATTCAACTCCTATAAACTTAATGCACAAGTAGAAATAGATTAATAATTTGCATAATTTGGAAAATAGGGTTCATGCTCTGGAGCTTGCCTTCTTGTGTAAAGTTAGCTTGGGGCTCGTCCGAACTCGGGTTCGGGTCTTCGAAAGCTTCAGTTAGATTCACTTGAGCTTCACGCTGCTCACTCTCAAACGCGGGCACCAGCTCGTACGTTCCATCGGCGAGAGTAGTCGATTCTATATGAATGCACAAGTGTAAGTTGTAGTGATGGTATACGACGATTATTTTCCTTCACGATAAAGTTGCAGTCCACAAAAATATAGATTTGGTTGTAAAATTACTTAATTACGATTTCCTTGGGCAATCATTAATAGAGTACATCTTAAACTATTAACTTCATTAAACCAGAAGGGGTTGTGTTGTATTGGAATTTTAATTTTCGCAGTATAAGCATGGGTTAAGCACAAACACTGATCCAGGTAACTTCTGGTGATGAAATTTTTATTCAGAGTACATTATGCAGAGATAAGACTACTTTAAAAAATTTCAGACATTTTCATGCAGCAGAAAAATTATGAAAAAAATGTATTACACGGCCACTGCTAGAACCTAGTTATTTTTATACAGAACAAACCATTCATGTATCGATGCTAAAACTTTTACAGGATGTTAATATATTCATATATATGTTACTGTAAATTTTTCAGATTTTATTGTGCAAGATAAAAGGCATAATAAATAGGACAAGATACACCTATTTTAATAAAGATTAGTTTCTACAGGATGTTTTACAGGGTTTCTGTGTATGAAACTTTTTATACAGCAAGAGCTACTCTAAAGTGTCGCTTAGTAAAAAGATGAAAATTTTCCAAGCATAGAAACTAATTATCTTTATTTAGTGCTTTTTTCCCACCACAAAATTATATAAATAAGTTACAGGGAGGAAAAAGGTTCTAAACTTTTTCTGTGGTATGGAGGCATCACTGTAACAGCTCTGGAAATGTTTCACAGCAAGAAACACAATATAACAGCAGTTACAAATTAGTTTTATTATTTCATGACATAAACAAGGTTTAACAAAAAGTTTAGCTAGAGATGGGTTCTGGTCCTAATATTTTTACATTGGCCTACACATTAAGCAACCAATCTACTGTCCAAAAAAAAGATTCAAAACTGGTCTACAACAGTGGGTAAAATTAAAGTCTATTAAATATTCCATTTAATTTAGAGCAAGATTTAGCAAACATCTGAAGAGATGCATGTAACAAAAGTTGTAGATTTTCTTCTAACGATTCCAGAACAGTTGAGTTTGCATTTTTCCGATTTTTCTATGATTGTATGAATTTTACTACTTCGCTGTTTTTTTGAAATAAAAGTTTAAACACAGGTTTACACATATGCCCCTGGAAACTTGCGTGCAGACTCTTTTAAAGATTTCAAACGTTGCAAATGGGTCCCTGGGCGGCGCTGGCATGGCGGCCGGCCAGATTCCGGCGAGGGGGCTCGTCGGCGGCGAGTGGAAAACGGTCGTGGAGATCCAGGGAGGTGAGAGCTACCTTGGGATGGCCTTGGTCGGGGTTGGGGGTGGCCGGAGGTGGCTCGTCGGCGCGGAGCAAAGGGGCGGCGGCGGTGCGGAGCGTCGGCGATGGTGCTCCGGCGAGGTGGGGAGGGCGTGGGCTGGTCGATGAGCTTCACGGCGTCGAGGGGAACCCGTTTTGAGGCTTGGCTTGGACTGAGGAGCTTCGGAGTGGGCTGTCCACGGAGCAGAAGGGGAGCGGCGGCGGCGTGGGCGGCGCTGGCGGTGCTCCAGCAGTCGAGATGGTCGGGGAAGAGGCCGGTGAGCTTCAGTGGAGGGAGGGCAAGCTCGCTGGGCGATGGGTTTGGGCAGTGGGAGGCTGGAGGATGGGGCTTCACGGGCGGGTGGTGCACGACAGCGGCAATGGCAGCGGTGGCGGCGTTCTGCGGGTTGAGGCGTGCGCGAGTGGCCTGGTGTTGCCTTTTATAGGCTGCAGGAGGGAGGGAGAGGACCGGGCAACGCTGGGGAGGGGCGGCACGTTACTGGTCACGGTGGGCGGCGAGCAGAGTCGGCGCGGCGTGCGGCGGGTGCGGGCAGGGGATTGGGCGCTGAGGATTTGGCATGGGGGAGCGGGAGATCACGCGGTGCGCTGGTTGGGCGAGGAGCCGCAGCAGCTTGCTTGCCGGGCAGCGAGCGCGGCGACTGGCGGGACGCGGCGAGGACATGGGCACGGCGCGTACTGGCCATTGGGCGCGGCGGGCGGCGAGCAGAGGCTCGCGTCGCCGGCGTGCGCGTGGCGTGCGCGGACTGGGGAGGAGCGCGGCGAGCAGGGCGCGGCCAGGCATTGGCTTGGCGCCTAGCGCCGGTCACGCATCGCCGGCAAGGTGGCCAGCGGTGACTGCGCGGCGGGCGGAGGGTCGGGCGAGCAGAGGGTCGGGCGAAGCATAGGGTCGGGCGAAGCGGAGGGTCGGGCAAGCGTGGGGTCGGGCAAGCGTAGGGTCGGGTGAAGCGTATGGTCGGGCGAAGCAGAGGGTCGGGCGAGCGTAGGGTCAGGCGAAGCGGCGGCGCGTCGGAGGGTCAGGCGGAACGGAGAAGGAAGGGTCTGCAGCGGAAATAGAAGAAAAGGCAGGGGCTAGTTTCCAAATTCAAGTGTTTCTCAAATTTTCATGTTGCAATTCAAAAATCCTTGAACATGAAAGTTTTTCAAAATGAAAATTTACACAAGTTTTGTTTTAGGCCCAAGTTCATTTGAGTTTTAGTTTAGCAGTTATTTTAAAAACTCAAAAAGTATGACTCAGAGGGCACGTCATTTCCTGGGCAAAAATTTGCATTCACTCCTAGGCTTCAACTAGACTTTTTTTATCATGTCAAAAATGATGTGCCTATTCAAATTTCGTAGCCATGTTTGCATCGATGTGAAAGTTATTTGTTGACGCTAGATTTTGACACGTGTTGAATCGGCGTCAGGAGGAGAGGATTGGCCGATGCGGCAGATGTGAAAGCTACAGTAAGGAATCGGCCGATTGAGGTAACAGTTGAAAATCGGCCGATTGGTGATACAGCTTGCGCCAACAGGACGGGGCTACTTCGGAGGGTCCCGGTCAAAAGTTGGTCAACAGAGCAACGCTAAGTCGGTCAGGAAGCAATTGAAAAGTCCTGATTGGATTAGGAGACGGCGGCGGAAGATTCTGCGGGAGTCCATTTCCTTTCTAAAAGATATTATAGATATAGTAGTTTTCCTGTTTTTAAATAAGGTTGTAACAAGTCGTAATCGACCAGGAGTCCTAGTTTTAGGGTATAAATAGGAGTCGTCAGGGCTTTGCAAGGACATCAACACATCAATCAACAACAATACTTCTACTTTTTCCAGCAATTTACTTTCAAGTCGGCAACTTCGCCAACACTTTTTCTTCTTTCACGAGTTCGTACGGATTGGCAGGACTGCATCAACTTGAACTCCGGCCAGTTGGTAGGTTCCGCTTATCGAGTAATATCCGAGCTATAACTACGGGCGCATCGCTGTGGTTTCGTTTGGATTTATTCACCAGTTATCGATATTTACTAGAATTGTAAGTTTTACCTGTTGTTCTAGTATTATCACCAGTTATCTAGCTTGAGATCAGAGTAATCGGCTTCGTCATCGTTCTTCTTCGATTTATCACTTTACAGCCGATTAGATCTATTTCAAGTGTTGCCTCCGTAATAATTGTTTAGATCGCTCCAGCAGTCTTCTTTACAATTATTACGTGATTATCGGCTGATCCATAGCCGATCATCTTTACCGCAAATCGGCCAATTCGCCGACGTGCTCTCCAGGACAGATCGGAACTCCAGCCGATTGGAGTGCCTGGAATTTAATACTCTTATTTCCTTGTCAATCAACAGGTCAGATTGACTGGCACGCCGCGCGAACCGCAACAGGGCGATAACCCGAACAGGAGCTAAGCAGATTCTCCCGGGTCGTGTGTCCGACGCTGAAGACCATTGGCCGATTCCTGTCTGGCCGATTTTAGCGCCAACATTATTTAATTTGTTTGATTAACGTACATGTACTTATGCACACATACCTAACTATTTTCAATTCACAGCAAAACCAATTTATAATTCGTTTCTTTTAAACTTTTCTCAATTATTTATGCATCGTATTAAGCTAATGAGGCTTATTTCGTAATTTAAACACCCGAGGTGTTACAACCCAGCTCGACGGACCACTTGACGAGCACAGAGTCGACCTTGGCCATCAGCTGGTCGAGGTCTGCCCGGGCATCGGCCAGTTAGGACTCTGTCTCTATCAAAATAACTCGAATCAGCACGAGTAACTCAACAATGTAAGTAAGCTTCCAGTTACAAGGGTGGTCACCTTCGCAGCGCTGCTTCTCCAGCCAAAGCTTCACCTCCGTGAGCGCTTCTCGACCCTCGGCGCCCTCCCTAAACCGGTGCAGGTCGGCGTTCGCTTCCACGACTACCCTTAGCTCACAAGCCATCGTCTCGTTGGCCTCCTTCAGCTCTGTAAAGCCCCAGGTGTCAGCTTCACATGGCAATTCGGGCAACCAAAGGCAAATACAGGCAAAAAGCAAACCTCAATTTTGCCGACTGCTTCCTCGAGGCTTTGGAGTGGTGTCGCTTCAGCGCCCGCATCTCCTCCTCCAACTGAAGGACACGGTTCGCCAACTCGTCTCCCACCTCGAGCTAGCTCACAGCTCGCTGACTAAGGTTGGCCAAAGCCTGCAACAACAAGGTGCATCAAGCTACATGCCCCGGCATCTAAGCACAAATAGAAAGCACTCACCTGGGTCGCCTCGGCCACACGCTGAGCAGCCTCGAGCAGCGCCTCCTTGGTCACCACCGCCTCATCCCTTGGCGCCTTCTCCTGAGGCGGCTGCTGCACAGCAGGCAGCGCAGGAGCGAGCACCTAGGGCACCGCGTTTGGGTCGACAGGGTCCTCTACAGCCCCTACCTTGGCCTTGTCCTCCGGTGTGACCTCCAGCGGCTCGACCTCTTCACCCTGTGATGGCTCCGACACTGTCGCCTCTTCCTTGGCCTCCTTGTCCTTAGCTCCCGCCCTATCGATCAGTCGAGGGCGAGCCAGTGGCCGCTCTATCGGGGACACTGCCCCCTTAGCCACCTCGGCCGAACCGGCCTCACGGGTGGACTCCTCCTCCTTGCACTTGGCGCCGTTGAGCGACGCTATCCTCCAATCATCGACTCAGAATTGAAGATAAGCAAGAAAAGAAGCCAAATCAACAAGTACAAGATGCCAGAAACTCACCTCTCAGTCCGCCACACGCTGAAGCTCATCTTCAGCGGCACGGCGGAGGGCAGCAACTGCGCCACCCTTATGGGCGACCTCACTCGCCGCCCCTGCTCCTCCCCTTGCTCCTCCTCCTCTGGCTCGGGGGTGGTAAGGCCGGCCTTCTCGGCCGCGGCCTCCTTCTCCCAATTCCTGCACCCGGAGGGGTGGAGCTCCAACCCCGTGGGGGCACTACACCCCTCTGGACCTTCAATGGGGCTACCTTGCGGGTGGGGCGTTGCTTCTTCGAGATGGAGCCGGCACCAGCCACCGGCCCTGATACTTCAACAACGTCATCCGACTCGCTCCCAATGGAGGAGTCGGACGAAAAACTTCCAACATCCGCTGTCGGTAGTGCTAGCCCGGCAGGCGGATCAACAGCTTTGCCCTGCTTCCCCTGTGGCAGCTGTGCAGGGCACTAGAACGACACAACCTTTTTCTGCAAAAGATCGAGTGGTATTACAACCCAATGAGTGCTTACCTCTGTGGTGGGGCACTTCAGGCAGTATGCCTTCAGGCCGCCCTTGTCACAGACCTCCCCGCTCACAGTCAGCATGACCCGCCTGTAGGCCTCGTTGCGCGAGACCTTGCGGTTCTGCCCGCGAGTTGGGTCCTCGTGGCCCAAGTACTCATAGCTAGGGTAGACGCACTCCTGGATCGGCTGGGTCAGCCTCTTGGCGAACAACAGCGCCACCATGGCGCCGGTCAACTTGTTGGCCTTGAGCTTCTGCAGCTCGGCCAGCAGCACCTCCACCTCTACCATCTCTTCCTTGGTGGGCTTCTCCTCCCACCTGGCATTCAGGACTGGCGGGAGGCCGGGAGCAGGGTTCGCCACTACGAACCACTGTTGGCAATCCTTAGCCTTTAAGAACTAATCCGCAAGCGAACGGATACCAATGTAGCTTTCACCAGGGAGTTTACCGGGGATATCGAATCCAAGGAACGATAAGCGCAACCAGACCTAGAACTAATTCAACCGGACCCACTAGAGAAAGAGAGGTACACGGGTAGTGGGTCTAACGACGGTTAGCCAACTCGTTACCCAAAAGACTTGCTACTAAACTAACTTGATCTGCTTCGGCGGCTGGGGCGGAAGGACCTCAGAATGAGGGAGAAATGGGGGGTCCAACTCGGCCAACGATCTACTGCTATGAAAACACCAAAACATGGTGGACTACAAGGGACGGACAGGGCTATCACCGAAGATAACTATCAAGCCTAAGCACCACGCTTCAACTATCAAGTTACTGACTTTGCCTCGTGCTAAGGCAAGAAGAAACACCAAATGGCTAGGCTTGCTGAACCACACAGACAAGGGATCCCGCAGATCAATGCAAGAAAGGAAACAAGTAACTGAAGTAAGGAGAGAGACTAGCAAGATACCAACGAGAGACAAGGAAATTCACTCCAAAGATGCTTCATTCTTCTGAGGCTACAAGTTGGAGGTGAGCCGAAGAACCCGGCTCGCCTCCGGACTCCCACCTCACAGTCTCCCCATTCTACTCTAAGGATGAACAACTCTTGCTTGAGACTCTTCTTCTCTCCAAATGGTGTGTGTTACAAGTGAGGGGGGAGGCCTCTATTTATAGCCCTCCAAGGTGGGTTGCTTAGCTTGTAAGCAAGGCTAACGTCGCTTAACTTGTAAGCAAAGCTAAATTCCTCAACGTCCAAGCAAGTAAGGCTATTATGTAACTTCCACGCGAAGATGGGCTTCCCTTCGGTTGTTTGTTCGAGTCTTGCATGCAAGTGGGCCCCTGGATCCATGTGTGAGGCCTTTCGGGTCATTGGATCAAACCGACATAAAAGGCACAATCCATGATCAAGGACTTGTGTTTCTCTGCATGCTGGCAAAACTGGAGCCTGAAAGGCCACAGTGCCAGGCCAGCCGGCCTGGGATTTCTCCCAAATCGGCCCAAATTTCTACAATGAGTTCCTGCAGTCACATATGCACCAAAACTAGTGGAATTTCATTAGTTTAATAAATTTAGCTTGATGTAGGCCTTGTACTTGCAACAAGTACTTGCAAAAGAAATAAAGCTTAGGCACCTTTGAAAGCTCATGTAGGAATTCATCTCTTCCAAGGATTTCATTCAAATTTTAGTTTCATTTAGTTAGGCACAAATTTGAATGAAACTCGGGGAAGGAAAGAAAGATGGGGTCGCAAACCTCCATGACGAGTTGTAGCATAGCAGGTTTCGCAGCCGATCGTGCTCGGTTTCGTCCAGGGGTTCATCTTGGTGATGCTCATGTTGTTCCTCTGTGCACTTGGTGAAGGTTAAGAACAAGTGGTCGGTTGGCTCACAACTGTGCACCAACCAACAAGCAAAGCCTGAAGCAATTTTGTTTGTTTTTCTTAATTTTATTTTTTTTCAAACTCGATTAGGCGCTGTTGAAAACAAAGTTTTGGAAAAACAACTTTGAGGAAATAAATTTTGCGCCTAATCCTAGACTATTCTAGATAACGGCACGGTTAAGGTCCTGCCATGACCAAAGACTGAGGGGTTAAAGCACCCCGACCAAACAACTGAAAGCGGGAATTAAAGTGTGGTACCTTATCTCCCTCTTTGAAGTGCTTGATCTTGATCCGCTTATTTCCATTTTTTCATTTGCTCGTTGTAGGCCTTCTCCCTCCATCTGTGCAATTCAGCCAGTTGGATTTGTCATTTAGCTTCAGCTGATTGGAGATCCATAATTCACCTCTTGATTGCTTAGTGGGATTTCACCTGAGTTCAACCAGCGTCTTGCAAGTTGTTCGATAAGTCCATAGTGCCTTGGTAATTTGCTCCTCCATCCCTTCCCCTTGGCCTCAACTTTCTTCTGCAGAATGTTCTTGATTTGTCTTTCGGATGTTTCTGCTTGGCCACTCGTCTAGGGATGGTTTGGAGTAGCAACCCGGTGATCTACTCTTGTTCCGCTGAGACACTTCCTGAAGGTCTGATAAAGTGTGAGCCTTCATCACCTATTAGACTATTGGAAGTCCAAAGCTAGGAAATGTGATTTCCTAAAACTTTTGTTTGAATTCTTCAAGTCGGCCGCAACACAGGAAGTGCTTCCTCCCATTTGGACACAAAGTTCTCTCCAAGATGTACTGACACAGGGAAAAGATCCTCGAAGTCGATCCCCCATACGTCGAATATCTCCATCTGAAGGTTCCTTCTTCAGTGGCATAGCAACATGGGTATTGATATTCCCATGTTTTTGACATCTTGGGACCCGCATAATTTTCTCAACGTCTCCACACATGGTTAACCAGAAGCTCACTCTACCAAACCATAGCATGGGCACGGACTGCTCTATAGTCTCCTTCATATGGCGAGGAGAGGAAACGCTCAAAAATCTTGCGGGTCTCACATAGCGGGGTGCAACGGCACAGTAAACCAGTAGCACTGACTTTTGAGTGATAGGGTTCATGCCAAAGGTGTAATCTGCTGAGGTAAATCTTCTCCCGTAGGTATATATCCAGTCACCACAAAGTTCACAAGGCTTGCATACCATGGACTGGATGTAGTGACCTTCAAGAGAGTATCATCTCTCAAGTAATCATTGTCGGGAGGTCCGATCTCGTGAATCCTCTAGAGATGATCCGCCACACGATTATCTGCTCCCTTCATACCACTGATTTCCAAATCAAACTCTTGAAGGAGCAGAATCCAACGGATGATTCGTGGCTTAGCATCCTCCTTTGTCAGTTGGTACTTTAGTGTAGCATGATCCGTGTATACTATCACTTTAGCACCGACCAAGTTGGGTATAAACTTGTCAATGGTGAATACCACTGGCAGAAGCTCCTTCTCCGTTGTTTATGAACTCTGGTCAATGCCTTACTTGCATAAGATATGGCATAATACTTCTTATCCTTGCATTGAACCAGCACTGTACCGACAACATAATCACTTACATCGCACCTGATCTCGAATGGAAGGTTCCAACCGGGAGGCTGTATGATGGGCGCTGGTACTCTTTGTCCGAGGACAATATCTTTTCCGACCATGAACTGACACTTTCTCCTAATTAGTGTGTCTTCTTGGCATCTCTTGAAAACTTTGTCCAAATTTTCAAAGTTCTTACCATAGACTGAGAATTCATCCATGAATATATCCATGTTGTCCTTGAGTTGTCGGAGAAGATCACCATTGTACACCCTTTTGAAGTGAAGCAGGTGTGTTGCAAAGACCAATGATATCCGCCTGTAGGTGAAATGTGTCGTAGGGATAGGTGAAGATAGTCAGACTCTGGTCATCCGGATGAATAGGAATTTTGTGATAACCAGAGTATCCGTTGAGCTAACAGAAGAATGAGCGCTCAGATAACCATTCAAGTATCTCATTGATGAATGGGAGAGGAAAGTGATCCGCCATCTAGTAATAGTTTGTATGAAGTGTGAGCTCATTTCTCTCAATCTGGACAACTGACAGGTCTTCCTTCTTTGGAGCAACTTGAACTGGGCTGATTCACTCACTATCTTGCATGAGGTAGATGAGTCCTGCATGCAGTACTTCCTGAACCTCTTTCTTTACTACCTTCCTCATCGCATCATTAAGCCGTCGCTAATGTCATCTTGACAGCTTATGGTCCGGTTCCAATGGAATGCGATGGGTGCATAAGTTGGGGCCGATCCCCTTCAAGTCCTGCAAATAATACCCGATGATGGACCGGTACTTCTCCAGGAGTGTAGCGAATCGCCGAGGCTCACTCTCTGTCAGCTTATCACTGATGAAGACTGGAGGGCCTCTATTGTTTATGGAGGATGGCATACTTCAACCCAAGAGGCAGCGGTTTCAGCTCAGGAAAAGGACATTGCGATTTCTCCTTTCCATTGAGCTTGAAGTAGCCGCCCGGATCTGTTTCCTGGGTGAAGTTGAATGGCATCTTCTTCAATATTGGGCTGAGTTTTCCCTTCTTAAATGATACTCTTTGCTTCCTCCACTGGGTCTTGCTCTGGTCTAGCTTCTATAATGAACTTGGCTGACCAGGATTGTATCTTTGCCAACCTTACCCTCGAGGCTTGCTTGGTATCTGTTC
The DNA here is from genome assembly GCA_032594955.1 of Panicum miliaceum. NCBI lineage: Eukaryota > Viridiplantae > Streptophyta > Magnoliopsida > Poales > Poaceae > Panicum > Panicum miliaceum. The sequence goes on along the minus strand of CM064058.1, from coordinate 33,371,446 downwards.
GGGTTGACAAGTGGCTCTATTGGCTGACTGATCAAGATGAATTCTTCACCTTCAGGGATATCGAAGATGTAAAGATCCGAGAATACCGTGTTACATCCCATCTTCAAGGACATCATGTGGAAGATTCCTGTACTCTTCACAATCTGGCCATCGATCCACTTTAGGTGCTTACGAGTGAAAATTAGGGGTTCTTCTGGTGATCTAGCATCATACCCACCCTGACTTTCGGATCATAGACTTCTTGCAGTGCAGCGTCCCCAATAGTGTAGAGGAGTAGTGCGATAGGTCTGTATGATGCTAACACTGGGTTACTTCCTCTATCCGTTCCTTGTTCATAATCGCAGTAAGACCCTCAATCTGCGATGTGGCTTTCGGAATGAATGCCTCGGATCTTTAGCATATGCGCTTATGCTCATTCGACCATATACTCTTCTTCTATGAAGAGATTAGGGACGAACATTGGCATATCTTCAATGAGTGGCTCATGATCTATGGACTTAGGTGGTTTGGTGATTTGTTCTATGTATGTCAGAGGTGGAGAGAATGCAGCTGATAGGATGTGAACTTGCTGCTTCATTTTGGGCTAATCAGTTGGCTTGTTTGGCTCGTCAAGGACTTCCAGTGTGCTGAGTATTGTTCTACTTCAGCAGCTGTCTTGTTCATGACGGATCCCTAGAGGTGAGAGTCATGAAATCTGCACTCTCCAGCTTAAGTACACCAACGAAGTGCTGAATTAGCATTTCTTCTAGAATGCCATGAGGTGGCCCGGAATTTCTGCCATAAGCATGAGTCTTTCCAACTCTGCTCCAATTCACTCTTCGCCTTGCTTGAATGATAGCAGTTGGTTGCGAAAAGTGAACATTTTGGTAACAGGGAAGAAGAACAGGCAGAACTCATCCTTCGGCTTAATCCAATCTCCACCCAATCTCCCTACCTTCCGGTCGTACCATACTATTGCTTCTCCCGTCAGAGAGAACAGGAAGAGCTTCAACTGTTAGGTGTCTTGGTTCATACCGGGTATGGTCAATAAAGAGCATTTTTGCTCGAATGCCTGCAGTGAGCATAGGGACTCTCGTCCTTTCTACTAGAGAAAGACTAAGAATGAACCATGGCTATGAGACTAGGACTGGTCTCATAACCATCAGATAAATGGGGTGGTATGGGGGAGGCGGTTCCATGTACTCATGGAATAGAACTGCCTAATAACTAGGAGAAAAACTCCATGTGGTAGGTGGAAAGGTGTACGGCTGAAAAAGGTCTAGACTAGTATTGCTACCGTCCCCTGGCAACGGCGCCAGAAAGCTTGTTGGCACTCCTTAGCCTTTACGAACTAATCCGCAAGCGCACGGATACCGATGTAGCTTTCACCAGGAAGTTTACCTGGGATATCAAATCCAAGGAACGATAAGCGCAAGCAGACCTAGAACTAATTCAACCGGACCCACCAGGGAAAGAGAGGTGCTTGGGTAGAGGGTCTAACGACGGTTAGCCAACTCATTACCCAGAAGACTTGCTATTAAATTAACTTGATCTGCTTCGGCGGCTGGGGTGGAAGGACCTCAAAATGAGGGAGAAACGGGGGCTCCAACTCGGCCAACGATCTACTGCTATGAAAACACCCAAACGTGGTGGACTACAAGGGATGGACAGGGTTGTCACCATTTGCCGCCTACCACATCAGTTTCGTTGAGTGGAACACAACCCAAGATAACTATCAAGCCTAAGCACCACGCTTCAACTATCAAGTTACTGACTTCCGCCTCGCGCTAAGACAAGAAGAAACCCCAAATGTCCAGGCTTGCTGAACCACGTAGACAAGGGATCCCGCAGATCAATGCAAGAAAGTAAACAAGTAACTGAAGTAAGGAGAGAGACTAGCGAGATAACGACGAGGGACGAGGAAATTCACTCCAAATATGTTTCATTCCTCTGAGGCTACAAGTTGGAGGTGAGCCAAAGAACCCGGCTCGCCTACGGTCTCTCATCTCACACTCTCCCCATACTACTCTAAGGATGAACAACTCTTGCTTGAGACTCTTCTTCTCTCCAAATGGTGTGTGTTACAAGTGAGGTGGGAGGACTCTGTTTATAGCCCTCCAAGGTGGGTTGCTTAGCTTGTAAGCAAGGCTAACGTCGCTTAACTTGTAAGCAAAGATAATATTCCTCAACTTCCGGGCAGGTAAGGCGGTTGTGTAACTTCCACGCAAAGATGGGCTCGAGAGGCTGCAAAGTGGGGTCGGCCGGCCTCCCCCAGGATTTCTCCCAAATCGGCCCAAATTTCTACGGTGAGTTCTAGCACTCACATATGCACCAAAACTAGTGGAATTTCATTAGTTTAATAAATTTAGCTTGGTGTAGGCCTTGTAACCATGAATTCTGGAGAAATGTTGGTGGTCAAAATCATCGGAAATCGACCGCCAACAACCACTCCTCGGCCCATCTCTTGTTGCTGTCCTTGAAGACAGCCTCGGGGTACTTTCCTCCCTAGCGAAGCGAGAAGGTGGCCACGCCGACCACATTCGGCGTATCCTTGTTCGGGTACGCCCGCAGGTGGTACAGGGCCCTCCAGAGATTGAAGTGGGGCACGATCCCCAAGAGGCCCTCGCACAGATGGATAAACATCGCCATCTGCGTGATGGAGTTAGGCTTGAGGTGTGTCGCCTCCAACCCATAGTAGTGCAGGAGCCCCCAGAAGAACGCTCCCGACGGTAGGCCGAACCCCTTCTCGTCGAAGGACCGGAAGACCACCGTCTCAGTCCAGTTCTCCGTGGGGAACGCTTCCCCGGTGCAGCTCCACCCCCCAGAGATTGCCTTCTCCGGCAGCAGGCCCTGCGCCACGAGCGCCTTGTCCGCGTTCGTCATGGTGCTCGGGGACCAAGCCAACTCCGGGGCTGGGGGTGGCGCGACAACGGCGGCGGCTGCTTCTGGGACCTCGCCGGCCATTTCTGCTGAGGACGAGTGGTGGCGGGTGAAGAGGCGGCAGAGCGCTGGGGGGGGCAAGTGCTCTGGAGAAAGCTGGGAGAGAGATCTGGAAGACTCGACTGCGGCAGAGAGGAAAGGGAGCAAATGAATAAGGATGTGCCGAGCCAATCATTTTTATATTGGCCTGAACCCTAACGAGTTGTTCAGCTTCTCCCTTTTCAAATTTGGAATCTACCTCTGGAGCGTCCCTTCCTTTCCCCGAGGTAGGAAGAGAAACGGTAACAGATGATTTGACAGTGGTAGTAAAAGGAAAAACAGCACTGGTGGATAAGCTACGCAGTTGAGTAAAAATCGGAACAAATCCTGGACTTTTCGAATTGAATTGAATCCGCCCATTGGATTGGAATATTCATTTCCGTACTGGCGCTGCTATTTGACTCAGCAACCCTGCTTGGGGGGCTGGGTGCCGCTATTTGACTCGGTGTGTCTCCGTTAGTCACCCTGCTCAGGGGCTGGGCGCCACAATTTGACTCGACATGTCTCCGTGACTCTGCTAGCCCCTTCTCGGGGGCTGGGCGCCGCTATTTTACTCGGTGTGTCTCCGTGACTCCGCCAGCGACCCTGCTCGGGGGCTGGGCGCCGCTATTAGACTTGGTGTGTCCCTGTGACTCCGCCAGCGACCCTGCTCGGGAGCTGAGCGCCGCTATTTGACTCTGTTGACGCCAGATTTTGACACGTGTTGAATCGGCGTCAGGAGTAGAAGATTGGCCGATGCGGCAGATCTGAAGGCTACAGTAAGGAATCGGCCGATTGAGGCAACAGTTGGAAATCGGCCGATTGGTGATGCAGCTTGCGCTAACAGGATGGGACTACTTCGGAGGGCCCCGGTCAAAAGTTGGTCAACAGAGCTACGCTAAGTCGGTCAAGAAGCAATTGAAAAAGTCCTGATTGGATTAGGAGACGGCGGCGGAAGATTCTGCGGGAGTCCGTTTCCTTTTTAAAAGATATTATAGATATAGTAGTTTTCCTGTTTTTAAATAAGGTTGTAACAAGTCGTAATCGACCAGAAGTCCTAGTTTTTAGGGTATAAATAGGAGTCGTCAGGACTTGGCAAAGGAATCAACACATCAATCAACAATAATACTTCTACTTTTTCTAGCAATTTACTTTCAAGTCGGCGACTTCGCCAATACCTTTTCTTCTTTCACGAGTTCGTACGGATTGGCAGGGCCGCATCAACTTGATCTCCGGCCAATTGGTAGGTTCCGCTTATCGAGTAATATCCGAGCTTCAACTACGGGCGCATCGCTGTGGTTTCGTTTGGATTTATTCACCAGTTATTGATATTTACTAGAATTGCAAGTTTTACCTGTTGTTCTAGTATTATCACCAGTTATCCAGCTTGAAATTGGAACTATCGGCTTCGTCATCGCTCTTCCTCGATTTATCGTCTTACAGCCGATTAGATCTATTTCAAGTGTTGCCTCTGTAGTAATTGTTTAGATCGCTCCAGCAGTCTTCTTTACAATTGCCACACGATTATCGGCTGACCCATAGCCGATCATCTTCACAGCAAATCGGCCGATTCGCCGATGCGCTCTTCAGGACAGATCGGAACTCCAGCCGATCGGAGCGCCTGGAATTTAATACTTTTATTTCCTTATCAATCAACAGGTCAGATTGACTAGCACGCCGCGCGAACCGTATCGGCTTCGTCATCGCTCTTCCTCGATTTATCGTCTTACAGCCGATTAGATCTATTTCAAGTGTTGCCTCTGTAGTAATTGTTTAGATCGCTCCAGCAGTCTTCTTTACAATTGCCACACGATTATCGGCTGACCCATAGCCGATCATCTTCACAGCAAATCGGCCGATTCGCCGACGCGCTCTTCAGGACAGATCGGAACTCCAGCTGATCGGAGCGCCTGGAATTTAATACTTTTATTTCCTTATCAATCAACAGGTCAGATTGACTAGCACGCCGCGCGAACCGTACCAGGGCGATAACCCGAACAGGAGCTAAGCAGATTCTCCCGGGTCGTGTGTCAGACGCTGAAGACCATCGGCCGATTCCTGTCTGGCCGATTTTTAGCGCCAACACACTTTTGGCACGCCCGGTGGGACCAATTCAAGATCTGATATGTCAAAGAACGCAGAAATCTCCGATAGCAACATCATTGAGGTCACAGAAGTGGATCTCAAGGACGACCAGAGGGAAGAATTAGCCAAACATCTGGAAGAATACAAGAAGATGTATCTGCAGTCGTTCGGTCGTACCAGAAGCGGCGAAACTGTCAAGAAAGCTCCTATCCCAGTTCCTCGCCACATCACCATTGCTGAGGACTCGGGTAAGATGTCCGATATGATCAACAGTCCGTCTACCAGGCGTTCATCGATCAGTCCTCTGTGATGACCAACACGGTGTACAACGCCGTCATCAGCTCTCTGGCCAATGGAGCGGTTCAAGGCTATCAGGGGCCAGCGTATACCCCACCAATTACGCTGCCAGCCAGGAGCTTACCAGGAGCGTCCCAATCGGCTTCTCAGCCGATATTAACGCAATGCGAGGGGTACAACACTCCGTTGCCCCCAGCATCTCCAAGATACAGTGGTGCACCATGTTTCCCATCACAGACACCGCTTCAACCTGTCCAGATTGCTTCTGTGCAATCGCTACCCACAAGCTCAGTACCCTGGGGGACGTCGGCGACAACGGTTTTTCCTGAGCCAACAATCGGATATAGGAGCTATCCAATCCAGGCGCCGCACCAATCGGCCGTCCGGCCGACGGTCCCTCAGTATCAGCCAACCTTATCAGAAATCGGCAGGGGGCCAGGCGCTGAAGAATCACTCAGAAGCACGGCGCTGATGATGACGTACAACGGGCGGCGGATTCACTTCGCCATCAACTGTCAGCTGATCAGCAAAATTCGCCGCATGCTTCGATACATCACCCAGCTGTACCACCATCAGCCCTTTAACATGTGCCGGCACCGCGAACGGTCGTTCATCAGCAGCAGGTGGACTGGACGGCAAGAATCGCAGAGGTGATCCAGGACCAATTTGGGTTGAAGCCGAAACTGCAGACTTACACATATAAGACGCCATACCCATCGGCCTATGACCTGCTGCCGTTCCCACACCGCTACAAGGTACCCGATTTCACCATGTTTTCGGGGCTGGACGACACATCCACCGTTGAGCACATCAACAGATTCATCATCCAGTGCGGAGAAGCCTCCACGCAAGATGCTCTGAGGGTGCGGCTATTTTCATCGTCTCTCTTCGGATCGGCCTTCCAGTGGTTTACCACTTTGCCACCAAATTCTATTGTTACTTGGGCCGATCTGGAGAAACAGTTCCACAAATACTTCTACGCAGGAGTACATGAGATGAAGCTCTCAGGTCTGACCAGCCTCAGGCAAAGGAGCGATGAACCAGTAACTGGATATATACAGAGGTTCAGAGAAGTCAGGAACAAATGCTACAGTCTGGCTTTGACCGATGCACAGCTGGTCGATATCGCTTTCCAAGGCCTCCTGCCACAAATCAAGGAAAGGTATGCTTTGCAAGAGTTCTAAAGCCTAAGTCAGATCGTTCACTGATTGGTAGGACAGGAAGTCCGTCCGTTTGAACAGCAGAGGAATTTCCAGAAGAAGGTGGCGTACCTAGAAGGATCTGAATCTGATGCGGAGGAGGAAATCGGCCTGGCAGAGTGGGTGAAAGGCAAAAAACCAATATCATGCCCTTTCGGAAAGAAAGAGCCAGAAACATTCGGCTTTGACACATCAAAAGCCGATAAGATTTTCGATTTATTACTCCAGGAAGGGCAGATTAAGCTATCTCAGTATCACACCATCCCTTCGGCCGATCAGCTCAAGAAGATGAAGTACTGCAAGTGGCACAATGCCACGTCTCATGACACAAATGAATGGAAAATCTTTCGTCAGCAGATACAATCGGCCATCGAGCAGGGGAGGCTCAAATTTGAAATCCCGGCTAAATCGGCAAAGCCGATGAAGATAGACCAGCACCCTTTCCCGGCCAACATGGTGGACACGGGGAAAATCCACTCCAAACTAAGGTGCTGACGTCAGAATTGGCAAGAAGGAGCGGCGCTGTAGACCCCAGGAAGCAAGTCACGGCGGCTGAAAACAAAAAGAACAGGCGGGGGCCAGAACGACTGCGCAGACCCGTCACCTCCCAGTTCTTGCTCAGCAAATATCGGCGGCAGTAGGAACGATCAAGCTACCACGACGAGATGATGCGCCGGCACGAAGATCACTGGCAATGTCCGTTCTTCATCCATTGCTGGGAGAACGACATCCGACTGCCGTCAGCCGATAACTGTTTTGAATGCAACGGATTGAGTTACAACGATCGCTCGTTTAAAAGATCGCGCTCTAGGGACAGAGGATTAGAGCCGATCAGCAGAAATCGGCGCGGACAAGAGGAACAGCGCATTTCAGTGCATGATCGGCTGGGGGGCAGAGTTGACCAGTACCACCGGTCAAAAGGCAGGATCAACCAACAGGATGGACTTGGGGGCAGAATCAGCGTGCACGATCGGCTGGAAGAGATGGCTGATGATAGGGTGTCAGATGAAAACCCCCTGGGAAGGGAACCAGATTGGGAACACGCCAGATCATCAGCTAAACCAGTAAACCCCAGGTGGTGTCCCGATGGCCTCTCCAGATCTCCGAAACGGAGGATCCAGCGCTTGCGCCAGTGGGAGCAACAAGAAGAAGAGCAGAGGCAGGTGCCGGAGAAAAGAAACGTTAAGTCTCGGGTTTGGCGCCCTAAGAAAAACAACAGCCAGGGTGCAGACAATAAAGAATCGGCAGCCGACATCAACATGGTGTTCATATTGCCGATGGAATTCATAGCGCCTGACGATCGAGACAAAGCGACAAGAATGCAAGAGCAAATGGCGCAACTGGTGTTAGAGCCGATGACGGCCACTTTTGAGAAACCAGAAGAAGAAAAACAGCAACATCTTAAGGCGCTGTTTCTCAAAGGCTACGTTGACGGGCGACCCGTCACCAGACTGCTAGTAGATGGAGGCGCCGCAGTTAACATCATGCCGTATGCTATGTTCCGCAAGCTTGGCAAGAGCGATGAAGATCTCACCAAGACGGATATGATGCTAAAGGATTTCGAAGGCAACGTGTCTCCCGCCAGCGGAGCGCTCTGCGTCGACCTCACCATCGGTAGTAAGACCCTTCCTACTATCTTTTTCGTTATTAATGGTAAGGGATCCTATAACATGCTGCTCGGTCGCGACTGGATACATGCAAACTGCTGTGTCCCATCTACAATGCATCAATGCCTCGTTCAATGGGTCGGCGACAATACGGAGATAGTCACCGCCGATTCTGCCTACAGTGTCGCAGCGGCCAATACGCAACAATGGAGCTGCGAACACGTCAGGTGTATATCTAGCAGGACTTGGGACACTGACTTCCTGAAGGTGTCCGATTTCGGTCTACAGCTGATCCAAGCAGTCGGTTCTGAAGATTCAGAATAGATGGATCAGCTCGTCCGAGAAGACGGGAAGCTTGGGCATGGATTTACGTCGGCCGATTTATTGGAGATGGTAGATTTTGGAGATAGCAGCAAATCAAGGCCGACGTATATTAGTGCTAATTTGGATCCTGAGTATAAGTGTAAACTGATAAGTTTATTAAAAGAGTTCAAGGATTGCTTTGCTTGGGAATATCATGAGATGCCAGGTCTAGACCGGTCCATTGTTGAACACCGGTTACCTATAAAATCAGGATATCGGCCATATCAGCAACCTGCACGACGGTGTAACCCCAAAATTCTACCTGATATGAAGGCCAAGATTACAGAGTTAATTGAAGCAGGATTTATTTGGCAGTGCCGCTATGCCGAATGGATTTCTAATATTGTGCCCGTGTATAAAAAGAATGGAAAATTACGCGTGTGCATCGATTTCAGGAACTTAAATCAGGCCACGCCAATGGATGGATATCCGATGCCCACGGCCGATATCTTGATAGATGCTGCCGTAGGACACAGAGTCATAAGTTTCTTGGATGGTAATGCAGGGTACAATCAGATATTAATGGCCGAAGAAGATATCTCGAAAACGGCTTTCAGGTGTCCAGGTCATCTTGGTTTATTCGGATGGGTTGTGATGACTTTTGGGTTGAAGAACGTCGGTGCTACGTATCAGCGGGCCATGAACTATATCTTCCACAAGCTTATTGGTACATCGGTGGAAATTTATATAGATGACGTCATGGTCAAGTCAAAAGGTCACCAAGAACATCTGGCCGATTTACAAGAAATACTGGAGTGCACAAGGAAGCATGGGTTGAAGATGAACCCAAACAAGTGTGCATTTGGTGTATCGGCTGGGCAATTCTTAGGATTCATGGTTCATGAGCGCGGGATAGAAGTCAACCGGAAGACCATAGACGCCATCAACAAAGTTGTGGCCCCACAAAATAAAACTGAGCTACAGTCCCTCATCGGCAAGGTCAATTTTATCAGAAGGTTCATATCCAACCTGTCAGGGCGTATTCGGGCTTTTACTCCTCTGTTGAAATTAAAGCCCGATCAAGAATTTATATGGGGAGAAGAACAACGCAAAGCATTGGAAGATATTAAGCAATATCTGGTTTCATCTCCGGTGTTGGTCCCACCACAGCCTGGTAAGCCGTTCAAATTATATTTATCGGCTGATGAACAGGCTATTGGATCGGCGTTGGTATAGGAGTTCGAAGGGAAAGAACGAGTGGTATATTACGTCAGCAGAAGACTCCTAGATGCCGAAACAAGATATTCCCCGGTGGAGCGGCTGTGTTTGTGTCTATACTTCTCGTGTACCAAGCTCAGGCACTATTTGTTATCGGCAGAATGCATAGTTATATGCAAGGATGATGTGGTGAAGTTTATGCTATCATTGCCGATTTTGAAAGGACGGATTGGAAAATGGATCCTGGCTCTGTCAGAATTCGACTTAAGGTATGAATCGGCCAAAGCCGTCAAAGGTCAAGTAATGGCCGATTTCGTAGCTCAGCATTGTGGACCAGAGATTGCCGTCGTTGAACCGGTTCCATGGACTCTGTATTTTGATGGTTCTTCGTGTGGGGTCGGATCAGGAATCGGCATTGTTCTTGTGTCGCCCCGGGGGGCAAGTTATGATTTCTCTCTGCCGATAGAAGCTTCCGCAACTAATAATCAGGCGGAATATCGAGCCGTTCTGAAGGGCATCCAATTATTAAGGGAAGTCAAAGCTGATGCAGTTGAAATTTTTGGAGATTCCATGCTCATTGTGGATCAATTAACGGGGCGGTCATAGTGCAAGGATAATATCTTGAGGATTTATTATGAAGATTGCCTTCAGCTTTTAAAAGAGTTCAAGTCTGCAATAGTTGAGCATATCCCCAGAAATTATAATGAAGAGGCCAATAGGCTGGCCCAACATGCCTCCGGGTATCGGCCGATTCAGGGAGCGTTGATGCTAGAGCTCACGGCCGATGACTGGCGAAAGGAAATCGCCGATTACTTGAAAGATCCATCCCGAAAAGTGGATCGGCGAATACTTTTTCAAGCTACAAAATATGTGTTGCTTGAGGATGATTTATTTTACCGGACGATTGATGGAGTTCTTCTCAAGTGCCTGGGAACAGAAGAAGCAAAGGTTCTGATGGGAGAAATCCATGAAGGCGTGTGTGGAGCCCATCAATCGGCTCACAAAATGAAATTGATGATCCGGAACAATGGGTATTATTGGCCAACTATTCTTGAGGATTGTTTCAAATATTACAAAGGATGCCAAGACTGTCAGAGGTTTGGCAATATACAGCGCGCGCCAGCATCGGCTATGAATCCAATAATTAAGTCGTGGCCGTTCAGAGGTTGGGGAATAGATCTCATCGGACAGATTCATCCTCCATCGAGCAAAGGGCATAAGTTCATATTGGTAGCTACAGATTATTTTACTAAGTTTGTGGAGGCAGTTCCTTTAAGGAACGTGACATCGGCCGATATGATTGAATTCGTTAAGAACCATATTATCTATCGATTTGGTGTTCCTCAAACCATCACAACTGACCAAGGAACAATGTTCACTTCTGGAGAATTCGGAGGGTTTGCCGCCGATATGGGGATTAAATTATTAAATTCTTCTCCATATTATGCTCAAGCCAATGGCCAAGCAGAATCATCCAATAAAGGGATAATCAAGCTGATCAAGAGGAAGATAGAAGAACAACCCAAAAAGTGGCATATGTCTTTGGCTGAATCTTTATGGGCTTATAGGATGACTTGTCATGAAACCACTAAGATATCTCCTTATCAGCTGGTTTATGGTCATGAGGCAGTCTTGCCTTGGGAGTTAAGGACGGGGTCAAGACGTATATCATTTCAAGATAAGTTGACGGTCGATGACTATTCCTTCCTCATGAAGGATGAACTTGATGATTCGGCAGGTTTACGGTTGAAAGCCCTGATTAGTATAGAAGAGAACAAGAAAAGAGTGGCCAGATAGTATGACAAAAAGGTCAAAGTTAAACAATTCTCTCAGAAAGATTTGGTGTGGAAGTTGGTACTGCCGATAGGATCCAAAGATCCCAAATTCGGTAAATGGTCACCCACTTGGGAAGGGCCGTACAGAATCGACCGATGTGCCCCCGGGAAATGCATATATTCTGGAAACAATTGAAGGGGAGGAATTCCCAAGAGCTTTAAACGGACGATATCTGAAGAGGTACTATCCAAGCATTTGGGTAGATGCATAACTAGCAGTAAAATATATCAAGGTAATATGGCCGATTCTCCATCGGCTTTCGTCTGCATATCTGATGCAGAGATGACATCGCCTGAAGAAAGAGACATTGGGATTCATTTCGACTAGTTCACTATTGGATGAAAATGACAAAGTACATGGCCGACATGGTACAAGTCGCCCTCAGAATAAAATACTGATGCATCTATTGATTACGCCTATTCTGGATTTCTCTCTCGACGCGACCCAGCTCTATCATAAGATGGATCCTATTCTCCTTCGGATCCTCTACGGTGGCTCCAGTTTTAGCTTGATTGCGAAGTTCTATCAGGAGGCGGGTTTTCTTCTCCTCCAAACTCTCCATGGCAGCTTCAGTCTTGACTTTACGAGGGAGTGGAGGACTCTTTTCAGAAGATGGTCGCTTACAGACCAAACAGTGAGCATCTATAAGGTCCCAACATTCCTGGACAACAACGAGAACATGATCTCTGAGTTCCTCAGCATGAGCTCTTATCAGATCTTTGTCTGCCTGTGACAGTGGTTCGTCTGAATGCATGATTTCAATTGCTCGTTCTAGACCAGGGCTGAGACGTTTTGGCTAAACAGAGGTAAAAGAGATTACCCAACATCAGAGCGATTGAGATGCTTAGGGGAAAGGCAGAGGAGAGTTCGTACCTGGTTGACAGAGGAAGAAGATGAAGAAGACGAAGAAGACATCTTGCTGTTCGGTTTGGGACGGTAAAGAGAGAGAGAGAAGATAAGTAATGCGTATGTGTGGCAGAACCACCTGAATTAATCCGGTTCAAGCGCGCTAATCATCACCACAAGGGCAATCAGGGCTAACTCGCACTTCAAACGGAATAATCCACTGGTCTGTCGGGTAACCTCCCGATACAACCACGGTTTTTGCGGATTGAAGCCACACATACATGTACTCACACGAAGGTGAGCCCAGAGTATACCACATTCCACAATTCACGACTCTGGTTCATCACGAATTATTGTTACAATGGAGTTCAAATTTGTAAAACAAGGTACTTCGGATTTCGAAATAAATGAGTTCTTCAGAGTTCAAACAGCAGAAAAGATAAGGACAACTACTCGACGGTAAAGGAGGTCTCGATGAAGCCCGTACGAGGCATCACTCGGCATCATCACCGTTGGCCGGGGGCGTATCCCATTCCACCGACCAACCAGGAGGAAGGGTACAAGGCCAAGTCAAACTAGCAATCATGTCCTCGAAAGTTTCCCCTGAAAACAAGCCACAAGCAAGGCTGAGTATACTAATACTCAGCAAGGCTTACCCGACTAGTGGGGTATACATAGCCGACTCCTAGACATGCGAGGCTTTTGGCTTGAGGGGTTTGTTTTGCCGAAAAACATATATATAGTAGGTCCTTACTTTCAGATTTTAGCTCCATGTTCTAGCTTTCTTTAACCATTCTAGGTAAGCAACTATCCAATATCATGCATGGTGGAGAATTATTTTTGCATCCAACAAGATTAATCATTATCCTTGTTCCTCTTCTTACTCTATGTGGTAAAAGGGTCAAGCAGTCTCAATAACCGCGAGAAATGGACGATTCGAATCGAATTTCTTAACCTTGCAAGGGAAACCTAAACACACGTCACGTGGTTACTCCTAGAGTCACACGTGCAACTTTTCCCTTCAATTCCCGCTTCACGGAACAGGCCCACCGCCCTCGACTACACCTCCCCACAGACCACGGTACGTCGGGCTGTGGCGGCCGATGCACCCGCCATTAGCTAGATATGAACGAATTCAAGACAGTGGGGAGTATATTCCGGCCTCGGTTCAATCCAGTACTTAAGCTTACCGATCACCATATTCTCGGCATGTGGTTAGTACGTTCAAAGACTTAACCACCACTACCACACACTGCGGCCTTAGCATTTTTCACTAAACAGATGGGGCCTCAATCATCAACATAAACATCGTACCATAGCCCCGTCCGTCAGCCTTATGATTGCAGCATGTAGTAAACAATCAACTCCTAATTTCTCGCGAGTGACAGGAAATCACTCGACTTTTACCGAGTCCTATTAGCATAGCATTCTATCGAACCTTGCATCTAGTGTTCAGAGCATGGGTATCAAGGATCATGCAACTAAGTTTTCATCCAACTCCTATAAACTTAATGCACAAGTAAAGTAGAGTAATAAGTTGCATAAGTTTAGAAAAATAGGGTTCATGCTCCGGGGCTTGCCTTCTTGGGAAAAGCTAGCTTGGGGCTCATCCGAACTTGGGCTCGGGTCTTCGAGAGCTTCAGTTAGATGTACTTGAGCTTCACGCTGCTCACTCTCGGACGCGGGCACCAGCTCGTACGTTCCGTCGGCGAGAGTCGTCGATTCTATATGAATGCACCAATATAAGTTATAGTGAGGGTATATGACGATTATTTTCATTCACGTTAAAGTTGTAGTTCACAAAACATCGATTTGGTGGTGAAGTTACTTAGTTGAGATTTCTGTGGGCAATTATTAAAAGTATAACTTAAACTATTAACTTCATTAAACAAGAAGGGGGTTGTGTTATAATAGAAACTGAATTTTCCAAGCACACATGGATTAATCACAACTTCTGAATTAGGTAACTTCTGGTGATAAAATTTTTATTTAGAGCACAATAAGCAGAGACAAAAGCACTGTAAAAATTTCAGACATTTTTACGCAGCAGATTAATTATGAAAAATGAAAACACAACCACTGCTAGCACCTAGATATTTTTATACAGAACAAACCATTCAAGTATTGAAGCTAAAACTTTTACAGGGTGTTAATCTATCCATAAGTGTGTTACTGTAAAATTTTCAGATTTAGACTTTGCCTACAACAGGGGGTACATTTAAAGTCTATTAAACCTTCCATTTAACTTATAGTAAGATTTAGTAAGCAACTGAATAAATGCATGTAACAGAAGTTGTAGATTTTCATCTAAGGATCCCAGAATAGTGGGTTTATATTTTTTCAATTTTTCTACGATTTTAAATGAATTTTACAAGTTTGTTGTGTTTGATTTCAAAGTTTGCACACAGGTTTATAGATATGCCCCTGGAAACTTGCGTGCAGACTCTTTTAAAGATTTCAACCAAAGCAATTGGGTCCCTGGGCGGCGCTGGCATGGCGGCCGTCCAGATTCCGGCGAGGGGGCTCGTTGGCGGCGAGGGAAAAATGGTCGGGGAGATCCAGGGAGGTGAGAGTTACCTTGGGTGGCCTTGGTCGGGGTTGGGAGTGGCCGGAGGTGGCTCGTCGGCGCGGAGCAGAGGGGCAGCGATGGGGCGGAACGTCGGCGGCGGTACTCCGGCAAGAAGGGAACAACGTGGGCTGGTCGAGTAGCTTCGCGGCGCCGAGGGGAAGCCGTTTTGAAGCTTGTCTGGGACGGAGGAGCTTCAGTGTGGGCTGTCCACGGAGCAACAAGGAGCGGCGGCGGCGCGGGCGGTGCTGGCAATGCTCCGGTGGCTCTGGGCAACGCTAGGTGGTGCAGTGAGCTGCGGTGGGGTGCTGTGGTGGTGGTGGAAGACTCAGCTTTAGCAAGGGTGGCCGGAGAGGTGAGCTCCACGGTGAGCTGAGCACGACGGCGTTAATGGTGGCGGCGGCGGCGTTCTGGTGTTTGGGCGCGCGAGGGAGACTCAGCTTGGCCTTTTGTAGGCAGCAGAGGGGCGGGAGGAGGGGCGGGACTTGTCTGTGAGACGTGGGTGCGGGCGGCACGACGGGGCCGCGCGACTGGCCGCTGCGGGCGGTGAACAGAAGCCAGCGCGGCGTGCGGCAGGCGCGGGCAGGGGACTGGGCGCTGAGGATTTGGCGTGTGAAGCTGGAGATCACGCGGCACGCGGGTTGGGCGAAGAGGTGCAGCAGCTGCCTTGCCGGGCGGCGAGCGCGGCGACTGGCAGAATGCTGTGGAGACACGGGCACAGCGCGGTTCGTCTATTGGGCATGGGGCGGCGAGCAGGGGCGCGGGTCGCCGGCGCGCGCGTGGCGTGCGCGGACAGGGGAGGAATGCAGCGTGTGGGCGCGCGTGCGGGCGCGGCCAGGCATTGGCTTGGCACCTAGTGCGGTCAGGCATCGCCGCCCAAGTGGCCTGCGGCGACTGTGCAGCGGCGAGGGTCGGGCGAGGTGAGGCCGCAGGGAAGCCGAGGGTCGGGCGAAGCGAAGGGTCGGCGAAGCGAAAAGGGTCGGGCGAAAGCGAGGGTCGGGCGAAACGAACAGGGTCGGGCGACGCGAAGAGAGGATGGGTCTGCAGCGAAAAAGAAGAAAAGGTAGGGGCTGGTTCGCAAATCCAAGTGTTTCTCAAATTTTTGTGTTGCAACTCGAAAATCCTTCAACGCGAAAGTTGTTCAAAATGGAGAGTTCTACAAGTTTCGTTTCAGGCCAAAGCTTGTTTGAGTTTTAGTTTAGAAGTTATTTTAAAAACTATTTAGTTGAAAGTTCTCCTAATTATTTATGCACCGCTTCAAGGTAAAGAGGCTTATTTCATAATTTAAACACGTGAGGCGTTACAGCCTTCCCCCCTTAAAAGAATCTCGCCCCGAGATTCGGACAATAGGCTTAGGGTGGAGGGGGTGTATACCTTCGGTGGAGTTGAGAAAACCCGGGAAATTCTGTTTTAGAAAACTTTCAGTTTCCCATGTGGCTTCTTCCTCCGTGTGATGATTCCATTGAATTTTGTATATTTTAATCACTTTCCTCCTAGTGCTTCTTTCTTTTTGATCCATGATTTTGATAGGGTACTCAACGTATGAGAGGTCGGGCTCTACCAAGATTTCTTGTTGTTTAACAACCTCGGTAGGGACTCGAACACACTTCTTGAGTTGAGATACATGAAAGACATCGTGGATGGCTGCAAGCTGAGGGGGCAGTCGAATTCTATAGGCTATGGGTCCACAGCGTTCGATGATTTCGTAGGGACCAACATAACGGGGAGATAGTTTTCCTTTGACTCCGAATCGTTGGACACCCTTGGTTGGTGAAACTCGAAGGTAGACGTGGTCACCAACTTCAAATTTCAGTGGCTTTCTCCTTCTGTCGAAATAGCTCTTTTGTCTGGATTGTGCGGCTCTAAGGTTTTCTTGTATTACTTTCACTTTTTCTTCTGCCTCGATTACCAAGTCTGGTCCAAATATTTTGCGTTCTCCGGTCTGTGACCAACTCAAAGGGGTTCGACACCTTCATCCGTATAAGGCCTCAAATGGTGCCATTTTCAAACTCGCTTGATAGCTATTGTTATATGAGAACTCTGCTAGGGATAGGCATTTATCCCAACTCTTCTCATAGTGAATGACGCAAGCTCTAAGCATGTCTTTGAGAATTTGGTTTACTCTTTCCGTTTGTCCGTCAGTTTGAGGATGATAAGCTGAGCTTCGAATCAATTTAGTACCAAGAGAAGCTTGCAATTGTTCCCAAAAATGTGCTATAAACTGAGTACCACGATCGAAAATAATAGTCCTCGGCGCTCCATGTAGGCAAACAATGCGATCGAGATAAATCTCAGCATATTTCTTGGCGGTATAGGTGGTGTGTACCGGAAGAAAATGTGCCGTCTTTGTGAGCCTATCAACGATAACCCATATGGAATCGTGTTTCTGCGCGGTACTTGGCAATCCAACAATGAAATCCATACTTATGTCCTCCCATTTCCATGAGGGTACAGGCAACGGTTGAAGTGTACCGGCTACTTTCAAGTGGCTGGCTTTTACTCTCTGACATGTGTCGCATTCTGAGACATATTTAGCGATTTCCCTTTTCATCCTAGTCCACCAGAAATTTTGCCTAAGGTCTTGATACATTTTGTTACTGCCGGGGTGAATGCAAAATTTGGAAAGGTGTGCCTCATCCAGAATTTTCTTACGGAGTTCATGATTCTTCGGAACGACTATGCGACTTTCGAACCATAGAACTCCCTTATGGTCCTGGCGAAAACATTTGTATTTCTCTTCTCCTAGAGAGAGTTTTTGTTTGATGATCTTAACTCCTTCATCGTGCAGTTGAGCCATGATGATCTGGTTGTGAAAAGTGGGCTCGACAGAGATGTGATTCAGAGTGCCTTGGAAAATCATTTCCAAACTAAGCTTCCTTAATTCTGAACATAATGTCTCATTATAGTTTTCCAATGATAGGCAATGGCAATGGGCCTTGCGGCTGAGCGCATCCACGACTACATTAGCCTTGCCGGGGTGATAGTGCACCTCGAGATCATAATCCTTGATTAATTCTAGCCATCTTCTTTGCCTCATATTCAGATCGGCTTGGGTGAAGATATATTTGAGACTCTTCTGATCGATGTAGATGTTACAACGAATGCCCATGAGATAATGTCTCCATATTTTTTAGAGCATAAATGACTGCTCATGGGGCCGAAGGGCTTGTGAAGCATAGGCGATAACTTGATTCTTTTGCATAAGCACACAACCAAGACCAGTACCAGATGCGTCGCAGTAAACATCGAATGGCTTGGTGTTATCGGGTTGAGCTAACACAGGGGCTGTAGTCAAGCGTTCTCTGAGAGTGTGGAAAGCTTCTTCACATTTCTCATCCCACACAAACTTTACTCCCTTTTTCAATAGTTCAGTCATAGGCTTAGCAATCCTGGAAAAATCCGGAATGAAACGGCGATAGTAGCCGGCTAGACCAAGAAAACTGCGGATCTGATGAACCGAGGTGGGAGGTTTCCTATCCATCACTTCTTGTACCTTGCTGGGGTCAACGGCTATGCCTTTGGTGGAAATAGTGTGACCCAAGAACTTCACACTATCCAACCAGAATTTGCACTTAGAAAATTTAGCATAGAGCTGATGGTCTCTAAGACGCTGAAGAACAACGTGCAGGTGCTTAGCGTGCTCTTCCTCATTCTTGGAGTAGATCAGGATGTCATCAATGAAAACTACGACGAATTTGTCGAGTTCGGGCATGAAGACCGAATTCATGAGATACATGAAATAGGCAGGGGCATTGGTGAGTCCGAAGGACATGACCAAGAATTCATATAGTCCATATCGTGTGGAAAAGGCAGTCTTCGAAATATCGCATGGGCGAATCTTTATCTGATGATATCCCGATCGAAGGTCAATCTTGGAGAAAACTCTAGCTCCAGATAATTGATCAAAGAGAACGTCGATACGGGGAAGTGGGTATTTATTTTTAACAGTTACCGCAATGAGAGGTCGGTAGTCCACACATAATCTTAAACTGTCATCCTTTTTCTTTACAAAAAGGGCCGGACATCCCCAAGGTGATGCACTAGGACGAATGAAGCCTTTATCCAGTAGTTCTTGGAGTTGTGTTTTCAGTTCGGCCAATTCCTTAGGTGGCATCCTTTATGGTCTTTTGGAGATAGGTGCAGTACCTGGCTGCAGTTCAATAACGAACTCAATATCCCTATCTGGTGGCATTCCGGGTATGTCATCCGGGAAGATATCGGCATACTCGCATACCACTGGAATATTCTCTAGGTTGACCCCTTCCATCATGAAAGCACAAGAATTTGAGCACTCCCGTAACGGTAGGTAAAGGGTAGTGGCTCCGTGACTAGGCGAATTTATCTCAACGGCTCGGGAAGAAAGGTCCAGTGTGACTCCATGCATAGTCATCCAGTTCATTCCCAAAATAATATCCATGCCGTCAAGGGGTAAAAGGACAAGGTCTGTGTTGATGATTTTACTTCCCAACTTTATCGGTACCAGCCTTATTATTTGGTTGGAAGCAATTTTTCCACCCGGTGTTGATATCATATACGACTCTTTTGTGTGACAAACATTCAAGCCTACTTTTGCACCAAACTTTGCACTAATAAAACTATGTGATGCACCAGAATCAAATAATATGACTGTGGGCTTGTTATGGATAGAGAATGTACCCGTCATCACTCGTGCTCCTTCAGGAAGTTCTGCAAGGATGGTGAAGTTGATCCGTCCTTGTTTGACCTGAAGGGTCTGCCTCTTGCCTTTATTCTTATTGTTCTGGTTAGAGTTCTGGCCCTGATTTGGCTGCCTGGGTTGAGGGCATTCGCGAGCGAAATGACTGGAACTCCCGCACTTGAAACAACGATTGGTGATGCTCGGTCGAAGAAACTGCTGAGTAGCGGGTCGGGGTCCAGTTTGTTGAGGCACAGGGGGTTGTACAACACCTTGTTGCTGCGGGGGCCTGATAAACCAACGCCCTGGCCGAGGGGCTTTCGGTGGAGCTGTAGGCGCAGCATTTCGCACCAAGCGATACCTCGGTGGCTGAGCACCCGAGGGTCCAGCTGGCGCCTTCCTCTTCTTTTTAGCCCGATGAGCCTCAATACAGTCCTCTTGAGTGATGGCCATGTTGACTAGGCCATTATATGTATCGGCTTTGACAAGATTCAGTCGTTCCTTGAGTTTAGTACTCAGACCTCTGCGGAAACGATCACGCTTCTTGGCATCTGTGTCTACGTGATAGCCCGCGTATTGGCACAGGTTGTTGAAGGCCTGAGCATACTAAAGTGCAGTGCGGTTACCCTGAGTGAGAGCTAAAAACTCATTTAGCTTTCTTTCCATGAGACCTTCAGGGATATGGTGTGCCCGGAACACAGTTTTGAATTCATCCCAGGTGACAACGTGATCAGCGGGGAGCATAGCAAAATAGTGGTCCCACCATAGACGAGCTGTACCATGAAGTTGCTGCGCGGCAAAGCGGGCCT
The DNA here is from genome assembly GCA_032594955.1 of Panicum miliaceum. Lineage (NCBI taxonomy): Eukaryota > Viridiplantae > Streptophyta > Magnoliopsida > Poales > Poaceae > Panicum > Panicum miliaceum. The sequence continues at coordinate 33,351,089 of CM064058.1, read as the reverse complement.
TGTTTGCATCCGAACATGGGACCACAAGTAGAGAAAACTTGGACTCGATTGTGCGAATCCAAGCGTCCGCATCCAAGGGTTCCTCCGTCTTGTGAAACAAGGGAGGCTGGGTCCCAAGGAAATCCGTGTAACCGGCGGCTTGAGGTTGGTGAACATTGTGCCCACCCCGCTGCTGGTGCTGTCCTTGCACGAGCTGGCGAAGCAACTCGGTTTGAGCGGCCATTACTTCAACCAAGCTGGGTGGTGGTGGCGGTTGTGGCTGTGATCCACTTGCGCTAGCACCAAAACCATCCGGGTTACCACGGGTTGCTCCAACCATCTGAAAAGGTGAATGCTTATTATTAACAACGTGATCCATATTTCTTCCATGATTTAAAAGTTTTAACGCGGAACAGTAGACTTCCGAAAGGTCATGGATAGAATCGTGGGCATAAAACTGTCTGCCATAAGAAATTTATAACTCTTGGTAGGTTCATCCAAAATTTCTCATATTTTGGCAGGGGGTAGGGAATTTGGAGATGTACAACTTTGGTATTCAGCTTAGACGCTAAATCGATGGCCAAGATGGCCGAAAGATTCACTTTTTGCTTCGCTGGTTTGACTGTTTTTCAGCAGAACGAGTTATAGTATCTTGCCTATAACTCAAACAAGAAAGATCCAATAGTGCTGAAATTTTGTGAGAACCTAGATCGCAAAATTTAGGACAAGTTTGGTATTCAACACTCAGTCCAGAAATGTAAGGAGGCACGTGTAAAAATTCCGACAAGTTTCTGCAATTGCAGATTCAACTCCTTTCCAATATCTCAATCAAACCACCAAGTTTTTACTCATGGTCTACATGATTAGAGTATCCAATGGTCCAGTTGTACCCATCACAAAAGAGGTGCTCAACTCTTAGTTAGCCTATTACAACACTTGCCAAAAGTTTAGGCTACACTATTGACGAGTATATGCAAAAGTCCTCCTAGGTCATCGGCTAGAAGTCGTCGAGGTTGTTGACGGACGACTCGCTGTGAGTAGGAGAGTGAGCTCCCATCGGAGGTGGCTGCAGTGCCTCACCCTCAAAGTCCATTCCTGAAACACCATCAATCTCCTGTGGCTCCTCCTCATCTTCCTCCATAGCCACCATGTCGGGAGGGGCATTCTGATCATGGTGCCACTGAATGTGCTCATTAGCATCCTCCAACTCAAGGTTCAGATCATGGAGCTGCTCCTCCAAGTGTGCTATCATGTCATCTCTCTCACCCATGAGAGTGTCGTGCTCCTGCACCTGGCCCTCAAGTTGGCCAATCCGGGTGTCTCTATCCTCGAGTTCCTCACTGAGTTCCTTAATCTGCTCATCCCTAGTATCTGCCATCATGTGGTATGTGGCAGAACCACCTGAATTAATCCGGCTCAAGTGTATTAACCATCACCATTAAGGCATTCTCGGTTATCCTTACACTTCAAACGGAGTAATCCACTGGTCTGTCGGGTATAACCTCCCGATACAACCACGGTGAACGGATCGAGCGCCATACATACAAACGCTCATTCGACGATGAGCCTAGAGAATACCACATTCCAGCAAATATTACAACATTAGCATAAGTGAATATTACAGACCAAGTTTTGAGTTTAGAAACCAAGTACTTCAATTATCATAAATAAGTTCTTCAAAGTTTAAGTTGCAGCGGAAATAAACGACGGAAACTACTCGACGATACAGAATGTCTCGATGAAGCCCGTACGAGACATCACTCGGCATTATCTCCGTTGGACGGGGGCGCATCCCATTCCACCGACCAACCAGGGGGAAGAGTGCAGGGCCAAGTCAAGCTAGCAATCATATCTTCGAAGGTCTCACCTGAAATGAGCCACAAGCAAGGCTGAGTATACTAATACTCAGCAAGACTTACCCGTGTAGTGGAATCTACTCCACTGACTCTAGACATGCAAGGCTTTTTGGCTCAGGGGTTTGTTTTGCCGAAAAGCATCTACAAGTGGGTCCTTACTTTCAACTTTTAGCTCAAGATTCTAGTTTCGTTAGCCAGTCTACATAAGCAGCTATCTAAAAGCATACATGGTGAAGCATTAAATTTTTCATCCAACCAATTCATTCATCATCATTGTTCCTCTTCTTACTCTGTGGGTAAAAATGGTTAAGCAGTCTCAATAGCCGTGAGAAACGGACGATTCGAATCGAATTTCTTAACCATGCAAGGGAAACCCAAACACACGTCACGTGGTTACTCCCTAGAGTCACACGTGCAACTTTATCCCTTTCTTTCCGGGTCGTGGATCGGGGCTACCCTCCGAGAGTACAGGAGCCCCACGCCACGGTTCGGCGCCGGGTCGTGACCACTCTCTGCACTCGCCATATGCACATGGGACCGAAGTTCAAAGGGTAGGATGCCGTCCCCTTGCCGGGCCAATCAGGTACTTAAGCTTACCGATTCCCATAATCTCGGCATGTGTTTAGTACATTCAAAGACTTAACCATCACTACCACACTCTATGGCCTTAGCATTTTTCACTAGACAGATGGGCCTCAATCGTAACCATCGTTACATAACCCGTCCGTGTCCTTATGATTGCAGCGTGTAGTAGTCATTCAACTCCTATTTTCTCGCGAGTGACAGGAAATCACTCGACTTTTACCGGAGTCCTATTAGCACAACATTCTATCAAACCTTACGTCTAGTTTTCAAGCAAGGGTTCCTGATATCATGCAACTAAGTTTTCATCCAACTCCTATAAACTTAATGCACAAGCAAAGAGTAATGAGTTGCATAATTTCGGAAAGAATGGGTTATGCTCCGGGGCTTGCCTTCGCAGTTCGCTTGGGGCTCTTCCGAACTTGGGCTCGGGTCTTCAAGAGCTTCAGTTAGATTCGCTTGAGCTTCACGCTGCTCACTCTCGGACGCGGGCACCAGCTCGTAAGTTCCGTCGGCGAGAGTCGTCGATTCTACATGAATGCACAAGTTTAAGTCGTGGTAATGGTACTCGATACGATTTTAAGAGTGATTACTACAATGGATGGTTTCTGGTCATGAACTTTTTGATTTAGGCACATCAGGGAAAGATGTGCTTACTGTAAAATTTTTAGCCAATTTTATGTAACAGATTAATTATGAAAAATATATTACATAGTTGCTGTTAGATCCTTGTTCTTTTTGTACAGAACAATTGGTGCAACAACTGAGTCTAAGATTTTTACAGAGCTTTCACTTAAGCATGCAGAAGCTACTGTAATTTTTGTAGTATTTATTATGCAGTATCCAGAGCATAGAAAATATGACATTGCACACCTAGGTTATTCAAGGATTCATTTTTCTTACAGGACCCTACACAGGGTTTTTGTCTCTGGAACTTTTTACACAGCAACCCCTACGACAGTGTATCTCTTAGTAAAAATTTGGGAATTTTCCAAGCTAAGATACCATTTTCTTGATTTAATGTATGTTATTAGCACATAAAACAAATAAATAGGTTACTGTGAGATAAAAAGTCTCCTAATTTTTCTCTGGCTTCTAGGTACCAATACATTAGCATAGAAAAAGTTTCATTAGGTGATTCACCACCTAACTGCAGGGATAAAATATTTTACTTAAACATGGTATGGAACTAAGTTTAATATACAGTAAAGTTAGAGATGGAATTTGGGCCTGATCTATTTACACAATCCTAAACATCAAGCAACTAACTCACTGCCCAAAATTTAGGGTCAGCACTGTTCTACAACAGTGGGTACAAAATAAGTCCATTAAAGCTTCTATTTAATGTAGAGCAAAATATGTTTAGATTCTGAGAAACCTTTTGTAACAAAAGTGGTAGAGTTTGCTCTGAGGATTCCAGAACAGTTGAGTTTGCATTTTTCTGAATTTTCTACGATTTTATACGAATTTTACAATTTCACTGAATTTGAATCTAGATTTGAATTTTTCTTTTACAACTAGGTCCTTGAATCTTATGCGCAGACCCTTCTAAAGATTTAAATTCTTGCAATTGGGTCCTTGGGCGGCTCGGGTACGGCGGCCGGCCGAAATTCCGGCGAGGGGCTCGCCGGCGGCGAGGGGTGAGGGTCGGGGAAGGTTCAGGGGTGCGAGGGCTACCTTGTGGGGGTGTTGTTCAGGTGGGGGACGGCCGGAAAGGGCTCGCCGGCGTTGGAGCAGAGGCGGCGGCGGCGCGGCACGTGTCGACGGCGGTGCTCCGGCGGGCTTGGGGCGGTGTGGTCCGGTTGGCGAGCTTTAGCGGCGCGTGGGGAAGCTGCTCAGGGGCTCGGCTTGGACGGAGGAGGCCGGGGTCGTGCTGTCCACGGCGAGCAGGGGCGGCGGCGGCGGCGGCAGCGCGGGCGGCGGTGCTCCGGCGGTCCTGGGCGGCGTTGGGTGGGTCGGCGAGCTGCGGTGGGGTGATGTAGTGGTGGCTGGGGGCTCAGTTTGGGCAGGGGGTGGCTGCGGAGGGCTGTCCACGGGCGGGCGGCGCTCGGCGGCGGCAATGGCGACGGCGAGGGCGTTCTGGGTGCTGGGGCTCGCGCGCGTGGCCTAGCGGGGCTTTTATAGGGGCCGGAGGGGGTGCGGAGGGGCCTGGGCAGCGTGCGGGGCGGAGGCACAGCACGGCGCGCACTGGCCACGGCGGGCGGCAGCGGAACGCCGGCGCGGCGTGCGGCAGCGCGGGCGCGGTGACTGGGCGGCCGGAGATATGGCGTGGGCGCGAGAGATAGCGCTGGGCGTGGAGTGGTGGAGCAGCAGCTGCAGCGGCTCGGGCGGAGGGTGGGCGCGGCGACTGGCGGGGCGCGGGGGCCGGGGCGGCACGGCGGAGCGCGGCGACTGGGCGCGACGGGCGGCGGGCTGGGCGCGGCAGCGTCGCGTGCACGCGCGGGCGCTCACTCGCCGCGCGGCGTGGGGAGGGGGGGCAAAGCCGGCCGTGGCGGGGTGGTGCGGCGGCCACTGGCCTGGCGCCTCGCGCCGGTCAGGCGTCGCCGGCCACCTGGCGCGCGGCGGTCGGGCGGGGAGGAGAGAGAGGGGGGGGGGGGGCGCGAGGGCCTGAACGCGAAAATTTGGAAAACTTCAGGGGGCTGGGTGCAAATAGGTCGTTTTCTCCTCTTTCTGATTTGAATTTCAAAAACTTTTGAACACGAAAGTTGTTCAAAATAAAGAGTTCTACAACTTTGGTTTCAGGCAAAAACTCATTTGGCTTATGGTTTGAAAGTTAAATTTAAAAGTTCAAAGGTAACCAAATGTGCTCAAATTAAATTTGAATTCCAACTGAACTCGTTCTAATTCTTTCCACCCTTTCAATAGTTGGTTTAAGCATAGAGTTAGGCTAATGACATCGATTTTGGAATTGTAATTACCAGGGTTGTCACAGCCTTCCCCCCTTAACAAGAATCTCGCCCCGAGATTCGGTAATTCTTAGTGTGGGCGTGGGTGCACATACCAGTGGTTGAGATAAGAAACCCAGGAAAATGTTGGTTCAGGTAGCTCTCAGTTTCCCAGGTGGCTTCTTCTTCCGTGTGGTGATTCCATTGTACTTTATACATTCAAATCACTTTCCTCCTGGTCTCTATTTCTTTTTGATCCAAAATCTTAACTGGGTGTTCGACATATGAGAGGTCGGGTTCCAACGATATTTCTTGTTGTTCCACAATCTCAGTAGGGACTCGAATATACTTCTTGAGTTGAGATACGTGGAAGACATCATGGGTGGCCGTGAGCTGAGGGGGCAGTCGTAATCTATAGGCTACGGGTCCGCAGCTCTCAATGATTTCGTAAGGACCAACATAACGGGGAGCTAGTTTGCCTTTGATTCCGAATCTTCGCACTCCCTTGGTTGGTGAAACTCGAAGATAGACATGATCGCCAACTTCGAATTTTAGGGGCTTTCTCCTTTTGTCAGAATAGCTCTTTTGTCGGGCTTGTGCGGCTCTAAGATTTGCTTGTATTACTTTTACTTTCTCCTCTGCCTCGATTACCAGGTCGGGTCCAATTATCTTACGTTCTCCGGTTTGTGACCAGTTCAAAGGGGTTCGACACCTTCGTCCGTACAGGGCCTCAAATGGTGCCATTTTCAAGCTCGTTTGATAGCTGTTGTTGTATGAGAACTCTGCTAGGGGTAGGCATTTGTCCCAATTCTTGTCATAGTGTATGACGCAAGCTCTCAGCATGTCTTCAAGAATTTGGTTTACTCTTTCCGTTTGTCCGTCAGTCTGAGGATGGTATGCTGAGCTGCGAATCAGTTTAGTCCCAAGAGACGTTTGCAGTTGTTCCCAAAAGCGTGCTACAAACTGAGGACCACGATCGGAAATAATTGTCTTAGGTATTCCATGCAGGCAAACAATACGATCGAGGTAAATCTCGGCATATTTCTTGGTAGAATAGGTGGTGTGTACCGGAAGAAAATGTGCCGTCTTTGTGAGTCTATCCACGATAACCCATATGGAATCATGTTTCTGGGAAGTGTTTGGTAGTCCAACGATGAAGTCCATACTTATGTCTTCCCATTTCCAGGATGGTATAGGTAACGGTTGTAGTGTACCTGCTACCTTCAAGTGGCTAGCTTTTACTCTCTGGCACGTGTCACATTCCGAGACATACGCAGCAATTTCTCTTTTCATCCTAGTCCACCAGAGTTTTGCCTTAGGTCTTGATACATTTTGCTACTGCCGGGGTGGATAGAGAATTTGGAAAGGTGTGCCTCATCGAGAATTTGCTTGCGGAGTTCACGATTCTTCGGAACGACTATACGACCTTCGAACCATAGAACTCCCTTATGGTCCTGGCGGAAACATTTGTACTTCTCCTCACCTAGGGAGAGTTTTTGTTTGATGATCTTACTTCCTTCATCATGTAGTTGTGCCATGATGATTTGGTCGTGAAGAGTGGGCTCAACTGAGATGTGATTTAGAGTGCCTTGGGAAACCATTTCCATGTTAAGCTTCCTCATTTCTGCACACAATGTCTCATGGTAGGACTCCATGGATAAGCAATGGCAATGGGACTTGCGGCTTAGTGCATCAGCGATTACATTAGCCTTACCGGGGTGATAGTGCACTTCAAGGTCATAATCCTTGATTAATTCTAGCCATCTCCGTTGTCTCATATTCAGATCGGCTTGTGTGAAGATATACTTGAGACTCTTATGATCCGTGTAGATATTGCACTGTGTACCCATGAGATAGTGCCTCCATATTTTTAGAGCGTGAATGACGGCTGCAAGCTCAAGGTCATGAGTGGGATAATTCTATTCGTGGGGCCGAAGGGCTCGTGAGGCATATGCAATCACTCGATTCTCTTGCATAAGCACCCATCCTAGACCAGTACCCGATGCGTCACAATACACATCGAACGACTTGGTGTTGTCGGGTTGAGCTAACACAGGTGCAGTAGTCAGATGCTCTCTGAGAGTGTGGAAAGCTTCTTCACATTTCTCATCCCATACAAACTTTACTTCCTTCTTTAACAGTTCAGTCATGGGCTTAGCAATTCGAGAGAAATCCGGGATGAAGCGGCGGTAGTAACCGGCTAAGCCGAGAAAACTGCGAATCTGATGAACAGAGGTAGGGGGTTTCCAATCCATCACCTCTTGTACCTTGCTGGGGTCAACAGCTATGCCTTCGCTGGAGATCATGTGACCTAAGAACTTTACAGTATCCAACCAAAACTCACACTTAGAAAACTTAGCATAGAGCTGATGGTCTCTGAGTCGCTGAAGAACAATGCGAAGGTGCTTGGCATGCTCTTCCTCATCCTTGGAATAGATAAGGATGTCGTCGATGAACACTACGATGAATTTGTCAAGTTCGGGCATGAATACCGAATTCATGAGATACATGAAGTAGGCAGGGGCATTGGTGAGTCCAAAGGACATGACCAAGAATTCATATAGTCCATATCGTGTGGAGAAGGCAGTCTTAGGAATATCGCACGGGCGAATCTTGATTTGATGATATCCCGAACGAAGATCAATCTTTGAGAAGACTCTGGCTCCAGCTAATTGATCGAAGAGTACATCGATGCGGGGAAGGGGGTATTTATTTTTAACTGTTACCGCATTGAGAGGTCGGTAGTCAACACATAACCTCAAACTGTCATCCTTCTTCTTTACGAATAGGGCTGGACATCCCCAAGGTGACGCGCTAGGGCGAATGAAACCTTTGTCCAGTAGTTCTTGGAGTTGAATTTTCAGTTCTGCCAATTCTTTAGGGGGCATCCTATATGGTCTTTTGGATATAGGTGCAGTGCCTGGTTGTAGTTCAATGATGAACTCAATATCCCTATCCGGTGGCATTCCTGGTAAGTCATCCAGGAAAACATCGGCATACTCGTTTACCACAGGAATATCATCTAGCTTAAGTCCTTCCATCTTATAAGCACAGGAATTCGTACAATCTAGGAATGGTAGGTAGAGGGTAGTGGCTCCGTGACTAGGTGAATTTATCTCAACGGCTCGGGAAGAAAGGTCCAGTGTGACTCCATGCATAGTCATCCAGTTCATTCCCAAAATAATGTCCATGCCGTCAAGAGGTAAAAGGACAAGGTCTGTTTCGATGGTTTTACTACCCAATTTGACTGGTACTTGTCTGACCATTTGGTTTGAAGCAATTTTACCACCTGGTGTTGATATCATATATGACCCTTTTGTGTGACAAACATCCAAGCCTACTTTTGCACCAAATTTTGCACTTATGAAACTATGCGATGCACCAGAATCAAATAATATAACTGCAGGCTTGTTATGGATAGAGAATGTACCCGACATCACTGGGGCTCCTTCAGGAAGCTCTGCAAGCGTGGTGAAGTTAATCCGTCCTTGCTTGACTTGCAGGGTTTGTCTCTTGCCCCTGTTCTTGGCGTTCGAGTTGGATCCTTGACCTTGGTTGGGCTGTCCCGACTGAGGGCATTCTCGTGCGAAGTGGCTGGAACTCCCGCATTTGAAACAGCGATTCGCGGGGCTAGGTCGAAGAGACTGCTGAAGAATGGGCCTCGGACCATTCTGTGGAGGCATCAGGGGTCGTACCATGCCTGCCTGCTGTGGGGGTCTGGCAATCCATCTTCCTGGCTGCGGGGCCCTTGGTGGAGGTGTGGGTGCGGTATTTTGCACGATGCGATACCTTGGTGGTTGGGCACTTGATGGTCCTGCGGGTGCCTTTCTCTTTTTCTCTGCCCGGTGTGCCATGATACAGTCTTCCTGGGTAATGGCCATATTGACCAACTCGTTGTAGGTGTCAGCCCTGGCTAGGTTCAGACGTTCCTTGAGCTTGGTGTTCAGACCTCGGCGGAAACGATCACGCTTCTTGGCATCCGTATCAGCGTGATAGCCCGCATACTGGCATAAGTTGTTGAACGCCTGGGCGTACTGCAGCACGGTGCGGGTGCCCTGGGTGAGTGCCAGAAACTCATTCAACTTCCTCTCCATGAGACCCTCGGGGATATGATGTGCCCGGAACGCGGTCTTGAATTCATCCCGGTCGACCACATGGTCAGCCGGGAGCATCGCAGAATAGTGGTCCCACCATAGGCGAGCGGTACCGCGAAGCTGTTGAGCGGCAAAACGAGCTTTGTTGGCCTCTGAGCATGGGGCCACAAGTAATGTGAACTTGGATTCGATGGTGCGAATCCATGCATCTGCGTCCAGGGGTTCCTCGGTCTTATGGAACAAGGGCGGCTGGGTCCCTAGGAAATCCGTGTATCCTGCAGCTTGGGGTTGGTGAGCATTGTGCCCACCCCTCTGCTGGTGTTGTCCTTGCACAATCTGACGCAGCAGCTCGGTTTGAGCAGCCATCACTTCCACCAAACTGGGCGGGGGTGGTGGCGATTGTCGCGAGCGGCTGCCACCGGCACCAAAACCCTCGGGGTTGCCACGGGTTGATCCAACCATCTGAAACGTGAAAGGTTACCATTAGCAACGTGATCCATATTACTTCCTGGATTCATAAATAATTGGTGTAGTCATAGACTCCCGAAGTCACAGCTAGAAGTACGGACAGAATCTCTGTTTGCTACGAGAAACATCATAGCCTGCTGTGGGTCCATCCAAAACATCTCAAACTTTTGCAGTAGTCAGAGAATTTAGGAATGCACCACTTTGGTATTTAACTTTGGTGCTAGAACTGTAGCTAAGGTGGTCGAAAGGCTCGTCCTTTGCCTTACTGTCTTAGCTGTTTTTCAGCAGATTGATCGGTACGGTTTCGCCTATATCTTAAACTAGCGAGGTCCAATGATGCTGAATTTTTGTGAGAACCCAGATCACAAAATTTAGCACAAGTTTGGTATTCAACACTCAGCCAAGAAATGCAAGGAGACATGGGTAAAAATTCCGACAAGTCTCAGCGATTGTGGATTTCATCGTTTACCAAATTACAACGAAATCACCCAAGTTTATCGCTGTTCCTTACATGCTGAGGGTATCCACATGGTTCAGGTGTACCCAACACAAAAGAGTTACTCAACTCCTAGTTAGCCTATTACAACACTTGCCAAAAGTTAGGCTACCCTATCGAGGAGTATGTGCAAAAGTCCTCCTAGGTCGTCCTCTAGAAATCATCCAAGTCGTTGACGGACGACTCGCTGTGAGCAGGAGAGTGAGCTCCCATCTGAGGTGCCTGTGGTACCTCACCCTCGAAATCCATACCGGAGATACCATCAATCTCCTGTGGCTCCTCCTCATCCTCCTCCATGTCCTCCTCATGGGGATGGTCATTCTGATCATGGTGCCACCGAATGTGCTCATTAGCATCCTCCAACTCAAGGCTCACATCATGGAGCTGCTCCTCCAACTGTGCTATCGTGGCATCTCTCTCACCCATGAGAGTGTCCTGCTCCTGAATTTGGCCCTCAAGTTGGCCAATCTGAGCATCTCTGTCCTCAAGATCCTGACTGAGCTCCTTAATCTGCTCATCCCTGGTATCTGCCATCATGTGGTAGGCCTGAGCAAGATCAGTGAGCTGCTCCAGTGCCTGACTCTGGAGAGTCTGAAGCCGGTAGAGTGCACTCATGCATCGCACGGAGGTATGAATAGTTTCTTGGGCGTGAAAGTCTACCAAGTACTGTGCGTGCTGCACCCTGTTGAGCCAAAAGGGGTCGTTGTCCTGGGCAGCAGGAAACAATCCAATGGGAGCGAGTGTGACAACCTCGGGACGCTGCGCACAAAAAGTGGTGAGCGCCCTCATGGCTGCAAGCTCCCAAGTATCGACCAAACGGCGACCAACAGCCTCAAGCTCCAAGGCGGGCCACTCCGGGTGTAGCGGGTGCTGAAAGATAGTCACGTTGACACGGCACTGGGTAACTCCATTTTCTGCAAACTCCAGTCCGGCGTAACGTGGGGGAATTAGATAGCCCGCGGTACGCAGAACATCCCACAAAATGGAGGGAAAGCCCTCCCAGTGGAGACACTGCGAGTGTACGCGTCCATCCTCATCCACCATCATAGCAACAGGCTCGGCCATCTGAACAAAAGATCAAATGGAGTGAGATAGCGAAAAACTGTGAACAGCACAAGGACAGATTCGGTATAGTGTGCAAAAATAACCATAGCTTCCACAGTTCTAATCCAAAAATCCTCAAATTTCACCAGATCACTCCTAAGGTATTTGTGAACAACTTTGCTAGTCAACTCCAGAGCTAGATAGGTCTCTAAGTTGGTCTTTCTCTTCAGGTTTTACCTTACTGTCTACCCAGAATTTTCAGTGAACAGAGGGCTAGAGTTTCGTGCACCAGGGAAAATCTATCCAGCCAAAATTTACCAAATTTTAACAGAAGCTACCTGGGTAAATTTGGAACAAGTTTCGTGTTGTGCTCTTTTGCAGAAAACCGCAGGAAGGGGGCCTAAAAGTTTAAGAGGCAGAAGGGCTCATTCTGGACAGAATTCTGGCATTCCAAGGTTTCTGTTATTTCTCACTATCCATAAGTTCAGAATTTTTGATTTTCGAACAGGGAATAGAACACGAAATTTGGAACAATTCTTTCAACATGAACTTCTCCAGGAAGGGTCATTTTCTTGGGTCAATAAATCGCTCTTTTCGGTCATGGCAGATTTGTGACAGATTCGCTAGATAGTCCTTATGCAAACCACGCTTAGATATGCAAGAACCTTACCACTCTCATACAACGCATTTTCGATTTCAGATACATATGTTCATGATGCATGCACGTCCTATTCGTCCTCACAAAATAAAATAACTGCCAAATACTTTTGGTCTTACGAAGATAGTTTCGGTGGCATACACAATACGGCTCTCGCTATAATAGCTAGTCGAGTCTTTCTAATCGTTCCTTAACTTATCGTAATCGCGGTTAGTGTACCTGCAGAAGATTGACAAAGCATATATATATATTTCATGAACCTTTCATGCCAGCACTCATGAAAGCGTCCGTATTCATTACCGTTTACTTATAGAAACGATATCTGTACAATTTCCGCCGTACAGACGACGTTAACATACGCTATCGAGATAGCGTATTCACGGGGGTACCGTCATGAGATGGGGGTATGAACAGCGATCGCCATACCCTGCGCCAAACCTTCTACTCCCAATATGTTCAACTAACAGTTGGCATATTGGCAGCACCTCAAGTAAGCCACTGCTTGAGGGCAGCGTTCGGTTCGCATCACCGACAGGAAGGCCAAGCTCTCTCAGTTGGCTGAGGATCCTTACCTTCTTACCTTAGCGATGAGTGCGTCGTTACAGAATTTAAGGTCGGTTGTGCATGAAAGTAAGTTTTGATAGAAAGTAATGTGCTGGAAGTCAGTTGATAATATATAGAAGTTAGATAGCCACCTAGTAACTTTCCCATAATCCCTTAGGGCTTTACGAACTAGGCACCATCCTTAACGTACCAACGTATTTCGCAACACACCTTCTAGTCAAGTTTTATGAAAATAGGTTTTTACGGCTTGTCGCATTCTCTGGCGTATGTATTTTGGCTCCGGCGCCAGCTGTTGCCAGCTATGGCACCAGCTACGGCTCTGATACCAGCTCTGGCAGAACCACCTGAATTAATCCGGCTCAAGTGTATTAACCATCACCATTAAGGCATTCTCGGTTAACCTTACACTTCAAACGGAGTAATCCACTGGTCTGTCGGGTATAACCTCCCGATACAACCACGGTGAACGGATCGAGCGCCATACATACAAACGCTCATTCGACGATGAGCCCAGAGAATACCACATTCCAGCAAATATTACAACATTAGCATAAGTGAATATTACAGACCAAGTTTTGAGTTTAGAAACCAAGTACTTCAATTATCATAAATAAGTTCTTCAGAGTTTAAGTTGCAGCGGAAATAAACGACGGAAACTACTCGACGATACAGAATGTCTCGATGAAGCTCGTACGAGACATCACTCGGCATTATCTCTGTTGGACGGGGGCGCATCCCATTTCACCGACCAACCAGGGGGAAGAGTGCAGGGCCAAGTCAAGCTAGCAATCATATCTTCGAAGGTCTCACCTGAAATGAGCCACAAGCAAGGCTGAGTATACTAATACTCAGCAAGACTTACCCGTGTAGTGGAATCTACTCCACTGACTCTAGACATGCAAGGCTTTTTGGCTCAGGGGTTTGTTTTGCCGAAAAGCATCTACAAGTGGGTCCTTACTTTCAACTTTTAGCTCAAGATTCTAGTTTCGTTAGCCAGTCTAGATAAGCAGCTATCTAAAAGAATACATGGTGAAGCATTAAATTTTTCATCCAACCAATTCATTCATCATCATTGTTCCTCTTCTTACTCTGTGGGTAAAAATGGTTAAGAAGTCTCAATAGCCGTGAGAAACGGACGATTCGAATCGAATTTCTTAACCTTGCAAGGGAAACCCAAACACACGTCACGTGGTTACTCCCTAGAGTCACACGTGCAACTTTTCCCCTTTCTTTCCGGGTCGTGGATCGGGGCTACCCTCCGAGAGTACAGGAGCCCCACGCCACGGTTCGGCGCCGGGTCGTGACCACTCTCTGCACTCGCCATATGCACATGGGACCGAAGTTCAAAGGGTAGGATGCCGTCCCCTTGCCGGGCCAATCAGGTACTTAAGCTTACCGATTCCCATAATCTCGGTATGTGTTTAGTACGTTCAAAGACTTAACCATCACTACCACACTCTGCGGCCTTAGCATTTTTCACTAGACAGACGGGCCTCAATCGTAACCATCGTTACATAACCCGTCCGTGTCCTTATGATTGCAGCGTGTAGTAGTCATTCAACTCATATTTTCTCGCGAGTGACAGGAAATCACTCGACTTTTACCGGAGTCCTATTAGCACAGCATTCTATCGAACCTTACGTCTAGTTTTCAAGCAAGGGTTCCTGATATCATGCAACTAAGTTTTCATCCAACTCCTATAAACTTAATGCACAAGCAAAGAGTAATGAGTTGCATAATTTCGGAAAGAATGGGTTATGCTCCGGGGCTTGCCTTCGCAGTTCGCTTGGGGCTCTTCCGAACTTGGGCTCGGGTCTTCAAGAGCTTCAGTTAGATTCGCTTGAGCTTCACGCTGCTCACTCTCGGACGCGGGCACCAGCTCGTAAGTTCCGTCAGCGAGAGTCGTCGATTCTACATGAATGCACAAGTTTAAGTCGTGGTAATGGTACTCGATACGATTTTAAGAGTGATTACTACAATGGATGGTTTCTGGTCATGAACTTTTTGATTTAGGCACATCAGGGAAAGATGTGCTTACTGTAAAATTTTTAGCCAATTTTATGTAACAGATTAATTATGAAAAATATATTACATAGTTGCTGTTAGATCCTTGTTCTTTTTGTACAGAACAATTGGTGCAACAACTGAGTCTAAGATTTTTACAGAGCTTTCACTTAAGCATGCAGAAGCTACTGTAATGTTTGTAGGATTTATTATGCAGTATCCAGAGCATAGAAAATATGACATTGCACACCTAGGTTATTCAAGGATTCATTTTTTTTACAGGACCCTACACAGGGTTTTTGTCTCTGGAACTTTTTACACAGCAACCTCTACCACAGTGTATCTCTTAGTAAAAATTTGGGAATTTTCCAAGCTAAGATACCATTTTCTTGATTTAATGTATGTTATTAGCACATAAAAAAAATAAATAGGTTACTGTGAGATAAAAAGTCTCCTAATTTTTCTCTGGCTTCTAGGTACCAATACATTAGCATAGAAAAAGTTTCATTGGGTGATTCACCACCTAACTGTAGGGATAAAATATTTTACTTAAACATGGTATGGAACTGAGTTTAATATACAGTAAAGTTAGAGATGGAATTTGGGCCTGATCTTTTTACACAATCCTAAACATCAAGCAACTAACTCACTGCCCAAAATTTAGGGTCAGCACTGTTCTACAACAGTGGGTACAAAATAAGTCCATTAAAGCTTCTATTTAATGTAGAGCAAAATATGTTGAGATTCTGAGAAACCTTTTGTAACAAAAGTGGTAGAGTTTGTTCTGAGGATTCCAGAACAGTTGAGTTTGCATTTTTCTGAATTTTCTACGATTTTATACGAATTTTACAAGTTCACTGAATTTGAATCTAGATTTGAATTTTTCTTTTACAACTAGGTCCTTGAATCTTACGCGCAGACCCTTCTAAAGATTTAAATTCTTGCAATTGGGTCCTCGGGCGGCTCGGGTACGGCGGCCGGCCGAAATTCCTGCGAGGGGCTCGCCGGCGGCGAGGGGTGAGGGTCGGGGAAGGTTCAGGGGTGCGAGGGCTACCTTGTGGGGGTGTTGTTCAGGTGGGGGACGGCCGGAAAGGGCTCGCCGGCGTTGGAGCAGAGGCGGCGGCGGCGCGGCACGCGTCGACGGCGGTGCTCTGGCGGGCTTGGGGCGGTGTGGTCCGGTTGGCGAGCTTTAGCGGCGCGTGGGGAAGCTGCTCAGGGGCTCGGCTTGGACGGAGGAGGTCGGGGTCGTGTTGTCCACGGCGAGCAGGGGCGGCGGCGGCGGCGGCAGCGCGGGCGGCGGTGCTCCGGCGGTCCTGGGCGGCGTTGGGTGGGTCGGCGAGCTGCGGTGGGGTGATGTAGTGGTGGCTGGGGGCTCAGTTTGGGCAGTGGGCGGCTGCGGAGGGCTGTCCACGGGCGGGCGGCGCTCGGCGGCGGCAATGGCGACGGCGAGGGCGTTCTGGGTGCGGAGGGGCCTGGGCAGCGCGCGGGGCGGAGGCACGGCACGGCGCGCACTGGCCACGGCGGGCGGCAGCGGAACGCCGGCGCGGCGTGCGGCAGCGCGGGCGCGGTGACTGGGCGGCCGGAGATATGGCGTGGGCGCGAGAGATAGCGCGGGGCGTGGAGTTGTGGAGCAGCAGCTGCAGCGGCTCGGGCGGAGGGCGGGCGCGGCGACTGGCGGGGCGCGGGGGCCGGGGCGGCACGGCGGAGCGCGGCGACTGGGCGCGACGGGCGGCGGGCTGGGCGCGGCAGCGTCGCGTGCACGCGCGGGCGCTCACTGGCCGTGCGGCGTGGGGAGGGGGGGGCAAAGCCGGCCGTGGCGGGGTGGTGCGGCGGCCACTGGCCTTGCGCCTCGCGCCGGTCAGGCGTCGCCAGCCACCTGGCGCGCGGCGGTCGGGCGGGGAGGAGAGAGAGGGGGGAGGGGGGGGGCGCGAGGGCCTGAACGCGAAAATTTGGAAAACTTCAGGGGGCTGGGTGCAAACAGGGCGTTTTCTCCTCTTTCTGATTTGAATTTCAAAAACTTTTGAACATGAAAGTTTTTCAAAATAAAAAGTTCTACAACTTTGGTTTCAGGCAAAAACTCATTTGGCTTATGGTTTGAAAGTTAAATTTAAAAGTTCAAAGGTAACCAAATGTGCTCAAATTAAATTTGAATTCCAACTGAACTCGTTCTAATTCTTTCCACCCTTTCAATAGTTGGTTTAAGCATAGAGTTAGGCTAATGACATCGATTTTGGAATTGTAATTACCAGGGTTGTCACATGGTAGGCCTGTGCAAGATCACTAAGCTGCACAAGCGCCTAAGTCTGGAGAGTCTGAAGTCGGTAGAGTGCATTCATGCCCCGCACGGAGGTCTCGATGGTCTCCTGGGCATGAAAGTCCACCAAGTACTATGAGTGCTGCACCCTATTGAGTCAAAAGGGGTCGTTGTCCTGGGCAGCAGGAAACAAACCAATAGGAGTGAGCGTGACGGCCTCGGGGCACTGCGCACAGAAAGTGGTGAGCGCCCTCATGGCAGCAAGCTCCCAAGTATCGGCCAAACGGCGACCAACAGCCTCAATCACCAAGGCGGGCCACTCTGGGTGTAGTGGGTGCGGAAAGATGGTCACGTTAACACGGTACTGGGTAACTCCATTCTCTGCAAACTCCAGTCCGGTGTAACGTGGGGGAATTGGATAGCCTGCGGTGCGCAGAACATCCCACAAGATAGAGGGAAAGCCCTCCCAGTGGAGACACTGCGAGTGAACGCGTCCATCCTCATCACCATCATGGCAATAGGCTCGGCCATCTGAACAAAAGATCAAATGGAGTGAGATAGCGAAAAACTGGGAATAGTATAGCGAACAGGTTCCAGACCGTGCACTAAAATAGCCATAACATCAACAGTTCTGGTCCAAAAATTCTCAACTTTTACCAGAGAATTCCTAAGGTATTTGTGAACAACTTTGCTAGTCAACTTCAGAGCTAGATAAGTCTCTAAGATGGTCTTTCTCTTCAGGTTTTACCTTACTGTCTACCCAGAAATTTCAGTGAACAGTGGGCCAACATTTCGTGCACCAGGGAAAATCTACCCAGCCAAAAATTACCAAATTTTAACAGTAGCTGACTGAGTAAATTTTCAACAAGTCTTGTGTTGAACACGTTTGCAGAAAACTGTAGTAAGGGGGCATAAAAATTTATGTGGCTGAAGTGCTCATTTTGGACAGAAACTGACACACCAAGGTCTTTGTTGTTTCTCATTACCCTCATGTCCAGAATTTTTCATATTTAGACAGGAGGTAGAATACGAATTTTGGAACAAGGCTTTCAACCTGAGTTTCTTTAGAAAGGGTCATTTGCTCAGCTTAATAATTTCATCTTTTCAGATAAGGCGGAAATGTGACCGGTTTGCTAGATAATCCTTATGCATGACAATCGCGTGGGCGCATGAACCTTGCCACTCTCACGCATCGCATTTTCAATTTTAGATTTATATAGTCATGATGCATGCACGTCCTATTCGTCCTCCCAAAATAAATAACTGCCAAATAGCTTTGGTCTTACGAAGTTAGTTTGGGTGGCATACACAATACGGCTCTCACTATAATAGCCAGTCGAGAAAACTCTAATTGTTCTTAAATTTATCGCAATCGCGGTTAGTGTACCTGCAGAAGGTTGATATAGCATATATATATCCACTGAACCTTTCATGCCAGCACTCATGAAAGCGTCCATATTCATTACCGTTCACTATAGAAACGGCATCCGTACAATTCCCGCCGTACAGACGACGTTAACATACGCTATCGAAATAGCGTATTCACGGGGGGTACCGTCTTGAGACGGGGGTATGAACAGCGATCACCATACCCTGCGCCAAACCTTCTACTCCCAATATAATCAACTAAACGTTGGTATATTGGCAGCACCTCAAGTAAGCCACTGCTTGATGGCAGCGTTCGGCTCACATCACCGACAGGAAGGCCAAGCTCTCTCAGTTGGCTGAGGATTCTTACCTTCTTACCTTAGCGATGAGTGCATCGTTACGGAATTTAAGGGTCGGTTGTGCATAAAAGTAAGTTTTGACAAAAAGTAATGTGCTGGAAGTCAGTAGATAATATTCGTAAGTTAGATAGCCACCTAGTAACTTTCCCAAATAATCCCTTAGGGCTTTACGAACTAGGCACCATCCTTAACGAACCAACGCATTTTCCAACATAATTTTTGTGGTCAAGTTTTAGGAAAACGAGTTTTTAAGGCTTGTTGCATTCTCTGGCATATGCATTCCGGCTCTGGTGCCAGCTGTGGCACCAGCGGCTCTGATACCAGCTGTGGCAGAACCACCTGAATTAATCCGGTTCAAGCGCGCTAATCATCACCACAAGGGCAATCAGGGCTAACTCGCACTTCAAACGGAATAATCCACTGGTCTGTCGGGTAACCTCCCGATACAACCACGGTTTTTGCGGATCGAAGCCACACATACATGTACTCACACGAAGGTGAGCCCAGAGTATACAACATTCCACAATTCACGACTCCGGTTCATCACGAATTATTGTTACAATGGAGTTCAAATTTGTAAAACAAGGTACTTCGGATTTCAAAATAAATGAGTTCTTCAGAGTTCAAACAGCGGAAAAGATAACAACAACTACTCGACGGTAAAGGATGTCTCGATGAAGCCCGTACGAGGCATCACTCGGCATCATCACCGTTGGCCGGGGGCGTATCCCATTCCACCAACCAACCAGGAGGAAGGGTACAAGGCCAAGTCAAACTAGCAATCATGTCCTCGAAAGTTTTACCTGAAAACAAGCCACAAGCAAGGCTGAGTATACTAATACTCAGCAAGGCTTACCCGACTAGTGGGGTATACTTAGCCGACTCCTAGACATGCGAGGCTTTTGGCTTGAGGGGTTTGTTTTGCCGAAAAACATATATATAGTAGGTCCTTACTTTCAGATTTTAGCTCCAAGTTCTAGCTTTCTTTAACCATTCTAGGTAAGCAACTATCCAATATCATGCATGGTGGAGAATTATTTTTGCATCCAACAAGATTAACCATTATCCTTGTTCCTCTTCTTACTCTATGTGGTAAAAGGGTCAAGCAGTCTCAATAACCGCGAGAAACGGACGATTCGAATCGAATTTCTTAACCTTGCAAGGGAAACCTAAACACACGTCACGTGGTTACTCCCAGAGACACACGTGCAACTTTTCCCTTCAATTCCCGCTTCACGGAACAGGCCCACCGCCCTCGACTACACCTCCCCACAGACCACGGTACGTCGGGCTGTGGCGGCCGATGCACCCGCCATTAGCTAGATGTGAACGAATTCAAGACAGTGGGGAGTATATTCCGGCCTCGGTTCAATCCAGTACTTAAGCTTACCGATCACCATATTCTCGGCATGTGGTTAGTACGTTCAAAGACTTAACCACCACTACCACACACTGCGGCCTTAGCATTTTTCACTAAACAGACGGGGCCTCAATCATCAACATAAACATCATACCATAGCCCCGTCCGTCGACCTTATGATTGCAGCATGTAGTAAACAATCAACTCCTAATTTCTCGCGAGTGACAGGAAATCACTCGAATTTTACCGAGTCCTATTAGCATAGCATTCTATCGAACCTTGCATCTAGTATTCAGAGCATGGGTACCTAGGATCATGCAACTAAGTTTTCATCCAACTCCTATAAACTTAATGCACAAGTGAAGTAGAGTAATAAGTTGCATAAGTTTAGAAAAATAGGGTTCATGCTCCGGGGCTTGCCTTCTTGGGAAAAGCTAGCTTGGGGCTCGTCCGAACTTGGGCTCGGGTCTTCGAGAGCTTCAGTTAGATGTACTTGAGCTTCACGCTGCTCACTCTCGGACGCGGGCACCAGCTCGTACGTTCCGTCGGCGAGAGTCGTCGATTATATATGAATGCACCAATATAAGTTATAGTGAGGGTATATGACGATTATTTTCATTCACGTTAAAGTTGTAGTTCACAAAACATCGATTTGGTGGTGAAGTTACTTAGTTGAGATTTCTGTGGGCAATTATTAAAAGTATAACTTAAACTATTAACTTCATTAAATAAGAAGGGGGTTGTCTTATAATAGAAACTGAATTTTCCAAGCACACATGGATTAATCACAACTTCTGGATTAGGTAACTTCTGGTGATGAAATTTTTATTTAGAGCACAATAAGCAGAGACAAAAGCACTGTAGAAATTTCAGACATTTTTACGCAGCAGATTAATTATGAAAAACGAAAAACACAACCACTGCTAGCACCTAGATATTTTTATACAGAACAAACCATTCAAGTATTGAAGCTAAAACTTTTACAGGGTGTTAATCTATCCATAAGTGTGTTACTATAAAATTTTCAGATTTAGACTTTGCCCACAACAGGGGGTACATTTAAAGTCTATTAAACCTTCCATTTAACTTATAGTAAGATTTAGTAAGCAACTGAATAAATGCATGTAACAGAAGTTGTAGATTTTCATCTAAGGATCCCAGAACAGTGGGTTTGTATTTTTTTCGATTTCTCTACAATTTTAAATGAATTTTACAAGTTCGCTGTGTTTGATTTCAAAGTTTGCACACAGGTTTACAGATATGCCCCTGGAAACTTGCGTGCAGACTCTTTTAAAGATTTCAACCAAAGCAATTGGGTCCCTAGGCGGCACTGGCATGGCGGCTGTCCAGATTCCGGCGAGGGAGCTCGTTGGCGGCAAGGGAAAAATGGTCGGGGAGATCCAGGGAGGTGAGAGTTACCTTAGGTGGCCTTGGTCGGGGTTGGGAGTGGCCGGAGGTGGCTCGTCGGCGCGGAGCAGAGGGGCGGCGACGGGGCGGAACGTCGGCGGCGGTACTCCGGCGAGAAGGGAACAACGTGGGCTGGTCGAGTAGCTTCGCGGCGCCGAGGGGAAGCCGTTTTGAAGCTTGTCTGGGACGGACGAGCTTTGGTGTGGGCTGTCCACGGAGCAACAAGGAGCGGCGGCGGCGCGGGCGGCACTGGCAATGCTCCGGTGGCTCTGGGCGACGCTGGGTGGTGCAGTGAGCTGCGATGGGGTGCTGTGGTGGTGGTGGAAGACTCAGCTTTGGCAAGGGTGGCCGGAGAGGTGAGCTCCACGGTGAGCTGAGCACGACGGCGTTAATGGTGGCGGCGGCGGCGTTCTGGTGTTTGGGCGCGCGAGGGAGACTCAGCTTGGCCTTTTGTAGGCAGCAGAGGGGCGGGAGGAGGGGCGGGACTTGTCTGTGAGACGCGGGTGCGGGCGGCACGACGGGGGCGCGCGACTGGCCGCGGCGGGCGGTGAACAGAAGCCAGCGCGGCGTGCGGCAGGCGCGGGTAGGGGACTGGGCGCTGAGGATTTGGCATGTGAAGCTGGAGATCACGCGGCGCGCGGGTTGGGCGAAGAGGTGCAGCAGCTGCCTTGCCGGGCGGCGAGCGCGGCGACAGGCGGAATGCTGCTGAGACACGGGCATGGCGCGGTTCGTCTATTGGGCATGGGGGCGGCGAGTAGGGGCGCGGGTCGCCGGCGCGCGTGTGGCATGCGCGGACAGGGGAGGAACACGGCGTGTGGGCACGCGTGCGGGCGCGGCCAGGCATTGGCTTGGCACCTAGCGCGGTCAGGCATCGCCGGCCAAGTGGCCTGCGGCGACTGCGCAGCAGTGAGGGTCGGGCGAGGCGAGGCCGCAGCGAAGCCGAGGGTCGGGCGAAGCGAAGGGTCGGCGGAGCGAAAAGGGTCGGGCGAAAGCGAGGGTCGGGGGAAACGAACAGGGTCGGGCGACGCGAGGAGAAGATGGTTCTGCAGCGAAAAAGAAGAAAAGGTCGGGGCTGGTTCGCAAATCCAAGTGTTTCTCAAATTTTTGTGTTGCAACTCGAAAATCCTTCAACGCGAAAGTTGTTCAAAATGGAATGTTCTACAAGTTTCGTTTCAGGCCAAAGCTTGTTTGAGTTTTAGTCTAGAAGTTATTTTAAAAACTATTTAGTTGAAAGTTCTCCTAATTATTTATGCACCGCTTCAAGGTAGAGAGGCTTATTTCGTAATTTAAACACCTGAGGCATTACAGTATGCCTCTGGAGACGGTGAAGGGTCTCCTTATAAAGGAAAAGGTGGTAGATGGATGGTGAGACACGTCCTATCAGAGTAAAAGCGTACATAAATGCAATGCTGGCAAAAGAAATAGTTCAAGATCAAATCGGTGCAGTAGCATTAAAAGAGCAATAAATGTTTATAGTATTCTTTACAGCCCAAGAAAAGCATCTATGGACGCAATAGCTTGTCGCCTAATTTGATCGGCCGAGTCTAGTACTTTTTGGTCATCATCGGCCGATCCTTGAACTTCTGACATATGGCGACGAAGCCTTATCGTTTCACGGGCCAAGTGCTGTCTTTCTTGCTTCAGCTCACTGATGATGGATGGGAGTTCTTGAAGCTTCTTTTCTTCAGCGGCTATCTCTTTGGTTATCTGCTCTATCTCCTTGGCCAGCTCTGCTCTTCTCCGTTTGAGTCGATCTATCGTGCCGACGATGTCCGGGTGACAGCTTTCGAGGAAATTGATCTTTTGATGTACCTCTTGAGCCCGGTGCTTGTATGAATCGGCCTCTTCCCGGGTTTTTACCAGCTAGGCACGATCGGCCATATGGCGCAGCGCCCTGTAAACCAGAATCTGCATATGTTCTATATAAGCAGCATGCGCCAAGTTTTCTGTTGTTTCTTCCGGGATTCGACCCTTGATATCATTGAAAAGTCGTCGAATCGGCGAAGCGTCTTCTACCAATCGGCCGATGTTGTCTTGAAGGAGAATACGCATGCTTTCAAGCTTGGCGCGGACATCATCGGAAGCAGAGCTCGACGAAATCGGGTGTGAAATGATTTCCTTGTCATCAGGCAAGGAGACGGCAAAGGAGAAAATGTTGTTGTACGGGGTATCTTGCTCCTGTGGGGAAATAAAGAGAAGGGTTAGCAAGCAATAAAGGGGAATCGGCCGATTCCAATGGTAAGTTTGTTACCTCCTTAACACGAATTTCTCTTGCTTGCGCCGGTGGAAGCGTCTGCCTCGTCTCAGGGGCTGGTACAATTGGCTCATCAGAAGAAGAAGATTCAACAACTATTAATGCTCCGCTCGGACCAGCTTCCTAAAAAGGCATGGAAAACAGATCCTGTGAGTATGTTATGGGTAATTGAAATAAGATGGTGTAAGAAATTTGCCATGCCTCTGTTGATCTTCCGGCCGATGTTTGTTGAGGGGTTATAGCCAGCATACCCAAATCGGCCTGCATCAAGATCGGTTAAGTCCTCTGAATATCAAGAGATTAAGGTAAGAGATCATTTACCTCGATGGGAGGAGCTGCTGGAGTTTCGGCTTCCACTTGGGACGTGGCCGATTGCTGTGGAGACTGCGGTGGAACAGCTTGTGCAGCTTGGCAAAGAGAGAGAGTTAATGTTAGTGGAGTACTTGAAGAATATATGAAATAATCAAGATTACCTGAACAGCTTCTACTAGTAGTGATGCCGCAGCTGCGCCGACTTCGGCAGTGACTTGAGGATCGGCTATCTCGGTAGCTGGCAAGGATAAAGGAATCGGAGTCTCGGCCGATGCTACCGCCGTCTGGTCGGCCGATCCGATGCGGGCTCGCACTCGACGGCCTGTTATCTTCGAGGTTGGCCTTCTCGGTATTCGTTTCGATCGGCCAGTGGAAATGTCCTTGATGGTTGGAGCATGGAAGCCGATGAGTGGATATGGTGTATATGGATGATGACTATCTATCGGCCTACCACTTCGACTCCGCATCGGAGGGACCTGGCTCTCAGACTAAGAAGATAAATGTGAGTTAATGACAAGATGAAAGTATGGAAAGAGATAGTATTGAAATCGGCTGGAAGAAAAGACATACCGCTGCATTTGGGTCGATGTTTTCTGGGTCCAGAATGTTGCAATAAGTTGATGGAGATTTGCAGAAAAGGTATTGCTTCCATTCTGCCCACCATAATTTAAATTGCTGAGTGGCAAAAGGGGCCACTGACCAGTTGTTCAGGTCAATAGTGCTAGAATCTGGCACTAGGCCGCACAGCCGATTATAGTCAAGACTTGTAGTCAATCCATCTCTGAATTTTGCTTGACCGGCAAAGTAGACCCGAATCGGCAGTTGGCCAAAGCCCAGTTGCCTTGCTGCAGCCGATGGATTGTAGAACTCATATGTGGGAGAGTCCTTTCCAGAGAAGAAATTGGCTGGCAGAATCCCTAGCTTGATTAAGATATCCATAAGCTCCCTATCAAAGGTATGAGTGGAGAAGTCGTAGCTCATGGGGAATTCGAAAATCGGCTCCACTGCCTGATACGGATGCCAGCTGACAGTTTCTTCACTAAAGCCATTATAGAGGCATCTGAAATATTCAGCTGTACGGGTAGCTGTAAACTGACAGCCAGGGAAGGCCGATGCCGCCTCTCCAAAGGATCTGCAGCGTCGTCGTATAGTTGGATTCTCCTCTGACTCGATATTAGGGAATGTTTTGGTCTCTATCCGTTGCTGAGAGACCTTGCTCATATATAAATTGAGCCAAAGGGTGATGAACCACCAGGGACCGCCAGGATTCCCAATCGGCTCCCCCTTTGACAGCTTAGTGCCGATTTGATGCATCAGGTGGTAGGCCGATCCCAATAGATGTTTTCCAAGGGGGATGGACGATCCTTGTGACAAAGCTTCCGCTAAAGCTTGGGTGTTTGAAGAGGGTCCAACTGCTCTGCCATAGAAAAAGTGCTTTTCCAGCCACATCATCAGAAAAGCAGTATGTTCTCTCTCTGAAACTGTTCCCATCTTCATATTTTTGCTGATGTATCCCTTCCACCCGCCGATTCCTTTGGTCTCTAGCCGATGTGATGGCTTAATCAGATAGTTAAAAGGGGCATCGGCGGAGGAGATGTCGAGGCCGGTCAACAGCAGGACATTGGCCAAAGTTGGGGTCATAGGTCCATGTCCAAAAAGAAACGCATTGAGTGCGTCGGACCATAAGTAAGAAGCTGCTATGACCAGAGGTTCATTTTTCTCCATCTGGGACAGAGAGAGGTCTATGCATTGGCCGATTTTTTGTTCATCCCACTGAACCCTCCTAGACCTGGCTATTCTTTGGTACCATTCTCTCCAGCCGGGGGTCTCATTTGGCCAGGATCTAAAGGTACCTACCCACTGATCTAGGTACATGGGTGATTGCTTGAATGGGACTCTGTGAGTCTCTAGATTGATCAGGTCAGTTGGATCGGGGTTCCCCATGGGGCCTAAGCAGATAAGATCAGGGGATTCTGAAAGAGGGATGGTGATCTGGTGCCTAAGTGCCTAAAGAAGGAAGAAAAGGGGAAAAACTGAGAAAGGATCTGGAAAATACTGGAGCAGTAGAAAAGCAAAAGGGGGAAATTTCAAGTGTTTACCTCTGGGATGAAGATCATCGTTGCTGATGGGGTTGCCAGTGGAGACGCCGATTGGGCCGCCGCCGCTGAAGGGATCGCCGATAGAGCCTCCATGGTTGGAACGGTCGCCGATGGTGACGCCATTGGGAGGTTGGAGCAGGTTGCGAGTGAGATTGCCGGTGGGGGCAGTTGGAGATCAAGGGGGCTCGGAAGAAGACGAACAGTGGTTCGCTGAAAAGAGATGCTAGATTTATGGGGAAGAGTAGGCGGAGAATGCAAAACCGGGAGGACAAGGGTAAAGACGGTATTCTTGCCGCACCATCTACACGAATTCCAGGGGAGCGGTCGTTTCGCGCGCTCGGTTCGAGGAAATTGCAATCATTGTGCGGAAGACCGCGGAACGGAAGGAGATTTTTACAGCGCCCGTTTCGGAGAAAAGGATTAAAGAAAGAGTTTCGAAGAAAAAGTTATGTTTTACTCCGAAACTGGGGGGCATGTGTTGACGCCAGATTTTGACACGTGTTGAATCGGCATCAGGAGGAGAAGATTGGCCGATGCGGCAGATCTGAAGGCTACAGTAAGGAATCGGCCGATTGAGGCAACAGTTGGAAATCGGCCGATTGGTGATGCAGCTTGCGCTAACAGGATGGGACTACTTCGGAGGGCCCCGGTCAAAAGGCGGTCAATAGAGCTACGCTAAGTCGGTCAGGAAGCAATTGAAAAAGTCCTGATTGGATTAGGAGACGGCGGCAGAAGATTCTGCGGGAGTCCGTTTCCTTTTTAAAAGATATTATAGATATAGTAGTTTTCCTGTTTTTAAATAAGGTTGTAACAAGTCGTAATCGACCAGGAGTCCTAGTTTTTAGGGTATAAATAGGAGTCGTCAGGACTTGGCAAAGGAATCAACACATCAATCAACAACAATACTTCTACTTTTTCCAGCAATTTACTTTCAAGTCGGCGACTTCGCCAATACCTTTTCTTCTTTCACGAGTTCGTACGGATTGGAAGTGCTGCATCAACTTGATCTCCGGCCAATTGGTAGGTTCCGCTTATCGAGTTATATCCGAGCTTTAACTATGGGCGCATCGCTGTGGTTTCGTTTGGATTTATTCACCAGTTATCGATATTTACTAGAATTGCAAGTTTTACCTGTTGTTCTAGTATTATCACCAGTTATCTAGCTTGAAATTGGAACTATCGGCTTCGTCATCGCTCTTCCTCGATTTATCGTCTTACAGCCGATTAGATCTGTTTCAAGTGTTGCCTCTGTAGTAATTGTTTAGATCACTCCAGCAGTCTTCTTTATGATTGCTACACGATTATCGGCTGACCCATAGCCGATCATCTTCACAGCAAATCGGCCGATTCGCCGACGCGCTCTTCAGGACAGATCGGAACTCCAGCCGATCGGAGCGCCTGGAATTTAATACTTTTATTTCCTTGTCAATCAACAGGTCAGATTGACTGGCACGCCGCACGAACCGTACCAGGGCAATAACCCGAACAGGAGCTAAGCAGATTCTCCCGGATCGTGTGTCCGACGCTGAAGACCATCGGCCGATTCCTGTCTGGCCGATTTTTAGCGCCAATAGACTCGTTGTGTCTCCATGACTCTGCCAGCGACCCTTCTCGGGGGCTAGGCACCACTATTTGACTCGGCGTGTCTCTGATACTCGGCCAGCGACCCTGCTTGGGTGCTGGGCGCCGCTATTTGACTCGACGTGTCTCTGCGACTCCGTCGGTGACCCTGCTTGGGGGCTGGGCGCTGCTATTTGACTCGGCGTGTCTCCGTGAGTCCGCCAACGACCCTGCTTAGAGGCCGGGCACCATAATTTGACCTGGCATTCCCTGGTTCCCCTGCTGGAGCTAAGGCTAAATGTTAAAGGGTTGTTGGACATGAAGGGCTTAAGAGGTTGTTTCCTTTTTTGACCCTCGAAACGCTTTTGCGAAATCTTCCAAGGCTCGGGGGCTACACCAAACGGGTGCGCCCAGGGGCGCATCCCGTTGAAGAAAAGATATAAAGGCAGGAGTCTACTAAAGTCAAGTTGCTACAGGAGCCTGAGGATGTAAAGCTTGGTATATGATCACCGACTGGCCTCATTACTCGGTCAAGACTCGACTCGGCGACTCGGCGCTCAGGGGTTGATGGAGGTAGACCCAGGTACCTCCCTGCCGAGTGGAAACGGCTACTCGGATAGGCGACTCCGCATAAATGACCCGACGTACAGGCACTCAGCTGGACGATGAGTGGGATCCCTCGGGATCAGGATCTAGGTCGAACTGGATAGGCATAATCTAGTGTATCTTAACCGATCGAATTCCTTGTAACAAACCCGAGTAGATTTACCCTAACTTGTAACCCACGGCTGCTTGGATATATAAGGGAGCCGTGGGGGTACCCATAGAGAACAATCCCGAAACCATAGCCATTGCTACTCATAATACAAATCCCCGAACACAGGACGTAGGATATTATGATCTGTGCGGCCCGAACCGGTCTAAGTCCTTGCGTCCTCATGTTACCATCAAGCTCACGGCTCTCCGATCGACCCCGCCTACAAATCTACTGCTTGTGGCTACCCTAGGCAGACTTGCCAGAGTGCAAATCCGACACCAAGTAAATCTCTTAAACGCATCATGCCCTTCTTTGGGAAAATATAAATAACGCTACCTGAATACTCTCCTGGTGAAATGCTACAATGGTATATCCGTGCGCTTGCGGATTCTTTCTGTAATCGTTAAGATCTACCACACGGCGTTTCCTTGTGCCGCTGCTAGGGATGGGATTAACACCCTCGTTCCTACTGGTGATGCTAAGAAACGCCAACAAGCATTTCTGGCGCCGTTGCCAAAGACTAACAATCCTGGTGACGTCGTTAAGAAATGTCAACAACAACTACAAGAGATGGGCCGAGGAGTGGTTCGTGGTGGCGAACTCCGCTCCTGGCCTTCCGCCTCGCACCGGCCTCCCACCGGTCCTGAACGCTAGGTGGGAGGAGAAGCCCACCGAGGAGGAGATGGTGGAGGTGGAGGTGCTGCTGGACGAGCTGCAGAAGCTCAAGGCCGACAAGCTGACCGGCGCCGCGGTGGCGCTGTTGTTCGCCAAGCGGTTGACCCAGCCGATCCGGGAGCGCATCCACCCCGACTATGAGTACTCGGGCCGCGAGGACCTGACTCGCGGGCAGAACCGGAAGGTCTCGCTCAACGAGGCCTACAGGCGGGTCATGCTGATCGTGAGCGGGGAGGTCCGCAACAAGGGCTGCCCAAAGGCGTACTGCCTGAAGCAGCCCACCACAGAGGTAAGCATTCTACTTGTAGGGTCGTATTTCCTTTGCACCGAGTGGTTTTGGTCTAAGTAGTTCTCTGCTGAGTCATTTTGTTGTCGATGTCACCCGTTGGGTTGTAATACCACTCGGTCTTTTGCAGGAAAAGGTTGTGTCATTCTGGTGCCCTGCGCTGCTGCTGGAGGGGCAGTAGGGCAAAGTGTTGATCCGCCCGCCGAGGTAGCACTGCCGGCGGCGGATGTTGGAAGTTTTTTGTTCGACTCCTCCATTGGGAGCGAGTCGGACAACGTTGTTGAAGTATTGGGGCCGGCGGCTGGTGATGGCTCCACCTCGAAGAGGTGGCGCCCCACCGGCAAGGTGGCCGCGTCAAAGGCCCAGAGGTGTGGGGTCCTCCTATAATGTCGGAGCTCTACCCCTTCAGGCGCAGGGAGGGGAAAGGCGGCGGCCACCGCTGAGGAGGCCAGCCTCACCACCCCCAAGCCGGAGGAGGGGGAGCCGGAGGAGGAGCGGGGGCGGCCAACGAGGTCACCCGCCATGGTACCCATGTCGCCGCCATCCGCCATGCTGCTGAAGACGAGCTTCAGCATGCGGTGGACTGAGAAGTAAGTATCTTGCATCTTTTGATCCTGCTCCGTTTGTTTGTTGCTGTCGATTCTGGGTTGACAGGCTGTCTTGCAGGAGGGCGTCGCTCAGCAGCGCCAAGCGCAAGGTGGAGGATTCCACCGATGAGGCCAACTCCGCTGAGGTGGCTAAGGGCATGGTGTCCCCGGCAGAGCGGCCGCTGGCCCGCCCTCGACTGATTGAGGGGGCGGTAGCAAGAGCTAAGAGGTCCGAGGAGGGGATGGCGGCATCGGAGCCACCTCAGGGTGATGAAGTCGAGCCGTTGGAGGTCTCACTGGAGGACAAGGTCAAGGCACGGGTTGTAGAAGACCCTGCCGATCCAAATGCGGTGCCTCGTGTGCTTGCTCCCATGCTGCCTGCTGTGCAGCAGCAGCCTGAGGAGAAGGCACCGAGGGACAAGGCGGCGGTGACCAAGAAGACGCTGCTCGAGGCTGCTCAGCATGCGGTGGAGGCAACCCAGGTAATTGCTTGATGTTTATGCTTAGATGCCAGGGCATATGGCTTAATGCGCCTTCTTCCTGCAGGCTTTGGCTGACCTGAGTCGGCGGGTTGCGAGCCAGCTCGAGGTGGAAGATGGGTTGGCGAACTGGGTCCTTCAGCTGGAGGAGGAGCTGCGGACGCTGAAGTGACACCACTCCGAGGCCTTGAGGAAGCAGTCGGTGAAGTTGAAAGGTTAGGCTTCTGACTCATGCGTACCCTTCGCTACCTGACTTGTCGTGTGTGGCTGACGCCTAGGGTTTTGCAGAGCTGAAGGATACTAATGAGATGATGGCTCGGGAGCTCAAGATGGTTGTGGAATCGAACGCCGATCTGCATCGGCTGAGGGAGGGCGCCGAGGGCTGCGAAGCGCTCACGGAGGAGAAGCTTCAGCAGGAAAAGCAGCGCTGCGTTGGTAACTACCCTTATAACTGAAAGCTTACCTGCTCAGTTGAGTTGCTCGTACTAATACAAGTCATTTTTGTAGAGACGGAGTCCCGTTTGGCTGATGCCCGGGCAGACCTCGACCAGCTGATGGCCAAGGTCGATGTCGTGTTGGTCGCCTTTGAGCCAGAAGGAGTCGCCCTGGCAGAGGAAGCAGCGCATCGTCTGGATGCTGCACGGGGTCGCCTTAAGGCCTTTGTCAGGAATATGGCTAGGGACTCGATGCAATTCGTGATGGCCCTCGTGAAGTCCCATAACCCTGAGGCAGATCTGGATCCAGTGGGAGAGGGCGTCGCGGAGGACTGCATCGATGCCGAGTTGGACTCCCATTTCGCCGCCGTTGGACCCCTCGCTGAGCGCATCATGGACCAGGTGAACATGTGAAAGATTGTTAGTGCATCAGAAACTTTATGGGGCCAAGTGATGGCAAAAAACAATGTTTATTTTGCATGTAAGGAAGTTTTATTTTTATTTTGTTCCATAGCCGAGTAGTTTTCTGATTTGGCCGAGTGGTTAGGGTGCCGACCCTGTGATGTGCCTTTGCCCATTGTGTAGAGAGCTGGTCATCGAGCACGTGATGGTCGCGGGTGATGCAGAGCGGTTCCAGGACGCACTAGGTTGTGATCAGTCCGCCGCTCAGTTAGGTTATTAGTTAGCATGAACGATACTGGTGCGTGTTGGCATGGCCAAGTCGCAGCCCCCGAGCGTACTGGACAAGTCAAAAAGCGCAATACCAGGTCGTTTTTAGTTGTGAAAGATAGGAGACAAAAGCGATGAAATGCTCTTATTATTATTAGAGAGGTTGGGGTACATAGTTGCGAGCTCTTCTCACGGGTAGAAGCGCCGAAGGTGCTTAATGTTTCATGGGTTGCCTATGTCTGTGCCATCTTCCCTTTGTAGGTGGTAGGTGCCAGGGGCAACGATTGCGCTAACAACAAAGGGACCATCCCATGGGGAAGATAACTTGTGTGCACCAGAAGTAGACTAGATACGGCGTAGGACCATGTCGCCTATGTTGAAGTCTCGCTCCTGCACGTTCCGTTCATGGTAGCGCCTGAGCTGCTGATTGTAGCGTGCGTGCTGCAAGGCAGCTGTGACACGATGTTCTTCGACTAGGTCGATGTCATGGCGCCGAGTCATTTCCGCTTCACCCTCCTCGTAGTTTTGGATGCGCGGGGCACCAAAGGTTATGTCACTCGGGAGGATAGCCTCCAAGCCATAAACTAGGAAGAAGGGAGAATAGCCGGTAGCCCAGCTCTTTTGAGTATGTAGGCCCCAAACGACCTGTGGTAGTTCTTGGATCCACTTGGGACCGAACTTCTCGAGTGGGTCATGTCAGGGATTGATCCCAGGTACCCGCAAGGAGGGAAGAAGTCGGACTCCTACTAGGATCCCTCTACAATCCTACTAGGACTCATACCTTGTAATCCTACTAGGACTCCTACCTTGCAACCGACTAGGAACCCCACCCCCTGGAGTATATAAAAGAGGGCGGGGGCACCTAGATCGGCAGATCCAACAGAGCGGCCAACAGGCAACTCAACCCCAAGCGCAGGGCGCAATATACAATACCACCACACATAACGTAGGGTATTACGCTACTCTAGCAGCTCAAACCTGTCTAAATCTGTGTTTTGTGTCTTCGCGTTTACCTTCAAGTTCCAGATTCGGTGATCCCTCACCAAGCAATCACCTACCTTAGGTTATCCCTAGGTAGGCTGGCAGTAAAAACACTGACATGTCGAAGATACGTGCATTGAGCCCCTGGAGGATCATGCCATTGGCGCGTTCCACTTGACCATTGCACCTTGAGTGAGCCACGGAGTTGTAGTACATGTCGATGCAATTGTCGAGGTAGTAGTCCCAGAATAAACCTCTAGTGAATGATGTGTCTAGGTCAGTGATGATCCTGTTGGGCACACCAAACCTGTGAGATATTTCCTGGATGAACTCAACCGCCTTGGCTGCTGTAGTAGCTGCAACTGGCTTGACTTCAATCC
The DNA here is from genome assembly GCA_032594955.1 of Panicum miliaceum. Taxonomy (NCBI): domain Eukaryota; kingdom Viridiplantae; phylum Streptophyta; class Magnoliopsida; order Poales; family Poaceae; genus Panicum; species Panicum miliaceum. The sequence goes on along the minus strand of CM064058.1, from coordinate 33,318,238 downwards.
ATTTGGTAAATTTATCAATGGCCACAAAGATGTGGTTGTAGCCGCCCACGGTTGTCTTCAAAGGTCCAACCGAGTCAAGCCCCCAGGAGGCAAAGGGCCAAGATGGAGGAATCGTTCGCAAGGCCTGAGCCAAAACGTGTTGCTGCATGGAGAAGAATTGGCACCCTAGGCACCTTTTCACGATGATGTGAGTGTCAGCGAGTGCTGTGGGCCAGTAGAAACCGGACCTGAATGATTTTCCCACCATGGTAGAGGCTCCTGCGTGGTTGTCGCAGATGCCCGAGTGGATGTCATGGAGTAGTGCGACTCCTTCGCTCTGGGCGATGCACTTGGACAGCGCCCCTGAGGAGGCCGAGTGCCTGAACAAGTCGGTGCCTATGACCATGTAACTGGCGGCTCGTCGTGAGATCTTCTCGTGTTCTTTTTTATCGGGGGAGGACTTGTTGTTGACGAGGAAGTTGATAATGGGGGAACGCCAGTCGTAGTCGATCACGAGCCCTTCTTGACCATGAGCAGGCACCAAGTCTGGCTTGGTGGGAGGGGGTTCTTCGACTTCGACCATGGGTTGTCTCAAGGCTTGGACGAAAACTCCGGCCGGGACAAGGGCTCGACTGGAGCTGAGCTTGGATAGGACGTCGGCTGCGACGTTGTAGTCCCTGATGACGTGGTGGAACTCCAACCCATCGAAGCTGGCTTCCAACTTTCATATCTCCTTGCCATATGCATCCATCTTCTCCTTTGTGCAATCCCAGTCTTTGTTGGCTTGTTGAATAACATCCTTGGAGTCTCCATAGGTGAGGAGACGCTTAATGCTGAGCGAGGCAGCGACCCGAAGATCGTGAATAAGAGCTTCATACTCAGCGGCATTGTTAGTTGCCTTGAAAAGTACCTGGAGGATATACTTCAGTTGTTCGCCTTTTGGGAGATGAGCAGAACTCCAGCACCGGCTCCATCGAGTTTGAGGGCGCCATCAAAGTTCAACTTCCAGTGCTCAGGTCGTTCCTTGGGTGGTGGGTCCTTTATCTCTATCACTCGGCTACGAAGTCAGCCAGGGCTAGAGACTTGATCGTGGACCGAGGGGAGAACTGCAGATTGAGCGCCGAGCTCGATGAACCACTTAATGACTCAGTCGTTGGCGTCACGGTTGTGGATGATGTTGCCGAGTGGGAACGAGGAGATGACCCGGACGTTGTGTGCTTGGAAATAATGCCGCAGCTTCCTGGATGTGATGAGAATCGTGTATAGGAGCTTTTGGACTTGGGGGTAGCGCACCTTGGACTCGCCGAGTACCTCACTGATGAAGTAAACGGGTCGTTGCACCTTGTAGACATGGTCTAGCTTGTCTCGCTTGATGACCAGGACAGTACTAACCACATGGGTGGTTGCCGCAATGTAGAAAAGGAGCTCCTCATCGAGCTCTGGAGCCGTGAGGACTGGTGGGTTGGTAAGGAATTCCTTGAGCTCATGAAATGCTCTGGAAGCATCGTCGTTCGATAAGAACTTGTCTGCTTTGCGGAGCAGCTTGAAGAAAGGGAGACCTTTGTCGCCGAGTCGACTGATGAATCGGCTCAGGGCCGAAATGCACCCATTCAACTTCATCAAGTCCTTCTTGCACTGAGGGGGCTTCATTCTTCTGATGGCGTTGACCTTGGTGGGGTTAGCTTTGATACCTCGGTTACTGACTATGAAGCCGAGTAACTTTCCTGAGGGGACACAGAACACGCACTTGCTTGGGTTGAGTTTTCATTTGAATTTTCTGAGATTTTCAAATGTCTCGACTAGGTCAGCTATGAACTGATCATTGGACCTGGTTTTAACTACTACGTCATCAACGTAGGCCTCGACATTGCTGCCGATCTGCCCCTGGAGGCATCTCTGGATAGCCTTTTGATACGTCGCACCCGTGTTCTTGAGCCCGAATGTCATGGTGTTTTAGCAGTACGCCACGAAGGGCATGATGAACGAAGTCTTCTCTTGATCTGACTCCTTAAGGGCAATGGTACCTGGAGTAGCAGTCAAGAAACGAGAGCAGGACGCACCCGGCCGAGAGTCAACGACCTGGTCGATGCGAGGAAGAGGGAAGGGGTCTTTAGGGCAATGCTTGTTGAGATCTGTATAGTCGACACACATTCTCCATTCACCATTTTGTTTTTTTACAAGGACTGGGTTTGCCAGCCATTCGGGATGTGTGACTTCATGAATGAATCCTGCGGCTAAGAGCCAAGTAACTTCTACCCTAATAGCCTCCTTCCAATCTTGAGCGAAGCGCCGGAGTCACTGCTTGACGGGTCGCGCCTTTTCGTCGAGATCCAAGGAGTGCTTAGCCTTGTCCCTCGGAATGCCTGGCATGTTAGAGGGCTTCCGTGCAAAGATGTCGCAATTTGCGCGGAGGAAGGGGGTGAGCGCGTCTTCCTATGCTTTATTGAGGTCCGCCCCGATGAGGGCAGTCTTGTCTGGGTCGTTCTCCCTAAGGAGGATGGTCTTTGTCGCGTAGCCTGGCTGCAGCTGTGACTCAGTGGCCGACTCATTTGCCGGAATAGGGATGTCCTCTGGAGACATCGCCTTTGCTGACTCGGCGACAATGACGGCGTTCTTGGTCATCTCCAGAGCCTTCGAGATGTTTATGTTCTCGGTCTCGCAGGAGTGGGAGGTTGTAGGTCGCCGTAGATGGGGAGCACACCGTTGGGATCGGGCATCTTGAGGACAAAATACGTGTGGTGTGGGATAGCCATGAATCTGACGAGGGTGGGCCTCCCTAGGATCGCATGGTATGACGTCCCGAAGGAGGCTACCTCGAAGTGGATGTGCTCCATTCGATAATTTTCTTGAGTACCGAAGGTGACCGGGAGGGTCACTTGGCCGACCGGAGTCGAGCCTGTGCCGGGGTAGAAGGCCTCCTGGATCAGAACCAAGGAGGTCATGTCGTGCCCATGCTTTCCAGCGTCTTGGAGAAGATGATGTTGAGGCCACTGCCTCCGTCGACGAGCACGTTTGAGACGCACACCTGGCTGATCACCGGGCTGACCACGAGTGGATAACAGCCAGGGCTAGGTATGTGGATCCAGTGGTCTCGCCAATCGAATGTGATGGCAACCTCAGACCACCGTAAGGGTTCAACCGGGTGTTGGAACACGGAGTTGACCTCGTGTTGGTCAAGTTTGAGGTGACGGCGACACCTCGGGGCCCTGGAGCCTCCGTAGATGAAGTTGACCGCACGGTCCGCCACCTGGAAGTTTACTGGAGACTTGTCGCCTTGGTTGTCCCGATCTCGCTTGGGCGAGTCGTTCCGGCGTCCTCGACCTCGGGAGGTTTTGGAGCTGCCGGGCTTGTCTCGATCGTCATAGTGGGGGCACTTGGTGTCATCTTGGGCCACACTATTGCGGAGTGCGTGACACTCCCGCGCTGTGTGGTTGGAGTCCTTGTGCCTGGGGCACTTGCCATCGAGGAGTCAATCCAACTCCTTCTGGTTGAGGGAGGTGCGTTGTCGGGATCACTCTGCCACCTCGACTGTGTTGTTGGGGCCACGCTTGCGCTCCTATTGCTTGAACGAGTCAGGATGGTCGTTGTGCTTGCTGGAGTTGTGGTGAGGCGATCGGTCGTCGGGTCGGTGGCGATCGTCGTGTCGCTGCTTGAGCCAGTCGTCGGAGTGACGCCAGTCCTTGTGGTGACGGTGCGCCTTTTCAGCATCTTCCATTTTGGCGTGCTTGTTGACGACGACCATCATCTCAGAGATGGTTTTGGGGTTGCTCTCGAAAGTCTTGCGCCATAGCTCGATGTTGTGCAACCATTGGTGGAAATAGTGGATAACGTCCCTGTCATCAACATCCATAATCATGTTACGATTGGTGAAGTACCTCCTGTTGTAGTCACGCAGGGTCTCATTGGGTTGCTGGGTGATGCTGCCCAGATCCCATCTGGTTTTGGGACCCGGGCATGAAGCCTGGAAGTGGTTGATGAAGGCCATGCAAAGGTCTTGCCAACTGTTGATGGAGCCTCGGCGGAGTCCTTCGATCTAGTTGAGAGCCTGGTGACAAATCATGACTGGGAAGTAGGCCATGATGTCGTTGTTGCCGTTCGCCGCCCGGACAGTGATGGAGTAGATGCGTAGCCACGTCTTGGGATCGGAGTCGCCGTCGAACTTGTCGATGCCGACCGACTTGAATGTAGATGGCCATGATACTCCACGGAGTAGGTTGGAGAAGGCGGAGAAGCTGTCCAGATCCCCTGTAACATCGTCATCAAGGTCGATCGGGTCCTGCGGGGGTCGGTGTGGACGCTGGTTGGCGTTGTCGTGGCGAGCCCGGCCTCCTCGGTTGGCACCGGGTGGACCGTGCTCCTCATCGTATCGGCGGCGACGCTCCTGCTCAGCTTCATTACGCTCGCGGTGTCGATTGTTGATGACAGGACAAATGTCGCGATTGCTGAGGTTGGCGCGTAGATCTGGCTGGTCGACCTCGTCACCCTCTTGGAGGTGAGTATTAGAGTGGCGAGAGTTGTTGGATTGGGCTCGTAGAGCCGAGTAGTCCTTCCTCAAGCGCTGGACCTCAGCAGCAGCAACATGCAAACGAGTCTGAGCTCGTTGGAGCTCGGGTGAGTGGGGTAGAGTCTCCAGTACTTTGAATGCGGTGGCCAGGTTGGCGGATGGAGTGGCGAAGACGTTCTGGCCGTCGCACTCGAGGATGAAGTCGTCGTCGAGGTTCCGTGGGGTTGCTGGTGCGCGGGTGCGACCCGTGGGTTACGACCATCGGCGGTGCAGAGATCCTCTTCGGCTTCGTTGATGGCGGCCTCATTGTTGCCTCGGTCTTGGCAGTTTTGGTTGCGTTGGAGTCGTTGACGCTTGGCCTCCTCGTCTTCTCCTTCGACGGTCGCTTCATCAGAAGAGACAACAGAGATCTCCCGCCGATTTGGAGAGCTCACTGGGTTGGGTGGGAGGGTGAAGAGAACCTCATGGTAGCCGGCTTGTGGTCCTGGGATCATGTCAGATCCAATCTGGTCAATTCTGGGTTAACTTAGGTCAGAAAGACGTAATTTTTCCATCGAAGATCGGATCTGGTCCGAGTAGACGGAGGCGTTGTTGCGGGATCCAAACGAGGCCTGAGGGACCGAGCCGCCTGGACGACGGAGTGCTGACTCGGCAAGCCCTATGCACTCAGCGAGGGACGCGTCGATTCGATCCAGCCCAGCGAAGAGACAACAGAGATCTCCCGCCGATTTGGAGAGCTCACTGGGTTGGGTGGGAGGGTGAAGAGAACCTCCTGGTAGCTGGCTTGTGGTCCTGGGACCATGTCAGATCCAATCTGGTCAATTATGGGTTGACTTAGGTCAGAAAGACGTAATTTTTCCATCGAAGATCGGATCTGGTCCGAGTAGACGGAGGTGCTGTTGCGGGATCCAAACGAGGCCTGAGGGACCGAACCGCCTGGACGACGGAGTGCTGACTCGGCAAGCCCTATGCACTCAGCGAGGGAGGCGTCGATTCGATCCAGCCTAGCGATAATATCCTCGATGTTGACGCGTGGACGATGGGTCGTCCGCGCAGGGTTTTGGACTTCGTCACTGATAGACAGGTCCTCAACGTGATGTAGCACTGAGCTAGAGAGGGTCAGATCGGATTTGGAACCCAGGGTGCTTTCTATCTCAGAGACAGATGAGCTTTCGGTTGAGCTCATGGGAGCGGACCTCTCGGGAAAGCTTCCAAAGATGATGGAGTGGCCGGCGGTGGCCTGGATCTGGAGCGTCACTTGCGCGGAGAAGAAGCCACCGGAGTTGGATGTCATCAAGCTCGCCAAGAGGACCCTGGAGATCCCCCTACCTGGCGCGCCAACAGTAGGATTTGCACTCCGACAAGTCTGCCTAGGGTAGCCCCAAGCAGTAGATTTGTAGGCGGGGTGGATCAGAACCTTGAGCTTGATGGTAACACAGGGACGCAAGGACTTAGCCAGGTTTGGGCTGCACAGAGCGTAATACCCTACGTCCTATGTTCGGGGGATTGTATTAGGGTTTGTAGAATTAGTAGCAATGGCTAGGGTTTTGGGATTGTTCTCTATGGGTACCCCCACGACTCCCTTATATATCCGAGCAGCTGTGGGTTACAAGTCAGGGTAAATCTACTCGGGTTTGTTACAAGGAATCCGATCAGTTGAGATACACAACATCATGCCTATACAGTTCAACTTAGATCCTGACCCTGGGGGATCCCACCCATCGTCCAGCCGAGTGCCTGTACGCCGGTTCGTTCTTGCGGAGTCATTTAGCCGGGTAGCCGTCTCCACTCGGCAGGGAGGTACCTAGGTCTACCTCCGTCACTATATATAATGGAGGTGGATAGGATGCAGCTAAAATATGGTTTATCTTCTGATTCTCTTTGGGCTGATCACTTGGTTCGGGTAGATCGTCGAAGACTCCCGTGTACTGAGTACTGTTGAGGACTCTTTCCAGAATATCCTTTGCCTCAAACACGGTCTTGTACATGATCGATTCCTCGGAGGCGCCATTTAGGAAATGTGCACTCTCCGGCTTTAACCCTTCAATGAAGTGTTGCATAAGCATTTCCTTTGGAATATTGTGTGGTGGACCAGAGGTAGCCATCTGCAGGAATCTTGCCCAGGCTGCTCCGAGTGACTCATCGCCTTGTCAGAATGACTGAAGTTGGAGGCGATATGGCACCACTTTGGAGACAGGATAGAAGAACAAGCAGAACTCATCCTTCAATGCAATCCAATCTCCTCCAACTCTCCCTGCTCTCCGGTGGTACCAACTCTTGGCTGCTCCCGTCAGAGAGAACGAAAATAGCTTCCACCGTAGTGTGTGTTGAGACATACCGGGTATAATGAGGAGAGAACAGTTCTCCTCGAAATCCTGCAGGTGAGTGTAAAGACATTCATCCTTTCTACCAGAAAAGGACTGAGCACAAACCATAGCTACGAGACTAGGATGGATCTCGTAGCCATCAGATAGTATGGGGTGGCAGGATGGTGGCGGTTCCAAGTACTCGCGGTATGAAACTGCTGGATAACTAGGAGCGAACTCCATGGGGTAGATGGTATGGGTGGAAAGGTGTATGGCTGAAAAAGCTCTAAAACTAGTATTTCAATCGTTCCCCGGCAACGGCGCCAGAAAGCTTGTTGGCACTCCTTAGCCTTTATGAACTAATTCGCAAGCGCACAGATACCGATGTAGCTTTCACCAGGGAGTTTACCTGGGATATCGAATCCAAGGAACGGCAAGCGCAACCAGACCTAGAACTATTTAACCGGACCCACCTAAAGAGATGAGGTAAGACGGTAGAGGGCTTAACTTCAGTTAGCCAACTCATTACCTAGACAACTAGCTGTTATACTAACTTGATCTGCGTTGGCGGCTGGGGCGGAAGGACCTCAGACTGAAGGAGAAATGGGGGGTCCAACTCAGCCAACGATCTACTCCTATGAAAACACCCGAACGTAATGGACTACAAGGGATGAACAAGGCTGTCACCACCTGCCGCCAACCACATCAGTTATGTGGGGTGGAACACAACCCAAGATATCTATCAAGCCTAAGCACCACGCTTCAACTATCAAGTTACTGACTTCCGCCTCACGTTAAGGCAAGAAGAAACTCCAAATGGCCAGCTTGCTGAACCACGCAGACAAGGGATCCCGCAGATCAAAGAAATCAAAATAACTAAATACTAAAAGTAAAGAGAAAGACTAGCGATATACTGAAGATAAAAAGAGGAACTTACTTTGATAATATTCCCCTAAGGTGGATACAAAAGTGGAGAAGGACCAAGTTAAAACCCCGGGTCCTTTCCTAGCTTGGCTCGTGCGCAAGCTCTCACCTCACACTCACCCTATTCTACAACTAAACTGGAGTAACTAAGAATCTCACTTCTCTCTGGAATGGTGTGTATTACAAGTGGGAAGTGAACCTCTATTTATAGCAGCTAGAGGTCGGTAACCGGTGAAGGGCGTCAAGACCATGCAACCATGGCACTTAACATAACTTCCACGCGAAGTTGGGCGCCAGAGGCCGCCAAGTGGGACCGGCCAGCCTCCCCCAGGCCGGCCGGCCTGGGGTTGGTGCCATCTGGCACCACCTCTCTCGTGGACGCTCCGGATCGCCTCCTGGTGTCGGTGGCAGTTGCTTTTTCATTAAGCAAACATTTTAGACATGCAGGTGGGCCCTTCGATCCGTGTGTGAAGCCTTTCGGGTCCACGAATCAAACTGACTTCAAGTGCACAATCCTTGATCATCCTGGTCGTGTTTCTCTGTTCCTGGATCGATGACATGGTCAGAAGAGGGGGAGCTAGGCCGGCCGGCCCGGCCTTGGATTTCTCCCAGTTCGGCCCAATTTCGCACACTAAGTTCCTGAGATGATAGATGTGACAAAACTTATGAAACTTGTTAGTGTCGTTAGTCTTAACTCAGATTTGACTTATAAATCATGAAAACCAGAGAAATGTTGGCGGTAAAAATCATCAAAATCGACCACCAACAGAAACCGGACATGAATGCTTTGCCCACCATGGTAGAGGCTCCTGCGTGGTTGCCACAGATGCCCGAGTGGATATTGTTGAGTAGTGCAACTCCTTCGCTCTAGGCGATGCACTTGGACAGCGTCCCTGAGGAGGCCGAGTGCTTGAACAAGTCGGCGCCTATGACCACATAGCTGGTGGCTCATCTTGAGAGCCTCTCATGTTTTTTTGTTGGGGAAGTTCTTTTTGTTGACGAGGAAGTTGATGATGGGGGATCGCCAGTCGGAGTTGATCACAAGCACCTCTTCGCCCTGTGTTGGCACCAAGTCTGGCTTTGTGGGAGGTGGTTCTTCGACCTCGATCGTGGGACATCCCAAGGCTTGGACGAAAACTACCGCAGGGACGAGGGCTCGACTAGAGCCGAGCTTGGAGAGGACATCGACCGCGATGTTGTAGTCTCTGATGATGTGGTGGAACTCCAACCCGTAGAAGCTGGCTTCCAGCTTTTGTATCTCCTTGCAGTAGGCATCCATCTTCTCCTTTCTGCAGTCCCAGTCCTTATTAACTTGTTGTATAACAACCTTGGAGTCTCCATAGGCGAGGAGACGCTTGATGCCGAGCGAGGCAGCGATCCGGAGACCGTGAATAAGGGCCTCATACTTAGCAGCATTGTTAGTTGCCTGGAAGAGTAGCTGGAGAACGTGCTTTAGCTGCTCGCCTTTTGGGGAAATCAGTAGGACCCCAGCGTTGGCTCCATCGAGGTTGAGGGCACCGTCAAAGTACATCTTCTAGTGCTCAGGTCGTTCCTCGGGTGGTGGGTCCGGTATCTCTATCCACTCGGCCACGAAATCGGCCAGGGCCTGAGATTTGATCGTGGATCGAGGGGAGAACTTCAGGTTGAGCACGCCGAGCTCAACGGACCACTTGACGACTCGGTCGTTGGCGTTGCGATTGTGGAGGATGTTGCCGAGTGGAAACGAAGAGACGACCCTGACACTGTGTGCATGGAAATAATGATGCAGCTTCCTGGACATGATAAGGACCGCGTACAGGAGCTTCTGGGCTTGGGGGTAGTGCATGTTAGACTCGCCGAGTACCTCACTGATGAAGTAAATGGGTCGCTGTACCTTGTAGACATGAGCTCGCTCGACGACCAGGATGCTACTAACCACATGGGTGATTGCCACTATATAAAGGAGGAGCTCCTCGTCGGGCTCTGAAGCCATCAAAACTACTGGGTTGGTAAGGAATTCCTTAAGCTCATGGAAAGCTCTGGAAGCATCGTCGTTTCATACAAACTTATCTGCTTTGCGGAGTAGCTTGAAGAAGGGGAGGCCCTTGTCACCGAGTTGACTAATGAATCGGCAAAGGGCTGCCATACATCCGGTCAACTTCATCAAGTCCTTGCACCAAGGGGGCTTCATCCTCCTGATGGCATTGTCCTTGGTGGGGTTAGCCTCGATACCTCGGTTACTGACTATGAAGCTGAGTAACTTTCCCGAGGGAACACCGAAGACACACTTGCTTGGGTTCAGCTTCCATTTTAATTTCCTGAGATTTTCAAATGTCACAACTAGGTCGGCTATGAACTGATCATAGGACCTGGTTTTTGACTACTACATTGTCAACATAGGCCTCCACATTGTTGTCGATCTGCCCCTGGAGGCATCTCTGGATGGCCTTCTGATATGTGGCGCCCGCGTTTTTGAGCCCGAACATCATGGTGTTGTAGCAGTACGCCCCGAAGGGTGTGATGCATGAAGTCTTCTCTTGATCTGACTCCTTAAGGGCAATCTGATGGTACCTGGAGTAGCAATCAAGGAATGAGAGGAGGACGCACCCGGCCGTAGAGTCAACGACTTGGTCGATGCGAGGAAGAGGGAAGGGGTCTTTAGGGCAATGCTTGTTGAGACCCGTATAGTTGACACACATTCTCCATTCACCATTTTGCTTTTTTACAAGGACTGGGCTTGCCAGCCATGGATGTTTGACCTCATGAATGAATCCTATGGCTAAGAGCTGAGTAACTTCTACCCTAATAGCCTCCTTCCGACCTTGAGCGAAGCGCCGGAGCCGCTGCTTGACGGGTCGCGCCTTTTCGTTGAGATCCCAGGAGTGCTTAGCCTCCTCCCTAGGAACGCCTGGCATGTCAGAGGGCTTCCATGTAAAGTTGTCCCAATTGGTGCGGAGGAAGGAGGTGAGCGCATCTTCCTATGCCTTGTCAAGATCCGCCTCGATAAGGGCGGTCTTGTCTAGGTCGTTCTCCCTGAGGAGGATGGTCCTCGTCGCGCAACCGGGTTGCAGCTGTGACTCGGTGGCCGAGTCATTTTCTGGGATGGGGATGTCCTCTAGAGACATCATTTTTGCTGACTCGGCGATCATGAAGGCGTTCTTGGTCCTCTCCAGTGCCTCCGAGATGTTTATGTTCTCGGTCTCATAGGAGTGGGAAGTCTGCAGGTCGCCGTAGATGGAGCACGCCATTGGGAGCGGGCATCTTGAGGACAAGATACGTGTGGTGTGGAATAGCCATGAATTTGGCGAGGGCAGGCCTCCCTAGGATTGCATGGTATGACGTCTCAAAGGAGGCCATCTCGAAGTGGATGTGCTACGTTTTGTAGTTCTTCGAAGTGCCGAAGGTAACTGGGAGGGTTACTTGGCTGACCGGAGTCGAGCCCGAGCCGGGGATGATATGTAGAAGGCCTCCTGCATCGGAACCAAGGAGGTCAAGTCATGCCCCATGCTTTCCAGCGTCTTGGAGAAGATGATGTTGAGGCCGCTGCCTCCGTCGATAAGCACTTTTGAGAGATGCGCCTGGCTGACCACCGGGCGGACCACAAGTGGATAAGAGCTAGGGCTGGGTAGGTGGATCCAGTGGTCCCGCCGATCGAATGTGATGGTGACCACAGACCAATGTAAGGGTTCAACAGGGTGCTGGAACACGGAGTTGGCCTCGCATCGATCAAGAATGAGGCGACGGCAACACTTTGGGGCCTTGGAGCCTCTGTAGATGAAGTTGACTATGCGGTCCGCCTCCTGAAAGTCAGTTGGAGACTTGTCTCCTTGATTGTCACGATCTCGCCTGGGCGAGTCGTTCCGGCGTCCTCAACCCCGGGAGGTTTTGGAGCTGCCGGCCTTGTCTCGATCGTCATAGCGGGGTCGCTTGGAGTCGCTCTGAGCCACACTGTTGTGGAGCGCATGGCACTACCGTGCTGTGTGGTTGGAATCCTTGTGCCAGAGGCACTTGCCGTCGAGGAGTTGATCCTACTCCTGCTGGTTGAGGGAGGTGCACTATCGGGGTCGCTCCGCAACTGCGACGGTGTTGTCGGGGCCGCGCTTGCGTTCCTGCTGCTTGGACGACTCAGGATGGTCGTTGTGCTTGCTGGAGTTGTGGCGAGACGGTCGGCCATTGGGTCATTGACAATTGTCGTGTCGTCGCTTGGGCCGGTCATCAGAGTGAAGTCGGTCCTTGTGGTGACGGTGCGCCTTATCAGCATCTTCCATGTCGGCGTGCTTGTTGACGACGACCATCATCTCGGAGACGGTTTTGGGGTTGCTCTCGAACATCTTGCACCACAGCTCGATGTTGTGCAGCCCTTGGTGGAAGTACTGGTTGACGTCCCTGTCATCAATATCTGTAATCATGTTATGGTTGGTGAAGTACCTCTTGTTGTAGTCGCGCAAGGATTCGTTGGGCTGCTGGTTGACGCTGCCCAGATCCCATCTAGTTTTGGGACCCGGGCATGAAGCCTAGAAGTGGTTGACGAAGGCCATGCAAAGGTCTTGCAAACTATTGATGGAGCCTGGGCGGAGTCCTTCGAGCCAGTTGAGAGCCTGGCAACTCATCATGATTGGGAAGTAGGCCGCAATGATGTCGTAGTTGCCGTTCGCCGCCCGTACAGCGATGGAGTAGGTTTGCAGCCACATCTTTGGGTTGGAGTCACCGTCGAACTTGTCGATGCTGACCGGCTTGAATGTAGATGGCCATGGGACTCCACGGAGTCGGTTGGAGAAGGCAGGGAAGCCATCTAGATCTCCCGTAGAGTCATCGTCAAGGTCAATCGGAGCTTGTGGGGGTCGATGTGGACACTGGTTGGTGTTGCTGTGGCAAGCTCGGCCTCCTCGGTTGGTACCGGGTGGACCGTACTCCTCGTCGTACCTGCGGTGACGCTCCCGCTTGGCTTCGTTGCGTTCTCGATGTCGTTCATTGATGATCGGCCGAACGTCGCAGTTGCTGATGTCGGCGCGTAGATCCGACTGGTTGACCTCGTTACCGTCATGGTGATGAGCAGTAGAGTGGCGAGAGTTATTGGGCTGGGCTTGCAAAGCCGAGTAGTCCTTCCTCAAGCGTTGGACCTGGGCAGCAGCAACATGCAAACGAGAACGGGCTCGTTCGAGCTCAGGTGAGTGGGGTAGAGTCTCCAGTACCTCGAATGCGGCGGCCAAGTTGGCAAATGGGGTGGCAAAGACGTTCTGGCCGTCGCATTCAAGGATGAAGTCATCGTCGAGGTTCCGCGGGGTCACCGGCGTACGGCGAGGTGCGACCCGCGGGTTGTGACTGTCAGCATTATGGATGTCCTCTTCGGCCTGGAGGAGGGTGGCTTCGTTGTTGCGTCGATCTTGAAGGTTTTGGTTGCGGTGGAGTCATTGACATTTGGCCTCCTCGTCTTCTCCATCGACGGTTGCTTCATCGGAGGAGACGACAGAGATTTCCTGCCAATCTGGAGAGCTCACTGGGTTGGGTGGGAGGGTGAACAAGACCTCCTAGTAGCCGGCTTGTGGTCCTGGGATCGTGCCAGATCCAATCCGATCAACGCTGGTTCGATTCAGATCAGAAAGACGCAGCTTTTCCATCGAAGATTGGATCTGGTCCGAGTAGATGGAGGCACTGTTGCAGAGCGCGAACGGGGCCTGAGGGGCCGAGCCGCCTGGGCGGCAGAGTGCTGACTTGGTGAGCCCAATGCACTCAGCGAGGGAGGCATCGACTCGGTCTAGTCCAGCAAGAATATCGTTGATGTTGACGCGTGGACGACGGGTCATCCAAGCAGAGTTTTGGGCCTCATCTTTCTCAACCCGGTGTAGCACTAAGCCAGAGAGGGTCAGATCGGATCTAGAATCCTGGAGGCTTTCTGTCTCGGAGAAAGACGAACTTAGGGATGAGCTCCAGGGAGCAGACATCTCAGGGAAGCTTCCAAAGATAATGGAGTGGCCGGCAGCGGCCTGGATCTGGAGCGTCACTTGCACGGAGAAGAAGACGCCGGAGTTGGATGCCATTAAGCTCGCGAAGAGGACCCTGGAGATCCCCCTACCTGGCGCGCCAACTGTCGGATTTGCACTGCAGCAAGTCTGCCTAGGGTAGCCCCAAGCAGTAGATTTGTAGGTGGGGTGGATCAGAACCTTGAGCTTGATGGTAACACAGGGACGCAAGGACTTAGCCAGGTTCGGGCCCCACGGAGCGTAACACCCTACGTCCTGTGTTTGGGGGTTTGTATTATGGTTTTTAGAATGAGTAGCGATGGCTAGGGTTTTGTAGTTGTTCTTTATGGGTACCCCTATGGCTCCCTTATATATCCGAGTAGCCGTGAGTTATAAGTCAGGGCAAATCTACTCGGGTTTGTTACAAGAAATCCGATCGGTTAAGATACACAAGATCATGCCTATCCAGTTCGACCTAGATCCTGATCCCGGGGGATCCCACCCATCGTCTAGCCGAATGCCTGTACGCCGGGTCGCTCGTGCGAAGTCGTCTAGCCAGGTAGCCATCTCCACTCGGCAGGGAGGTACCTGGGTCTACCTCCGTCACGACCTGATTGGGCGATCCTGGGAGAAGTCAGAGTTGCTGCAACAACTCGCAGACGTGCTACCGCGCACTCACAAGGCGGAGGATCACCTTGAAGCATAGAAAGCGAAGAACGCCCAACTCCAGCAGCAACTTGACGCCTTGAGGAGTACCCATCAGAACCAAATCACCGAAATGCAGCGCAAGCACGAGGCGACTATCAAGAAGGTGAAAGAGCTGACTGCCCAGAAAGAGAGTAAGTTGCCTCCTCCTTTCTACCAACTTAGAGCAGCTGCAGAAGGCGTTAGAGGAACTCAAGCTGAAGTACTCGGATCTTGATGAAGAGCACAAGATTGTTACTCGACGACTAAAGGATGCAGATAAGCAGCTCAGAACGGATATGTGTAGGATCAAAGCCCTCTAATCTAGCTATAAGAAGGGGGGGTGAATGATAGCACAAACTGCAGAGAAAAACTTTTTACCCTAAAAATAGATTTTGGATGCTCCACTAAAACCTGTGTCGTTCCAAGACAATAAATCCTATTGACGTAAAACTTTACCAGAAAATAACTGATAAAATTATGAAGCTAACCCAAGTTAAATCACGTAAATCGGAGGTCTACAACTCGAGATACAAAATAAACAAGCAGACCCGGTCAGATGGTGACGAGAATTGATTAAACCCTAGATACACGATTAAGCAAAATAATATATGAAGGGATAACCTATTAAACTTTTCAGATCACGAGATCGATGCCCTACCAAGGTTTTGGATGGATCAAACTAAGTCTAATCACGTTGAGAAAGAAAAACAATCTAATTCCAAAACCGAGAATACAAGATGTAAAGCGGAGAGAGCAAAGAACACGATTACCACACACTAATCTTGGGAAAGCTTAACCTTTATTATCAAGATTGTGTGTAGAAGATGCCCATCAAAAGAACCAGAAAGATTTCTCCACGAAATCCCAAAACCCTAGATGGGTTCCTCTATTTTCTCCAAAAACCAAAACGCCGCTGCTCCCTCGCGTCGTCTTCGGGCACCAGACGCAGACAAGCACATCGGTCTCCTTTTATTTCCCGGACCGACACCAGGGCCTGGCCACCTGACCGAGTCCAGGTCAGGTTCGAACACAGCCAACTAGTCATGCACGAGACAGCCTCCTGCATGCATGCAGGCCTTTTCTTTTTCCTATCTGGCTGAACAGCAGCCCAGTGGCATCCCGTGTCCAACATGGACACGTACATGACCTCCTCGGCCAGCACAAAGACTAACTAATTAATTAGGCAACAATCTAACTAATTAGCTAAGCACACACGTGCTTGTGTTACACATACACGTAGATGCACACGTCCGTGAACCACGCCGTCTGCGTGCCACAGCACGGTAACATATCTTTTCCACGTCACGCTTCATCGTGATGCTATCCCATCCAAACCGCCGGCAGTCGCGGTTAGACCAACTCATCCGCCGACACCGAATCTCATACTCGCACATCGACAATCCTTCACGTGCACTGTTCTGTCCCGCATGACATCCTTGACCAATCCGACCTCATTTTCTCACTGAACTTAGTCCCGAAACCTCAGTTCCTCCTGAACCTAGTTCCAGTCCGTCACCGACCACGTTCGGCCTCAAGCACACCTGCACATGAACAAACACACAACCGTGTACGAGCACAATTCCACGACTTGACTCAAGATCAGTCCATGCAACACACTCACACGAGCATGTTGCATCCATTCAAAATCAACTACACTAACACGAGTGTATCAAACCGACATGCTTTCGTGAGCACATCCAAACGCGCTACCTCGAGCGCAACACATTAGAACACAAGCATATTACCATATGCCATCATACTAGTCACTTTGCAATGCCAATGTTAATACAAACCAATTTTTCATCACACATGATTTCACAATCTCCCCCTTTGGCAACACCATTTAAACATTGAACATTGGCAACCACTTCCATAAGTATTTTTTAGGAAAAAGTCTAAATTACTCCCCTCAACTATAGTCAAAGTCCGGATAACCCCCTAAACTATCGTTTGGTTCATTTTACCTCCCAAACTATGTCTTTTGGTTTAAATTACCCACTAATATAATTTGTCTTTTTTATTTCTCCATGCATAGGTAGAGTTTTAAGTTGAAATTTTGCAAGATGATAGTACACATCATAAACATATTATAAAAAAATACATCATAATTTTTTATCATTATTTTGATAGGTTAGGATTTTCAATAATAAATTAATCATTGGAGTTCAAAATTATATGAAAATAACGATGAAAAAGTTATAAAATTTTTCTTAATATGCATTGTGATGTCCACTACTACCCTGCAAAATTTGAAATTCAAGTTCAACTTGTGTATGGAGAAACAAAAAAGACAAATTGTACTATGGGGTAAAATGAACTAAATGGCACAGTTTAGGGGATAAATTGAACCAAGTTATAGTTTAGGGGGTTATTTGGACTTTAACTATACTTGATGGGAGTAAATTGGACTTTTTCCTATTTTTTAATCAAAAGGAAAGTGAAAAGATCACCACAAAAGATCTATAAAAATTCTCCCCCTTTCTTCCAAATCAAAATCTCCCACTATGAGAAACCAAAGAAGAAAGCAAGAGAAAATCTCTGACATGAATGTACAACGTGTGTGCAATGTGGAAAATGCTCCCCCTTTGACAATGGATTCATCAAGAACACAAAAGAGAAGAGAACAAATCTTTTTTTTGTACATTTCAGTTTTATCATTTTGTATAATGAGCATCACAAATCATTCATATATGTAACAAATACTCATCCAAGTCATGCTAGAAAATAGTTGCACCGTCACATCCATATCATATTATGTAATTTTAGCACAGCTAAAAATCAAGTGCAATTAACAATTTATTTGCATGGCATGATCTCCCTTTCTAACCACTTTAATACTTGAAAACATTTGAGTTTTCTTTTTGAGCATTGAGGCTTGAAAACTGATTAATTGAATGCAACAAAAATAAATTGCAAGGAATTATATGCATCATCAGCTTTACTTTTCAAGCCTATGTCATAGTGACAATCACAAGCTTAAGAGCAAGGTTTCAGTCATACACAACTTCTTCCAAGTTCATATCAAAGTGCAAAGATAAGCGGTCTCGTAAAGAAGAAGTGTGATAGTGCATATTTCCTTGATCTTTCTCACGTTTTTTTTCATAATATATAACTTTGGTAATTGACAATTAGCACTTTTCAAACAAGATCAAAGTAGTCAAGAAAGTTCACACATGACAAGATTTAATTCAAGTTTTCATTCCATTTAAATAGCCATGACAAAAACTATACCATATATGCATAGATATAAAGTTGCAGTAACCTTATAGCACAAACATGGCTTCAAATGTCATATATGAATAAAATATAATGCTCATTCTTTTTCATAGTTTTCTGATTTTTTTTCAAGGATTGAAACATAAAAAGGAAAAAAAAACTTTACAGAGAGATAAGACTCCCCCTCAAAACAACCATGTCAAAATCTCATCTTCAAATGTTTCCTCAATAAAGAAGCCAATAACTCCCCCTCAAATGAATAACCAGTGAAATCAAGAGAGATATAGTGAGACACATGTGTTTTGAGTTATCTTGGTATTTGTTCAGCTAAGCACAAGCATAATTAAGATGTAGCACATAATAAGCATGAAAAGATATGAAGTAAGTTCTAACATGATCCAACATACCAAGGGATAAATATGAGCATATCAACAAGCATCTCATCCCATACCATAAATAAATATGCGTCTATGCAAAAGATATGAGTGTAAATAGCTCACTAAATAGTTGTCACACATGCCTCTTGAAGACCATCTCACGAGTGTAGAGAACCATCGATTTCTTGACCACGCCACAGATCCAAAAGACCAAGATTCATTAAGCACTTGTCCTCCAACCCAAATCTGAAATTCCTACAAAGCACTACAAGATGTCGAGGCCTCTGTACTGGGGTTAGTAATAAAGCATTTAGGTATCCAGTACTGAGACACATGACCAAAAGCACAAGTAGGCACTACACAAGTATTTTTATCATAAAAATCAGATTTAACTCTACTTGTCTTTCTAGTAACAAAAGGTATTTCCTTCACCCTATGCACAAAGTGAGGTGCCACAACCTCACGACAAACAAAATGTGCACTTCTAAAATTAGACATAGCCTTTGCTCTTTCTTTTCTTTGTTGTTTAGCTAGTCTAAAACAAAACTCTATCTTATGTCCATCCCTACCACAATGAGTGCAAGTGTACTTGACTTTATATTTAACTTGAGAAGTAGAAGCAACATTTGCATTTATTGTGCTAGTAGATGACATAATTCCAGCAGATTTAAAAACCATCTTTTTAGGCTCATTAAGAGTTTCAAATTTACCACTAACAAGGGACTTAACAATAGTGGGGACATGTGTCTTGGAGTGAGCATAAGGATCATAGCCTAAACCAGTTTTATGTTTTTGTGAGCTAGTCTTTTGTTCAAAAATTCAATTCAAACTTTTAGTTCCCATCTTATTTTGCAAATATTCAATGTGTTTCAAAAGGGTGGAACAATTATCACAAGAACTAGACATGGGTTTCTTTTATTTACGACAATTAGAGCAAGAAAGGACCTCATGTGTGGAAAAATCATTTTTCAACTGATCAACTCTAGCATTAGCATCATTCAATTTCAACTCAAGAACATTGCAGTTATCACAAGATGTTGGTTCATCTGTTACACAAACATGATTATCGTTTTTCTCTTTTTCATCCTTAAGTTGCTCTAAAGTAGAAGCATGCATATCCCTTAGAGAAATAAATTCAGCATAAACGGAGTCACATGATTTGCATGAATCATCAACAGGAATCAATGTTTGAAGTCTAGAAATTTCAGCATTTAAAGATTCAATCAAAGCATCATGTTTCTCAATCTTTTTATTTCTTTTCTCTAATAAAGTGCCAAGTTTTTCAACGGCATGAGCTAAATCATCGTAAGAAGGTTGTACCTCATTGTCACCGTTGCTGTCAATATCACTGATGTTGCCCTTGTTGCTTGCCATGAGACATAAGCTAGTCAAATTGTGCATTTTCTTCCCTTTAGCTTTTTGAGCTTCATCACTGCTGTCCGAATCCACATCACTCATGTTAACTTGCTCAAGTGCAGAAAGAACTTGATGCACAACTTTGCAGTTCAGAAAACTCTTCTTTTTCTTCTTGTCATTGTAATGGTGCTTCTTGTTCACCTCCTCAATTTCTTCTTCCGACGACTCATCATCATCCTTTGAAATCCTTGTTAGAAACTTTGGGAACTTAGGACGAATATGTTTGAGCGAACCACACCCAAAACATCTTGGAGGACCAGAATTTCCTCTCTTCTTTTATCTAACTTTCTGCAAAGCTTTAGTAAAGCGAGTAGAGAGGAGTGCCAAATCATCTTCGGGTAGTTGTTCTAGCTGTTCATCGGTTAGTGAAGACAAACAAGACAAAGCATAGCTACTGGAAGAATTATCATCATAAGACACGCTAGATTGTGAAGTTAAAGCAATTGATTTAGAACCACGCTTCCTGGCACGAACATCTTGTTCATGAGTTTTCAGTTTAGAATAAAGGACATCTAATGTAAGGGTACTAATGACAGTTGATTCTTGAATAGAGGTTACTTTCATCTCCCAAACAGACATATTTAAAGCACCAAGTAATTGTCTAGCATTAGCAACATCAGTATATGTTACCCCAACAGCACGTAGGTTACTAAGAATTTTATTAAAACGTGCAAAGAAATCATCAACAGATTCACCAAGTTTCATCTCAAACCGCATATATTCTTTCTTAAATATATCTTGAAGTACCTCTTTTATAGTGTTTGAACCTTTATGATACTCACATAAAGACTTTCATACCAGATATGCAGATTTGTGATGAATAACACGATCGAAGTCGCTCCTTCCTAGACCTTGGATGATCAAGTTCCTTGCCTTGGTATTGTTCTCCACAGCTGCTCAATTAGCATCGTTGACTTGATCAGGAACTTGAAAAGGAGTGATCACTTTCTCCCAAATCAGCGAGCCTTGTGCCTGAATGTATGCCTCCATCTTCGCTTTCCAAAACTGAAAATCAACACCATCGAAAACACACGGTTTTATGGAATACATATCAGTCGACATATTTTCTAATTACTGGTAAAGATATATTAAAAAAAAACTTAGCTCTGGTACCACTTGTAGGATCGAAGCCCTCTAATCTAGCTATGAGAGGGGGGTGAATGATAGCACAAACTGCAGCGGCAAACTTTTCACCCTAAAAACAGATTCTAGATGCTCCACTAAAACCTGTGTCGTTCCAAGACAATAAATCCTATTGACATGAAACTTTACCAGAAAATAACTAATAAAATAATGAAGCTAACCCATGTTGAATCACGTAAATTGGAGGTCTACAACTCGAGATACAAAATAAACAAGCAGACCCTGTCAGATGGTGACGAGAATTGATTAAACCCTAGATACGTGATTAAGCAAAATATATGAAGGGCTAACCTATTAAACTTTTCAGATCACGAGATTGATGCCCTACCAAGGTTTTGGATGGATCAAACTAAGTCTAATTACGTTGAGAAAGAAAAACAATGTAAGTCCAAAACCGAGCAGACAAGATGTAAAGCGGAGAGAGCAAAGAACACGATTACCACACACTAATTTTGTGAAAGCTTAACCTTTATTATCAAGATTGTGTGTAGAAGATGCCCATCAAAAGAACCAGAAAGATTTCTCCACGAAATCCCAAAACCCTAGATGGGTTCCTCTATTTTCTCCAAAAACCAAAACGCCGCTGCTCCCTCGGGTCGTCTTCGGGCACCAGACGCAGACAAGCACATCGGTCTCCTTTTATTTCCCGGACCGACACCAGGGCCTGGCCACCTGACCGAGTCCAGGTCAGGTTCGAACACAGCCAACTAGTCATGCACGAGCCAGCCTCCTGCATGCATGCAGGCCTTTTCTTTTTCCTATCTGGCTGAACAGCAGCCCAGTGGCATCCCGTGTCCAACATGGACACGTACATGACCTCCTCAGCCAGCACAAAGACTAACTAATTAATTAGGCAACAATCTAACTAATTAGCTAAGCACACACGTGCTTGTGTTACACATACACGCAGATGCACACGTCCGTGAACCACGCCGTCTGCGTGCCACAGCACGGTAACATATCTTTTCCACGTCACGCTTCATCGTGACGCTATCCCGTCCAAACCGCTGGCAGTCGCGGTTAGACCAACTCATCCGCCGATACCGAGTCTCATACTCGCACATCGACAATCCTTCATGTGCACTATTCTGTCTCGCATGACATCCTTGACCAATAGGATCTCATTTTCTCACTGAACTTAGTCCCGAAACCTCAGTTCCTCCTGAACCTAGTTCTAGTCCGTCACCGACCACGTTCCGCCTCAAGCACACCTGCACATGAACAAACACACAACCGTGTACGAGCACAATTCCATGACTTGACTCAAGATCAGTCCATGCAACACACTCACACGAGCATGTTGCATCCATTCAAAATCAACTACACTAACACGAGTGTATCAAACAGACATGCTTTCGTGAGCACATCCAAACGCGCTACCTCGAGCGCAACACATTAGAACACAAGCATATTACCATATGCCATCATACTAGTCACTTTGCAATGCCAATGTTAATACAAACCAATTTTTCATCACACATGATTTCACAATATGCAAATGATCCAGTCTCTGAACCGCGACAAGGAGTGGAAACAGAAAGAGTTGGATGAAATCGAGACGGCAGCCCATGCGTTGTGTGAGGTAGTCGACCCAACAGTTGACAGGTGTTCGCTGGTTCAGCGCCTCATTGATGCTCCTCGGAGCATTGCGGGGTATGCATCCGGGACTGCAACGGGCGTGCTCATGCATGGGCTTGCAGTCGTTCGCTGAGGGCATCGCTGAGGACTGTACTAAGGAGCAGTTCATCGAGTACCATGAAGAGGTACAAGATGTAGCCCATAGGATAGTCGATGACCCTACAGCTATTCTGAGTTTGAACAACATGTGTTTTTCATGGAAAAACAACATTTGGCTTGTAATATATCTCTGCTTAATGGATTGTTGTTTGTATGCTAACTTGTAGAGTAGCATGTAGAAACGTAATCGTTAAAGTATTTAGTACGTTAGTTTTACTATGGAATTACCCTGAAAACAACATTTCAGCGAGTATACCAAGACGAGTACGCATAAGTACTAGACTTGTTATAGAGTTGCGTTCTGGAGAACGTCTATAGTATAGGCATGGGGGCCTCCTCAACTTTACCATAAAGACCTTGAACCCATAGCTCCTGCAAAGCTGTGCGGGAAGGTAGTCGGAAAAGACGCTTGACGCGTGTAAGAGTGTAGCCTGAAAGGCCTTTGGTCGATAATCATGACAGAAAGTACCTGTGGCGCAGCCCCCAAGTGTTTTCTGAGGATTAGCGTATTGGTGCAACTCATGGCGACAACCCCCGAGTTTGCTCACTGTATCTAAGAGGATATGAAACAGTAGTCGTTTGGGGAACCAAAACAACCATGTATTATTAAGTTGTGTTGCGCTGCAGCTGACAGGTTTTGCACAATTCTTAAGCGTAGAAACGGCGTAGGTGTTCGATGTTCCAAGAATTTGGAACTTCTTGGCCATCAGGGTATTGTAGACGATACGACCCTGGTCTTGTGACCTTAGTAACGATGTGGGGTCATTCCATCTAGAGTTAAGTTTGTGAAGCCCAGTCTTGTCTTAAATGCGACGTAGGACCAGATCATCGATGCTGAAGGATCTTTCTTAGACATTGCGGTCGTGATACCGTCGAACGCCTTGTAAGTATCAAGCTGATCGAAGTAAGGCGTTGCATCTAATTTCTTCAGCAGAGTCAAGTTGCATGTGCCTTGCCTGGTCAGCTTCTCCTTCTTCGTACATCTCCAGTCTGGGTGATTGCCAAATGATATCTGCTGGGAGGATAGCTTCTGCCCCGTAGACGAGAAAGAAAGGTGGCTATCTTGTGGCTTTACTCGGTTGAGTACGAAGCTCCCAGACGACTATGGGTAACTCGTGTATCCACTTGCCTCCCTTTTTAATGTTCTCGTCATAGAGTCTCTTCTTGAGTCCATCAAGGATCAAGTCATTAGCCCGCTCCACCTGGCCATTGGAGCGCGGATGAGCTACCGAAACATACTTGACCTTAATGCCGCTTCGTTCGCAGAACTCCCAGAATTCATGTGACGTAAAGTTGGATCCTAGATCGGTGATGATTGTCTGAGGGAAACCAAATCGATGGAGTATGTCACAGATGAAGGTGACTACTTTGTCTGCAGTTAGTGTTGTGATTGGCTTATACTCGATCCACTTAGTGAACTTGTCGATTGCCACTAACACGTGAGTAAAACTTCCTGGCGCTGTTGTCAGTGGTCCAATCATGTCGAGGCCCCAACAAGAAAAAGGCCAAGAAGGTGGTATGGTGATCAGCTTGTGCACTGGAACATGAGCCTGCTTGCCAAAGAATTGGCAACTAGTGCATCGACGAATGATGTCTTCGGCGTCTGCCAAAGCTGTAGGCCAATAGAACGTGGACTTGAAAGCTTTCCCAACTATTGTGAGAGAAACTGCATGGTTGCTGCATGCACCATCGTGGATTTCTTCAAGGATTCCTCGCCCTTCTTCGGTAGTCACACACTTCATGAGAACCCGTGTTGCTGATCCACGCTTGTAGAGTTTGTCCCCAACCAGAATGTAACCCTTGTTTCGCCTGACTAGTCGTATAGCCCTGGCGCTCTTTGGGTCGACATTAGGGGATAGTTTCTTATCTTTGATGAAGTCAATGAACTGCGTCCGTTAGTCCACCTCGGTCATTATGACCTCTCGACTAGGCTCCGTATGGCCCTTATCGATGGTGCAATGCTCTATTCTAGGAATAGAGAGATGGTGGAGCTCATGAACAAATACTCCAGTCGGGATGTTGGCTCGTTTAGAGCCTAGCTTCAAGAGTACGTCAGCCCCAACATTGTTGTCATGGAGCACATGACGAATCTCCAGGCCCGAGAACTTGTTCTCGAGTTTGCGGATTCCCACAACGTAGGCGTCCATCGTCTTCTTGTTGGTGTCACATTCTTTGTTAACTTGTTGAACCACCAGCAGGGAGTTGCCAAAGACGAGTAGTCGCTTGATGCCAAGAGAGACAGCCAGGAGTAGCCCGTGCAATAGTGCCTCATACTCGGCTTCGTTGTTGGAGACCTTAAATAGTATCTGGAACACATATTTAAGCTGCTCCCCAGTTGGGCTGATGAAGAGTACCCCCGCGCCACCACCTTCGAGCTTGAGCGATCCATCGAAGTACATGACCCAACGCTCTGGTAGGTTGGCTGGAGTTGGTACTTGATTCTCTTGCGACTCGGCCAAGAAGTCGACTAGAGCTTGTGACTTGATGGCCGTGCGTGGTTTGAAGTCGATGTTGAGCGCTCCCAGTTCTACACCCCACTTGGATATGCGTCTAGTGGCATCCCGATTGTGGATTATATCTGCCAATGGGAAATTAGTGATAACCGAGATCTTGTACTCTGTTAGCGGTCGATTTTGATGATTTTTACTGCCAACATTTCTTCGATTTTCATGATTTATAAGTCAAAACTGAGTTAAAACTAACCACACTAACAAGTTCCACAAGTTTTCTTACATTTATCATTTCAGGGACTTAGTGTGCGAAGTTGGGCCGAACTGGGAGATATCCCAGGCCGGCCGGCCTGGCTCCCCCTCCTCTGGCCACGTCATCGATCCAGGAACGAAGAAACACATCCAGGAAGATCAGGGATTGTGTACTTGAAGTCGGTTTGATACGAGGACCCGAAAGGCTTCACACACGGATCAAAGGGCCCACATGCATGTCCAAAACAGTTGCTTAACTAAAAAGCAACAGTTATCGACCTCAGGAGGCGATCAGAGACGTCCACATGAAAGGCGTTGCCAAGTGGCACCACCCCCAGGCTGGCCGGCTTGGGGTAGGACGGCCAGCCCCACTTGTCAGCCAATGAAGCTCAACTTTGTGTGGAAGTTACGTTAACCGCCAAGGTCGCTGGTTGTTGACGCCGGATTTTGACACGTGTTGAATCGGCGTCAGGAGGAGAAGATTGGCCGATGCGGCAGATCTAAAGGCTACAGTAAGGAATCGGCCGATTGAGGTAACAGTTGGAAATCGGCCGATTGGTGATACAACTTGCGCCACCAGGATGGAATTATTTCGGAGGATCCTGGTCAAAAGTTGGTCAACAGGGCAACGCTAAGTCGGTCAAGGAGCAATTGAAAAGAATCCTGATTGGATTAGGGGACGGCGGCGGAAGATTCCGCGGGAGTCCGTTTCCTTTAAAAGTTATTATAGATATGGTAATTTTCTTGTTTTTTAAATAAGATTGTAACAAGTCGTGATCGACCAGGAGTCCTAGTTTTAGGGTATAAATAGGAGTCGTCAGGGTCTTGCAGACATGAACACATCAATCAACAATAATACTTCTACTTTTCCAGCAATTTACTTTTAAGTCGGCGACTTCGCCAATATTTTTCTTCTTTCACGAGTTCGTACGGATTGGCAGGGCTGCATCAACTTGATCTCCGGCCAATTGGTAGGTTCCGCTTACCGAGTAATATCCGAGCTTTAACTACGGGCGCATCGCTGTGGTTTCATTTGGATTTATTCACCAGTTATCGATATTTACTAGAATTGCAAGTTTACCTGTTATTCTAGTATTATCACCAGTTATCCAGCTTGAAATCAGAGTAATCGGCTTCGTCATTGTTCTTCTTCAACTTATCATCACACAGCCGATTAGATCTATTTCAAGTGTTGCCTCTTTAGTAATCGTTTAGATCGCTCCAGCAGTTTTCTTTACAATTACTACGCGATCATCGGCTGATCCATAGCCGATCATCTCTACAGCAAATCGGCCGATTCGCCGCCGACGCGCTGCTCAGGACAGATCGGAACTCCAGCTGATCGAAGCGCTTGGAATTTAATACTTTATTTCCTTGTCAATCAACAGGTCAGATTGACTGGCACGCCGCGCGAACCGCACCAGGGTGATAACCCGAACAGGAGCTAAGCAGATTCTCCCGGGTCATGTGTCCGACGCTGAAGACCATCGGCCAATTCCTATCCGGCCGATTTTAGCGCCAACACTGGTCTTGACGCCCTTCACCGGTTACCGACCTCTAGCTGCTATAAATAGAGCTCCATTTCTCATTTGTAAGACACACCATTCAAGAGAGAAGTGAGATTCTTAGTAGCTCCAGTTCAGTTGTAGAATAGAGAGAGAGTGAGGTGAGAGCTTATGCAAGAGCCGAGCTACGAAAGGAGACGGAGTTTTCTCTTGGTCCTTCTCCACTTTGTATCCACCTCAGGGGAATATTATCAAAGTAAGTTCCTCGATTATCGTCAGTATCTCGCTAGTCTTTCTCTTTACTTTCAGTATCTAGTTAGTTTACTTTCTTTGATCTGCGGGATCCCTTGTCTGCGTGGTTCAGCAAGCCTGGCCATTTGGGGTTTCTTCTTGCCTTAACGTGAGGCGGAAGTTAGTAACTGGATAGTTGAAGCATGGTGTCGTGTGTCTGACGCTGAAGACCATCGGCCGATTCCTATCCGGCCGATTTTAGCGCCAACACACTTTTGGCACGCCCAGTGGGACTAATCCAAGATCTGATATGTCGAAAAACGCAGAAATCTCCGATAGCAACATCATTGAGGTCACAGAAGCGGATCTCAAGGACGACCAGAGGGAAGAATTGGCCAAACATCTAGAAGATTACAAGAAGATGTACCTCCAATCGTTCAGTCGTACCAGAAGCGGGGAGGCTGTCAAGAAGGCTCCTATTCTAGTTCCCCGCCACATCACCATTGCTGAGGACTCGGGCAAGATGTCAGAGATGATCCAACAATCCGTTTATCACGCATTCATCGACCAATCCTCAGTAATGACCAACACAGTGTATAACACCTCAGCTCTCTGGCCAGCGGAGCAGTCCAAGGCTATCAGGGACCAGCATATGCCCCACCAACCACTCTGCCAGCCAGAAGCTTACCATACACGTCCCAATCGGCTCCTCAGCCGATATTGACGCAACGCGAGGGGTACAACTCTCCATTGCCCCGAGCGTCTCCAAGATACAGCGGTGCACCATGTCTCCCATCACAAACACCGCTTCAATCCGTCCAGATTGCTTCTGTGCAATCGCTGCCCACAAGCTCAACACCTTGGGGAACATCGGCGACGACGTATTTTCCCGAGCCGGCGAACGGATACGGGAGTTATTCAACCCAGGTGCCACACCAATCAGCCGTCCGGCCGACGGTTCCCAGTATCAACCGATCTCATCTGAAATCGGCAGGGGGGCAAGCGGTGTAGAAGCATTCAGAGGCACGGTGCCAACGATGACATACGATGGGGGGGGGGGGCAGATTCACTTCGCCATCAACTATCGGCTGCTCAGCAAAATTCACCGATTCATCACCCAGCCGTGCCAGCTCTTCAGCACATGCCCGCACCGCGAACAACTGTTCATCAGCAGCAGGTGGACTGGATAGCAAGAATAGCAGAAGTAATCTAGGATGAGTTTGGATTGAAGCCAAAAGTGCAAACTTACACCTACAAGATGCCATATCCATCGGCCTATGACTTGCTGCCGTTCCCACACCGCTACAAAGTTCCTGATTTCACCAAGTTCTCAGGGACGGACGATACATCCACTGTGGAGCACATCAACCGATTCATCATCCAGTGCGGGGAGGCTGCCATGCAAGATGCTCTGAGGGTGCGTTTGTTTTCATCGTCTCTGTTCGGATCGGCCTTCCAGTGGTTCACCACCTTGCCGCCAAATTCTATTGTTACATGGGCCGATCTGGAGAAACAGTTCCACAAGTACTTCTACGCAGGAGTACACGAGATGAAGCTCTCGGATTTGACCAGCCTTAGGCAGAGGAGCGATGAACCAGTGATGGGATATATAAAGAGGTTCAGAGAAGTCAGGAACAAATGCTACAGTCTGGCTCTGACCGATGCACAGTTGGAAGATATCGCTTTCCAAGGCCTCTTGCCACAAATCAAAGAAAGATATGCTGCCCAAGAGTTTGAAAGCCTGAGCCAGATCGTCCACCGATTGTCAGGACAAGAGGTCCGACTGTTTGAACAGCGGAGGAATTTCCAAAAGAAGGTGGCATACTTGGAAGGATCTGAATCCGATGGGGAAGAGGAAATCGACCTGGCAGAGTGGGTCAAAGGGAAACCGATATCATGCCCTTTTGGGAAGAAGGAGCCAGAGACATTCGGCTTTGACACGTCAAAGGCCGATAAAATTTTCGATTTATTGCTTCAGGAAGGACAGATTAAGCTATCTCAGCATCACACCATCCCTTCGGCCGATCAACTTAAGAAGATGAAATACTGCAAGTGGCACAACGCCACTTCTCATGATACAAATGAATGCAAAGTCTTCCGTCAGCAGATACAATCAGCCATCGAGCAGGGGAGGCTTAAATTTGAAACCCCAGCTAAATCGGCAAAACCGATGAAGATAGATCAGCATCCCTTCCCGGCTAACATGGTTAACGCTGGAGGAAATTCAAGTCAAACCAAGGTGCTGACGTCAAAATCGGCGAGAAGGGGCGGCACCGTCGATCCCAAGCGGCAGATCACAAGGAACAGGCGGGGGCTAGAACGACCACGCAGGCCCGTCACCTCCCAGTTCTTACTCAGTAAATATCGGCAGCAGCAAGAACAATCAAAATACCACGAAGAGATGATACGCCGGCATGAAGATCACTGGCAATGTCCGTTCTTCATCCATTGTTGGGAGAACGACATCAGATTGCCGTCTGCCGACAACTGTCCGGAGTTTAACGGATTGAGCTGCAATGATCGCCCGAAGCCACACTCTAGGGACAGAGGAGCAGAGCCGATCAGCAGAAATCGGCGCAGACGAGAAGAACAGCGCGTTTTGGTGCATGATCGGCTGGGGGGCAGAGTTGACCAGTGCCACCGGTCAAAAAGCAAGATCGACCAACAGGATGGATTGGGGGGCAGGATCAGCGTGCACGATCGGCTGGAAGAGATGGCCGATGACAGGGTGTCGGATGAAAATCCCCTAGGAAGAGAACCAGATTGGGAACACGCCAGATCATCGGCCAAACCAGCAAATCCCAGGTGGTGTCCCGATGGCCTATCCAGATCCCAGAAGCGAAGGATCCAACGCCTACGCCAGTGGGAGCATCAGGAAGAAGAACAGAGGCAGGTGCCAGAGAAAAGAAATATTAAGTCTCGGGTGTGGCGCCCAAAGAAAAATGATCAAGAAGCAAACAACCAAGAATCGGCAGCCGAAATCGATATGGTGTTCATACTGCCGATGGAGTTCATGGCGCCCAACGATCGGGATAAAGTAACAAGAACGGAGGTAGAACAAATGGCACAACTAGTGTTGGAGCCGATGACGGCTACGTTTGAGAAACCACAAGAGGAAAAACGACAGCATCTTAAAGCGCTGTTTCTCAAAGGCTATGTCAACGGAAGACCCGTCACCAGATTACTAGTAGATGGAGGCGCTGCAGTTAACATCATGCCGTATGCCATGTTCCGCAAGCTAGGCAAGGGCGATGAAGACCTCACCAAGACGGACATGATGCTAAAAGATTTCGAAGGCAACGTGTCTCCCGCCCGCGGAGCGCTCTGCGTCGACCTCACCATCGGCAGTAAGACCCTCCCTACCACTTTTTTCGTTATTAATGGCAAGGGGTCCTACCACATGCTGCTTGGTCACGACTGGATACACGCAAACTGCTGTGTCCCATCTACAATGCATCAATGCCTTGTGCAATGGGTCAGCGACAGCATAGAGATAGTCACTGCCCATTCCGTCTACAGCGTTGCAGCGGTCGACACGCAAAAGTGGAGCTGCGAGCACGTCAAGTGTATATCTGGCAGGACTTGGGACACTGACTTCCTGAAAGTGTCCGACTTCGGTCTACAGCCGATCCAAGCAGTCGGCTCTGAAGATTCAGAATAAATGGATCAGCTCGTCCAAGAAGATGGGAAGCTTGGGCATGGGTTTACGTCGGCCGATTTATTGGAGATGGTAGATTTGGGAGATAGCAGCAAATCAAGGCCGACGTACATTAGTGCTAATTTGGATCCTGAGTACAAATGTAAATTGATAAGTTTATTAAAAGAGTTCAAGGATTGCTTTGCTTGGGAATATCATGAGATGCCAGGACTAGACCGGTCTATTGTTGAACACCGGTTACCTATAAAATCAGGATATCGGCCATATCAGCAACCTGCACGACGGTGTAACCCCAAGATTCTACCTGATATAAAGGCCGAAATTACAAAGTTGATTGAAGCAGGATTTATTCGGCAGTGCCGCTACGCCGATTGGATTTCTAATATTGTGCCCGTATACAAAAAGAATGGAAAGTTACGTGTGTGCATCGATTTCAGGAACTTAAATCAGGCTACGCCAATGGATGGATATCTGATGCCAACGGCCGATATCTTGGTAGATGCTGCCGCAGGACACAAAGTCATAAGTTTCATGGATGGGAATGCAAGGTACAATCAGATATTAATGGCCGAAGAAGATATCTCGAAAACGGCTTTCAGGTGCCCAGGTCATCTTGGTTTATTTAAATGGGTTGTTATGACTTTCGGGTTGAAGAACGCCGGCGCTACGTATCAACGGGCCATGAATTACATCTTCCACAAGCTCGTTGGTTCATCGGTGGAAATTTATATAGATGACATCGTGGTCAAGTCAAAAGGTCACCAAGATCATCTGGCCGATTTACAAGAAGTACTGGAGTGCACAAGGAAACATGGGTTGAAGATGAACCCAAATAAGTGTGCATTTGGTGTATCGGCTGGGCAATTCTTAGGATTCATGGTCCATGAGCGCGGGATAGAAGTCAACCGCAAGACCATCGACGCCATCAACAAAGTGGTGGCCCCACAAAATAAAACTGAGCTATAATCCCTCATTGGCAAGGTCAATTTTATCAGAAGATTCATATCCAACCTGTCATGACGTATTCAGGCTTTCACTCCTCTGTTGAAATTAAAGCCCGATCAGGGATTCATATGGGGAGAAGAACAACGCAAGGCATTGGAAAATATCAAGCAATACTTAGTTTCACCTCCAGTGTTGGTCCCGCCTCAGCCTGGTAAGCCGTTCAAATTATATTTATCAGCTGACGAACAGGCTATTGGATCGGCGTTGGTACAGGAGTTTGAGGGGAAAGAACGGGTGGTATATTACGTCAGCAGAAGACTCTTAGACGCTGAAACAAGATATTCCCCGGTGCAGCGGTTATGCTTGTGCTTATACTTCTCGTGTACCAAGCTCAGGCACTATTTGTTATCGGCAGAATGCATAGTCGTATGCAAGGATGATGTGGTGAAGTATATG
This sequence comes from Panicum miliaceum, assembly GCA_032594955.1. Taxonomy (NCBI): domain Eukaryota; kingdom Viridiplantae; phylum Streptophyta; class Magnoliopsida; order Poales; family Poaceae; genus Panicum; species Panicum miliaceum. Next base: position 33,286,513 of record CM064058.1, on the reverse strand, counting down.
CTATCATTGCCGATTTTGAAAGGACGGATTGGAAAATGGATTCTGGCTTTGTCAGAATTTGACTTAAGGTACGAATCGGCCAAAGCCGTCAAAAGTCAAGTGATGGCCGATTTCGTAGTTCAGCATTGCGGACCAGAAATCGCCACTGTAGAACCAGTTCCATGGACTCTATATTTTGATGGTTCTTCGTGTGGGGTCGGATCAGGAATCGGCATTGTTCTTGTGTCGCCTCGGGGGGCAAGTTATAATTTCTCTCTGCCGATAGAAGCCTCCGCAACTAATAACTAGGCGGAATATCGAGCCGTTCTGAAAGGCATCCAATTATTAAGGGAAGTCAGAGCTGATGCAGTCGAAATTTTTGGAGATTCCATGCTCATTGTGGATCAATTAACGGGGCGATCTGAGTGCAAAGATGATATCTTGAGGATTTATTATGAGGATTGCCTTCAGCTTTTAAAAGAGTTCAAGTCTGCAATAATCGAGCATATCCCCAGGAATTATAATGAAGAGGCCAACAGACTGGCCCAACATGCTTCTGGGTATCGGCCGATTCAGGGAGCGATGACGCTAGAGCTCGCGGCCGATGACTGGCGAAAGGAAATCGCCGATTACTTGAGAAATCCATCCCAAAAAGTGGATCGGCGAACATGTTTTCAGGCTACAAAATATGTGTTGCTTGAGGATGATTTGTTTTATCGGACGATTGATGGAGTTCTTCTCAAATGCTTGGGAACGGAAGAGGCAAAGGTTCTGATGGGAGAAATCCATGAGGGCGTGTGCGGAGCCCATCAATCGGCTCACAAAATGAAATGGATGATCTGGAACAATAGGTATTACTGGCCGACCATCCTTGAGGATTGTTTCAAGTACTACAAAGGATGCCAAGACTGTTAGAAGTTTGGCAATGTACAGCGCGCGCCAACATCGGCTATGAATCCAATAATTAAGCCGTGGCCGTTCAGGGGTTGGGGAATAGATCTCATCGGACAGATTCATCCTCCATCAAGCAAAGGGCATAAGTTCATATTGGTGGCCACAGATTATTTTACTAAGTGGGTGGAGGCAGTTCCTTTAAGGAATGTGACATCGGCCGATATGATTGAATTTGTTAAAAGCCATATTATTTATCGATTTGGTATTCCTCAAACCATCACAACTGATCAAGGGACAATGTTTACTTCTGGAGAATTCGGAGAGTTCGCCGCCGATATGGGGATTAAATTATTAAACTCTTCTCCATATTATGCTCAAGCCAATGGCCAAGCAGAATCGTCTAATAAAAGGATAATCAAACTAATCAAGAGAAAGATAGAAGAGCAACCCAAGAAGTGGCATATGTCTTTGGCTGAATCTTTATGGGCATATAGGATGGCTTGTCATGGAGCCACTAAAATATCCCCTTATCAGTTGGTTTATGGTCATGAGGCGGTCTTGCCATGGGAGATAAGGACAGGGTCAAGGCGTATATCGTTACAAGATCAGTTAACGGCCGATGACTATTCCTTTCTCATGAAAGATGAACTTGACGATTCGGCAGGTTTACGGTTGAGAGCCCTGGTTAGTATAGAAGAAAACAAGAAAAGGGTGGCCAGATGGTATGACAAAAAGGTCAAAGTTAAACAGTTCTCTCAGGGAGATTTGGTATGGAAGTTGGTGCTGCCGATAGGATCCAAAGATCCCAAATTCGGTAAATGGTCACCCACATGGGAAGGGCCGTATAGAATCGGCCGATGTGCCCCTGGGAATGCACATATTCTGGAAACAGTCGAAGGGGAGGAATTCCCAAGAGCTTTAAACGGACGATATCTGAAGAGGTACTATCCAAGCATTTGGGTAGATGCATAACTTGCAACAAAATATATCAAGATAACATGGCCGATTTCTCATCGGTTTTTGTCTACACATCTGGTGAAGAAAACATTGGGATTCATTATTGGATGAAAATGACAGATTACATGGCCGACATGGTACAAGTCGCCCTTAGAATAAAAATACCAATATGTTTACTGGTTACACCTACGCTGGATTTCTCTCTCAATGCGACCTAGTTCGATCATAAGGCTGAGCCTTTTCTCCTTCGGGTCCTCTGCAGTGGCTCTAGTTTCAGCTTGGTTGCAAAGTTCTATCAGCAGGCGGGTCTTCTTCTCCTCCAGATCTTCCATGGCAACTTCGGTTTTAGTTTTGCAAGGAAGTGGAGGATTTTTTTCAGAAGATGGTCGCTTGCGGACCAAAAGGTGAGCATCTATAAGGTCCCAGTATTCCTGGACAACAGCGGGGACATGATCTCTAAGTTCCTCAGCATGAGTTCTTATCAGATCTCTGTCTGCCTGTGATAGTGGTTCTTCTGAATGCATAATTTCAATCGCCCGTTCTAGATCAGGGCTGAGACGTTTTGGCTAAATAGAGATAAAAGGGGTTACCCAACATCAGAGCGATTGAGATGCTTGGGGTAAGGCAGGAGAGAAGTTCATACCTGGTTGACGGAGGAAGAAGATGAAGAGGACGAGGAAGACATCTTGCCATTCAGTTTGGGACAGTAAAGGGGGAAGAGAAGATAAGTGATGTGTATGCCTCTGGAGATGGTGAATGGTCTACTTATAAAGGAAGGAGAGGTAGATGGATGGTAAGAGACGTCCTATCGGAGTAAATACATACATAAATGCAAAGCTGACTGAAGAAGCACTTCGAAACCAAATCGGCGCAATAACATTGAAGGAGCAATAAATGTTACAGTGTTCTATACAACCCAAGAAAAGCATCTATGGCTACAATGGCTTGTCATCTAATTTGATCGGCCGAGTCTAGTACTCTTTGGTCGTCATCGGCCGATCCTGGGACTTCTGACACACGGCGATGAAGCCTTATCGTTTCGCGGGCCAGATGCTGTCTTTCTTGCTTCAGCTCGCTGATGATGGATGGGAGTTCTTGGAGTTTCTTTTCTTCAGTGGCTATCTCTTTGGTTATCTGTTCCATCTCCTTGGCCAGCTCTGCTCTTCTCCGTTTCAGCCGATCTATAGCGCCGACGATGTCCGGACGGTAGTTTTCGAGGAAGTTGATCCTGTGGTGTACTTCCTGAGTCCGGTGCTTGTATGAATCGACCTCCTCTTGAGTTTTTGCCATCTGAGCACGATCGACCATATGGCGCAGCGCCCTGGAAACTGGAATATGCATGTGCTCTATATAGACAGCATGCGCTAAATATTCTGATACTTCTTCCGGGATTCGACCTTTGATCTCGTTAAAAAGTCGTCGAACCGGCGATCCATCTTCTACCAATCGGCCGATGTCATCTTGAAGGAGAGTGCGCATGCTTTCAAGCTTGGCGCGGACATCGTCGGAGATGGAGCTCGACGGGATTGGGTGTGAAGCAATTTCTTCGTCGTCAGGCAAGGAGACGGCAAAGGAGAAGATGCTGTTATTGGGGGTGTCTTGCTCCTGTGAAGAGATAAAGTAAAGGGTAGGCAAGCAGTAAAAGGAAATCGGCTAATTCTAATGGTAAGTTTGTTACCTCCTTAAAGCGAATTTCTCTTGCCTGCGCCGGTGGAAGCGTTTCCCTTGTCTCAGAGGCCGGTGCAGTTGGCTCGTCGGAGGAGGAAGATTCAACGATTATTAGTGCTCCGCTTGGACCAGCTTCTTGAAAAGGGTATAAAAGAAGATCCTGTGAGTATGCTATGGGAAATCAAAATAAGATGGTGTGAGAAATTTGCCATGCCTCTGTGGGTTTCCCGGCCGATGCCTGTTGTGGGGTTGTAGTTAACATACCCAAATCGGCCTGCATCAAGATCGGTTAAGTTTTCTGAAAGTTAAGAGATCAAGGTAAGGGATCATTTACCTCGATGATAGGAGCTGCGGGAGTTTCGGCTCCCACTTGGGACGTAGCCGATTGCTGCGGAGATTGCGGTGGAATAGCTTGCGCAGCCTGGCAGAGGAAGAAAGTTAATATCAGTAGAAGACTTGAAGAATATATGAGATAAGTAAGATTACCTGAACAACTTCTACTAGTAGCGATGCTGCAGCTGCCCCGACTTCAGCAGTGACTTGGGGATCGGCCATCTCGACAACCGGCAAAGGCAAAGGGATTGGAGTCTCGGCCGGTGTCACCACTACTTGGTCGGCCGATCCGATGCGGGAAGTCTCGGCCGATACCACTGCCATCTGGTTGGCCGATCCGATACGGGGAACTTCAGCCGATGCTATTGCCGTCTGATCGGCCGATCCAATGCGAGCTCGCACTCGACGGCTGGTTATCTTTAATGTTGGCCTTTTCGGTGCTCGCTTCGATCGGCCAGTGGAGATATCTTTGATAGTTGGAGCATGGAAGCTGATAAGTGGATATGGCGTGTATTGATGATGACTATCTATCGGCCTGCCGCTTCAGCTCCGCATCGGAGGGACATGGCTTTCAGACTAAGGAAATAAACATGAGTTAATAACGAGATGATAATGTGGAAAGAAATAACATTGGAATCGGCTGAGGAAAAAGGACATACCGCTGCGTTTGGATCAATGTTCTCTGGGTTCAGGAGGTTGCAGTAAGACGATGGAGATTTACAGAAAAGATGTTGCTTCCATTCTGCCCACCATAATTTGAATTGCTGGGTGGCAAAAGAGGTAACTGACCAATTATTCAGGTCAATAGTACTGGAATCGGGTACTAAATTGCACAGCCGACTGTAATCAAGACTTGAGGTCAGTCCATCTCTGAATTTCGCCTGACCGGCGAAGTAGACCCGAATCGGCAGTTGGCCAAAACCCAGTTGCCTTGCCGCAGCCGATGGATTGTAGAACTCGTAGGTGGGAGAATCCTTTCCTGAGAAGAAATTGGCCGGCAGAATCCCCGGCTTGATCAAGACATCGATAAGCTCTCTGTCAAAAGTGTGGGTGGAGAAATCGTAGCTTATGGGTAATTCAAAAATCGGCTCCACTGCTTGATATGGGTGCCAGCTGATGGTTTCTTCACTAAGGCCATTATAAAAGCATCTGAAATACTCAGTTGTGCAGGTAGCAGTAAACTGGCAGCCGGGGAAGGCCGATACCGCTTCTCCAAAAGATCTGCAGCGGTGTCGGACTGATGGATTCTCCTCTGACTCAATATTGGGGAAGGTTTTGGTCTCTATCCGTTGCTGAGAGACCTTACTCATATGTAAATTGAGCCAGAGGGTGATGAACCACCAGGGACCACCAGGGTTCCCGATCGGCTCCCCCTTCGACAGCTTGGTGCCGATTTGGTGCATCAGGTAATAGGCCGATCCCAGCAAATGTTTTCCAAGGGGGATGGCCGATCCTTGTGAGAAAGCTTCTGCTAAAGCTTGGGTGTTTGAAGAGGGGCCAACTGCTCTGCCACAGAAGAGATGCTTTTCCAGCCACATCATCAAAAATGCAGTATGCTCCCTCTGTGAAACTGTCCCGGTCTTCACGTTTTTGCTAATATATCCTTTCCACCCGCCGATTCCTTTGGTCTCTAGCCGATGTGATGGTTTGAATAGATAATTGAAAGGGGTATCGGCGGAGGAGACATCGAGGCCGGTCAACAGCAGAACATCGGCCAAGGTCGGGGTCATAGGTCCATGTCCGAAAAGGAATGCATTAAGTGCATCAGACCAAAAATAAGAGGCTGCCATGACCAGAGGTTCGTTTCTTTCCATCTGAGACAGAGATAAGTCTATGCACTGGCTGATTTTTTATTCCTCCCACTGAACCTTCCAGGATCTGGCCACCCTCTGGTACCATTCTCTCCACCCGGGGGTTTCGTTCGGCCAGGATCTGAAAGTGCCTACCCAGTGATCTAAATCCATGGATGATTGCTTAAAAGGGATTCTATGAGTTTCTAGGCTGATCAGGTCCGTTGGATCGGGGTTCCCCATAGGGCCCAAACAGATGAGGTCAGAGGATTCTGAGAGTGGAATGGTAATTCGGTGCCTAAGTGCCTAAAAAAAAGGGGAAAAGGGGAAGAAACTGAGAAAGAATCCGGAAAGTGCTGAAGCAGTAGAAAAGCGAAAAGGGAAAAATTTCGAACATTTACCTCTGGGATGGTAATCATCGTCACCGATGGGACTGCCGGGGAAGCCACCGATTGGGCCGTCGCCGCCGAAGGGGTTGCCGATGGAGCCTCTGTAGATGGAGCGGTCTCCGATGGTGACGCCATTGGGGGGTTGGAGCAGGCCGCGGATGAGATCGCCGGAAAGGGGGAAGCGCTTGGAGATCAAGAGAGCTTCGAGGAAGACGAACAGTGGTTCGTTGGAAGAGAATGCTAGATTTGTGGGGAAGGATAGGCGGAGAAGGCCAGTACTTAAGAAAAATCAGGGAAGCGAGGGCAAAGATGTTATTTTTACCGCGCCGTCTACACGAATTCCAGAGGAGCAGTCGTCTCGCGCGCTCGGTCCGAGGAAATTGCAATCATTGTGCCGCGGAACGGAAGAAGATTTTACTGCGCCCGTTTCGGAGGAAAGGATTAAAGAAAGAGTTTCGAAGAAAAAGTTATGTTTTACTCCGAAACTGGGGGGCATGTGTTGACGCCGGATTTTGACACGTGTTGAATCGGCGTTAGGAGGAGAAGATTGGCCGATGCGGCAGATCTGAAGGCTACAGTAAGGAATCGGCCGATTGAGGTAACAGTTGGAAATCGGCCGATTGGTGATACAACTTGCGCCACCAGGATGGAATTATTTCGGAGGGTCCTGGACAAAAGTTGGTCAACAGGGCAACGCTAAGTCAGTCAAGGAGCAATTGAAAAGAATCCTGATTGGATTAGGGGACGGAGGCGGAAGATTCCGCGGGAGTCCGTTTCCTTAAAAAGTTATTATAGATATGGTAATTTTCTTGTTTTTTAAATAAGATTGTAACAAGTTGTGATCGACCAGGAGTCCTAGTTTTAGGGTATAAATAGGAGTCGTCAGGGTCTTGCAGACATGAACACATCAATCAACAATAATACTTCTACTTTTCCAGCAATTTACTTTCAAGTCGGCGACTTCGCCAATATTTTTCTTCTTTCACGAGTTCGTACGGATTGGCAGGGCTGCATCAACTTGATCTCCGGCCAATTGGTAGGTTCCGCTTACCGAGTAATATCCGAGCTTTAACTACGGGCGCATCGCTGTGGTTTCGTTTGGATTTATTCACCAGTTATCGATATTTACTAGAATTGCAAGTTTACCTGTTATTCTAGTATTATCACCAGTTATCCAGCTTGAAATCAGAGTAATTGGCTTCGTCATTGTTCTTTTTCAACTTATCATCACACAGCCGATTAGATCTATTTCAAGTGTTGCCTCTGTAGTAATCGTTTAGATCGCTCCAGCAGTTCTCTTTACAATTACTACGCGATCATCGGCTGATCCATAGCCGATCATCTCTACAGCAAATCGGCCGATTCGCCGCCGACGCGCTCCTCAGGATAGATCGGAACTCCAGCCGATCGAAGCGCCTGGAATTTAATACTTTATTTCCTTGTCAATCAACAGGTCAAATTGACTGGCACGCCACGCGAACCGCACCAGGGTGATAACCCGAACAGGAGCTAAGCAGATTCTCCCGGGTCGTGTGTCCGACGCTAAAGACCATCGGTCGATTCCTATCCGGCCGATTTTAGCGCCAACACTGGTCTTGACGCCCTTCACCGGTTACCGACCTCTAGCAGCTATAAATAGAGCTCCATTTCTCATTTGTAAGACACACCATTCAAGAGAGAAGTGAGATTCTTAGTAGCTCCAGTTCAGTTGTAGTATAGAGAGAGAGTGAGGTGAGAGCTTGTGCAAGAGCCGAGCTATGAAAGGAGACGGAGTTTTCTCTTGGTCCTTCTCCACTTTGTATCCACCTCAGGGGAATATTATCAAAGTAAGTTCCTCGATTATCGTCAGTATCTCGCTAGTCTTTCTCTTTACTTTCAGTATCTAGTTAGTTTACTTTCTTTGATCTGCGGGATCCCTTGTCTGCGTGGTTCAACAAGCCTGGCCATTTGGGGTTTCTTCTTGCCTTAACGTGAGGCGGAAGTTAGTAACTGGATAGTTGAAGCATGGTGTTTAGGCTTGATAGTAATCTTGGGTTGTGTTCCACCCCACGGAACTGATGTGGTAGGCAGCAGGTGGTGACAGCCCTATCCATCCCTTGTAGTCCACCACGTTCGGGTGTTTTCGTAGCAGTAGATCGTTGGCCGAGTAGGACCCCCCATTTCTCCCTTAGTCTATGGTCCTTCCGCCCCAGCCGCCGAAGCAGATCAAGTTAGTATAGCTTTTATTTATCTGGTTAACTTGTTGGCTAACTGAAGTTAAGCCCTCTACCCTCTTACCTCATTTCTCTAGGTGGGTCCGGTTGAATAGTTCTAGGTCTGGTTGCGTCTGCCGTTCCTTGGATTCGATATCCCAGGTAAACTCCCTAGTGAAAGCTACATCGGTATCCGTGCTCTTGCGGATTAGTTCGTAAAGGCTAAGGAGTGCCAACATACTCGTCAAAATAGTGGCAAAGCTTCCTGGAGGTGATGAGTATAGCGTAGAGAAGTTTCTGAATTGACGGGTAACAAACCTTGGATTCAGAAAGGACTTCGCTGACGAAATACACTGGTTGTTGCACGCCAAATGCATGGCCCTCCTCATTTTGTTCCACCACTATAGTTGTGCTGACTACATGAGTAGTCATTGCTATGTAGAGTAGCAGGTTCTCACCTGGGTTTGGAGCTGTGAGGATGGGGGGCGATTGAAGGTGACGCTTAAGGTCTTCTAATGCCAATGCCGCTTCCTCGGTCCAGGCAAAGTTGTCCTGCCTTTTGAGAAGCTTGAAGAAGGGTATGCCTCGTTCCCCAAGTTGAGAGATAAATCTATTTAGAGCTGTCATGCAACCAGTGAGCTTCTGCACATCTTTGATCTTCTGTGGAGCCCCCATGCTGATTATGGCGGTGATCTTTTCAGGGTTAGCCTCAATTCCTCGGTGACTGACGATGAAACCAAGGAGTTTTCCCTGAGGTACGCCAAAGACGCACTTAGTCGGGTTGAGCTTATACTGAAATTTTTTGAGACTGTTGAAGTTTCATCGAGGTCAGAGATGAACTCATTGGGACTTCGGGTCTTAACGACCACGTCGTCCATGTAAGCCTCAACATTACGGGGTAACTGGTCAGCAAGGCATAACTGTATGGCTCGCTGGTATGTGGCACCTGCGTTCTTCAACCTGAATGATATAGTCGTGTAGGCGTAGGCGCCGAACAGGGTGATAAATGTTGCCTTAATGTGGTCTTCTTCCTTGAGGGCAATATGATGGTAGCCCGAGTAACAATCAAGGAAGGAGAGCAGAACGCAGCCGGCGGTGGAGTCGATGACTTGATCGATGCGGGGGAGCGCGAAATGATCTTTCGGGCAGTGCTTATTAAGATCAGTATAATTGACACACATCCTCCATTCATTATTATTCTTTTTAAGAACAAGTACAGGGTTGGCTAACCACTCTGGGTGGTACACGTCTTTGATGAAACCAGCCGCGAGTAGTTTAGTTAGCTCTTTCTTAATGGCCTGCCTCTTTTCGGGAGAGAAACGACGTAGTCGCTGCTTCCTTGGAGTGGCCTTGGGATCGACTTTGAGGGCATGCTTGATCAACTCCTTGGGCACACCTAGCATCTCCGCTGGTTTCCAGGCAAATATGTCTCGGTTGGCCCTAAGAAACTTGATGAGCGTGAGTTCCTATTTGTTGTCCAAGTGCCCGCCGATCAGGGCTATCTTGGACGGATCGCCTTCTTGGAGCTACATGGTCTTGATGCCGATATCGGGGTTTGGCTTCACCCTCGACTGGCTTGGCTTCTTGTTCGCCACTTCCAGTTCCACCTCAGAGAGTTGTTGCGCGGTCGCGAGTACTTCGGATGAAGGCTCTAGCACGCGTGCTGTGGAAGCATACTCGATTGCCTCATGGTCGCAGTCATATGACTTTTGGATGTCACTTCGGAGGGAGAGTACACCTGTCTTGCCCAGCATTTTGAGGACCAGGTAGATGTAGTGGGGTACGGCCATGAACTTGGCTAGGGCTGGCCTGCCAAGGGTAGCATGGTACAAAGATTCAAAGTTTGCAACTTTGAATTTTATGTAGTCCAGACGGAAGTTGTCTGCCATCCCAAAAGTAACTGGCAAAGTGACCTAACCAATCGGTGTTGCCGCGTTACCCGGGAGTAATGGCGACCCGCTAGGGTTTGTTCCCGATCTTTCGATGAGAGGCGGGGGATAACTCGATTTGAGATGGAGGCGACGTTCACGGCCCGACTACAGCCTTCCAAGGATGCTGCGCCTTAGCAACCGATACACCACCTCCAATGGCTGCCGCGATCTTGTGGAGCGCGACACCCGGCCACTAGGGCACCTGTCCTGCAAGCAATCGAAGAACCAGCAAGAACAAGTAGAACAAGCAACTCAATTGCAAATATGGAGATAATAACCAATCTGGAATCAACAAGGTGGGGTTCCGAATCGAGTAGAACGGTGGTCTAGTCGACACACGCGTCTACAAGGAAGTAGCAATGGCTAAACTTTCAACAAAACAAAAACCCCCCAATCTGTTCATGGTGGCTCTAACCCTTATTAATACCTAGGAGGACGACCAAGAGGGTGTTTGAGTCGCACTCCAACCCTAGGACGCGTCCCTAATGGACCCGACTTGATACAAAGCCCATCGGGCCAAATTAAGATGTCGCAGCACCTTTAGACAGAAAACCAGTCGGTAGTATTTTGGTCATTGTGGACGAATCACGAGAGATATGGACTTGAGTCCGGATCCATATGAAACTAGATTTCATAAGCTTTCCACGAAGTACTTGAACGTCCCTATCCGAGTCCGTATGCGACCGTGGTGTCCGTCACAAGTTGGTGCTGTTCTGCAGTCCGAATCCAGCCTCCAAAACGTGTTGGACATGGACTCTTTCTTTCCTTGCACCAAAAGTGACGTGGTGGCCTGATGGAGAACATTGGGAAGACTTAGGCTTGGTCCCCAATCAACTTCTTTGGTCCTCCATACCTTCCATGTGTGTTTATTACATGTGGGTGTATCCATTCTGGTGATGTCCACATCATTCTCCCCTTCTTGGCTGCAAGTCGTCCTCGACTTGCTCCAACGGCATTCAAAGGTGCTTGCTTTGTTGTTGGAACATGGAGCGACGACTATGCTGCATGGGCACAACAAACAATGCTCCCGTTCTTCAGACTGATCCTGTTGCATAAGAGAAAAACTAGAAAAACTTTGCAAGATATTATTAGTGTTAATGCAGCCCCCTATTTGCTCATGGTATTGTAGCCCAAAAGGATATTTCAGATTAGAACAGATATACACTTTATGCACTAAATATTCTCCTTTAATGTCATTTTTTCCAATTGCATGAAGCGAACAATGATTTAAACTTGGCAAATTAGAATCTAATTGAACCTTCTCTTTTAGACAATTTAGATTACACAGAATATTAAATTCAATATAACCCAAAGTATTTAAAGAAGACAACAATTTCAGTTCATCTTGTACACAAGTAATAGGATGAGAAGGATTATCTACAGCACATTCGTATGGTTCCAAACCAAAAATATCACACTTATTCATTAATTCTGGTATATGAGTAAAAGAAGTATTAGCACACAAGTCCTCTTTATCATAAGAAACAACAAGTAATTCATCTTGTGAAAAAGTTGAATCAGCAGCAGGTTCCACTATTCGTTGCTCTTTGTTAGCATGTAGAGTAGACAAAGTTTGGACACTATGAGTCAAATCATTCTTGCAAGTATTCACAAATGAAAGAATTTCTTTTTCAGCATGGAGAGCAAGACAAAACAATTGACCGATATAGCAATAGGACTTGCCAATTAACAAGTTTCGAATTTCAGAATTGAGCCCTCTCATGAACCTATTCATAACATCTTCCATGCATTCATCCAATCCACCAAACATGATACAAATTTTAAAATCATGGTAGTATTGTTTCACAGTCCTACTACCCTGTTTTAATTTCTCTAGTTTGGTAAGCAAATGATCAACATAATATGCAGGAATATAGGCATCTCTAAAATGTATTTTGAATTCTTTCCAAGTTTGCGGAATAATGTTATGCCTACAAATATATTTCCATTCTAGCAAAGCATTTTCTGTTAAAATATTAGAGGCAATATAAATCATTTGTTTCTCCGACAGGTCATGCTCATCAAATTCATTATCTACTTTTAGCTCCCAATCAATGTAAGCTTTAGGATCAAACTCACCAGGATATAAAGGCAAGCATTGAATAATGTCCAGAATATTTTGTTGTTGTTTGCTCCGCTCAAAAATCACTGTATCACCTGCCATGATCAGTAGAAAACAAGAACACAAAAATAATATGTATCCTCCTGTCAACTACTAGAATGTGTCGGTTGTAATTCTCTCAAACTCAACTTGTTTAATACGAGCTCTTACCAGTTCTTACCAAGCAAAACAGGATGAGTCGGCAACCAACAAGTCAAGCACCTTGAAAGAAGTGTATCGGTGCCTTAGCAACAGAAAACTGTCAAGCTATAGTCGAGTATGTGGAGCTGTAGGTGGGCTGATCAAGGGAAAATACTAGCACCACGTTAGTTAGAAAAGCAAGCTGAATAATTGTTCAATGGTGGTACTGTGCTGGTCCTAGCATAGACCGTACTAGAGGCGCGAGCCTGGACACAAATGAAGTCACAAAGCACCAACCGAAACAGCAGGAACACAAAAGATGGATCAGCCCCTTTCTTCTTTTTCGTTTCTTTTCTTTTCTGTTTTTTTCACTTTGTTTTCTTTTTTTTTCTTCTTCATTTTTTTGTAGAGGACTAAAATCCTTTGTTTGACAAACAACGCAACAGGATTACTGCATATAGCTGCTACCAACTCAGATTGACGAAACTTGTTTCACGCAGCCAGACGCACAGATCTCCAAGTCGATTCTGGAGCACTTAGGTGGAGTTTGTGACCCAGGTCAGATCCGTTGGAATGATCACGAGTTACGCTTTCTAGATTGTACTAAAACTCGCAAATCGGAGACCGGACACAGAAACAATGAAAGTTTTCTTCCACTGATGAATTGAAACTCCGAGACAAAAAGAGGTGACAAGAACTCGAAACTCTAAAGGACTAAACTAAGACCAGCAACACGACGCAACCGATGCAACCGAAAATTCAACAAGCCCTAACTAAGCAGTGCCAGCAAAGGCTCAAACGAGTTTATAGGATTGAAGGTAAACTAATCTACTATTTTTTTGGCTTTTCTGTACTATAGGAAAAATAAAACAGCGAAGAATTAGAAGTCTCTCACCGATAAACCTTGCTCTGATTACCAACTAATGTGAACCCGCTAGGATTTGTTCCCGATCTTTCGATGAGAGGCGGGGGATAACTCGATTTGAGATGGAGGCGACGTTCACGGCCCGACTACAGCCTTCCAAGGACGCTGCGCCTTAGCAACCGATACACCACCTCCAATGGCTGCTGCGATCTTGTGGAGCGCGACACCCAGCCATTAGGGCACCTGTCCTGCAAGCAATCGAAAAACCAGCAAGAACAAGTAGAACAAGCAACTCAATTGCAAATATGGAGATAATAACCAATCTGGAATCAACAAGGTGGGGTTCCGAATCGAGTAGAACGGATGGTCTAGTCGACACACGCGTCTACAAGGAAGTAGCAATGGCTAAACTTTCAACAAAACAAAAACCCCCAATCTGTTCATGGCGGCTCTAACCCTTATTAATACCTAGGAGGACGACCAAGAGGGTGTTTGAGTCGCACTCCAACCCTAGGACACGTCCCTAATGGACCCGACCTGATACAAAGCCCATCGGGCCAAATTAAGATGTCGCAGCACCTTTAGACAGAAAACCAGTCGGTAGTATTTTGGTCATTGCGGACGAATCAGGAGAGATATGGACTTGAGTCCGGATCCATATGAAACTAGACTTCATAAGCTTTCCACGAAGTACTTGAACGTCCCTATCCGAGTCCGTATGCGACCGTGGTGTCCGTCACAAGTTGGTGCTGTTCTGCAGTCCGAATCCAGCCTCCAAAACGTGTTGGACATGGACTCTTTCTTTCCTTTCACCAAAAGTGACGTGGTGGCCTGATGGAGAACATTGGGAAGACTTAGGCTTGGTCCCCAATCAACTTCTTTGGCCCTCCATACCTTCCATGTGTGTTTATTACATGTGGGTGTATCCATTCTGGTGATGTCCACATCAGGGAGGATCCCGTAGAATGGAGCCTTGCTGGGAGTGAGCATCTTGCCGATGTCCAGTCTCATCTTCTTTAGAGAACTCGGGAAGAGCTGGTTTAAGCCGCTACCTCCATCGATGAGTACTCGGGTCAGAGTAGAGCCTGCCACGACAGGGTCCAGTATGAGCGGAAGTTTTCCCGGCTCGGAGAAGCTAGTCCACTGATCCTCTCTAGAGAAAGAGATCGGGACCTTGCCGTGTCTCAAGGGATGTGGCACGGCTGGCTCTACTGACATGATCTCGCGCCAAATCAGCTTCTGCGCGCATTTGGAGAGGATGCCATCGTCGCCTCCGAAGATGACGTTGATGACATTAGTCAGGTGTTGGAAACCCAGAGGCCCCAACTTGTCGTTGCCTTCATCCTCCTTGTCCTTGTCCTTCTCTTCATTATCAAGAGGAGGTGCGTTGAGGCTCTTGCGGAGTGTGGTGCATTGAAATAGTGTGTGCTTCAACTTCGAGTGCATTGGGCACTGCTTGTGGGGGACCTTCTCATATTGGTCCTGGAGCTTGCCCGACTTCTTGCCACGAGGGTTGCGTTCGATAGCCGCCATTTGGCCCTCCGGCTTGCGTTTGCAGGAGGGGGCCGAGTTGTTGTACTGGCCCTTGTCGGAGCGGTTGTTGTGGTTGCCCTTGTCGTTTTTATGCTTGGGGAAGCACTCGTTCTTCTCGTCTTCTTGATCCGCCCATCGTTGCATCATGTCACGGAGCTGGACCACGGTAGTCGGGAGGTTTCTCCCGATCTCGCAGCACGTTTGCTTCGTAGCGAGGCCGTTTCGGAAGCAGCGGATGACTTCCTTGTTGGCGATGTTGTCGATGGTGGCGCGGGTGTCGAAGAAGCGACGTGTGTACGACCTTAGGGTCTCGTTCTCCTCCTATTTGACCTGAGACAAGTCATGTCGAGTACCTCCTCAGATCATTGACCCTTGGAAGTTGTCGACGAAGACATTCTTCAGAGTCTCCCAGGAATGGAGTTCGGCTTGAGGCTTTCGAGCCATGTGAGTGGCGCGGACTCCAGAGCCATTGGGAAGTAGAGGGCTTTAGTGGAGTTAGAGCCACCCAAAACTTCGATGGCGATGGAGTAACAGCGTAGCCACTGCCCCGGATCTTGTTTTCCGTCGTACTTAGGAATAGCCTGGGCTTGAAGTCTTTCGGGATCTCGCGGTTGGTGATGTTCTCGGTGAAAGCTAGAAAGTGATCAATGTCTTCGATGTAGCGAGCATCATCTTCAGCGCGCTCACGTAGTCGGTTGTTGATGATGTTAAATGTGTCGCGGTTACCGTTGATTTGCTGCCTCAAATCTCCAGGAGGTAGGAGTTGTGGGTTCCCTTGGTGGCCTTGGCCTCCCGCAGGCTGTCCTCCACCTCTGGATCTTGGGGCATGCTGGTTCTACTGGTGCACCTCCTGCTCGGCATGTCGGTTGCACCGTAGGGCCTCCATGTGAGTGGAAGCCGCGTTGCGTAGCCCGATTGGGAATCGGGTACGCTCTTCCTCAGATCGGGTTGGATTCGGGCTGGAAAGTAGTGTCGGGACACGAGTCGAAAATGTGTCGGGAACGGAATTCTCCTCGATCTCCCTAGCTAGAAACGGAAGCATCTCGTTGAGACTGTCGATGAAGTCATCGAGTCCGCTCAAACAGCTTGATGCCTCGGGCTCTCTGGCGTAGGCTAGATGGCTGTCGAAGCCCCCTGAGCCGTTGGCGACGCAGATCCAGCAGCCAAAGACGAAGGTTGTGTCCTTGTCGAGCATGGCGCTGGTGAAGTTGAACGATGCCATCAAGTTCGCCGGTGGATGCTCAATGAACACCCCTACCTGGCGCGCCAGCTGTCGGTGTTTTACTGTCAAGCCCATCAAGGGATACCCCCGAGGTGGTAGGGTGTCGCCGAGATCAGGAACTCAAAGGTGCAAGGAACACAAAGGTTTAGACAGGTTCAGGCCGCCGAGAGCGTAATACCCTACGTCCTGTGTGGTTTGTATTGCCTTAGAGGTTATGAGATGTTTTGGAGGGGTTCCTGCCCGCCCTTATATACTCTGGGGGGACAGGGTTACATGGAAATCCTAGCTAGGAACAGGTTGAGAGGTCCTATCCAAGTACGACTCGGGTAGTTTCTATACGCTCCAACTAGTTCTAGCCCTGTACGACTAGTTACAATGAGGATAAGGTATGGCCCATGCGTCATCCCCTACTACAGAAACGAGTACGCCAAGTGTGCAGTCCCGCTGCCCCGGGCTGACAGTTACGGCCGTCTGGTTTTGGCCTGGCATGTGAGTGCCTTTTTCTTTGAGGTACCCATGGTAGTTGACCCCGACACATGCTGGCATATGGAACCAGTAAACCTACGTAACTTGGTTGACCTAAATTCTTGAACCAAGTTGTACCCCACTCGAAGTGGATATAGTAGAGTGGCGGGGTTGTAGCCTGGAACTCGTATTGCGGTCAAGCCCAGGGGTGCAATATGGGGGTGCGAACCCAGGTCTCGGTAAGCTTAGTTCAGGGTTTAGTATCTTCCTCGTGAACGATTGCCACGTGCGGTTTTCTAGAAACGCGAACGTGTCGTGTGATCAGGGATCTCCTGCAGCATGTATAATCGATTTGAATCGTCACACGGCTTGATCTCGCTTGAACATCGTAGAATAAATATGATGGAACAAGGATAAAATCATGGACTTGCTGAATCTAGTTTACTACATGCTGGTTTGATGAGTATCTAGAGGCTAGATTTTACATTTTACAGTTCTGTTGTTGTTTCATCTTAGAATGGAAATGTAACTTTCGAGTCCAAATATTTTCAGCCAATAGACCAGTTCACTCAACAAGCCTTTGCATATCCTTGAATCTTACGTTTATACTTGTGTAGTCGGGTCAGTTGTGCTGAGTACCTTCGTACCCAGTGTTTGTGCAATGTGTGTGTTCGGCAGCAGCTTTGAAGAAGCCCAGAAGTCAAGACCTCAAGACCTAGAGGGTATGTCAAGTCCATATACCTCTAGATATTTCAAATCTTGTTGTATTAAGACCCGCATGATCTACATTTGAAACTCTATAGACTTGGGTGCACAATAAGGTTCGTCCTTACTGTGTAATAAATCTCAACCTGTTTTCCTGATCTACACTCAACGTCTGTGTAATATCTGATGCTCTAATGCAAAGCGATTCTATATGCATATTTGTGACATGGTTGTACGGTGGATGATTCATGTGAAATCTGACGGACTACCGGATTTTTCTGTTTTAAGAGTGTTAGTTGGGTTATCTTTGAATAAGGTGATCAGACGCTCTTAAGCTAGGATAAATTGGTCGGCTCCGCTACACAAGATCTAGAACAACAAAGTAATTTCTACGAACTATAGAAGTAAACCTCAATTTCAATCTTGATCCTGGTAATAATATCAGTTTTCTCTTCAAACTTTTAGTATCAAAATCTAGTTTAAGTTCACATTCTTTAGGAAACTTGAATATTCATGATCCATCTATATGATGTCCCTCATCGCTCGGGCTGGACGATCTCGTTGCGTGGGGCTTTCAAACGGCTGGAGAATTTAACCTAGGACTAATTTCAACGTGGATTTCCAGTTACGGAAAAAGGTCAGAGTTCCCCTTGAGGTTATGGACCTCCAAAGTCTAAGGCAATCATTGTTCCTTTCCCCTTGCTCCCGTATGTTCCATCTCAGTTCTCTACTCCCCATGGAAGGGATGTATTATATTTATGTGGTATGTTCTTTAGATCAAGAGAGCTCAACCGCTTAGGTGACAGGGAAGAAAAGTATCTACGTCGGAAAAAAGCGTGTACCAACAAAAAGGATTACACGTGGCCCGTGCCTGTAAGGTCTGTCAAAAAAATAAAAAGGTGTGAGCGAGTTTCCAAAACGCTACAAATCGGCCTGCGAGGGGTCCGATTCGATCCGTTCGTGCTCATTCCGCCCCTCAAATCAAGTAATTGGATTGGAGCGAATCAACCATAAATGAAAGAGGTGCGATTGGGTTCGTGACCTATTGACCCTAGGGAGGACCCGAACCCCTCGCTGTTTCCCGTCTACATCGATACCACCGCAGATGCTTTGCCACCGGCGCCACCGCGCAGCAAATTTCTATATATTAAAGCAGCCAGTGTCGCTGGCCAGCTAGGCCACGTCGGTCAAAATTTATAGTTTTTTGGATCTGGTTCTGACGGTGGTAATTCCTACTGTTTGTCTCGAGTCTACAAGTCTACATATTCACCGACACACGATTGACCCCTCAGCTGCCCTGCACACATTTTATTACGTTCAAGCGCCTTCCGGGAAACTTCTGTTCGCTTTCCTAAATCTACGTGGTAGAAACTGATTGCTCATGGGAAAATATCTGCCTCTCGAAGCATCATGGTCTTCCTCGCTGCGCTCCCCCCCTTCTCCGACCTTGTGGTGTCCTCTCGTCCGCCCCGTGGACCCGGCTGCTCGCTCTCTCCCACTGGTCTGCCCATCTGACGTTGTCGGTGAACTGGTTGTGAAGGCCTGCTTTTTTTGACCGACGGCAGTGAATCGGTCACCAGATTTGGCGTCGAGGATGTCGCTCCGGCGTCGCTTCGGGCTCGTCGCCGGTTAACGGTTCCCATCCTCTTCCTCTTGATCTCCACCAGCTTCACCGCGGCATCGGAGCCTCTGCTCCCCTCCTCCTAGTGCACGGCGAAGACGCGGCGGCGGTGGCGAACGTGCAGTTCCCGGGGCTTGCGGCGGCAGTCTTCGCCGGGGCCTCGCCTCGCCTCGCCGCCTGCCACCGCGCAGTCCGCACGCCCACCTCCTCCTGCTCGGGCGCGGCCTCTGCTCCGCGCCGCCCGGACAGCCGGTTCCGCGCCCCGGCCCCGGCCCAGGCTACGACCCGGACCCGCAGCTCGTCGGCGCGCTCTGCCGCGTGCTCAGCGACTTCCGCGGGGCGCGGCCCGACCTCTGCCTCGCGCTCCACGGCTTCACAGGGCGCGACGGAGCCTCTGCTCCCCTCCTCGTTTGACGTGCTCGCCGCCGCCTGCGCCGCCGCCGGGAAACGGTCCTCCACGCCTCCAGGTCGATCCCAGCCCGTTCTATGGCTCCCTCTACTCCATCCCGCTCCCCTCCCTCCTGTCCTTCCTCTCCCCCGACCCTTCTCCGTCCTCATCGACCGCGGCGTCGGTCGCCGGCTCCTATTCGCACACCATCGTCGATCTACACCACTGCGGCGTGTACTCGGAGGTTGAGACCTCGGGGACCGTCCCCAAGCCGACGAGGCGGTTCACCGTCGACCTCGTGGGGCCCGGGTGCTGTCCTGCGCCGACGAGGCCGTGGACCTCCTCCTCGGCTCGGGGGTAGCCACCATGTGGAGTTCAAGACTGTTGATGGGGGCAGCCTCCTCTACTTAGAGGGCTGCCTCTACCCAGTGCTAGACTCGAAGGGGCCATCTTCAGGGACACTACACTCAAGCTCTTGGAGAAGAACGCCCTCTACAAGTTCTTCAATCTTGTCAAGGCGTACATTGCTTCAACATCAGCTCCTGCTGATGAGATGGGAGAGGGGGACACGGCTGCCATGATATCCGAGGAGCACCTGGACCACCCCTTTGTTGAGTTCCTTGCACAATAGGGTCTTTCTCCCAAGATGAGAGCGTAAGGGTGTTCTGAATTGGTCAAACACGCACTATTTTTTGGTAACCTGGCTAAGATTGAGTTATTTGTGGTGTTGTAGGTTTGTGCTTATGCGATTGCCATGGCTGATTATGATCAAGATGGTCCTGACCCAAAGTGATAAATTAATTACGATGAGGGAGGGAACCCAGACCATTGCTCTGTACTCCACATCTATTGGGAGGTCAGTTACTTGCCTGAGCCTTTTCTTGCCCCCTTTGGAAAGCCATATATTCTGTTATGTGAATGCCTTGTTGACTAATCCATCTTTTATTAGCCTTACAGATATATGTGGTCTGACATGCGAAATTTTAAAAGAACTTAGCTGTGGCACTACAACTTTACAGCTTTCTTATGGTTTCACCATACCAGGTTTGCTAATGCAGAAGATGCTTTCATTTATCCTATGTATGGGTATGGTGAGCTACCTCAAGCTTTCTGTCGTTGTGCTGAAGTTAAGGGTGCTCTATATGTAAGATGATCTTCACAATTATATGTGTCAATGATTTTTGTGCTCTAGCTTTGGCTATTGTTTATTTAGTCATGTGATTGGCTACATAGAAAGACACAGCCTTCATAAAGACCTCACTGTTCTCAGGATGGAGAAACTGCTTGTTAAGCTTCTTCTCTTCCTTCTTCTATTACAACTCTCACGCCTATGCCACCCTACATAAAAGGAGGAATCCAACATCTTGAAACAGGTCATTACATAGCTCCTCCCATCCTTGCTCTCTTTGCTAACTCAGGCCAAGCAACCATGCATACAAACTAATGGAAAATCTACTCTTTTTCAGAAGATATTGAAGCTGATTGTCAAAAGCCAAATAAATTGTCCAAATTCTATTCTACACCTCCATTGCACCTGCTCCCAACAAATGAAATTTCAAAAGAACAAGTGGAGGAGCAGCACTTTCAGTGTTCATGGAAGCAAGGTAACAGTTCATGACCAATGCAGATAATACCGCCTTTTCTTGCAGCTTCGAGTCTCTTTGGGTTCATCAATATACGACATTCTAGCATATTCTTATGTACTCATTTGACAAAAAAAATATACAGGAAAATTAAGTGGATGAGGTAAGGAGAGAGGATGCAAACATTAGCAAGGAAGAATGTTTTCCATTGCAGACAACACTACTAAGAATAATAACACCAGCTTAAATACGAAAGAGGCTACTACATCTTCAGCCAAAGATGAAGCAAGCATCACGACTCAAACCAGCCAACAACAAGGTGCATACCCTTCTTTCCTAAGAAACAACGCTTTTCTCATTTTTCTATAGCATTAGTTATTTTGTACTCATACTTTCATAATAGTTACCATATGTAGATAGATCTTTTCTATAAAGCTTTGTAGA
Organism: Panicum miliaceum; assembly: GCA_032594955.1. Classification (NCBI taxonomy): domain Eukaryota; kingdom Viridiplantae; phylum Streptophyta; class Magnoliopsida; order Poales; family Poaceae; genus Panicum; species Panicum miliaceum. The sequence goes on along the minus strand of CM064058.1, from coordinate 33,265,312 downwards.
AAAGAACACTGCATTCACAGCAGTGAAAATGAAGGCACATATTTTGTTCTATGCACATAGTCACACCTTATAGGTAGTCTGCAGCTCTTAATGTGTAGATATATATATATTCACCTGTGTAGTTTTCTTTAGTAAATTCGTGCTGGATTCAACAATAGTATAAGATTGATACATGCTGCATTCTAAGAAAGGTTATCACCACCAAAAAGAAAAAATGGTATTGCATTAAACAGAAATGGTTATCACCACTCAAAAAAGAAATAGTTTCACATTTGCAGAGAAAGATAGAAAGCTACCATGGACATGTTAGGCAGGATTATTTGGTCTAAATCTCTATATATGCTATTTCTCTCTAAAAAACTTGGGTACACAGGGAAAAAAGAATATACTTCTTCCTGTCATAGGAAGTAGCATTGCATAGGTTTGCTATTTCAGATTTAGCAGTTGTCATATGTGTGCTGTTTTTTTATTTACTTTAGATTTGCAATAAGATGTTATGTGCTTAGATCTTTGTTATTTGCAAATACTGTTAGAGCGAATTTTAAGCCGTTGCTTTGTATAAATCAACCTTTAACGTTTCCAAAGCAAAGTAGAAAATTACCCTGCCCATGCTAGCCAGAATTCTTGGTACTGTAATTTTGTATGTGCTATTTCTTCCTTTTCAAATGGGGAAAAATATTTGGAACATCTAAATTGACATTATATTTGCCTGTTCAAACCGACTTTAGGAGCAATCAAATATATGCTGCATTCTTAATTGCTTTATCTTTGCAATGAAATGTGGTTCTGTTGAATCTTGAAATGATGCAACTCCCGCTCATATAAATTTCAAACATCACCTTGCTGAAATTAAAATGGCCCCTCCTTTCTGTATGCATATGTTCCAGCCTTCTTACATGCAGAATAATTAAAAGCTTAATTTTGTGCATGATGTAACTTCTATATTAAAAAATTTCTTATACGCACATGAACTGCTACCTCATTAAACTGTTAGATTTTGAATTTCCCTATTGGGACACACACAGTTTGCGTAATTAACAAATATTTTTACAAGATATGCTTCTTTTTGTCTATGCATATGTTGTAGTTGTAGGTTTTCTTGCAGAATTAATTCACATTCCAGACATTTCACCACGCCCTAAAGATATATTGTAACTCTGTTAGTGTACATGTACGCTCATGGGTACAGTTTATGCTCCAACTCAAGTTTGCAAATCACTACATGTTGCAGTTATATCATAATCACATCGATCTTATACAATTGAATACACTAAGATCAAATGTACTCTAAACTTCTGCGATGGGAAAAATATAGCATAAACTCATATATTTTGTGGAACAAGAGTCGCTTTCCTAATTTATAAATCACATGTTAATACATATTGATGAACCAATAATAAATGCAGAACATGTGCACACATCTAACTCTGCTTTTACTTCTATAGGTCAGATGCAAAGGCAATCAGAAGGAAATGGAACAGGAGAAATAGCTATTGGGCTTTTAACTGGTGGTAGAATTCAAATTCCTGCAATTGAAGTAGCAGCTCCTTTACTGGGTTCTTAACTTAGCCTTATAACTGCAATACCAATAGAGGATCTTTTCAGGAAACCACTGCAGTTAATCATCTCATCCTGTGTGGCCACCCTAGCTGCTATTATTTGGAATAGGCTACTTTATTTGGCCATTAGTCATTATCACAGCAAACCTAGGAATCTCCTTAACTGTATAACAGCTATCCCTACCTCTATTGACCAGTATTTGCCATACCAGCTGCTAAGACTGAAATGTATTATCCAGGCCCTCTAAAAAAAGCATCTGTATGACCATCATATCGGGAACTCTAGCATCGACATTTGTTTTGTGGAAATGCATGCCATGTACAAAAGGGTCCATGCACGTTAGAATGGGTACTTCTCTCATCCTCCAGCCGATAGCACCTTTGTTGTTGATAAACTTAGTCAGCATCATCGAATCCACATGGTACAAATCTGAACCTTATTTAATTGGATTCTGGTACAAACTGACAAGATGTTTCCATCACCAAGACCAATAAAACAGATGATCACTTTGAGCTGTGATGGATATTTTGTTCCTAGGTATGTTAAATATAAACCTTCAAAGTAAATATTTTTTTTATTCCCTAAAAGGCCTAACTACTACCTGTTTGTTTCCCAAATGCAGAGTTCCTACAGATAAATGGAGCTGAATTAAGTAGGTTCGCTAAAATATTCTGGATTAGTTTGAGCAAGAGTTTGATTCGAAGAAGAGAATGTAGCTCGTATATTGAACATTGTAGCAATGTACTTTCTTACATATGCTAATGTGCTATCGGAAATAGCCAGGCAGCTCCAGCTACTACGGCTAAAGCTAATCAACTATTATTGCACTTGCTTATATATCCTTATGTATTGGCGTAATGCTATTTGCAGATCCACTCATTTGGTCTCTAGATTGGCTATTTAATGTATTTCTTACTTTTGTGCGTATTGATTTAGAAAATTTCCTTAGATTTGCATAATTGAGACATTAGATCGCAGTATGCAGCTGTTAAATCTAATATCACTTTATGATGAAACCAAATGAACAGATGTCTGTGCATACTTCTATGCACAAATATATATTAGCAACTATAGGATCATTGAAAGATATAGATTCTAGACCATATTGGTAAATTAAAAAAAACCACAGACATGTAAAGTTTATTTGACAAATACCTGTTGTGCTACTCAGAAAAATGATTAGATATCATTTCCATCGTCTTCATAAACTTTTCCCTTGGGAGAAAAAAGAACGACACCACCTTGATAAATACACATGCATCCGTATCGGAGAACAAACAAAATATGACCACACACATACGGTATTTACATGAACGCGCGCTATCGCGCGCGCCATTTACTAGTCCAGATCCCGCCAAAGCTGTGCGTACCTCTTCGATCTGATTTTTCTTTGGGAGCAAGGCAGCAAATCCGGCTCGCTACCTTCAGAAGCTGTGCGTACCTCTTCGATCTGATTTTTCTTTGGCCTTCCCCAACTACCGGACTGTACGTACCTCTGGCAGCAGCGTACGGGCATCGTCATTAGCTCAAAGCTTATTTGACCTGGCTCGGCAGCAGCTAGCCAACGACGTGCCGACGCAAGGCAGCACGGAGCAGTGCAACTGTGCAAGTGGGTCACCGCCCCCCGCTACCCGCAGGTTTGACGGGGCAGCTGTACCTACGGGGCGGTTCGACTCCGGAACCTCCTCGATAGGATGGTAACAGGTGCCCGAAATCTCAAATTTGATGGATTTTTACTCTATTAGGGTACGGACGTGGATCAATCCTTGTACCCATAGATCTATTAATGGGTAAAAAGTCATACCATCCGGGTTTGCAGACGTGGATCTTGGATAGTGAAACCCGAACCCGCAAACCCATAGATTTGTTAAACCCGGTCCATCAAACAAACAATACCATAGTTTCATTTATCAGTCCAACTAAATTGACCCACTTACTCATCTATATAAGACCAGAACCGTTACGAAACCCTAACCTAACCCTTCCCTCCCATTTCCCCATTCAGCAGCCACGCTCATCCCGGCCTTGGCATCCCCTGTAAGCACCCAACGGCCCCACGCGCCCAACGCTTGCTTGCCCGCCCGGCCATGCGTGCCCAGCGGCCGCACCCTCGCTCACATGGCCGTGCACGTCTAGCGGCCGCACGCTTGCCCTCACGGGAGCGCTCCGCGCTTGCTCGCCCTGTAGGCCACGCGCACCGACCGGCCGCTCGCTCGCTCGCCTAGCCGCCCTTTGCTCGCCCAGCGAGGAATTGCTCACCTCGCCGCGCCCACCCTCGCCGCCGTGTGCACGCGCCTGGCCTTCATGCGCGGCGCGGGCATCCCATCGGCACGACCTCCGCACCACTGCCAACGCCTCCGCCCAATGGTGCTTTCAGGCACGGGCGACTCACAGGTCACCCGAAACCCGAGCGGGCACAGGTTTGGGCGCAAAATTGTGCCCGTGACAGATCGTAGGTAACAAGCAATTTTTTTTTGTGAATATTGTGCCCGTGACGGATCGCGCGGGTTTCTTAACAAGCAAATTTTTTGTTCACGGGTATGGGTTTGCCATGGTAAACCCAGCAGGTTTGTACCGTTGCCATCCCAGTTCCTTGGACACCGGAGAAGCGGAGGGTCACGTTCAGGGGCGCACCGTTTGCAGGCTGAACTATATATACCGTTGTTTTACCAATATAGTAGTCTCTAAAACTCCATATTTGTTGCATCCAAATACCTTTCTTTCCAATACCTGGGTATTTTATTTATAAAATTGTAGTATTTCTATAAAACTACAAAATACTTTGTGTCAAAACAAAGCCTAACTTTTCTAATTGCTTGTAAATTGATACCACCACCAACCAAGTGTGTCCTCCAGTCATGTCATCTTCCTCTGGAGTGCTTTCGATGCGCCTGTGCCAAGACAGGCACAATAACAGAAATACAAGAGGCAGCAAAGATTGCTGGCGCGGTACAACAGTCTTACAGAAAGAAAATGTATATCTGCATAAATCAGATAAGATAGTTCCGCATAGGCTTTAAGAGACCATCTCAGCAAAATGTCCAAACAGCAGTCCCAGGAGTGACTTTTTTACAGCGATAACAGTTGTGACAAACCAACTGGCGAAGCAAAGCCTCAACAGGAAAACACAGCGCAATGTCATACTGCCTGGACCTCGCCAAGAAGACTTTTGTCACCTCCCCATCCTTATGTCAAAGACAGATATGTCCATACAGAAGCAGCTAAAATAGCTCTTCTTGATCCCAAAATTCAAAAATCAAACTCTCCCGTCGCCTGCAACATGCATCAGTAGCATGTGAGAATGCAACAGGAAGGGCACGCTGAAGCTTTGCAAGAACCACAAAACTCTCTAGGAAAGAGAAACATCATTGTGCAATTAGTAAGTAAATTTAATTAACCAGAAAGTTCCCTCCCTCCGCCTTTGTGGTATTTACTTGGTTGCATCACCATTTGGTAGGAGTTTTATGGGATAAATTAAGGTGCAGAAACAAAAATGTGATTTTGCTAACTTAAGAATAACAAGTCATCAGAATCTTGCAATTGACTACCTGACAGAACAAATCTGTGTCCACATCATCTAAAAACTATAGCTGGTGTATTACTGTCCATATCTGATTAAGTTCTCAATTTCTCATCTCACCAGATGCAAAAACTTGACGCTCAAAGATAAGATTCACAAATTTTATGGAAAGATTATGCTACACACCTTGTTAAATAGAATATCTCTGCCATTCAAATGCATGATTCCATCCTTCAAAGTGCACTTCCAACGATTCTTGGTTCTTGTCACCTGTACGTGGACTCAAATTAGAGGGAAACCTGAACCTGGATAATAAATATTATCTTAAAGAAAGTGCACTACTTTGTCAAATTGTGCAAGTACAAGATGTTGTGTGTTTGGTTCATCCTCCCCTTGCTCAAGGTCATCTAACTCGTCATCGTCGTCGTCATCTTCATTAAGAGGAGGTTCATCATCATCATCATCATCATCCCCTGCATCATTTCTTGGTTTCGGAGTTGCAACAGCAGGTGTGGGAGCTCGATACTCCGCTAATAAACATAAAAACATGCTCAAGATAAGTAATGCGTATGTAATGTCAGCAACAGACATAATTTGCACAGTTTGATGACAACTCACCAGATTCTCCAGGGGTATTATAATCTTCAGTTGGAACTCCTGGGAAGAAAAATTGCTGGAGAAAGAAATATCACAGTAAGTAAAGAGAACTCGAATATCTAAGATCAACCAATTAGTTTTAGAACAATACATCGTTATAGTCATCTTGAATCCCGTCAAGCTGTGGAATAACTGGAGTGACTGTCTTGGTTGTTGTTTCTTGCTTGTTGATGATGCAACTCCAAAGTTGGTGCGCGATCTCCTAACGACAAATTAAGAAAAAAAAAGGACTGAGGACTTCTCGCACAAGATATTGAATGTTCGAAGAGTTCTTACAAGGAGGAAAGAAGTGACCAGAGGAATATAATGCATATATCAGTTAGATGGGGAAAAAAGTTACTCCATGTTGATTACGAATATTCAATATATTCCATTAGGGTAACATATTCTCACTGACAAAATGAATGTTTTAGTTACTTCAACAGAACATTCAATCTATGAAGTATGAACCAAAATGACATTCTGAAATTTCAGTTTTCCTCCAATAACATCAAAATAGTTTTGAATTGGGCTTCTTTCGTATTAGTTCATGAATTCATACATCACCATGCAATATAAAGAAGGTGCACACTGCATCAGAAGTACAAAACATAAGTAGCTTCAAATTCTTCAAATTGGACATGCAACATGATGGCAATGGATTCAAGTGAGTAGTCAACTAATCAACAAAAGCATGCATCTTGAGGTCTAAGCAGAAGTCTAACAAACTCCATTAGATCATATCAGTAATCTAATAGCACGTAGTTATGTATCGTTGTAATCATTCTGCATCACAAGTAGCGTGTCATAGTATGCTTGCCGCAGTTTCAGTAAAAGTTGGGTCAGGTGCTAATGTGTGCCACACAAAAGTTACTTGCACGAAACAAACCCTAGACACATTCCATTGAATCTCCTAAAATGGCATGGCTGTGAACTGAACATTCTTTTCATTGTAAACTAAGGGATGAGGAACAAACCCTCCCAATTGTGCAACTGCAGTCCAAACATACCACTAAACTCCAAGTACAAATATCTTTTAAGTAGAAGATATATCAATATCAAGAAGAAGTAATGTTGAAAACAATGAATTGAACTTATCACTGATAGGTACCTTTGACACAACAAATTCTACTATCTGATCCCCACTTCCATCTTGTTGTGGTACAAAAGAACCAGAAGGGAGCTGACCAGGATACTCATCCCTCTTACGTTTTCCAGAAGACATCATCAGAAAATCCTGCAAAATTGAATGAACCTAATATGAAACTGTAAAAATAAAGACTCCGATATAATAATGCAAATGGATAAGTTCCCTTGGACTGCTGGTAATACAAGTAAAATGAGTTGGAACCAATTCAAACGCTGCTAATGCCTAATAGTTTTGAACAACACAAAGTTAAAAAGGTAACTGAATGATCACACTAGAGACATACTAACCCTCGCAACTGAATGATGCATCAATTACATTCGACTAGAAAATATGCCCTTGCATTGCTATGGACGAAGGCAATATAGATATATTTTGTTTTTTATCCATCATCAATCAAGTACCACTTTATTTGAGGATTCACCATTTGTTAAAATACAATTTAGGGCTGTTAACACTACGTCAATCTCTAGGGCTTGATAGCATAGAGGCCAATCATTTTTGGTGTTTGACTTTGATCTGAGCTAAAGCAAGTGAATTTCTACTATAAAATTTGCTAGATTTCATTAAAATTAACACAAACTAATGGGCGAAGTAAACCTCCCAAGCCATGATGCATCCGATTTGGAACGTTTTCTCCCACTCACGACGCCCACAGGGGACTTAGCCTAGCAATTTGGGCCTGGACCATCAAACCGCATCAAACAATGACTCTTATAGGTCCAGTTAGTATTGACCCGTTCTCAATCACTTGATTATATATGATGGTTGTTCATCGCACCTCGACCCAAACCCTGCATCCACAATGGAACAATGAAATCCCAGTTCATTTCTTCCTTCTCTGCAGTGAGCGAATTAGAGTTCCGGCGCTGGAGCATGGACACAGCAAAGAAGATGGCACTGTCGGCGGGCCATTTACCAGAGGGAGCGTGTAACCAAAGCCGCACAGACTCTCGTTTTCTCCGTGCCTTCCATAGGTGGACTGGCAACGAGCGCAGGCCTTCGGCCATGAAGAAACAATCCTCTTTTATTTATATTAAAAAGTAGGTGCGGGCACGTTGCTCAGCCCAAGTAGCAGCAATGCATTACCAGCCCATCTAAAGAAACATTATTTATTATCATAATAGCAGAGATAAGAAATTTGCTGACATGATGGTCATGGACGTCATGATCGTGTGGATCATGCTTGCTATCTAACTACGGCTGCAGCTGCTTGCTAGCCAAGTGCTAGCTTCTACTGCACAGGGCCTGGTTGATTGCCAGCGGTTATGGGCCACGCGCAGGCTGGCCTGCTCAACCTCTCTGCATATTAGTCATTGGCCCAGCGATCTGTTGCGCAGGCCGAAGCAGCACGCAAGCCGTGCGCTCAACACGCTGGAAACAACATAGGTGGGTCCAGCGGTCTGTGTAGCTGAAGAGACAGCAGCAACTTTTTCATGAGATCAGCCACATGCCCCCTTTGCCAGCAACGCAAACAGGAGGCAGGAGGCGGCAGGATTTGTCTCACGCAGGAATCGAACACGGATTAGCAATTCCGAAACGGATTAGCAAGCACAACGATGGACGATACAGACCGCATATTAATATTAGGAGAGATAACCTCTTCATCTTCCAGGGAGGGAGGGAACATAGATATGAGAACATTAAAAACCAAGACATAAGCATATAAAAACACCAAAGTTTAGCTTTAAATATCAAATGCTATGAAATATTCATACCAAGAGACACCAGACAGCATTACAAAAACCTACATGGCTTGAAGTCCAATGATAGACTATGACTGCCACAAGCACACATAGCGCTACAAGAAGTAACTGAGCTAATTAATCCTACTGGCATCAGCTCAGATTGCAAAATCCACTTTATTTAACAGTTTCCTTAAACGCAAAACACAGTCAATTCAACCAAATATTTCTCAACTTCTTTTTGAAAGGAAATTTACTTTCCTATAGTTTGCTAATAGTTTATGCACGCAATCCAAATTCAGATATACATGGCATCATGGAAAGATGAACATCAATTGTCATATACACGTATCTTAAATAAAGTAACTATTTCAACAGAATATGAGAACAACATTCTGAGTCTGCTTTCAATCACAACATTATAAAAGTGCCATCAATTGTAAAGGCGTAAGAAACATCTGATGATCCTAAAACGTCATCTAGAGATGTAACGGACACAATCAATATAATAATTAATGGACAGGCTAATGTTTTTAGAGAAGGTCCAGTAACAGACTTCTAACTAAGGAAATGTATTCTGTTAATCTACGGGCAATCTGAGCAATGTTGTGGAGAAATAAATTGACAGGCCAAAACAAATAGTGGATGAAAACCCCAATACAACATTACTCATGTTCTGTAAATGAGTTGTAATGTCATATTTTACCTGAGTCAGTGGCTGAGGCTGCACACCCCTGTCAGGATCCTCACGGCCCTCCACATAAGCTGTTAGTTACGAAAATCATACAAATCATTATTGCTTTATCAAATAATATTTTCTCCAAACAGACTAAACTAAATGCATAACTCGCATGTGGACAACAAATGAAGGACATAACCATGCACATACCAACATTCACATCAACACCCAGCGGCCTCTGGTTCATCCAAGGGGAAGGTGGTGGCTGCAAAAAGCTTACAAGCATGACAAACGGCTAACACTAAGGGCAAAACTCCACACATGAAACAGCACAGTCCAAATTCACACTACCATGTAGGGACTCGGGCGGCCAGTTTTTGGATCCGCCCCATTTATCGACATCCCGTTCCTGACATCGCTGATTGGTGATGGGGCGTAATCAGAAGGGCCGGTTGGTATGTTGTACATCCCTGCGTCCGTCCCTGGCAGAGGAGTCTGGATCGGGGTCTGCAGCGGCGTCTGCAAACAAACACAACCAACCCCTTCAAAACCTCGCATCCCAAATTCCCGATTGCATAGATCAGGCAATTTTTAAGGGGCAATCGAGGGATTCGGCCTCACCGGTGGGAACAGCATGTCTGCCGTCGGGGTGGCGTACTCCTCGGATGTGGCCTCGTAGGGCACGTTGAGGTCGTGCACGGGCGGTGTCGTTCCGGTGGTGCCTCCGGCAGACGCGGCGGACGCCTTGGTGCGGTCGATGTTCCCTGAGATTGCGCCGCAGTGCAGCATCTTCATCTCCCAGAGCTAGGGTTTCCCGGGCCGGATCGGAAAGGTAACCATCAAATGAAGCACGAATTCGAGGCGATAACAGTCGGGGGGTCGAGAAATCAGAGGTACTTACAGCCTGGAGCTCGTTGAGGACGGCGTCGCCGACTCCGTAGGTGATGAAATCCTCCCTGACCTTGGAGATGACATCATCGATGACGGAGATGTAGACGGTGGAGACGTTGCTGCTCGCCATGGCGGCGGCGCAGATGACGGCTAGGGTTAGGGTTCCGGCGGCCGGACGAGAGCGGGAGGCGTCGGAGAACAGGAGGGGATGCGGAGGACGAAGCGGAGGCGGACCAGAGAGATGGGGAATTAAGGAGAGAATATAAATAGGTTTGCATCCGGTGGCGTCACGTGGCCGGGGTATTTGTAGTTGTAGCCCACCTCCAACCACTGACTACTACCACGGGGTAAGAGTTTCCGAAAAGGACCCTGCCCTTTCGATCGGTTTGCTGTATGACCACCGGGGTTTAGCAAGTATTATTATATAGGTTTCCAAGAGCAAATTATTATTTAATTTAATTTTCTATTACATACATGCAGTTAGACATGATATATATTTAAATACATAGTAAAACTATGAATCTAGAAAAATTAAAATGACTAATAATTTAGAACGGAGAGAGTGGCAAAGATGGTAATGTTAGGAGTTTATAGCCACGCGTTCGTTTTCTGCACTTCGATCAAATTTAAGGGCTAATTTTTTGCCCGTGCATAGAGTCGCACAATATCGAATTTGTGTGGCGATTTTAGCATGCTCGTGATTGCGCCATTTGGATCGTTTAGATCAATATTTTAATTTACTCAAAATTGTTATTAAATATTTAAAGATATTTTTCTCAAAACTTAAACGCTTACGTATAGATATGCATACTCATCGCGATGAACACTATGAAGAAACATCTCAACGTCTAATTCAGTTTTGGTAATTAATGACATCATAGTCATTGTGACTAATGTATTTTTGCAACATCAATTATTAATTAGATCATAATAAAGGGGTTTCATGGTATTATTGATCACTATGATTGGATATCTACGAAATATAAACATAAGAACAATATTTATATCTATAGTATTATGATCCAAAACTTATAAAAACACTTCTCACAAAAAAAATTCTCATTCTACTCCTCACACGGTCCTGCATAACAGCCTGGTGGAGGCAAAAGTTTGCGATGTTGAACAAGATAGATCTTTCTAAAATACTTCTACCTTTTGCGCTATTTTTTCGCGGAGCGAATTAGTCTACCCGCGAGGTAAATAGAAATTTGTAGATACAGATGTTTATCATTTAACATTGAACTAATCAATTTGCTCACAATAACAAAATGAATAAATAATTTATAGTATCTCTATCACCAAGATACATGTACCAGCTCAAAAGCTTTGACCGCGTGCTGCTTTTCATGATTGATTTTCTTTCTTTCTTCGACATCGAGCCTAAAAATATAACAGAAATATCAATTCCGATAATATTTCTCAAACACCATTAGATAGAGCACTAAATTTGGAATAGTGATTCAGAAAAACAAAATGTACTAAACTTGTATAAGAAACTGACTTCCAATCTTTCCTTTCAACACTATTAGAAAACGGCCTATCCAACGGCGGCTAGTCCAGATAGGGCGTTTGGCACTGGGCCCTGGCACAATCCGGTGCCAATGCTCCCTCATTGGTACCAGGTCGTGCCACGACCCAATGCTAATGGCGGATCATGCCATGGCCCGGTGCCAATAGATCCACGAGCGTTAGTATCGTGTCGTGGCACAACCCGGTACTAATACCTTCGCCTATAAATACCGCCCCCTTCCCCCCCCCCCCCCCCCGAGCTGCCATGAAGTCAGCACCGTTCATGGCAGCTTGGCGAGGGGAGGGGAGACAAATTTTTGCAATTTTTTTACCCAAAAAGGTTAGCAATTTTCTCCAATGCTTAGCAATTAATTTTTTAGATGTAGTTAGCAATTGAGTTAGTTTATTATTTTTTATACATGTGATAATTTTTTTAGATGTACTTAGCACCGGATTAGATTATAATTGTTATATTAATTGTTATACATGTGATAATCATTTATTTAAATGTAGTTAGCAATTAAGTTAGTTTATTATTATTTTATACATGTGATAATTTTTTAAAATGTAGTTAGCAATCGATTTAGTTTATTGTTATATTAATTATTATATTTATTTTTTCAGATGAGTCGTCAATGGATGTACAACGCCGATCGACGTTCAATGGAGTTTATTAATAGCATGCACGAACTCATTGATGCGGTTAAGAAATACAAGCATGACGGTTTCTTTCGTTGTCCATGCCGAATTTGTAAGAACGAGAAGGATTACTCGTCAACAAAAACCATTCACAGTCACTTGTTCCAAAGCGGTTTCATGGCCAACTACAATGTTTGGACCGAGCATGGAGAGAGAGATTATGCTGCAGGATCGAGAAGAAGAGGTGGAGAGTATTCCTGACTTTGGGGATGATTATGGTGCTTTCTTTGAAGATACTGCAATGGGTTAGACTGAAGAAGATGTTGAAGCACAGGCTCCAGAAGATGATCTTGGTGAAATGTTGCGCGAAGCGGAGGAAGTCTGTGAAACTGAAAAGTAATCTAGGGATTTGCAGCGTATGGTTGAGGACTATAGAACAATGTTGTACCCAGATTGCAAACAAGGGCACAAAAGGTTGGCTACCACATTGCAATTGTTGTAATGGAAGGCATCAATTGGTTTATCTAACAATGATTTAGAGGAGTTGCTGAAACTTATAAAAAACCTACTCCCTGAGGGTAACACGTTTCCTGAAATAACATACCAGGGAAGGAAGATTGTTTGTCCTCTAGGATTGGAAGTACAAAAATACATGCATGTCCTAATGGCTGCATCCACTATCGTGGTGAGGAGTTGTTGGTGGTCGATTTCAATAATTTTTACTGCCAACATTTCTCCAAATTTCATGCTCATAAGGTCAAATCAAGCTAAGAATATTTATCCTAATGAGTTCCACTTGTTTTGATGTCTATTTGATTTCATGACCTCGTGGTACAAAAACTGGCTGAACTGGGAGTAATCCCAGGCCGGTCAGCCTACTCTAGGGCCGGCCGGCCTGGCAGTGGGCCAACTTGCCACGTCCTCAATCCAGGAGCAAAGAAATACACTTACCTTGATCATGAATCGTGCATTTGATGTCGGTTTGATCCAAGGACCCACTACAAGAAAGTTGGGCTTTTATGACGTTTTCATCATGATGAAAGAGATTTTCATCATTAGCTTACTTTGGTTTATGACGTTTGTAGAGCCACACACATTTGAATGACGATCAGAGAGTGTTCGTCACTAACACTGAATGAAAATCGTCATAAACTATCCGACTGCTGCACCGTGATGTTTTCTTTATTGTCATAGCATTGCACAAGCTGTCGTCACTAATTTGCATTTTTATGCAATTTTTAGAATCTTATTCAAGGTGAAAATAGTTCAATTTAAAACTATTTTTTATAAACATGCATAAATTTATTTAAACTATAGAAAATAGTAGGTAAATTAATTTTTTTGAAACTTCTATGTAACAACATATATATAATATGTGACTTGTAAAAAATGTTTTGAAATATATAATATAATTTTTTTAGTAATTCACATAATAATGATATCTTTATTAGTTGAAAATGAAAAAAATGCAAAGGATTGTTACTGGTACAATAAGCCCAAAGGCCCAATAAACTTTCCTGGCCCAACCTGTGCCTTGAAAAACACTTGCCGAACCCTACCCTTCTCCCTCTGCCTCCACCTCCCCTGCTCTCCCTCTCCCTCCCCGCCGCCGCCATCTGGCGTGGGCAGCCACCCCAGCGCACGGCGCTGACTCCGGTCGGCGATGCGCGGGCTGAGGCCGGACGGCGATGGGTGGGGCCGCGTCACGGCTAGATCTGGTGCGGGCGCAACTCCTGTCACGTGGGGCTAAGGCAACCGGCAGCGCGCATGGCTGTGGCTGACCGACGGGGCTCCCGACGGCATGTGAGGCAGCGAGCACAGCGGGCTGCGGGCGCCGTGGGCCCTTGTTGCCGGCGCTGGCGGCCGCCTCCCCCACCCCCGCGAACCCGCTTTAGCCCATAGACTCCACCGTCGCCGAGGCCGCTCTCCATAGGCAGGACTCCGGCTCCCATCTGGCCGTCACCCCCGCCTCCGCGGGCGCGATAGTGGATCTCACCCTGATGCCGCCGTCCTCCACGACCACGAGCTATATCCTTCCTTGCCCCCGTCCTCCCCGTCGTGTCTGCCATCCTCCACGCCAAGTCGCCATGGATCTCTAGCAGGTCCTCATGATTAGGGATGTATACGGATTGAATACACTCGGATACCTACGAATACAAATACGAATAGTTACTATTCCTCTCGGATTCAGATCGGGTACGGATAGTGTCAAATGTGTCGGATTAGATATAATTAGATATCGACATCTTAAAAATCCAATTTTAGTATTCGGATTCGAATACGACGTCGGATACTGAATACACGGACTCGGATGTGAACGTATATTAACCTCTCTAAATGAATCCAAACTCGAATACGAACGGATATTATCCGTACCATTTACACCCCTACTCATGATGAGCTTCTCCATCTCCTCCTCTCCTATTTATCTTACCTAGGGTTTTGAATTCAACGGAATTCAACGGTGTGTCTTGCAGATTTAAACCAGTGATGTTCCCGGGAAAGGGGGGGGGGGTGGCTGAAGCTTGAGCTAGTGTTCTATTCCTTCTTGCAATCTGAATGTTTCTTCATATAGGCAAAACTAATATTGACTATGAGAAGGGAACCCATTGATTTTGTGATGTAGGAGTAGACAATTGTTCTGTAGGAGTAAATAATTTACCTGCAAGTTATTCCTGAATAAAATTGTTGGCACTTGCAGTTCTCATAGGAGTTACCTGTCAGATGTATATAATTTAGCATCATGAAGGTCTTGTCTTTTCTTTTATTCTGAGTTTGGCTTGATTGAAATTTCTTCAGGCACAGCACTAGCCTCTGTTTTCCATTTATGCTTCCTTCAGACATTTTTGTTTGCAGTCTGCAATTTTATCTAGTTTCTCTGCTCTGTATTTGACTGAAATTGTGAGACTAAAGCAGCTCTTAGACGAGAAGGCTAGAAAAAACAACCCGATTATTAGATGCTTTCAGGCACAAGTAGGTGAGTGAGCTTTGTTTACTAATCATTTTTCTTTTGGCTTAAATTGATCTGATACTGCAGCTAGAATTATTCCAGAAGACATACATGCATCCTAGGTTGATCTGATACTGCGCATATGTTGCTACTGATGATCAAATTTCAGGTGCACCAAGGAGTGCGGTTCTTCAGACTTTCACTCTCACATTAGGATTCGATTGGAAGTGTGGTCAGATGGCCTTTTATGGTCAGAAAATGGATTGCTATGGCTAAAACAACTCCTATGGCAGTCCATATTTAATTTTCGATAATATTATGCTTTTCTTTATACTTAAGTCCTAGTCCTGTTTGCTGTGACTTTCTTGTGGGCACACATCCTTAGCTGTTCTACACTCCTGTGCAGTTCTTACCACTATCCTGTGCAGGCTCTTGAATAGAATATTGCTATTTTTATTGCTCTTTGTACAGACTTACTGGATCATTTATGTGGACTGCAGCCTCTCCATACAAGTCAGCATATGTAATGTATGTTTATTACTCTACATTGCAGGATAGTGGTAGCAAATAAACAAACCATGTCATGATCTTGCAAAGCTAAAGCATCTATTGGTTAAGTACAAAGTGTTACACTAACTCAAGTGGTAGCAAATAATACCTGTGCTTTTAGCATTACTTGACATGTTAGTTTTGCTTGCACACAACTTGAGCAAGCTTTGGTTGATAGCAGAAGAGGATTGATTGTTAGTTGTTACTTTACTAAAGCAATTTGTATTTGTTAGTTTATTGGAGCAATCAGATATTGTTAAATGAAGACATGAAGTAATATGAAAATGTAAACTGCTGCTTCTGACATTGCCTTTTCTTTTAGGAAGAACTGAGGTTTCAGAATGTAAATTGATGCCTTCTCGTGTGGATCTACAGCACATTGCAATGGTAGGTCTACCTTTCCTGCTTGCTACAGCACATTGGGTTGGATCTCTAGTTGGTACTGTTGTTCTTCTTACATTCATTGAGTGATTACTAATTAATGGAAATTTTTAATTAATGGTTGTGTTATGGTACTTACATTCATACTGTAACTTAGCATGTGCACTTGTGTGACTAGAAGTTACAAACATATGTTTGTCTGGTATTTGGTTAATGGTTGTGTTATGGTACTTATAATTGTTGCCTTTCTTACAAGTGAGCAGGGTTTAGCAGCAAAGTGAGAATATGGATGACCAACAAAGGGAGCTAGAAGACTTGAAGCTGAAGTTCCAGGAATCTGAAGCAGCAAGGGAGATTCAAAGGGGAGAGATTGAAAGTTTGAAGAAGCAAGGGGAGAGACTTTTTGGTTGAGTCCATAGAGTTGTCTTGGCTGTTTAGTGAACCCGTTATTGTGTGACTTGTCTCTTTTGTTTTTGGGCTGTTTATGGAGTGACTTGACAAGTGATGTTGGGCTGTGATAGGCATATGAATTTGGTGGTTTTTGTACAAGTGATATCGGGCTGTAATAAATATTCAATGAAGTGACATACTGTTTTGAATGAATATGTTGTTTTGAATTGATCTCAATCCAAATCAAATAATAAGATTGAAAAAATAGGCTGAAATTAATAATTTGAATATTTTATGACGAATCAAATTATTGTTATACGTGGCACATGTACAGTCATCCAAGCACATAGTTTTGTGACATTTCTTGGTATTGATTATGACGAAAAATAAGCATCATAGATTAGTGACAATAGAATAATCATCACAAGATTTATGACGAAAAAATAGGATTTCATCACAATATACTTTTTATTATAGGGTATAGGCGACGAACAGATTTTTATCGTGCGAGTGTCACAAATTATTTAATATAACGAAAATAACACTTTTAGTGACATAATTGAGCGTCATAAAAGCTCACATGTGTTGTAGTGACCCGAAAGGCTTCACACATGAATTGAAGGGCCCACTTGCTTGCAAGACACAATTGCTTAACTGAAACGCAACAACTACCGACCTTAGGAGTAAATCAAGACCGTTCAGGAGAAAGGCGGTGCCAGATGGCACCACCCCCAGGCCGGCTGGCCTGGGGGAGGCCGACCTGCCCCACCTGTCATTCTCTGCTGACCAACTTCGCGTGGAAGTTACTCCAACCGTCAAGACTGCGTGCAAGTTAAGCATTTTTCTGAGCACCGACCTCTAGCTAGTATAAATAGGACCCCTTACCTCACTTGTAACACACACCATCCTTGAGAAAGAAGTTGAGATTCTTAGTCACTCTACCTTAGTGTAGAATAGGGAGAGAGTGAGATGAGAGCATGGGTGAAAGCCAATCTAGGAGAGGAGCCGGGTTCCCTCGGTCCTACTCCAACTCTGTAGCCACCTTGGAGGAATATTATCAAAGTAAGTTCCTCCTTTATCGTTAGTGTATCGCTAGTCTTTCTCTTTACTTTCAGTAATTAGTTTATTTACTTTCGTTGATCTGCCGAATCCCTTGTCTGTGTGGTTCAGCAAGGTCTGGCCATTTGGGGTTTCTTCTTGCCTTAACGTGAGGCAGAAGTTAGTAGCTTGATAGTTTAGGCGAGGTGCATAGGCTCGATAGTTATCTTGGGTTGTGTTCCACCCCATTGAACAATGTGGCAGTCGACAAGTGGTGTTAGTCCTGTCCGTCCTTTGTAGTCCACCACATTCGGGTGTTTTCATAGCAGTAGATTGTTAGTGGCGTTAGACTCCTCTCTCATCCCTTTCCGAAATCCTTCCTCACCAGCCGTCGAAGCAGATCAAGTTAGCGAATAGCTAGTTATCTTGGTAACGAGTTGGCTAACTGAAGTTAAGCCCTACCCTCTTACCTCTTCTCCTCTGGTGGGTGTCAGACCCGGGGCTACGAGACTGTGTATATAGCATAGAATATTCTAGATTATTCCATACCTTATCCATATTATAAAGTACTCGGATACGACTAAGACTAGTCAGTATAGAAGGAAACTACCCGAGTAGTACTCGGGGAGGGCTTCTAAGCTAGTATCGGTCTAGAACTTCCATGTAACCCTGTCCGCCCCCAGAGTATATAAGGGTAGGCAGGGACCCCCTCCAGAGCATAACCAATCCATGGCAATACAAATCACCAAACAAGACGTAGGGTGTTAAGCACATTACGGCCTGAACCTATCTAAACCTTGTGTTGCTTGCACCTTCGAGTTCCTGATATCGGCGGCACCCTGCCTACAAGTCTACTACCTTAGGGTATACCTAGGTAGCTTTGCCGGTAAAACACCGATAGCTGGCGCGCTAGGTAGGTGTTGGCGCTAAAATCGGCCGGATAGGAATCGGCCGATGGTCTTCAGCGTCGGACACACGACCCGGGAGAATCTGCTTAGCTTCTGTTCGGGTTATCGCCCTGGTGCGGTTCGCGCGGCGTGCCAGTCAATCTGACCTGTTGATTGACAAGGAAATAGAGTATTAAATTCCAGGCGCGTCGATCGGCTGGAGTTCCGATCTGTCCTGAGGAGCGCGTCGGCGGCGAATCGGCCGATTTGCTGTAGAGATGATCGGCTATGGATCAGCCGATAATCGTGTAGTGTAAAGAAAACTGCTGGAGCGATCTAAATGATTACTACAGAGGCAACACTTGAAATAGATCTAATCGGCTGTAAGATGATAAATCGAAGAAGAATAATGATGAAGCCGATTATTCTGATCTCAAGCTGGATAACTGGTGATAATACTAGAATAACAGGTAAAACTTGCAATTCTAGTAAATATCGATAACTGGTGAATAAATCCAAACGAAACCACAGCGATGCGTCCGTAGTTAAAGCTCGGATATTACTCGGTAAGCGGAACCTACCAATTGGCCGGAGATCAGGTTGATGCAGCCCTGCCAATCCGTACGAACTCGTGAAAGAAGAAAAGTATTGGCGAAGTCGCCGACTTGAAAGTAAATTGCTGGAAAAGTAGAAATATTGTTGTTGATTGATGTGTTGATGTCTTTGCAAGACCCTGACGACTCCTATTTATACCCTAAAACTAGGACTCCTGGTCGATCACGACTTGTTACAACCTTATTTAAACAACAGGAAAACTACTATATCTATAAGAACTTTAAAAGGAAACGGACTCCCGCAGAATCTTCCACCGCCGTTCCCTAATCCAATCAGGATTCCCTTCAATTGCTCCTTGACCGACTTAGCGTGCCCTGTTGACCAACTTTTGACCAGGACCCTCCGAAATAGTCCCATCCTGTTGGCGCAGGCTGCACCACCAATCGGCCGATTTCCAACTGTTACCTCAATCGGCCGATTCCTTACTGGAGCCTTCAGATCTGCCGCATCAGCCAATCTTCACCTCCTGACGCCGATTCAACACGTGTCAAAATCTGGCGTCAACACATGCCCCCCAGTTTCGGAGTAAAATATAAATTTTTCTTCGAAACTCTTTCTTTAATCCTTTCCTCCGAAACGGGCGCAGTAGAATCTCCTTCCGTTCCGCGGCACAATGATTGCAATTTCCTCGAACCGAGCGCGCGAAACGACCGCTCCTCTGGAACTCGTGTAGACGGCGCGGTAAAAATACCATCTTTGCCCCCGCTCTCCTGATTTTTCTTAAGTACTGGCCTTCTCCGCCTATCCTTCCCCACGAATCTAGCATTCTCTTCCATCGAACCACTGTTCGTCTTCCTCTATGCTCTCTCGATCTCCAAGCGCTTCCCCCTTTCCGGCGATCTCATCCGCGGCCTGCTCCAACCCCCCAATGGCGTCACCATCGGCGACCGCTCCATCTACAGAGGCTCCATCGGCAACTCCTTCGGCGGCGGCGGCCCAATCGGCGGCTTCCCCAGCGGTCTCATCGGCGACGATGACCTCCATCCCAGAGGTAAATGCTCGAAATTTTTTCCTTTTCGCCTTTTTACTGCTTCAGTATTCTCCGGACCCTCTCTCAGTTTCTTCCCCTTTCCCCTTTTTTAGGCACTTAGGCACCGAATCACTATTCCTCTCTCAGAATCCCCTGACCTCATCTGTTTGGGCCCTATGGGGAACCCCGATCCAACGGACCTGATCAGCTTAGAAACCCATAGGATCCCTTTTAAGCAATCATCTATGGATTTAGATCACTGGGTAGGCACTTTCAGATCCTGGCCAAATGAAACACCCGGGTGGAGAGAATGGTACCAGAGAGTTGCCGGATCTTGGAGGGTTCAGTGGGAAGAACTAAAAATCGGCCAGTGCATAGATTTATCTTTGTCTCAGATGGAAAGAAACGAATCTTTGGTCATGGCAGCCTCTTATTTTTGGTCCGATGCACTTAATGCATTCCTTTTCGGGCACGGACCTATGACCCCGACCTTGGCCGATGTTCTGCTGTTGACCGGCCTCGATGTCTCCTCCGCCGATACCCCTTTCAATTATCTTTTCAAGCCATCACATCGGCCGGAGACCAAAGGAATCGGCGGGTGGAAAGGATATATTAGCAAAAACATGAAGACCGGGACAGTCTCACAGAGGGAGCATACTGCCTTTTTGATGATGTGGCTGGAAAAGCATTTCTTCTGTGGCAGAGCAGTTGGCCCCTCTTCAAACACTCAAGCTTTGGCAGAGGCTTTATCACAAGGATCGGCCATCCCCCTTGGAAAACATTTGCTGGGATCGGCGTATTACCTGATGCACCAAATCGGCATCAAGTTATCGAAGGGGGAGCCGATAGGGAACCCTGGTGGTCCTTGGTGGTTCATCACCCTCTGGCTCAATTTACACATGAGCAAGGTCTCTCAGCAACGGATAGAGACAAAAACCTTCCCCAATATCGAGTCAGAGGAGAATCCATCAGTCCGTCGCCACTGCAGATCTTTTGGAGAAGCGGTATCGGCCTTCCCCGGCTGCCAGTTTACTGCTGCCCGCACAGCTGAGTACTTCAGATGTTTTTACAATGGCCTTAGTGAAGAGATGATCAGCTGGCATCCATATCAGGTAGTAGAGCCGATTTTCGAATTGCCCATATGCTACGATTTCTCCACTCATACCTTTGACAGAGGGCTTATGGACGTCTTGATCAAGCCGGGGATTCTGCCAGCCAACTTCTTCTCAGGAAAGGATTCTCCCACCTACGAATTCTACAATCCATCGGCTGCGGCAAGGCAACTGGGTTTCGGCCAACTGCCGATTCGGGTCTACTTCGCCGGTCAGGCGAAATTCAGAGATAGTCTGACCTCAAGTCTTGATTACAGTCGGCTGTGCGATCTAGTACCCGATTCCAGTACTATTGACCTGAATAATTGGTCAATTGCCTCTTTTGCCACCCAGCAATTCAAATTATGGTGGGCAGAATGGAAGCAATACCTTTTCTGTAAATCTCCATCGTCTTACTGCAACATTCTGGACCCAGAGAACGTTGATCCAAATGCAGCGGTATGTCCTTTTTCTCAGCCGATTCCAATGCTATTTCCTTCTACATTGTCATCTTGTTATTAACTCATGTTCATCTCTTCAGTCTGAAAGCCATGTCCCTCCGATGCGAAGCCGAAGCGGTCGGCCGATAGATAGTCATCACCAATACACGCCGTATCCACTTATCGGCTTCCATGCTCCAACCATCAGGGATATTTCTACTGGCCGATCAAAGCGAGCACCAAAAAGGCGAACATCAAAGATAACCAGCCGTCGGGTGCGAGCTCGCATTGGATCGGCCGATCAGACAGCAATAGAATCGGCTGAAGTTCCCCGTATCGGATCGGCCAACCAGATGGCAGTGGTATCGGCCGAGACTTCCCACATCGGATCGGCCGACCAAGTAGTGGTGGCACCAGCCGAGACTCCTTTACCTTTGCCGGTTGTCGAGATGGCCGATCCCCAAGTCACTGCTGAAGTCGAGGCAGCTGCAGCATCGCTATTAGTAGAAGCTGTTCAGGTAATTTTACTTATCTCATATATCCTTCAAATCTTCCACTGACTTTAACTCTCTTCCTCTGCCAGGCTGCACAAGCTATCCCACCGCAATCTCCGCAACAATCGGCCACGTCCGAAGTGGGAACCGAGACTCCAGCAGCTCCTATCATCGAGGTAACCGATATCTTACCTTAAATTCTTAATTCTCAGAAAACCTAACCGATCTTGATGCAGGCCGATTTGGGTGTGGCAACTACAACCCCACAACAAGCATCGGCCGGGAGATCCACAGAGGCATGGCAAATTTCTGTCACCATCTTGTTTCAATTTCCCATAGCATATTCACAGGATCTTCTTTTATGTCTTTTTCAGGAAGCTGGTCCAAGCGGAGCGCTAATAACCATTGAGTCTTCCTCTTCCGACAAGCCAAATGTACCAGTCCCTGAGACAAGGGAGACACTTCCACCGGCGCAGGCAAGAGAGATTCGCTTTAAGGAGGTAACAAACTTACCATTAGAATCGGCCGATTTCCTTTCACTGCTTGCCTACCCTTTACTTTATTTCCTCACAGGAGCAAGATACCCCCAATAACAGCGTATTCTCTTTTGCTGTCTCCTTGGCCGATGACGAAGAAATTGCTTCACACCCAATTCCATCGAGCTCCACCTCCGACGATGTCCGCGCCAAGCTCGAAAGCATGCGCACTCTCCTTCAAGACGACATCGGCCGATTGGTAGAAGATGCATCGCCGATTCGACGACTTTTCAACGAGATCAAAGGTCGAATCCGGAAGAAGTATCAGAAAATTTAGCGTATGCTTCCTATATAGAGAGCATGCAGATTCCGGTTTCCAGGGCGTTGCGCCATATGGCCGATCGTGCTCAGATGGCAAAAACTCAGGAGGAGGTTGATTCATACAAGCACCGGACTCAGGAAGTACACCACAGGATCAACTTCCTCGAAAATTGCCGTCCGGACATCGTCGGCGCAATAGATCGGCTGAAACGGAGGAGAGCAGAACTTGCCAAGGAGATGGAACAGATAACCAAAGAGATAGCCGCTGAAGAGAAGAAGCTCCAAGAACTCCCATCCATCATCAGCGAGCTGAAGCAAGAAAGACAACATCTGGCCTGCGAAACAATAAGGCTCCGTCGCCATGTGTCAGAAGTACCAGGATCGACCGATGATGATCAGAGAGTACTAGACTTGGCCGATCAAATTAGATGACGAGCTATTGTAGCCATAGACGCTTTCCTTGGGTTGTAAAGAATATGTTAAACATTATTGCTCCTTCAATGTCACTGCGCCGATTTGGTTCTGAACTGCTCCTTCAGTCTGCTTTGCATTTATATATGTATTTACTCCGATAGGACGTGTCTCACCATCCATCTACCTCCTCTTCATTTGTAAGTAGACCATTCACCATTTCCAGAGGCATACACATTACTTATCTTCTCTCCCTCTTTTACTGTCCCAAATTGAACGGAAAGATGTCTTCTTCGTCCTCTTCATCTTCTTCCTCTGTCAACCAGGTATGAACTTCCCTTCTGCCTTTCCCTTAAGCATCTCAATCGTTCCGATACTGGGTAACTCCTTTTATCTCTGTTTAGCCAAAACGTCTCAGCCCCGGTCTAGAACGAGCGATAGAAATCATGCATTCAGAAGAGCCACTATCACAGGCAGACAGAAATCTGATAAGAGCTCATGCTGAGGAACTCAAAGATCATGTCCCCGCCGCTGTCCAGGAATACTCGGACCTTATAAATGCTCACGTTTTGGTCTGCAAGCGACTACCTTCTGAAAAAAGTCCTCCACTTCCTTGTAAAGCTAAAACCGAAGTTGCCATGGAAGATCTGGAGGAGAAGAAGACCCGCCTGCTGAAAGAACTTTGCAACCAAGCTGAAACTGGAGCCACTGCAGAGGACCTGAAGGAGAAAAGGCTCACCCTTATGATAAAACTGGGTCGCATCGAGAGAGAAATCCAGCGTAGGCGTAATCAGTAGACACACCAGTATTTTTATTCTCAGGGCGACTTGTACCATGTCGGCCATGTAATCTGTCATTTCCATTCAATAATGAATCCCAATGTTTCCTTCACCAGATATGTAGACAGAAACCGATGAGAAATCGGCCATGTTATCTTGATATATTTTGCTGCAAGTTATGCATCTACCCAAATGCTTGGATAGTACCTCTTCAGATATCGCCCGTTTAAAGCTCTTGGGAATTCCTCCCCTTCTACTGTCTCCAGAATATATGCATTCCCAGGGGCACATCGGCCGATTCTATACGGCCCTTCCCAAGTGGGTGACCATTTACCGAATTTGGGATCTTTGGATCCTATCGGCAGCACCAGCTTCCATACCAAATCTCCCTGAGAGAACTGTTTAACTTTGACCTTTTTGTCATACCATCTGGCCACCCTTTTCTTGTTTTCTTCTATACTGATCAGGGCTCTCAACCGTAAACCCGCCGAATCGTCAAGTTCATCTTTCATGAGAAAGGAATAGTCATCGGCCGTTAACTGATCTTGTAACGATATACGTCTTGACCCTGTCCTTATCTCCCATTGCAAAACCGCTTCATGACCATAAACCAACTGATAAGGGGATATTTTAGTGACTCCATGACAAGCCATCCTATATGCCCATAAAGATTCAGCCAAAGACATATGCCATTTCTTGGGTTGCTCTTCTATCTTCCTCTTGATTAGCTTGATTATCCCTTTATTAGGCGACTCTGCTTGGCCATTGGCTTGAGAATAGTATGGAGAAGAGTTCAATAATTTAATCCCCATATCGGCGGCGAACTCTCCGAATTCTCCAGAAGTAAACATTGTCCCTTGATCAGTTGTGATGGTTTGAGGAATACCAAATCGATAAATAATATGGCTTTTAACAAATTCAATCATATCGGCCGATGTCACGTTCCTTAAAGGAACTGCCTCCACCCACTTAGTAAAATAATCCGTAGCCACCAATATGAACTTATGTCCTTTGCTTGATGGAGGATGAATCTGTCCGATGAGATCTATTCCCCAACCTCTGAACGGCCACGACTTAATTATTGGATTCATAGCCAATGCTGGCGCGCGCTGTGCATTGCCAAACTTCTGACAGTCTTGGCATCCTTTGTAGTACTTGAAACAATCCTCAAGGATGGTCGGCCAGCAATACCCATTGTTCCGGATCATCCATTTCATCTTATGAGCCGATTGATGGGCTCCGCACACGCCCTCATGGATTTCTCCCATCAGAATCTTTGCCTCCTCCGTTCCCAAGCATTTGAGAAGAACTCCATCAATCGTCCGATAAAACAAATCATCCTCAAGCAACACATATTTTGTAGCCTGAAAACGTGTTCGCCGATCCACTTTTTGGGATGGATTTCCCAAGTAATCGGCCGATACCCAGAAGCGTGTTGGGCCAGTCTATTGGCCTCTTCATTATAATTCCTGGGGATATGCTCGATTATTGCGGATTTGAACTCTTTTAAAAACTGAAGGCAATCCTCATAATAAATCCTCAAGATATCATCCTTGCACTCAGATCGCCCCGTCAACTGATCCACAATGAGCATGGAATCTCCAAAAATTTCGACTGCATCAGCTCTGACTTCCCTTAATAATTGGATGCCTTTCAGAACAGCTCGATATTCCACGTGATTATTAGTTGCAGAGGCTTCTATCGGCAGAGAGAAATTATAACTTGCCCCCCGAGGCGACACAAGAACAATGCCGATTTCTGATCCGACCCCACATGAAGAACCATCAAAATATAGAGTCCATGGAACTGGTTCAACAGTGGCGATTTCTGGTCCACAATGCTGAGCTACGAAATCGGCCATCACTTGACCTTTGACGGCTTTGGCTGATTCGTACCTTAAGTCGAATTCTGACAAAGCCAGGATCCATTTTCCAATCCGTCCTTTCAAAATCGGCAATGATAGCATATATTTCACCACATCATCCTTGCACGCGACTATGCATTCTGCCGATAACAAATAGTGCCTGAGCTTGGTACACGAGAAGTATAAACACAAACACAATCGCTCCACCGAGGAATATCTTGTTTCGGCGTCTAAGAGTCTTCTGCTGACGTAGTATACCACTCGTTCTTTCCCCTCAAACTCCTGTACCAACGCCGATCCAATAGCTTGTTCATCAGCCGATAAATATAACTTGAACGGCTTACCAGGCTGTGGTGGAACCAATATCGGAGGCGAAACCAGATACTACTTGATATTCTCTAGTGCCTTGCACTGTCCTTCTCCCCATATGAATTCCTGGTCGGGCTTTAATTTCAACAAAGGGGTAAAAGCCTGAATACGTCCTGACAGGTTGGATATGAATCTTCTGATAAAATTGACCTTGCCGGTGAGGGACTGTAGCTCAGTTTTATTTTGTGGGGCCACCACTTTGTTGATGGCGTCTATGGTCTTGCGGTTGAGCTCTATCCCGCGCTCATGGACCATGAACCCTAAGAATTGCCCGGCCGATACACCAAATGCACACTTGTTTGGGTTCATCTTCAACCCGTGTTTCCTAGTGCATTCCAGTACTTCTTGTAAATCGGCCAGATGATCTTGGTGACCTTTTGACTTGACCACGACGTCATCTATATAAATTTCCACCGATGAACCAATGAGCTTGTGGAAGATGTAATTCATGGCCCGTTGATACGTAGCACCGGCGTTCTTCAACCCGAAAGTCATAACAACCCATTCAAATAAACCAAGATGACCTGGGCACCTAAAAGCCGTTTTCGA
This sequence comes from Panicum miliaceum, assembly GCA_032594955.1. NCBI lineage: Eukaryota > Viridiplantae > Streptophyta > Magnoliopsida > Poales > Poaceae > Panicum > Panicum miliaceum. Next base: position 33,238,472 of record CM064058.1, on the reverse strand, counting down.
AATATCTTCTTCGGCCATTAATATCTGATTGTACCCTGCATTCCCATCCATGAAACTTATGACTTTGTGTCCTGCAGCAGCATCCACCAAGATATCGGCCGTTGGCATCGGATATCCATCCATTGGTGTAGCCTGATTTAAGTTCCTGAAATCGATGCACACACGTAACTTTCCATTCTTTTTGTATACATGCACAATGTTAGAAATCCATTCGGCGTAGCGGCACTGCCGAATAAATCCTGCTTCAATCAACTTTGTAATTTCGGCCTTTATATCAGGTAGAATCTTGGGGTTACACCGTCGTGCAGGTTGCAATTATGGCCGATATCCTGATTTTATAGGTAACCGGTGTTCAACAATAGACCGGTCTAGTCCTGGCATCTCATGATATTCCCAAGCAAAGCAATCCTTGAACTCTTTTAATAAACTTATCAATTTACATTTGTACTCAGGATCCAAATTAGCACTAATGTACGTCGGCCTTGATTTGCTGCTATCTCCCAAATCTACCATCTCCAATAAATCGGCCGACGTAAACCCATGCCCAAGCTTCCCATCTTCTCGGACGAGCTGATCCATTTATTCTGAATCTTCAGAGCCGACTGCTTGGATCGGCTGTAGACCGAAGTCGGACACTTTCAGGAAGTCAGTGTCCCAAGTCCTGCCAGATATACACTTGACGTGCTCGCAGCTCCACTTTTGCGTGTCGGCCGCTGCAACGCTGTATACGGAATCGGCAATGACTATCTCTGTGCTGTCGCCGACCCATTGCACAAGGCATTGATGCATTGTAGATGGGACACAGCAGTTTGCGTGTATCCAGTCGCGACCAAGCAGCATGTTGTAGGACCCCTTGCCGTTAATAACGAAAAAAGTGGTAGGGAGGGTCTTACTGCCGATGGTGAGGTCGACGCAGAGCGCTCCACGGGCGGGTGACACGTTGCCTTCGAAATCCTTCAGCATCATGTCCGTCTTGGTGAGGTCTTCATCGCCTTTGCCTTGCTTGTGGAACATGGCATACGGCATGATGTTAACTGCAGCGCCTCCGCCTACTAGTAATCTAGTGACGGGTCTTCCGTTGACATAGCCTTTGAGAAACAGCGCTTTAAGATGCTGTCGTTTTTCCTCTTCTGGTTTCTCAAACGTAGCCGTCATCGGCTCCAACACTAGTTGTGCCATTTGTTCTTCTTCTGTTCTTGTTACTTTATCCCGATCGTTGGGCGCCATGAACTCCATCGGCAGTATGAACACCATATCAATTTCGGCTGCCGATTCTTGGTTGTTTGCTTCTTGATCGTTTTTCTTTGGGCGCCACACTCAAGACTTGACATTTCTTCTCTCTGGCACCTGTCTCTGTTCTTCTTCTTGATGCTCCCACTAGCGTAGGCGTTGGATCCTCCGCTTCTGGGATCTGGATAAGCCATCTGGATATGGCGTCTTGTAGGTGTAAGTTTGAACTTTTGGCTTCAATCCAAACTAATCCTGGATTACTTCTGCTATTCTTGCTGTCCAGTCCACCTGCTGCTGATGAACAGCTGTTCGCGGCGCAGGCATGTGCTGAAGAGCTGGCACGACTGGGTGATGAATCGGCGAACTTTGCTGAGCGGCCGATAGTTGATGGCGAAGCGGGTCCGCACCCCCATCGTATGTCGTCATTGGCGCCGCTCCTCTGAATGCTTCCACAGTGCTTGCCCCCCTGCCGATTTCTGATGAGATCGGCTGATATTGGGGAACCGTCGGCCGTGCGGCCGATTGATGTGGCACCTGAATTGAATGACTTCCGTACCCGTTCGCTGGCTCGGGAAAATACGTTGTCGCTGATGTTCCCCAAGGTGCTGAGCTTGTGGGCAGCGATTGCATAGAAGCAATCTGAACGGGTTGGAGCGGTGTCTGTGATGGGAGACATGGTGCACCGCTATATCTTGGAGACGCTGGGGGCAATGGAGAGTTGTACCCTTCGCGTTGCGTCAATATCGGCTGAGGAGCCGATTGGGACGTGTGTGGTAAGCTTCTGGCTGGCAGAGTGGTTGGCGGGGCATATGTTGGTCCCTGATATCCTTGGACTGCTCCGCTGGCCAGAGAGCTGATGACGGCGTTATACACCGTGTTGGTCATCACTGAGGATTGGTCGATGAATGCCTGATAAACGGATTGTTGGATCATCTCTGACATCTTGCCCGAGTCCTCAGCAATGGTGATGTGGCGGGGAGCTAGAATAGGAGCCTTCTTGACCGTCTCCCCACTTCTGGTACGACTGAACGACTGGAGGTACATCTTCTTGTAATCTTCTAGATATTTGGCCAATTCTTCCCTCTGGTCGTCCTTGAGATCCGCTTCTGTGACCTCAATGATGTTACTGTCGGAGATTTCTGCGTTCTTCGACATATCAGATCATGGATGGTCCCACCGGGCGTGCCAAAAGTGTGTTGGCGCTAAAATCGGCCGGATAGGAATCGGCCGATGGTCTTCAGCGTCGGACACACGACCCGGGAGAATCTGCTTAGCTCCTGTTCGGGTTATCGCCCTGGTGCGGTTCGCGCGGCGTGCCAGTCAATCTGACCTGTTGATTGACAAGGAAATAGAGTATTAAATTCCAGGCGCGTCGATCGGCTGGAGTTCCGATCTGTCCTGAGGAGCGCGTCGTCGTCGAATTGGCCGATTTGCTGTAGAGATGATCGGCTATGGATCAGCCGATAATCGTGTAGTAATTGTAAAGAAAACTGCTGGAGCGATCTAAACGATTACTACAGAGGCAACACTTGAAATAGATCTAATCGGCTGTAAGATGATAAATCGAAGAAGAATAATGATGAAGCCGATTATTCTGATCTCAAGCTGGATAACTGGTGATAATACTAGAATAACAGGTAAAACTTGCAATTCTAGTAAATATCGATAACTGGTGAATAAATCCAAACGAAACCACAGCGATGCGCCCGTAGTTAAAGCTCGGATATTACTCGGTAAGCGGAACCTACCAATTGGCCGGAGATCAGGTTGATGCAGCCCTGCCAATCCGTACGAACTCGTGAAAGAAGAAAAGTATTGGCGAAGTCGCCGACTTGAAAGTAAATTGCTGGAAAAGTAGAAATATTGTTGTTGATTGATGTGTTGATGTCTTTGCAAGACCCTGACGACTCCTATTTATACCTTAAAACTAGGACTCCTGGTCGATCACGACTTGTTACAACCTTATTTAAACAACAGGAAAACTACTATATCTATAAGAACTTTAAAAGGAAACGGACTCCCGCAGAATCTTCCGCCGCCGTTCCCTAATCCAATCAGGATTCCCTTCAATTGCTCCTTGACCGACTTAGCGTGCCCTGTTGACCAACTTTTGACCAGGACCCTCCGAAATAGTCCCATCCTGTTGGCGCAGGCTGTATCACCAATCGGCTGATTTCCAACTGTTACCTCTATCGGCCGATTCCTTACTGTAGCCTTCAGATCTGCCGCATCGGCCAATCTTCACCTCCTGACGCCGATTCAACACGTGTCAAAATCTGGCGTCAACAATAGGGGTGTTCATAAAAGATCCACCAGAGAACTCGATGGCGACGTTCAACTTCACCAGCGTCGTGCTCCCTGAAGGCATGATCTTCGTCTTTGGCTCATGGGTCTGTGTCGCCGACGGCACAGGCAACTTTCATTGACACCTCATCAACGACATGATGCCGGAGGCCCAGCAGCGAACCCATGCAGCGATCTCGACAAATTCGTCGACAACCTCGATGAGATGCTGCTCCCCGACCTCGCTGGGGAGATCGAGAAACAATCCATTTTCAACGCGACTCTGACTTGTGCTGCATTAAGCTTTCCTGGATTAGATTCGACTTCATCCAAGGGAACGTGTACCCGATTCCCATTCGGTCTACGCAACACGGCCACTGAGGCCATACAATCCGAGTTCCACTCCGTGTTGAAAAAGGACTTGGATGACCTACTCAAGATCAGAGAAAAGGAAGCCATCGCATGCCAGGAGGCCCCTATCTTCGTCGACTACAACTTGGACCCCGATGACAGCGCCGAGCCCTTTATGGGCGGCCATCAAGGCTTGTTTATAACCTCCACCCCAGAGGCCAGCTTCGCGTATTGGAAGGGCATGAAACCCTCTGAACTACTCAGAGACGACACAAGACTTGTCACCCATCTCGACTCGTTGCCGTTCCAGCAGGGCAGGCCACTGAACTCCATCACCGCAGGAGGAACAAGAATACAGCTCTAACAAGAACGCTTCGTGCCGCCACATCTTCATGGCGGAGAAAGATGAAATCAGCAGCAGGCATCGCAACAAAAGACCGAAAGAGATCTCCAGGGACGAGCTCACTGCCGAAGCTGGCATCGAGAATGACTCGGATCAGGACACCCGCAGGCTGCGGAACTAGAAGCACGCTACGTGCAAGAGGAGATCTGCTGAACGCCAGCAACATGACCTCGACGCTGAGTTTGCAGCAGCAGGAGCTCAGAGCTTCAACACCCCAATCACTAACATCGCTGGTGTGTCGGTTATGCTCGCTGGCAACCCAAATCTAGCCATCCAAACAACTGTGCACATGGCCCAACGCGCATGGCTCCAACTCAACCAACAAGACCTTGCCTCTCGGTCTCGTGCAGACCCCGAGAAGGAGCAAGTGAAAGTCAAGTCAGCAAGACTCCCGAGGACACCCACGTCCTTGACCCGCACCAACCCACGCTCCACAAGGTAGTCGCTCCGTGAGCGGGGGACCTCGCGGACAGCCAAACCAATCAGTTGGCAACAGAAACCGCTGTGAAGAACTCGAGAAGTTGCCAACTGGCGATCTTCGGGAAAAGATCAACGAGGGGCGTGACGCATGCTCTGTTATCAAAGCCCGAAGACAAGAACGCGCCGATGCTGAAGGAACACCATGCAGGATGACAACGACCGCTTCCCCGCATTCACCCAACGGTTTAGCCAGTACAAGTACCCGAAGGGCTTCAAGCCGATCGACATCACCAAGTACGATGGAAAACAAGCCCCCAGCAGTGGCTCAGATGCTACTCCACAGCCATTGAAGTCGCTAGCGGCTCCAACACCATGAAGGTCATCTACTTTCCGATGGCCCTGGTGACCGCACCACTCACATGGCTGGAGAGCCTCAACAAGAACTCCATCGACTCCTGGGACGACCTCAAAGTTGTCTTCACTGACAACTTTCAAGGGGCCATTACCATAGCAGGTACTCGTCATGATTTGTCTTAGTGCAAACAGGAACAGAACGAACTCCTGCGCTCCTACACCCACTGCTTCTTCGATACCCACGCTCCGATTGCAAACATCTCCAAGAAAGATGTAATCGACTGCTTCCACAACAGCCTCACCGACCAACCTCTCTTCCGCGACTTCGGCCGCAAGTATCCCAAGACCGTCGCAGGCCTCCACGACATGATGCAAGCTTGGGCAGACCAGGAGGAGCAGGAGCGTGATCGCTTCTCAAAGTGCAGCAACGACTACAACAACAACAAGCGGAGCAACGACCACCGCAACGACAGAAGCTAGCGAGACTACTTAGGATCTTCCCGGAAGTGCAAGCCAGATGATGCCATCGCGACTTTCGAGCGCCCCCACACGGCAAGAAGTCGGGATCAATGCTAGGGCAGTTCGAGAAGCTCCTGTAGAATCAATGCCCGTGGCACGCACATGCCAAGCACTCGGCGATCGAGTGCAACAACCTCCGAAGAACCTTCAACGCCCTACCTCTTAACAAGAACGACAAGAAGAAGGGCAAGGACAAGGAGGACGATGAACCGGAGGACATGGACAACGGTGTTGAATTCCAGGATGCATCGAAGACCGTCAACATCATCTTTGTCGGCAAATCCAGCTTCGCCTCCAAAAGAGCACAAAAACTGACGCTCTGCGAGATCATGTCTATTGAGCCGACGGTACCATGACCTCTTCAATGGTCGAAGGTCCCCATCTCGTTCTCAAGAGTTGACCAATGGACTAGTTTCTCTGAGCCGGGAAAACTCCCGCTTGTGCTAGATCCAGTGGTGGCCAATGTCAGGCTCACCAAAGTACTGATAGACAGAGGGAGCGGCCTCAACCTCTTCTTCGCGAGTACTTTAAGGAAGATATGTCTGAACATCACCGAGATGCTTACCCCAAGCAAGGCTCCCTTCTATGACATCATACCAGGGAACTCGACTACTCCCCTTGGCACGGTAACTTTCCCGGTCACCTTCGGCACGAGGGAGAACTACCGCACCGAGTACATCAAGTTTGAAGTGGCCGACTTAGAATCCTCGTACCACGCCATCCTAGGAAGACCGACACTGGCCAAATTCATGGTTGTACCCCACTACGTCTATTTGCTTCTCAAAATGCTAGGAAAGAGTGGAGTCCTCACCTTCTGGGCTACCTGAAGAAGTCGTACGACTGCGACCAAGAGGCTGTCGAGTACGCTTCGACTACGCATGTGCCAGATACTTCGGCAGAAGTACTCGCGGCAGTGCAACAACTATCCCAATCCAGGTTGGAGATCCCAACAAAGAAGGCGAACCAGACCAAGCTGCAGCCCGCGGGAGAACTCGCTCTAAGACCATCCAACTGCAAGAAGGCGATTCATCCAAGACAACTCTGATCGGGTCACAGCTCGATGCTAAATAGGAAAACACACTCATCAGCTTCCTTAGGGCCAACTGAGACATATTCGCATGGAAACCAGCGGATATGCTAGGGGTGCCCAGGGAACTTATCAAGCATAGTTTAAATGTAAATCCTAGTGCTACTCCTAAGAAGCAGCGACTTCGTAGATTCTCTCAAGATAAAAGGAAGGCAATCGAAATGGAAATAGCTAAACTACTCGTGGCTGGATTCATCAAAAAGGTATTCCACCTAGAGTGGGTAGCTAATCCTGTCCTTGTAAAAAAGAAGAATAATAATGAATGGGGGATGTGTGCTGATTATACCGATCTCAACAAGCGCCGCCCGAAGGATCACTTTGGGCTACCACGTATTGATCAAGTCATCGACTCTACCGTTGGTTGAGTACTCCTATGCTTCCTTGATTGCTACTTGGGCTACCATCAAATTGCCCTCAAGGAAGAAGGCCAAATCAAGACTGCATTCATCACACCCTTTGGTACATATGCTTACAAGACTATAGATCATGGAAGATCTATACTAATATAGGTCTTCCTGTCCTATCGCCGTGTGAACACCGGAATTTGGTCTTCCGGCCGTGGGCTCTTGGGCTCTGCTGCAGGAGGTGCGGATGCCTCAGAAGTGCCATTCTCCTTCAGCTTCCGCGGTACCCCTGACTTCCACTGAGTTGGAGTACCCTTCGGTGGCCGTTGGTAGGGGCACGGTGCTCGAGCCCTTGTTTTCTGGCTCCTATGCGGCGAGGCAGAGCGTGCCGTCGAACAGGGGCGCGAGGTGTCTCGGCCCCGGTTCGGCCGAACTAGGAGGTCGGCCGAACCAGGGTTGGCCCCCCTTGGCCCCTCATTGCGCACCACGGCAGGTGCTACTGCTAAGGGCGCCACCATGAGTGCATGGACCTGTTCGACCTCCTGCTCGATCATGATTGGAGAATTTGGGCTGTTAGCCGGCGTTGGGGCTACCATTGGGTGGTCAATGGCATCGGAGTTGACGAACGGGACAATCTCCTTGCTAGCCATGGGAATTTCAGGTGGTGCAAATGGGTTTTGGAGGTGAAAGAGACGAAAGTAGATGGAAAGAGGTTGAGAAGGAGAAGGAAGGGTTTTCAATGGAGAAGGAAAGGGGGAGAAACCCTATTTTCTGCCATCGAAAACACTCGAGGCAGCCAGATCTTGGGCTAGGACGTGAGGATGGCCTGGCCTGCCGAAGATGGGCTACTGGGGCTGCCACCTGGTTCGGCCGAACTAGGCTCGGCCTAGCTGGCCTCCTCTCTTCTTTGGACAGCAAAGGGGAGAGTATAAATGGAATATACAAGTGGCTTACCTTAGGTTATGGCCTATAGAGCCTTTAATCGAGTATATAATCGCGTTGAACGAGTTCAATCACATCTATATCTTCATCAATGGCTGTATCATGATCTAAAAATAATTTCAGACGATGGCCATTTACCTTATGGATATTACCTTCGTCATCCTGGATCGTTATGGCTCCATGCGTTGATGTGTCGATGACGCGGTAAGGTCCCATCCACTTGCTTCTCAACTTCCCGTGGCCAAAGAGTTTTACCCTGGAATTGAAAGGTTGCGTGAAGATCTTTGGCTTTAGCCTTTTATCGTGCCATCTCTTGGTTCTCTCTTTATATAATGCGGCACTGTGATAGGCTTTGTCTCTCCACTCTTCCAATTCTAATATCTGCCTCTTCCTGTGCTCTCCTGCTAGATCCAAATCCATGTTCCATCTTCGGATAGCCCAATGTGCTCTATGCTCCAACTCGACGGGTAGATGACACGTCTTTCCATAGACAAGTTGATAGGGTGACATACCAATGGGAGTCTTGTAAGCCGTGCGATATGCCCATAATGCATCCGCTAGCTTAGGCTTCCATTGTTTACCCATCTCATTAACAGTCTTCTGCAGAATATTCTTGATTTGTTTATTCGATATTTCTGCCTGACCACTTGTCTGAGGATGATATGGGGTTGTGATGTTATGCATCATCCCGAGTTCCTTGAGGAAGTTCCGGAAAGCTGCATCGATGAAGTGCGATCCTCCGTCGCTAATTTCCTTCCAGGGTGTCCCAAACCTTGGAAAGATTACCTCTTGAAACATTTTTCAGGCGTGCTTTGCATTAGCAGCCTTGCATGGCATTGCTTCTACCCATTTGGAGACATAATTCACAGCAACCAAGATATACTCACAGCCATGGGACATCGGGAAGGGTCCCATATAGTCAATGCCCCGTACATCAAAAAGCTCCACTTGAAGGTTATATGTGAGAGGCATGGCATCGCGAGTTGAGATTCCTCTGTGTTTCTGGCAACTTGGACACCTTCGAATGAAATCCTTGGTGTCTTCATGCATGGTTGGCTAATAGAAACCACTTTTCCATATTTTCGCTTGAGTGCGAAACACACCATAGTGTCCTCCATATGGTGCGGCATGGCATTTCTCAATAATCTTGATCCCTTCTGCTGTGGGGACACATGTTCGGAGTAATCCATCTGCACAGACTTTGTAGAGATATGGCTCATCCCATAGGTGTCGTCTGCTCTCAAACACTAGCTTCTTCTTTTTCTCCCCCGGTGGCACGTATCCTGAAACCATAAAATTGACAATGTTTGCATACCAGAGGTTCAAAGTTGTTACCTTGAGGAGCATGTCATCCCAGAGGAAGTCATTTATTGGCAGTTCCTGCGTGTTAGTGATATTCATGCGCGATAAATGATCTGCAACCGAATTTTCTACTCTCTTTTCATCTTTAATTAATTTCTAAATCAAACTCCTGGAGTAGAAGGATCCACCTTATGAGCCTTTGTTTCTCATCTTTCTTAGTGAGAAGGTACTTCAAAGCTGCATGGTCAGTGTATATGGTAACCTTTGCACCCACTAAGTAAGATCTGAACTTATCTATAGAAAAGACAACTGCCAGGAGCTCCTTTTCAGTTGTGGCATAGTGAAGCTGGGCTCCTATTAGTGTCTTGCTTGCATAGACGATCACGTTATGCTTCTTGTCCTTAGTTTGCCCAAGTATGTCCCCCACCGCATAATTGCTAGCATCACACATGATCTCAAAGGGAAACTTCCAATCTGGGGGTTGAATGATTGGAGCTGAGATGAGTGCCTCTTTGAGTGTGTGAAAGGCTTTTAGGCACTCATCATCAAATTGGAAAGGGGCATCCTTGTCTAGCAGGTTTGTGATGGGTCTAGCAATATGGGAGAAATTAGCTATGAAGCGCCGGTAGAACCCTGCATGACCTAAGAAGCTTCGAATTCCTTTCACATTGGTGGGTGGCAGAAGTCGTTCAATGACCTCGATTTTTGCTTTGTCCACCTCGATTCTTCTCTCGGAGATAAGATGTCCGAGAATGATGCCCTCACGGACCTTGAAGTGGCATTTTTCCAAATTTAGCACCAGGTCCTTCTCTTGGCATCTCTGCAAGACCCTATCCAAATTCCTAAGGCAATGATCTAAGGTTTACCGTAAACCGAGATGTCTTCCATGAAGACTTCCATATTCTTCGATCATGTCCGAGAAGATGGACATCATCCATCTTTGGAACGAAGCGGGTGCACTACAGAACCCAAACGACATCCATCGGTACGTGTAGGTTCCATAGGGGCATGTGAACGTGGTCTTGCTTTGGTCGCCGAAATGGATTGGGATCTGATGATAACTAGAATAGCCATCAAGGAAACAAATGTAGGAGTGCTTTGCTAAGCTTTCGAGCATCTCATCCATGAAGGGAAGCGGGAAGTGATCCTTCTTTGTAGCCTTGTTGAGCTTTCTGTAGTCGATGCACGGTTCGTTGTGGGATCAACTTGTTCTTGCTATTCTCCACGGCCGTCATACCTCCTTTCTTGGGCACTACCTGTACTGAGCTCACCCACTCACTATACGGGACCGGATAGATGATTCTAGCATGTAGGAGCTTTAGGACCTCCTTCTTCACCACTTCATGCATCTCATTGTTCAACCTGCATTGAGGCTCCTTGGAGGGTGCCATAGCAGGATCAATGGGAATGCGATGAGTGCAAAGAGTAGGACTAATGCCCTTGAGGTCTTGGAGGGTGTATCCAAGAATAGCTTGATGCTTTTCTAAGACAGCGATTAGCTTCGATGTCTCCTCTTCTGAAAGTTTGTCACTGATGATCATGGGAGTTTCTACATCGCTATTTAGGAAGGCGTATCGAAGGCCAGAAGGTAAAGGGTTAAGCTCAACTGGAGGCCGGACTAGAACTTTGAATTCCGTGAACTCTAAGATCTCATTAAAATCTTCCTCTTCTTGAATGAACTCTTCAGCTTCTTGTTCGAGAGCCATTTCTGATGAATCTAGAGGGTTTATGTCCAGCACCTCCTCAATTGGCTTTACTATGGGGGAAACCTCTCCCACTGAATTTACCAATCAAGTGATGGGAACAGAGAGGGTTTCCTTCCCCTATTTGATGTTAAGGGTTCCTGAATTCGGCACATCTGTGAGAAGCTTTTCGATTGGATGGCCGATGAGAATGTCGAAGTTAAGAGCTTCGAACACATGGAAATCTTGATTTACCTTAACATCATTGTGTCATACTGACACTTGCTGTAATACCCCATGATTCAGTACAGAAGAACATGAAGGGCTTCTGAGGGTTCTGCCTGGTGGAGCTAAAGGTATGCCACCTAGGTGGGCGGACGCAAAGTTATAAGACATGACATTGGCTCCAACAGCGGGGTTGTAAAGAGCGTTCACCTCTCGGTCCTTGATGCGGCAGCGAATGACAGAGGAAGGATGACTAATTTGAATGGGAGATGAGGATAATTCTCCTTCTCTTGACCATTCATTGCTCATTATGGTTTTCAACTCCTCAATGGTTTCCAGAACGTCATCCTTCTCGCATGGTTCTAAAGGAGTGACTAGGACTGGTGGTCGCTTCTGGCATAGATACTTCAAGGTGTTGCCAAGATCTTCAAAGAGATTCTCCTCGAATCCATGCTGAAATTCCGAAGGTAGAGGATCCTCTACCTCGGGTGTTTCGGATTCCGGCTCAGGAAAAGATGCGGGAGTTGAATCTGAAGGTTGGGCTTCTACGGCCTTGGATTCAGTTGCCATGGTTTCCTCTTGTGGTACCTCTTTTTCTATCTGAGGTGGTTCTTGGAAGGAGATGAAGGAGGTCCTCTCTAAGATTTTATCGAGGATTTCTCTTCCTTCGGCTGAGGTCTTGTACAAGAATGAACCTCCAGCTGTGTTATCGAGGTACTGTGCATCATTCTTGTTCAGCCCCGCATACAAATGTTGAAGCAACAAATGGTCGGGTAGAGACAAGTTGGGACCGGATTGAGCTAGAAGGGACAATCTGGCCCAAGCTGCACCAAGGGATTCCTCCTTGTTCTGACGGAAAGTCAGAATCTCTGCTCGTAAGGCGAAGATACGGGAGATCAGAAAGTATTTGAGACAAAAGTGATCTCGCAACTTCTTCCAATCCCCGTTTGCAAGTCTTACTTTATATGTGTACCATTGCTTCGCCTCTCCGATGAGAGAAAAGGGAAACAACTTCCACTTAAGAGCTCGTGTGTCATGCCTGGATTTTCAGAAATGAACACACTAGCTCGAATTCACGGAGATGATGGTAAGGATTTTCATCACCCCATCCCGAGAAGGTACTTTCCTGAACTTTGTTCATGAGTCCGAAGGGAATTTTGTAACCAGGTGAAAGGATTGGATCAGAAGATGAGGCTAGTTCACAAAATTCACTCTTGGGTGCGGAGAGTTGAAAAATGGAAAGCTGCTCTATGGATAGCGGGGGTAGAGATAGAATAAAAGGAAAAGAAAAGATACGAGGGCGAACTAGGTTCGAAGAGAAAAAAGCAACCATTTCCAGGCAACGGCGCCAGAAAGAAAGGTGACTATCCTGTGGCTTTACTCGGTTGAGTACGAAGCCCCCAGACGACGTGGGTGTTGACGTTTCCTAGCGTCACAAAAATGAATCTGCAAGCGCACGGATACCGTTGTAGCTTTCACCTAGGAGTATTCCAAGGGTATCGTATCCACTGAGGAACGTGTGTACTTTCTCTACGGTTCAGGATCGTCCAAGGACACCACACCCGCTAGAGGTGACAGTAGAGAGGTTTCCTAAGGCTGGGTTTCAGAGATAAGATAGAACTGTCCTAGCAGCTCACTTTGGGCTACTGGCTGCCCCTAGAATAAGACTGGTGAGCTCCAGTATTGCGGCACTGGGATATACCCGAACGGGGAGGGTTCCGCTGGATAGACAGGGCTGTCACCACATGCTACCTACCTCATCTAACCACGGGATATACCACAACCAATAGGTAAGTCTAGTCTGGACACCACGTCTACACTATCGTTACTACTCTAGCCTATGACCTTGGACTAGAGCACCCACTATAAACTAGTAAACTACTGATCCAGCTAAGCAACTAAAGAGCAGGAACTATAACTTAACTAAGAAACTAAGCACATAAGAAAGTACGAACACTTACTTTTATTGACAAACATCCATTGAGGTACAAGCTGGAGAGGAGTGCCGACAAACCCGACACTTCTCCAAACTCCTCCTTACTCTCTCCCTAACTCTAATCACCTCTAGAGATGAGCCTAAAGCTCATGTACACAAGAGAAACTCCAAGAGGGAGTTGAGAGGGATGTGAAGGTGTGTCTCTCTTAGAAGCACCCCTCTTATATTTATATGGGTGTGTGAGAGGTGCTCCTGCAGTGCAACACGCCGAGGCCTGCCCAAACCGACTTGTAGGACTAATGAGGAGGCGCCACGTGCAGCAGGTAAGGCGGTGGTGGCCTTCCTGGTTCAGCCGACCTACCTGGTTCGGCCGAACCAGGTTGGTCACCAACCGACATCAACTTTGGTCGAGGTGCTGACACGTGGTCCCTAGACTTGCTGGTAAGTGAATGGGCCTTGTGCTATGTCGGTTTTTTGCTCTGGTGGGCCTCTTTTGCTCTTGCAAAGCCATTTGGCGCATTCTGCATTTATGCCTTGAATCTTGTTTGCTGAATTCTTGCATTTTCACCATGTAATTTCTTGCATACAGAAATCGACCAGCTCTCGTGGAACTCGTTAGAAAACATCCTATTCTAGTGTTGATCTTATGATAAATTTTGTTTTTATGCAAGTTTTTGTCATTCAAAAAAGTGGTCCGTATCGAGCGTCAACAAAGGGTTGAATCCGGAGAGTGCACATTTCATGAATGGCACTTCCGAGGGATCAATCATGTACAAGACAATGGCTGAAGTACAAACTATTCTGGAGAAGTTCCCTGACAACATTCAGTACATAGGAGTCTTCTACGATCCACCCGAATTAACTGACCAGCTGTTGATGCAAAAAAAAGCCGTGGGTCGGCCTTCAGTGCCGGCACACGTGAGGACCCGAGAGCCTTTTGCTTTGCTCCTGCGCGGTGTCCAAATCGGCTGCATGGTGGTGCAGGGCATGCCAGTCAATTTGACCTACAACTGACAAGGGACAGGTAAAACGTTAAATTACCGGAACATATCGGCTGGTGTTCCGAATCGTTCCGCCACGGACATCGGCCAAGCGTCAGATGCAGCAACAGATCAATTGGCCAAAGCTCCGACCGATTGTGCAGATAAGGCAATGCCAAGCGGGTTAGCGAAGTCTCGGTAGACAACACCTAGATCCGAACCCGATCGGCCTGGTGATGAGCAACAGGCAAGCTGTGCGTCGGCTGATGGTATTTAGATCTAGGCTGGATAAATTGTGGTAAGAACTAAATAAAAACAAGATTAAACAAATCTAACCCTGTCAAATCTAGCAAATACCGATAACTTGTGATAACAGCCAGAAACAAGCTAGACTAAGCAGATTAATCTAACAAGAACAAGCTAATATGGATAACTTTATGAACAGACCAGACCTAGATCCAATCTGCTCGATAACTTGAACTAATACAGGATAGAGGAAGAAGCGATGCGCCGTCAACCTTGAGCCTATCTACCTCGTTCGACGCAGAACTTACCAGCAAGCCGGAGATCGAAGTCGATGCAGCCCCATGTGCAGGAAAGAACTCGTAAAAGAAAAATCTTCTGCATCTAAGGCGAAGCCACCGAAAAGAGAAAAAAAAGAAAAAGGGTTTGTGTATTGATCATTGGATAGTTTGGTACATGCCCGAGGGCAGCTATTTATAGCCTAAGCTACAAACCCTAGTCGATTACGACGACAACTTTCTTGACAATAAAGAATATAAACCTTCCTAAACAAGAATCTAAAAGATAACTTGCTGACTTAGCTTCGCTAGCGCTTTCCATGCTCCGTCGGCTGCGACGCTCCTTTTGGCCTAAAATGCCCATCATGCTTCATTCTTTGCTCTCGATCCAGCGTCGGCCCAATTTCTATCGGCCTTCTGCCCTACAGATTGACACGTGTCAAAAAACGGTGTCAACACATGCCCCCAACTTCGGAGTAAAATAACATTTTGCTCTGAACATCCTTCTGCCCTTCCTTCGTGTATCCTTTAATTCGCACGGCCGATCCCTCGTTTCTCGTGCCCTCGGCGAGCGTAAAAATCCTTTTTTGCCCTTGGCTTTGATTTGTTTTCACCACAGGTTTGCCTCGAGACGATTCGACTTCCGTCTTTTCATCCGCCACAATATTTTCCATTGACCCCTTTGACCCGAGGCGTTCTGTCCTCCTTGAGCTGACCTATCTAGCTCTCTTGGACCATAAATAGCACTCAATCGGCCTAGCCAACTCTTCAAGACTCCATTGGCCTCACTCTTCCTGCTCCTGCTAGAAAACCCTAGCCTCCCTCTTCATCAGCAATGGCCGGACACAAGCGCGTGGGCGAGGGCCCCTCTGATCTTCCTCCAGCTCTCCGCCGACGAGGGTACGGATATACTCTTGACTCATCCCACATCTTGTCTAGATCTAACTTCCTATTTGGCTTCTTGCTTCTTCTTCAAGGATGACGAAGCTTCCAGCGCCCCACCACGTTCTCCTCCTTCTTCGTCGTCGAACCCTTTCGACGATCTTGACGACGGGACCCGCGATCTGATCCGGGGCCTTCTCCGAGAGAAAGACGAAGTGTGTCACAATTATTCGGAGGAGACCAAGAAAACCAACTGATTGGAGGCTCAATTGGCAACTGCGGAGGATATGGCACTAACTGCACGCGCCCAGCTCATCGCCGCCAACTCCAGGGTAGCAGGTTAGCTTCCCTTCCAGAACTTTTTCCTGAGAATCGTCGATTTCTTTTTCATCTTTGTTTGCCCTTCTCTTCCAGCTCTAGAATCACAGATTCAGGCCCTCCTTGGTGCAGCGTGATGAGGACATCAACACCAACGATACATCCACTCCGACACAAGTACCTATTGCTGGTCCTATTACTCGTACTCGTGCGCATCAACTTAATCATCAGGTGAGTTCAAATCTAAGCTCATATACATCATGTTTAGACCATGGAGACCCGTGTACTCTTGTTTTGCTTAGGAACCAAGGAGGCGACCGAAAGGGAAACGGATTCGCGCAGGCTGGATTCGGACTGCAGAACAGTACCAACTTGTGACGGACACCACGGTCGCATATGAACTCGGATTGGGGCGTTCAAGTACTTCGTGGAAAGCTTATGAAGTCTTCTTTCAAACGGATCCGGCCTCATATCCATATCTGTTACGAGTCGGCCGCAATCGTAAAATTAATACAGAGTCCTTTTCTGCACATGGTGCTGCGTCACCCTGTTTTGGCCCAATGGGCCGTGTATCAAGTTGAGTCCATTACGGACGCGTCCTAGGGTTGGAGTACGACCCCAGCACCCCTGTGGTCATCCTCCCACGTACTTATACCCCTTAGCTACCACCAAGGATGCTTGGGTTTTGTTTAGATCAAGTTTAGCCTTCGCTACTTGCTTGCAAGCGCGCGTGCTGGATCAGCCGCCCGTCTTCTTGTCTTCGGAACCCCACCATTATTGAGATTGCGTGTGAAACCTTCATTTACATCTAGTAAATTCAGTACTTGTCATACTTGTTCTTGCTAGTTCTTCGATTGCTTGCAGGACGAGTGCCCTAGTGGCCGGGTGCCGCGCTCCACAAGATCGCGACAGCCATTGGAGGGGGTGTATCGGTTGCTAAGGCGCAGCTTGGAAGGCTGTAGTCGGGCCGTGAACGTTGCCTCCTTCGACCAATCGAGTTATCCACGCCTCTCATCGAAAGATCGGGAATCAAACCCTAGCGGGTCGCCATTACAGTGGCCACCGCAACAGAAGCGGTGAATGCTCGAGGGGACACCGTTGCTGCCCGTTTGCAGGACATCCCTAATCGGGTGTAGGAGGTCGCCGGTCACGAAGTCCATCATGGTGCCGCCATTGCGCTTGCCATGGTGCAGACCCTGTCCAGGAACGATCTTCGGACCCTGCAGCCAATCTTCCCGGAAGGCGAGGGACGGGAAGAATTTGAAGACCTCGTTGACGGCTTAGGTGTAGTTGCTTCCGGCATTAGCGAGGAAGTTAGCCTAGGCGCTGTAATCGGCAATGTTTTCGCCGATGAATAAATGTAGTGATCAATGAAACAGCCTAATCTGTAGATCGGCTTTTGTAAATACTCTTTCAAGCAGATGAACTCGTCTTCCTCCCGAGTTGTTCAATCAGTGCTCTTGCTTGATTATAATTCTATCGACCGTATGGCTCCGAAAAACAAAAGCCCCAAGTACTTCATGATCATCTGCCGTGAAATAATGCACAATCTGAAATCCAACATCAGCCTTCCTTGGCAATAATAATCTTTCTATGTTGCCAAAATCATGATGTGACATAGTCTTTAAATCCATGATGCCCAAAAACTAACCATATCTTCCAATAATAGTTTTGTCAATTTCAACCAGCCACGACGATCTCCAAATATAACCGATAAAGAATCATCTGTCTCATATATTCTTCCTTAACAACCAAAATAATATTTAGTTGTATATTTTTGCACTAAGGGCGATACGTATCGTATCGGCCATATGAGCCTGATCGACATGATCGGATTTTACAAGACTAGTTCATCGGCCAGAAATTCTTTGCGTCGCTTTTCTTCAGCCGATGGGATGCTTGTTGAGATTTCTTCATGGAGCAGAGATCTTCGAGCCGTCTTCTGGAACCGGATTAAGACCAAAATCTTCCATCTTCAAGAAGTCTCCTTCCCATACTTTGCCTGATATGCTCTCCATGTTGTCGAAACCCCAGACTGGTGGATCGGCTGATGCAATGCTCAGGGATAAATCTGCTTGCACCACTTCGACTGAATCATTCTCTAGCCACTGAATAAGGCATTGATGCATTGTGGATGGAATGCAGCAGTTGGCATGAATCCAGTCTCTTCCTAGGAGCAGATTATATGATCCCTTGCCATCCATGACAAAGAACGTGGTAGGCAAGGTCTTGCTTCCAATCGTTAATTCTACGGTAATTGCCCCCCGAGCAGACGATGTATCACCCTCGTAGCTCTTAAGAACAATGTCAGTTCCCGTCATGTCTTCCTCGCCATAGCCAAGCTTCCGAAGGACGATGTATGGCATGACATTGACAGCGTCCTCTCCATCAACCAACATTTTAGTGACCGACCTGCCATCAACATGCCCGTTCATGTACAAAGGACTCAGATGCCTCCGCTCCTTCTCGTCTGGCTTCTCGAATGATGCTTGGAATTGATCCAGTGCAAGCTCTGCCACTTCTACCTCGTCATTGCCATGAAGTGGTACCTTGAATTCCATGGGCAGAACAAAAACCATATTGACCGATGCTGACGGTGTAGTTTCGTCGATCTTTACGCGCCACACTTGCGATTTGATTGTCTTCTTCTTGTAGGTACGTGCTTCTTCTTGTTCCCGATGACGGAGCCTTTGAACCCTCCTCTTCCGAGAGCGAGTCAACCCTTGAATGCACCAATCCGGGTAGTCTTCTGGACATACCTGTAGCTGTCATGACGTTCAAGCGACCGATCCAAAGGTGCTTCATCAGGTACACTGTAACTTGTTCTTCAATTGTCGCTTGCTTAGGGATATGTGGTCCCAGTCGATCATGAACAGAGACACGATTGTGCTTGCATTTGACAGTTGACTGCTGATGGTTGTCTTCATAGCGCTGCCTCTTGAAGTTATATTGGCCTTCCAGCACCCCATTGCATTCGGGACAATCATCAGCCGATGGCAATCGCAAACCCTCGTTCAAGCAGAATGCAAAGAACGGACATCGCCAGTGTTCTTCATCACGCCTGTCTTTTTCTACTTGTTGGCATTTCTCTCTTTCTTGCTGGCATCGATATTTGTTCAGGACCATCTGAGACGTGACAACTCTGCGTGGCCTCCTGAAACTCCCACCTTGTTCATATCGGCCTTGGTTCCCCTACCGTTGGCCGAAACACGAGTCTTCGGATTTTCAGTATCATAATTAGTATGATTAGAAAGTGATACCTTTGCATTTCTGTCGACTTCCTGGGTTCCTATGTCAACTGCGCTGGCTGGGAAGGGGTGCTCATCAATCTTCATCGGCCTGTCGAACTGGATCCTTCCTTGCTCGATGGCCGTCTGGATCTCCTTCCTGAACGTCTTGCAGTCGTTAGTATTATGAGTGACAGAATGATGCCACTTACAATACCTGCGGCCCTTTATTTTGTTGGCCGATGGGATCACATGGTTGGAGGGCAACTTGAACTGACCCTCTTGCAGTAGCAGATCAAAGATCCTGTCGGCCTTTGTGATGTCGAACCCATAGCTTTCGACTTCCTTCTTTGCGAACGAGCATGAGATCGGCTTCTTAGTATTGACCCATTCAGCAACGCTGATTTCAGCTTCACTTTCTGATTAAGAAGAATCCCCAACATAGTTGACCTTCTTCTGGAACATGTTCTTCCTGGCGTCGTGGGCTCGAACATCAACATTAGCCAGCCTAGATGCTAGATGGCTCAGGCTTTCGAACTCCTGGGATGAGAACTTCTCCCTGACGTGCGATAGGAGGTCCTGAAAGGCCAATTCAGCTAACTGGCTATCGCTGAGAGACAGATTGAAGCAACGACTTCTGATGTCCCTGAATCTTTGAATGTAGTCTCGGACAAGTTCGTCATTCCTCTATCGCACCGTAGTCAAGTTGGTGATCTTCATCTCTTGTACCCCTGTGAAGAAGTACTTGTAGAACTGCTTCTCGAGATCGGCCCAAGTGATTAAGGAGTTAGCTGGCAATGATGCAAACTAGGCAAAGGCCGATCTAGAGAGAGATAGTGGGAACAGGCGGATCTTCAAGGCATCTGTCGCTGTGGCTTCCCCGCATTGTACCAGAAACCTGCTGACATGCTCAACAGTCGACATGCTGCCCTGTCCAGAGAATTTGGTGAAGTCTGGCAACTTGTACCGATGAGGCACTGGAATCTGATCGTAGGCTTCTGGGTAAGGCTTCCTATACATGAATGCAGGCTCCTTTGGCTTGAAGCCGAACTGATTCTTCATCACATCGGTATTTTGCTGGCCCAATCAACTTCAGCCTGCTGCACCATGGGGTTTGGCATCTAAAAGCTTGTTTCTTGGAGGGCCCTTTGGATTTTGGGACTCGTTGGCTGTCCCACAGTATGACCTATCGGCTGAAAAGCTGATGCATCTGCGCGATGCCCCCCAGTCTGGGTCTGTGCCGGTGGAGTCTGTGGTGGATGCTGAATTATCGGAGCAGACGGCAGCAACGGCAGTGTTGCAGTAGGGAAGTTCACTATGTTGCTACTTTGTCCGAACATCTGTGGATAGATGTACGGCCAAAATTCCATTGGTATGCCCAACGTAGAAGGTACAAATCCGGTTGGAGTGTTGAATATGCCTCTATTTGGTGTTGATGTGTTCATCGCAGGATTGGCAGCGAATGCCATCGTCGATGGCGATGAAGCGTGTGCTGTCGAAGGTCCTGGGTGCCTGAACACGTAAGGCGATAAGCTTGTTCCAGCGCCAGCCAGCACACTTGTTGTATTGGGCAGAGCACCATCGGCCATCATTGCTGATATTGTGACACCAGCTGCGGCCGATGATCCCTCATTGGAGTATGATGGTCTTGTGTTACCTCCTTGAGTGCCCTCTGCTAGGACATTCTTGGCAGTGTCCTTGATGGTCTCGATCAGAACCCCCGACTGATTAATCAGTACGTGACTTATGGACTGATCGAACATCTCCTTGAACTTGGCCGAGTCTTGAGTGATGGAGATGCCCCCCGGCCCTGGTAGCGGCTGCTTCTATATTGCCTGTCCTCTTCTGATCAAGGTGAACGACCTGAGGCAGGCGTCTTGAGACTGCTTCATAGCTTCTTCGACCAGCCGCTTCTGATCTTCGTTAAGATCTTCCATGGTAGGATGAGAGATCTCATCATCATCCGCCCCGTTGTTCCCACTCATCGTGGTGTCATTGTCGTGTCCCACCAGGCGTGCTAAAAGCGTGTTGACGCAAAAAAAGTCGTGGGTCGGCCTTCAGCGCCGGCACACGCGAGAACCTGGGAGCCTCTTACTTCGCTCATGCGAGGTGTCCAAACTTGCTGCGTGGTGGTGCAGAGCGTGCCAGTCAATTTGACCTACAATTGACAAGGGATAGGTAAAATGTTAAATTACCGGAACGTATCGGCTGGTGTTCCAAATCATTCCGCCACGGGCATCAGACGCTATAGATCAATTGGCCAAAGCTCCGGCCGATTGTGCAGATAAGGCAGCACCAAGCGGGTTTGCGAAGCCTCGGTAGACAGCACCTAGATCCGAACTCGATCGGCCTGGCGATGAGGAACAGACAAGCTGTGCGTCGGCCGATGGTATTTAGATCTAGGCTGGATAAATTGTGGTAAGAACTAAATAAAAACAAGATTAAACGAATCTAACCCTGTCAAATCTAGCAAATACCGATAACTTGTGATAATAGCAAGAAACAAGCTAGACTAAGCAGATTAATCTAACAAGAATAAGCTGATATCGATAACTTGGTGAACAGACCAAACCTAGATCCAATCTGCTCGATAACTTGAACTAATACAAGATCGAGGAAGAAGCGATGCGCCGTCAACCTTGAGCCTATCTGCCTTGTTCGACGCAGAACTTACCATTAAGCCGGAGATCGAAGTCGATGCAGCCCCACGTGCAGGAAAGAACTCGTAAAAGAAAAATCTACTGCAACTAAGGCGAAGCCGCTGAAAAGAGAAGAAAAAGGAAAAAGGGTTTGTGTATTGATCATTGGATTGTTTGGTACATGCCCGAGGGCAGCTATTTATAGCCTAAGCTACAAACCCTAGTCGATTATGATGTAGAACTTTCTTGACAACAAAGAAAATAATCCTTCCTAAACAAGAATCTAAAAGATAACTTGCTGACGTAGCTTCGCCAGCTCTTTCCATGCTCTGTCGGCTGCGACGCTCCTTTTCGCCCAAAAAGCCCGTCATGCTTCATTCTTTGCTCTCGATCCAGCGTCAGCCTAATTTCTATCAGCCTTTTGCCCTACAGATTAACACGTGTCAAAAAATGGTATCAAGACCAGCCCAAGGAGAAGCAACAAGTACACATCACATCAGCTCCATCCTCTCCACCTCTACCATACATAGAGGAAATCACCAAACCACCCATGTCGCCAGATCATGAGCCACCCATTGAAGACATGCCTAAGTTCATCCCTGATCTCTTCACACAAGAAGAGTATATAACTCCGCAACATATCAAACTTGCCAAAGTGGTATAAGTGTGACACCCTAGGTGTCAAAATGACAAAAATCAGGTCATCACAACTAAGAAAAACTTAAATAAATACCTCATGTTCTAGTTGCAACTATATGTAGACATGTGGATATGTGTATGTGCATGTGTGAATGTCCTTTAACAAGCAACTCTATATAACTTTTGATTTAATACAAATATGCCTATGAAATTGATTTGACATGTGACTCTTACCATGACCAATGCAGATTTGAAACAAATATCCGATGTAATTCATATATGTAGATGTATGTGTACAAGTAGAGGGTAATTCTATAAACCTTCATAAGCAACTCCATATGTCTAGCCAAATGCATCCACATGTACAGCTTGATAAGATCTACAAAACAATAGTTAACATCGTGACCAAAATTTAAATTATTACACATGGAATGACGTGTCCTTTAATTTTGCTGTTTTTGAATATTTAAATTATCTTGCTAACCATATCTCAAATAAATTTGTGCCTGAAACAAAAGTTGGAGCTCTTTTAATTTACTACAACTTTTATATTGACAGTTTTTCAAGTTCTTTTGCAAATTTTGGAGAAACATCAAATTTTCAAACAGCTGCCCTCTCTTTTCTTTTTTTCTCTTTTCTCTCTCCTTTACTCTTTCTCCCTCCCCTGCTGCACGCTCAGCAGGCATGGCCGCCGGTCAGGTGGCCGGCGATTCCTTAGCGCCAAGCCGAGCCAAGCCAATGGCTGGCCGCGCCCCTGCAGCACGCTTCCCTCCCCCACGCTGCGAACCTGCCCAGCGCGCGCGCCACGCGCAAGATGGCTAGTCGCGCCTCTGCTCGCCGCCCACGGCGGCCAATGCCGTGCCGACCCTCCTCAGCGCTCTGCCCCCAGCTGTGCTGCGCCCAGCCGCCTCGTCCCTCCCTTCTGCAGCCCATAAAAGGCGAGGCCGAGCCCGCGCGCCCAAACCACCGGAGCGCCGCCGCCCACTGCCATTGCCGCCGGTGTGAGGAGCTCGCCGTGGAGCTCCTCCCTCCGGCCCTCCTTCGCTGAACCAAGCCCCGGAATGGATCCCCCACGTCCCACCAAAGCTCCCCGGCCAAGCCCCACTACGGCACATCGCTGGAGCTCGCCGGAACATTGCCTGCACCGCCGCCGTGCCCCTGTCCGCACCGGCGAGCCACCTCCGGCCACCAAAACCCCGACCAAGACCCTCCCCAGGTAGCCCTCGACGCCCTGAAGCTCCCCCACCCCTTTCCCCTCGCCTCCGGCGAGCCTAGTTGCCGGAATCCGGCCGCCAGACCCCTCCCCCACCATGATTCACGGCCAGGGGTGACATTGCAACGATTGAACTCTTTCCAAGGGGTTTTCAGCTAAAGCTAGGGACCTATCTGCGAGATCTCATTTTAACTTTTGCTTTTAAAAGGCTGTCACTTGTAAAACCCACAAAAAACCATAGAGAAATCAAAATGGTAAATAAGGACTGTTTTTTCTGTAGAAATGAATTTATACTGATAGTGTTTTAATGCTAGTGGTATTTGTCTTTTTTCATAACTGATGTTTAGAACATTGAAATGATATAAATATTTTATGGTAGCTTGTACGTATCAAGCAAATGCTGGTGTAAAAATCTCAAGTCCAGTGCTGATCCCTAGAATTAGTTCTTGTTAAATCTTGATTGGAGCAATAAATTGGTAGATGCACTTGTTCATGATGTTGTACAGTAGATCTGCATGTGAAAATTTTGCCATAGGTTCTATTTGCCACAAGACTGCTATGGTAAAAATTGGAGGCACATTGTTACTGGTTATCATACTCTTTTGATTTTATCCATGTATAGGTGCACTAAATAAAAATAAATAGTTTCTATACTTAGAAGATCATGATATTTTTATCAGAGGAAATACCTGAGTAGTTGAACATACTAGATAAAATTGGGATACGGAAGCTTAGCAGATCAGCCAATAAAAATCTATCTTGCTTAGTGTAGATACATTTTGCTATTTTTGCTATGTTTTGTGTACTACTCAGTAAAATATGAAAAATGTACAGTAGGTTCAATATATGATAAGAATCAGTGTGTAAAAGTTTGTGCACCAGTGCTTATATATTTTGTTTTGTATAAATAGAACTATGTTCTAGTAGTAACTGTGTGTTTTATTTTTCATGTTTAATCTGCTACATAAAATTGGCTAAAATTTTTACAGTGGGATTGTAGCTAAGAAGTGTGCTCTGCATAAAATTTTAAAGAACAGAACCTATGTCTAGCTCTAGTTAATGAGTGTCACTTTAATTGCCTTGTGTTGTTAGTGAAAAAGAAAAATGACAGCATGTAATGACTTATGAAAAACACCTCCTTTCATCGTGAAATAAATAAGTTTAGTTTATACTCAATAAATGATTGCCCATGTAGTGTTAGTAAAGTTCTTTCATAAATATAACTTGAAGTTTTGTTGTTTACAACTTTATAGTAAAATGTTTTATTTAAATAACTCATCAACACCACTCATGCATATGCATTTCATATAGATACGCCTAATCTCGCTGACAGAACGTACGAGCTGGTGCCCGAGTTTGAGAGTGAGCAGCGTGAAGCACAAGTTAATCTAACTGAAGTTGTTGAAGACCCGAACTAAAGTTCGGAGGAGCCCAAGGCTAGCTTAGCTCAGGAAGGCAAGCCCCGGAGCATGAATCCCCTTACTTTCAATTTATATGCAACTTATGTTTCTATCTACTTGTGCATTAAGTTCATGGGAGTTGAATGAAAACTTAGTCGCATGATCTTAGGTTTCTATGCTCTGAACACTAGATGTAAGGTTCGATAGAATGCTATGCTAATAGGACTCCGATAAAAGTCGAGTGATTTCCTGTCACTCACGAGAATATAGAAGTTGAATGTTTACTACATGCTGCAATCATAAGGTCAACGGACAGGGCTATGGTGCATTGTTCATGTTGATGATTGAGGCTCCGTCTGTTTAGTGAAAAATGCTAAGGCCGCAGTGTGTGGTAGTGGTGGTTAAGCGTTTGAACGTACTAACCACATGCCAAGAATATGGTAATCGGTAAACTTAAGTACCTAATTGGACCGGCAAGTGGACAGCACCCTCACCCTCCTAAGTTTGGTTCCATGCGCGCACATTTGGGTGCAGAGCTAGGCTCTGTAGTCACAGAAGGTGGCCCTGATCCAAAACCCGCGAAGAAAGGGGAAAGGTTACACGTGTGACTCTGGAAGTAACCACGTGACGTGTGTTTAGGTTGGCCTTGCAAGGTTAAGAAATTCGAGTCGAATCGTCCGTTTCTTGCGGTATTGAGACTCCTTGACCCTTTTACTACATAGAGTAAGAAGAGGAACAATGATGTTGATTAATTTTGTTGGATGCAAATTAAATTCTTTCACCATGTATGATATTGGATAGTTGCTTACCTAGAATGGTTAAAGAAACTAGAACTTGGAGCTAAAATTTGAAAGTAAGGACCTACTTGTAGATGCTTTTCGGCAAAACAAACCCCTCAAGCCAAAAGTCTTGCATGTTTAGGAGTCGGCTAAGTATATTCCACTAGTCAGGTAAGCCTTGCTGAGTATTAGTATACTCAGCCTTGCTTGTGACTTTGTTTTCAGGTGAGTCTTTTGAGGACATGGATGTTAGTTTGACTTGGCTGTGTACTCTTCCTCCTGGTTTGTCGGTGGAATGGGATGCGTCCCCGGCCAATGATGATAATGCCGAGTGATATCTTGTACGAGCTTTATCGAGACATCTTGTATCGTCGAGTAGAGCTATCGTTTATTTTTCCGCAGTAATAAACTCTGAAGAACTCTTTTACTTTTGAACTCTGAAGTATTTTGTTTTTACAATTTCGAACTTGGTCTGTAATAATAAATTTATGTTGAACCTTGTGATTTAAAACTTGTGGAATGTTGTAATATCTGGGCTCACCTTCGTGTGAGTATTTTGTATTTGTTATTTCGATCGGAAAACCAGTGGTTGTATCGGGAGGTTACCCGACAGACCAATGAATTACTCCGTTTGAAGTGCGAGTTAGCCCTAATTGCCCTCGTGGCGATGGTTAGCGTACTTGAATCGGATTAATTCAGGTGGTTCTGCCACAATAAGTGCATATGCTCAAGATCTGAGGCGTTCATTCCTGAAGCCACATCACAGATTGAGGGCCTTACTGCGGTTATGAGCAAGGAATGGACAGAGGAAGTGGAATCAAGCAGTAGCATCATTCGGATCTACCAAGATTTCAGAATACTCATCTAAGCTATTAGGGATGCTACACCAAGAGAAGTTCCTTACGACCCGAAGGTTGGGGCGATTGTGATGTCCAAAACAATGGCATATCACATTTCACCTGAAGAACCCCTGACTTTCTCGCATAAGCACCTCAAGTGGATCGATGGCCAGATAGTGGAAAGTACAGGAATCCTCCGAGTTACGCCTCTGAAGATGGGATGTAACAAGTTATTCTTGGATTTTCACATCTTCGATATCCCCGAAGGTGAAGAGTTCATCTTGATTGGGCAGCCAATAGAGCCACTTGTCAACCCAAATGGAGACAATGCAAGCCTCGAGGTTAAGGTTAGTAAAGATAGAATCCCGGTCAGCCTAGTGCGTTCATTCAACACTATTGCAGAAGCTAGGCCGGAGCAAGACCCAGTGGAGGAATCAGTAAACATCATTCAAGAAGGGATAACTCAACCCATTATTGGAGAAGATGTCATTCACTTCAATGGCGGATGTGTATTGCTTACCGGATGCTCAACAAGGCTCGGAAAGATCACTTTCCTATCCCCTTCATTGATGAGATCAGCGTTCTTAAGGTGTTGAGGCGAGGTGTGCCGCCCTACCCACACCTCAATGCCTAGGCGACGCCATACTCATGCAATTAATGGCACATAACACAGAAAACAAATGAGAAAAGAAAGAAGGAAAGGGAGAAAAGGGCAAGGAGGAGGTAAGGCCCATCCCACCAACAAGCCCATGACCACCTTATCTCCATTTAGCCCATTCTCTCACGAACCCTACGCCAAACTGCCACCGCATCATTCCCAGCACAGCCGCCGCTCTCTCTTCCTCTCTCGTAGCAGTGCTGCCACCTCCTCTCTTTCCACCGCACATCCTCTCCTCCCTTCCGCCAGCGCTCCCCTACAGATTGACTCCAGCCACAGCTCTGACCCGTGCAGCAACGAAGCCCGTGCCGCCCCTCTTCAAGTCCTTGCACCTCCCCAATTTCTCGGGGGGGGGGGGGGGGGGGGGGAGATCTCGCTGGCGCCGGTGCCATTATTGGCGGCGTCTTCACTATGATAGGTGTTCCCAGCAACGGTGCCAGAAATGTCGTGTGGTATTTCTTACGTTACAGAGGGATCCGCAAACTCACAGAATACCGTTGTAGCATTTTACCTGTAAGTACGGGGTCATATTTATTTTTCCGTAGGGAAGGCGGCGGTTATTGGAATAGATAAGTTGGTTGATTAGTTCTAACATGGATATTAATTTGATTAGTTCTAACATGGATATTGATTTGATTAGTTCTAATATGGATAGAGAGGTAGTGTGACACACAAGTTACTCAACCTCTAACTCTATGCAAAGCCTACAGGAAGGGAGAAAGGAAGAAGAAACCTAATATAGGGTCTTATGTACTTCTATCTAAGCATACAGTTTATACTATGCACTCATAAACATAGGCATGATTAGGATCAGGCTCTAGGCTCCCAGGCACTACCGGGAGAACCGCACAAGACTTGTAGAGGAGCCACCAATCTACTCGGCTATTTTATGTACCTCCTACAACTACTACACAAACGAGAAGGGTTACGCTGGACGGACAGGGCTGTCACCACCTGCCGCCTACCTCATCTAACCATGGTATAGATCCGCATCCAGCAACACTAATTAACTCAGACACCACATCTGCGCTAATGAGCGATACTCTAATGCCCCGCGTGTCGGTGTTTTACTGCCAAGCCCACCGAGGGATACCCCTGAGGTGGTAGGTTGTAGGTAGGGTGTCGCCAAGATCAGGAACTCGAAGGTACAAGGAACACAAAGGTTTAGACAGGTTCGGTCCATCGAGAGCGTAATACCCTACGTCCTGTGTGGTTTGTATTGCCTTGATGGTTATGAGATGTTTTGGAGGGGTCCCTGCCCACCCTTATATAGTCTGGGGGGACAGGGTTATATGGAAGTCCTAGCCGGAGACGGTCGGAGGAGTCCTACCTAAGTACTTCTCGGATAGTTTCCTTACGTCCGACTAGTTCTAGCTCTATACGACTAGATACCATGAGGATAAGGTATGGCCCATGCGCCATCCCTTACTACAAGAATATGTATGCCAAGTGTGCAGTTCTGCTGCCCCGGGTCTGACAATCCCCCGAGCTCTTCGTAGCCGAGTACTGCAGCCTTCCGAATACTTCTGGAAGGTGTCTTCAGGTCCCTGCTGAGTCCCCTTGAGAAGGTGTCTTTCGAGTGCTTTCTTGGCTGCATTAAGGCTGTGAGGTGCTCAAGCCCCGAGTAGGTTTCAAGTCTTCTTTTATATGGGGTGTGATGAACTCGCACTCCATATGGAGTATTCCCCCCCCCCCCCCCGAGCCTTAGGTTGAATCGAAGAATCAGGATGAGGGTCAAAATAGTCTTGAATCTTCCGTCTGTATCTTCCAAGAATTTTTGAAAAATATGCAGTTGATGACACGTACCCCGCAGCCCCCGAGCCTCTGATCCAAATTCCATGGTTTGGAAAAAAGGATCTAAAGAGTCGTGGTATGGAATGTGTGTTTGTAGAATCAATCTGATGATTTTTCAGGTTAATTGTTTTTTAAATTTGAATAGCCCAAAATCTCGGGAGCCTATCCTTGAGAAAATGGCTAGTTCAAATAACTTCCTCAAGAAACCCTGAAAAACCGCTCAAATTGAAACATTATCCCGAGAAAGTCGCTTCAACTTCCAACGGAAAAATGGGTGTCGCTGGCTATAAATAACCCCACGGTAACCCTTAGGTTTTTCACCTCAGTTGCTACCGTTTTCACCATAGTAAAAAAATAGATCCGCTCTGGCAAGAATCCTAGCCACCACCGCCACGCCCAAATCGACCACTCCGCATCCAGATTGAAAGCCAAGAGTAGCCTAAATCACCGCTCTCAATCTCCCTCTTCACCCTAGTGAGCTCCCTAGGGCATGCGCACAAAAGTGCTGGTAACTTTCTGTCCCAAGATGCCAAGGAAGTGCACCGCCGGCTGAGGGAAGAAGAGGGGCAGTGAGGGCCGTGATGAGTTGTCGCCACCAGCGAAGGTCGCCAAGACGGCGGCGGATGGCGAGTGGAGGGCCTCGGCTTACGGGAGAAGGACCTTCTCGGGCTTGTCACAGATCGGCTCCTTCAGGAGAAGGATGTGGTGCAGTGGTGCCCCGCCGGAGTCGACATAGCTCCATGGGAGCTCACGGGTGAGACAATCTTGTTTGCCCCCTTTGTTGAATGTGTTCCGTGGCATTCTTAGTTTTTACAAAATCAAGCTCTACCACCCTGGGCAGCGGGACTGCACACTTGGTGTACATATTCTATAATAAGGGATGGAGCATGGGTCATACCCTATCCACGTTGTAACTAGTCGTGTAGTGTTAGGACTAGTCGAACGTAAGGAAACTATCCGAGTA
Source organism: Panicum miliaceum (assembly GCA_032594955.1). Classification (NCBI taxonomy): domain Eukaryota; kingdom Viridiplantae; phylum Streptophyta; class Magnoliopsida; order Poales; family Poaceae; genus Panicum; species Panicum miliaceum. Next base: position 33,208,541 of record CM064058.1, on the reverse strand, counting down.
ACCCTATCCCCTCCATACTATATAAGGGCGGGAAGGGACCCCTCCAAAACACATCAATCTTAAAGGCAATACAAACCACACAAGACGTAGGGTATTACGCTCTCGGCGGCCTGAACCTGTCTAAACCTTTGTGTTCCTGCACCTTCGAGTTCCTGATCTCGGTGACACCCTACCTACAACCTACCACCTCGGGGGTATCCCTCTATGGGCTTAGCGGTAAAACACTAACAGCTGGCTGTTCACTGTCCTTAAGTTACAAATCCGACCGTCAACCTCTGCCGCATTCAAGCTAAATAACCACCAAAAGCTTAGAGATAGGAGTTTAACTCTAACCATTTCCACAAGCTTTGGTAAGTTATGATTTGCAGGCACCCACAAGTAAAACACAAAGGAAAACACAAGTGAACGTGGAAGAAACACACAGAAGATCCCATCCCGCGTTTCACTTACAAAAAGGGCCCACTTGGCAGAGCAAACCGACGTAACTCTATAGGAAATCTTGAGAACCAAGCAAGGGGTCCACCTAATAGTCTCCCAAAGGAAGGAGGGCCTGGGGGAGTGCCATCTGGGGTCGGCCAACCCCGGATGGGCTCCCGTCCAGGTGCCCTTTGGCGGGAGATTCGTCCTTATCTTCTTGATCACGGGGGCTAAGGTTTCTATACTTGAGAATGGCAGGAACCGACCTATCCAAGCTATAGAAGGAGGAGAGGAGACCCCCCACAACACACACCATTTGGGAGAAGAGAAGAAGAGAGGGGGATTCCACCTTTAGAGCTACTTTGTAGAGTAGGATAGGGAGTGTGTGAGGAGAGCCGGAGTTGTTGGCCTCCCTCTATTTGTACCTCGATGGATACGAGCCTCTTTTGAGTAAGTATTCAGATTCATCTACGGTGATGAGTTCTTATTAAGGTTAAGCTTTTGTTATCATTCTCTTGCGGGTTCATCGTTCATCCTCGGACCTTTGCTTCTAGCCTAAAGACTTGAGTCTTAAGATGGAGTCTGGCCGGGGTTAGAAGTAGTGATCGATAGCGCAGACGTGGTGTCTAGGCTTGAAGTCACCTTTGTTTGCTACCCTTCCCTATGGTCTGAGAGGTAGGCGGCAGGTGGTGATAGCCCTATCCATCCTTCGTAGTCCTCCACGTTTGAGTTGGGCGTAGAGCTAATAGCCGGATACACTTGGCAAACCAGGTGTAAGCCAGTGCCCGAAGCAAGCGAGTGAGAGCTGGGTATATCTCTGTTAAGTATTTCTATCCTTAGTCAACCACACTACCCAGGGCCATCCTATCTTCTTCCTTACCTTGGGTCAACTAGCTAGAAGACCACCTCCATTCCTTGAGAAATATACGATACCCTAAATTCTCTCCGGGTGAAGTGCTACAACGGTATCTCCATGCGCTTGCGTTTCTTATCTGTAAACGTTAAGAAATACCAACACTGGCGCACCAGGTAGGGGTGTTCATCGAGCATCCACCGGAGAACATGATGGCTTCCTTCAAATTTGCCAGCACCGTGCTCGACAAGGGCACAACTTTCATCTTCGGCTCCTGGATCTACGTCGCCAACGGCTCAGGTGGCTTCAACAGCCATCTAACCAACTCCATGGAGCCCGAAGCATGGAGCTGTTCAAGCGGACTTGACGAGTTCATCGACAACCTCGATGAGATGCATCCGTATCTCACCATGGAGATCGAGGAGAGTTCTGTCCCCGACACATTTTTGACTCGTGTCCCAACACGACTTTCCAGGTTGGGTCTGACCCGATCCGAGGAAGGGCGTACCCGATTCCCCTTCGGACTACGCAACACGGCTTCTACTTACACGGAGGCCCTACGATCTAAGTCCCTCACTGACTTGGAGAAGGATTTAGATCTCTTGCTTAAGCTCAGAGATGAGGACGCCACCGCTAGTCAGGAGGCTCCCATTTTCGACTCCTACTCGGACTCAGATGATGAACCCGATTCTTCTACGGTTAGTCATCTGGGTCTGAGCATTACGACCACCAAGCAGGGTAGATTCGTGTACTGGAAGGGCATGGAGCCTTCCGAACTACTCGATCATGATGCCCGCCTGGTAGCCACAATCCATGAACTGCCTTTTCAAAAAGGCAGACCACTTTCTCCCATCCAGGAGGAAGGAACTGGCTCCGCAGCTTCGTCTGTCCTCGTCACCACCAACTACTCTGGCGACTACTCGCCAGAACATGAAGTTTACATGGCTTCGCTTGACGACCTAGGTGACAATGAACTGGGCATTGAGTTCAATAACAAACTCGAAGATGAAGTTTCTACCAACCAAGATACCGCTAACGCCCCTCAGGATGAGACTTAGGAGCAAAGGCGGACGCGAAAATGGAAGAACGCTAGGCGAAACAAGCGTAGGCGCAACACTCAGGAGCGCGCTCGCAATCCGCATTGGTGAAGAAACCTACATTGGGAGTTTGAAGTAGCAGCTGACGAAGAATTTGTCACCCCCATGGGTAACATCTACAAAGCTTCCCTCCTCCTGCAACAAATCCCACAAAAAGATGCAACTCAGCGGTTCATGCGGCTTGTCAAGTTTCGCGGTCCAATTAGACAAGATGGACCCACTGAAATCTGTCCAACATACGTGTTCCAGATCGGAACGTCATGACAGCTCGTTACCCACGGCTAGTCGTACTACCGGTGGTCGCATCAACCCTCGCAACCGACATGCCGAGCATGAGGTGCACCAAAACCAGCAGACCCCAAGATCTAGAGGTGGAGGACAACCCACGGGAGGCCAAGTTTGGCGGAACCACCTGAATTAATCCAGCTCAAGCGCGCTAACCATCACCACGAGGGCAATCAGGGCTAACTCGCACTTCAAACGGAATAATCCATTAGTCTGTCGGGTAACCTCCCGATACAACCACGGTTTTTGCCGATCGAAACCACACATACACGTACTCACACGAAGGTGAGCCCAGAGGATACAACATTCCACAAATTTTATATCATAGGTTCATCATAAATTATTATTACAACTGAGTTCAAATTCGTAAAACAAGGTAATTCAGAGTCAAAATAATTGAGTTCTTCAGAGTTCAATGGAGCGAAAAAAAATAACGATAAACTACTCGACGAAACATGATGTCTCGATGAAGCCCGTACGAGACATCACTCGGCATTATCGCCGTTGGCCGGGGCCGCATCCCATTCCACCGACCAACCAGGAGGAAGAGTACACGGTCAAGTCAAACTAGCGATCATGTCCTCAAAAGTATCACCTGAAAACAAGCCACAAGCAAGGTTGAGTATACTAATACTCAGCAAGGCTTACCCGATTAGTGGAATATACTTAGCCGACTCCTAGACATGCAAGGCTTTTGGCTTGAGGGGTTTGTTTTGCCGAAAAGCATATACGAGTAGGTCCTTACTTTCAAATTTTAGCTCCAGATTCTAGTTTTCTTAATCCATTCTAGGTAAGCAACTATCCAATATCATACATGGTGAAAGAATTAATTTGCATCCAACAAGATTAATCGTCATCATTGTTCCTCTTCTTAGTTTATGTGGTAAAAAGGTTAAGCAGTCTCAATAACCGCGAGAAACGGACGATTGGAATCGAATTTCTTAACCTTGCAAGGGAAACCTAAACACACATCACGTGCACCACGGAACCCGGCCGGGCCATGGGGCACATGCACCCGCCATTAGCTAGATGTGAACGAATTGAAGACGGTGGGGAGTATATTCCGGCCTCGGTTCAATCAAGTACTTAAGCTTACCGATTACCATATTCTCGGCATGTGGTTAGTACGTTCAAACGTTTAACTACCACTACCACACACTGCGTGTGGCAGAACCACCTGAATTAATCCGGCTCAAGCGCGCTAACCATCACCACAAGGGCAATCCACTGGTCTTTCGGGTAACCTCCCGATACAACCACGGTTTTTGCCGATCGAAACCACACATACATGTACTCACACGAAGGTGAGCCCAGAGTATACAACATTCCACAATTTTACACCACAGGGTTCATCATAAATTAATATTACAATGGAATTCAAATTCGTAAAACAAGGTTCGTCAGAGTTCAAAATAAATGAGTTCTTCAGAGTTCAAAGCAGCGGAAAAATAACGACAACTACTCGACGATATAGGATGCCTCGATGAAGCCCGTACGAGACATCACTCGGCATCATCACCGTTGGCCGGGGGCGTATCCCATTCCACCAACCAACCAGGAGGAAGGGGACAAGGCCAAGTCAAACTAGCAATCATGTCCTCGAAAGTTTCACCTGAAAACAAGCCACAAGCAAGGCTGAGTATACTAATACTCAGCAAGGCTTACCCGACTATTGGTATATACTTAGCCGACTCCTAGACATGCAAGGCTTTTGGCTCGAGGGGTTTGTTTTGCCGAAAAGCATATATAAGTAGGTCCTTACTTTCAGATTTTAGCTCCAAGTTCTAGCTTCCTTTAACTGTGGCAGAACCACCTGAATTAATCCGGCTCAAGTGTATTAACCATCACCATTAAGGCAATCTCGGTTAACCTTACACTTCAAACGGAGTAATCCACTGGTCTGTCGGGTATAACCTCCCGATACAACCACGGTAGAGCGGATCGAATGCCATAGATACAAACGCTCATGCGACGATGAGCCCAGAGAATACCACATTCCAGCAAATATTACAACATTAGCATAAGTAGATATTATAGACCAAGTTTTGAGTTTAGAAACCGAGTACTTCAATGATCATACTAAGAAGTTCTTCAGAGTTTAAGTTGCAGCGGAAAATACAAACAACGAAAGCTACTCGACGATACAGGATGTCTCGATGAAGCCCGTACGAGACATGACTCGGCGTTATCTCCGTTGGACGGGGGCGTATCCCATTCCACCGACCAACCAGGGGGAAGAGTGCAGGGCCAAGTCAAGCTAGCAATCATGTCTTCGAAGGTCTCACCTGAAAACGAGCCACAAGCAAGGCTGAGTATACTAATACTCAGCAAGACTTACCCGAGTAGTGGAATCTACTCCACCGACTCTAGATATGCAAGGCTTTTGGCTCAGGGGTTTGTTTTGCCGAAAAGCTTCTACAAGTGGGTCCTTACTTTCAATTTTTAGCTCAAGATTCTAGTTTCGTTAACCATTCTAGATAAGCAGCTATCCAAAAGCATACATGGTGAAGCATTAAATTTTCATCCAACCAGTTCATTCATCCTCATTGTTCGTCTTCTTACTCTGTGGGTAAAAATGGTTAAGCAGTCTCAATAGCCGTGAGAAATGGACGATTCGAATCAAATTTCTTAACCTTGCAAGGGAAAACTAAACACACGTCACGTGGTTACTCCCTAGAGTCACACGTGCAACATTTCCCCTTTCTTTCCGGGTCGTGGATCGGGGCTACCCTCCGAGAGTACAAGAGCCCCACACCACGGTTCGGCGCCGGGTCGTGACCACTCTCTGCACTCGCCATATGCACATGGGACCGAAGTTCAAAGGGTAGGATGCCGTCCCCTTGCCGGGCCAATCAGGTACTTAAGCTTACCGATTCCCATAATCTCGGCATGTGTTTAGTACGTTCAAAGACTTAACCATCACTACCACACCCTGCGGCCTTAGCATTTTTCACTAGACAGACGGGCCTCAATCGTAACCATCGTTCCATAGCCCGTCCGTGTCCTTATGATTGCAGCGTGTAGTAGACATTCAACTCCTATTTTCTCGCGAGTGACAGGAAATCACTCGGCTTTTACCGGAGTCCTATTAGCACAGCATTCTATCGAACCTTACATCTAGTTTTCAAGCAGGGGTTCCTAACATCATGCAACTAAGTTTTCATTCAACTCCTATAAACTTAATGCACAAGCAAAGAGTAATGAGTTGCATAATTAGGAAAGAAATAGGTTATGCTCCGGGGCTTGCCTTCGCAGTTAGCTTGGGGCTCTTCCGAACTTGGGCTCGGGTCTTCAAGAGCTTCACTTAAGTTCACTTGAGCTTCACGCTGCTCACTCTCGGACGCGGGCACCAGCTCGTAAGTTCCGTCGGCGAGAGTCGTCGATTCTACATGAATGCACAAGTTTAAGTCGTGGTAATGGTAATCGACATGATTTAAGTGTAATTACTATAGTGGATAGTTTCTGGTCAAGAAACTTCGGATTTAGGCACATCAGGGAAATATGTGCTTACTGTAAAATTTTCAGACAATTTCATGTAGCAGATTAATTATGAAAAATATATTACATAGTTGCTGTTAGACTTTTGTTCTTTTTGTACAGGACAAATGGTGCAACAACTGAGTCTAAGATTTTTACAGAGCTTTCATTTAAGCATAAAGGAGCTACTGTAAGTTTTGTAGGATTTATTATGCAGTATTCAGAGCATAGAAAATATGACATTACACACCTAGGTTATTCAAGGATTCATTTTTAAAGGACACTACAGAGGGTTTTTGTCCATGCAACTTTTTACACAGCAACCTCGACCACAGTGTATCCCTTAGTAAAAATTTGAGAATTTTCCAAGCTAAGATACTATTTCCTTGATTTAATGCATGTTATTAGCACATAATTCAAATAATTAGGTTCCCGTGAGATATAAATTTTCCCAATTTTTCTCTGGCATCTATGTACCATTACACCAGCACAGAAAAGGTTTCATTAGGTGATTCATAACCTAACTGCAGGGGTAAAAATATGTACCCACTTAGGGTATGAAACTAAGTTTAACAAACAGTGCAGCTAGAGATGGAATTTGGGCCTGGTCTTTTTACACAGTCCTAAACATCAAACAACTTACTCACTGTGCAATTTTTAGGGTCAGCATTGATCTACAACAGTGGGTACAAAATAAGTCCATTAAAGCTTCCATTTAATGTAGAGCAAAATATGTTGAGATTCTGAGATACTTTTTGTAACAAAAGTGGTAGAGTCTGTTCTAAGGATTCCAGAACAGTTGAGTTTGCAAATTTCTGAAGTTTCTACGAATTTATACGGATTTTACAAGTTCACTGAATTTGAATCTATATTTGAAACTTTCTTTTACAACTAGGTCCTTGAATCTTACGCGCAGACCCTTCTAAAGATTTAAATTCTTGCAATTGGGTCCTCGGGCGGCTCGGGTACGGCGGCCGGCCGAAATTCCGGCGAGGGGCTCGCCGGCCGGCCGAAATTCCGGCGAGGGGCTCGCCGGCGGCGAGGGGTGAGGGTCGGCGAAGGTTCAGGGGTGCGAGGGCTACCTCGTGGGGGTGTTGTTCAGGTGGGGAACGGCCGGGAAGGGCTCGCCGGCGTTGGGGCAGAGGCGGCGGCGGCGGTGGCGCGCGTCGACGGCGGTGCTCCGGCGGGCTTGGGGCGGCCTGGTCCGGTCAGCGAGCTTCAGTGGCGCGTGGGGAAGCTGCTCAGGGGCTTGGCTTGGACGGAGGAGGTCGGGGTCGAGCTGTCCACGGCGAGCAGGGGCGGCGGCGGCGACGACCGTGCGGGCGGCGGCGCTCCGGTGGTCCTGGGCGGCGTTGGGTGGGTCGGCGAGCTTCAGTGGGGTGATGTAGTGGTGGCTGGAGGCTCAATTTGGGCAGTGGGCGGCGGTGGAGGGCTGTCCACGGGCGGGCGGCGCTCGGCGACGGCAATGGCGGCGGCGAGGCGTTCTGGGTGCGTGGCTCGCGCGGGCGGCCGGGGCGCGGCTTTTATAAGGGCAGGAGGGGGTGTGGAGGGGCCTGGGCAACGCGCGGGGCGGAGCACGGCACGGCGCGGCACTGGCCACGGCGGGCGGCAGCAGAACGCCGGCGCGGCGTGCGGCGGGCGGACGCGGGCGACTGGGCGGCCGGGATTTGGCGTGGCAGAGAGGAGATAGGGTGGCGCGCGGAGTGGTGGAGCAGCTGCTGCAGCGGCTCGGGCGGAAGGCAGGCGCAGCGACGTGCGGGGCGCGGGAGCCGGGGTGGCACGGTGGGTCGCGGTGGTTGGGCGCGGCGGGCGGCGAGGCGGGACGCGGCAGCGGCGTGCGCACGCGCGGGCGGGTACTGGGCAGCGCGGCGTGGGGAGGGGGCAAAGCCGGGCGTGGGGGAGTGGCGCGGCGGCCACTGGCCTGGCGCCTCGCGCCGGTCAGGCGTCGCCGGCCACCTGGCGCGTGGCGGTCGGGCGGGGAGGGGAGAGAGAGGGGGGGGGGGGGGGGGGGCGAGGGGCCTGAATGCAAAAATTCGAAAAACTTCAGGGGGCTGGGCGCAAACAGGGCGTTTTCTCCTCTTTCTAATTTGAATTTCAAAAACTCTTTAACATGAAAGTTGTTCAGAATAAAAATTTCTACAAATTTGGTTTCAGGCAACATCTCATTCGGCTTATGGTTTGAAAGTTAAATTTAAAAGTTCAAAGGTGTCCAAATGTGCCCAATTTAAATTTGAATTTCAACTTCTCTCGTCCTAATTCTTTTCACCCTTTTATTAGTTGGTTAAGCATAGGGTTAGGCTACTGACATTGATTTTAGAAATGAAATTTTTCAGGGTTGTCACATTAACCATTCTAGGTAAGCAACTATCCAATATCATACATGGTGGAAGAATTAATTTTTCATCCAATAAGTTTAATCATCATCATTGTTCCTCTTCTTACTCTATGTGGTAAAAGGGTCAAGCAGTCTCAATAACCGCGAGAAACGGATGATTCGAATCGAATTTCTTAACCTTGCAAGGGAAACCTAAACACACGTCACGTGGTTACTCACCGAGTCACACGTGCAACTTTTCCCTTTAATTCCCGCTTCATGGAACAGGCCCACCGCCCTCGACTACACGTCCCCACGGACCACGGTACATCGGGCCGTGACGGCAAATGCACCCGCCATTAGCTAGATGTGAACAAAATCAAGACGGTGGGGAGTATATTCCGGCCTCGGTTCAATCCAGTACTTAAGCTTACCGATTACCATATTCTCGGCATGTGGGTAGTACGTTCAAAGACTTAACCACCACTACCACACACTACGGCCTTAGCATTTTTCACTAAACAGACGGGGCCTCAATCATCAACATAAACATCGTACCATAGCCCCGTCCGTCGACCTTATGATTGCAGCATGTAGTAAACATTCAACTCCTATATTCTCGCGAGTTACAGGAAATCACTCGACTTTTACCGAGTCCTATTAGCATAGCATTCTATCGAACCTTACATCTAGTGTTCAGAACATGGGTACCTAGGATCATGCGACTAAGTTTCCATTCAACTCCTACAACTTAATGCACAAGTAAAGTAGAGTAATAAGTTGCATAAGTTTAGAAAAATAGGGTTCATGCTCCGGGGCTTGCCTTCTTGGGAAAAGCTAGCTTGGGGCTCGTCCGAACTTGGGCTCGGGTCTTTGAGGGCTTCAATTAGATTTACTTGAGCTTCACACTGCTCACTCTCGGACGCGGGCACCAGCTCGTACGTTCCGTCAGCGAGAGTAGTCGATTCTATATGGATGCACAAGTAGAAGTTATAGTGATGGTATAAGACGATTATTTTCCTTCACGACAAAGTGCAATCCACAAAACATCGATTTTGTTGGGAAGTTACTTAGTTAAGATTTCTTTGGGAAATTGTTAATAGAGTATAATTTAACTATTAACTTCATTAAACAAGAAGGGGTTGTGTTATATTGGAACCTTAATTTTTTTAACCACAACATGGATTAAACACAACTTCTGGATTAGGTAACTTCTGGTGATGAAATTTTTATTTCGGGCACATTATGCAGAGACAAAAGCACTGCAAAAATTCCGGCCAAATTCCGGCGAGCGGAGATGAGAGCTACCTTGGTGTGGCCTTGGTCGGGGTTGGGGGTGGCCGGAATGGGCTCGTGGCGTGGAACACGCGGCGGCGGCGGTGCGGAGCGTCGGCGACGGTGCTCCGGCGGGGTTGGGGCAGCGCTGGCGGGTCGGGAAGCTCCGGTGGGGTGATGCAGTCCTGTTCCGAGCCTTGGTTCGGGCGGAGGAGGGCTGGGGGTGGGGTGTCCACGGTGGTCAGGGGCGGCGGCGGTGGAGGCGGCGCTGGCAGCGCTCCGGCGGGTCTGGACGGTGATGGGCGGGGCAGTGTGCTGCGGTGGGGCGGTGTGGTGGTGGTTGGAGACTCAGCTCTGGCAATGGGTGGCCGGAGAGGTGAGCTCCACGGTGAGCTGGGCACGACGGCGGTAATGGCGACGATGGCGACGCTCTGGTGGCTGGGCGCGCGAGTAGGGCTCAGGGCGGCTTTTATAGGGACAGGAGGGAGGGAGAGAGCCGGGCGATGCTGGGGCCGGGACAGCACGGCGGAGGTGTGCCATTGGGCGTGGCGGGCGGCGAGCAAAGCCGGCGCGGCATGCGGCGGGCGCGGCCAGAGGATTGGGCGCCGAGGATTTGGCGTGGGGGAGGAGAGATCACGCGGCGCGTGGTTGGGCGAGCAGCTGCAGCAGCTGGCTTGCCGGGCGGCGAGTCCTGTGACTGGCGGGTCGCGGCGGAGGCTCGGGCACGGCGCGGGCTGGCCATTGGGCGCGGCGGCGGCGAGCAGACGCGGCGACGGCGTCGCGCGCGTGGCGCACGCGGGCTGGCAGGGACGCGGCGTGGGGAGCAGCGCAGCTGGTCGGGCGGGGCTGGCCGGCCATTGGCTTGTCATGGCGTGGGCGGCAGGCATCGTCGGCCAAGTGGCCAGTGGCGACTGGCGCGGCGGCGGGGGGTGTCGGGCGGAATCCGAAGAAGCTGAGAGAGAAGGGAGGGACTGAAAGTGGAAATAGAAGAAAAGACAGGGGCTGGGTTGCAACGTCAAGTGTTTCACAAATTTTTGTGTTGCAACTAAAAAATCTCTAAACATGAAAGTTGTTGAAAATGAAAAGATACACAAGTTTTGTTTCAGGCCAAAGTTCATTTGAGTTATAGTTTGGAAGTTATTTTAAAAACTCAAAAAGTATGATTTCTGAGGGCATGTCATTTCCTAGGCAAAAATTTGTATTCTCTCCTAGGCTTCAATAGACTTTTGTTTATCCTGTCATCAATGGTGTGCCTATTAAATTTCGCAGCCATAAGCGCTTTGAGGTGAGAGTTATGCACATATACACCTCTATTTTCAATTCAAAGCAAAACCAATTTATAATTCATTTCTTTTAAACTTTTTTTAGTTATTTATGCATCTTGTTAAGCTAATGGGGCTTCTTTCGAAATTTAAACACCTGAGGTGTTACAGCCTTCCCCCCTTAAAAAGAATCTCGCCCCGAGATTTGGACAATAGGCTTAGTGTGGATAGTGTGTGTACATTCGATAGAGTTGAGAAAACCCGGGAAATTTTGGTTTAGATAGCTTTCAGTTTCCCATGTGGCTTCTTCCTCAGTGTGATGATTCCATTGAATTTTGTACATCTTAATCACTTTCCTCCTAATGCTTCTTTCTTTTTGATCCATGATTTTGATAGGATACTCAACATATGAGAGGTCGGGTTCTACCAATATTTCTTGTTGTTCCAAAACCTCGGTAGGGACTCGAACACAGTTCTTAAGTTGAGATATGTGAAAGACGTCATGGATGGCTGCAAGCGGAGGGGGCAGTCGAATTCTATAGGCTACGGGTCCACAGTTCTCGATGATTTCATAGGGACCAACATATCGGGGAGACAATTTTCAAACTCGTTTGATAGCTATTGTTATATGAGAACTCTGCTAGGGATAGGCATTTGTCCCAACTCTTGTCATAGTGAATGACGCAAGCTCTAAGCATGTCTTCAAGAATTGTGTGGCAGAACCACCTAAATTAATCCGGCTCAAGCGCGCTAACCATCGCCATGAGGGCAATCAGGGCTAACTCGCACTTCAAACAGAATAATCCATTGGTCTGTCGGGTAACCTCCCGATACAACCACGGTTTTTGCCGATCGAAACCACACATACATGTACTCACACGAAGGTGAGCCCAGAGGATACAACATTCCACAAATTTTACACCACAAGGTTCATCATAAATTATTATTACAACTGAGTTCGAAATTTGTAAAACAAGGTACTTCAGAGTTCAAAGTAATTGAGTTCTTCAGATTTCAATGCAGTGGAAAAAAATAACAATAAACTACTCGACGATACACGATGTCTCGATGAAGCCCGTACGAGACATCACTCGGCATTATCATCGTTGGCCGGGGGCGTATCCCATTCTACCGACCAACTAGGAGGAAGGGTACACGGCCAAGTCAAACTAGCGATCATATCCTCGAAAGTATCACCTGAAAATGAACCGCAAGCAAGGCTGAGTACACTAATACTCAGCAAGGCTTACCTGACTAATGGAATATACTTAGCCGACTCCTAGAAGTGCAAGGCTTTTTGGCTTGAGGGGTTTGTTTTGCCAAAAAGCATATACCTGTAGGTCCTTACTTTCAAATTTTAGCTCCAGATTCTAATTTTCTTTAACCATTCTAGGTAAGCAACTATCCAATATCATACATGGTGAAAGAATTAATTTTTCATCCAACAAGATTAATCATCATCAATGTTCCTCTTCTTACTCTATGTGGTAAAAGGGTCAAGCTGTCTCAATAACTGTGAGAAACGAACGATTCGAATCGAATTTCTTAACCTTGCAAGGGATACCTAAACACACGTCACGTGGTTACTCACAGAGTCACACGCGCAACTTTTCCCTTCAATTCCCGATTCACGGAACAGGCCCACCGCCCTAGACTACACATCCCCATGGACCCAGCCATGGCGGCACATGCACCCGCCATTAGCTAGATGTGAACGAATTCAAGACGGCGGGGAGTATATTCCGGCCTCGGTTCAATCCGGTACTTAAGCTTACCGATTACCATATTGTCGGCATGTGGTTAGTACGTTCAAAGACTTAACCACCACTACCACACACTGCGGCCTTAGCATTTTTCACTAAACAGATGGGGCCTCAATCATCAACATAAACATCGTACCATAGCCCCGTCCGTCGACCTTATGATTGCAGCATGTAGTAAACATTCAACTCCTAAATTCTCGCGAGTGATAGGAAATCACCCGACTTTTACCGGAGTCCTATTAGCATAGCATTCTATCGAACCTTATATCTAGTGTTCAGAGCATGGGTACCTAGGATCATGCAACTAAGTTTTCATTCAACTCCTATAACTTAATGCACAAGTAGAATAGAGTATTAAGTTGCATAATGTAAAAAAAACAGGGTTCATGCTCCGGGGCTTGCCTTCTTGGGTACAGTTAGTTTGGGGCTCGTCCGATCTCGGGTTCGGGTCTTCGAAAGCTTCAGTTAGATTCACTTGAGCTTCATGCTGCTCACTCTCGGACGCGGGCACCAGCTCGTACGTTCCGTCGGCGAGAGTAGTCGATTCTATATGAATGCACAAGTGTAAGTTGTAGTGATGACATATGACGATTATTTTTCTTCACAATAAAGTTGTAGTCCACAATAACATAGATTTGATTGTGAAGTTACTTAGTTAATATTTCTTTGGGCAAATGTTAAAAGAGTATAACTTGAACTAATTAACTCCATTAAACAAGAAGGGGGTTGGGGATTGTGTTCTTTTGGAAACTAATTTTTCTAAGCACAATCATGGATTAAACACAATTTCTGAACTAGGTAACTTCTGGTGATGAAATTTTTATTTAGAGTATAATATGTAGAGACAGCAGCACTGTAAAAATTTCAGGCACTTTTATGCAGCAGAATAATTATAAAAAATGTATTACACAACCACTGCTAGAACCTAGTTATTTTTATACAGAACAAACCATTCATGTATTGATGCTAAAACTTTTACAGGGTGTTAACCTGTCTATATATGTGTTACTCTAAATTTTTCAGATTTTATTTTGCATGATATAGAGCATAATAAATAGGATAAGATACACTTAGGTTAATGAAGATTAACTTCTACAGGATGTTATACATGGTTTCTGAGTACAAAACTTTTTATACAGCAAGAGCTACTCTAGAGTGTCCTACAGTAAAAATTTGAACATTTTCCAAGCAAAGAAACTAATTATATTTATTTAGTGCAGTTTTCCTACCATAAAATTATATAAATATGTTACAGAAACGAAAAAGGTTCTAAACTTTTTCTGTGGCATTTAGGCATCACTGTAACAGCTCTGGAAAATTTTCACAATATGAATCACAATATAACAGCAGGTACAAATTAGTTCTCTTATTTCATGGCATGAACAAAGTTTAACAAAAAGTTTAGCTAGAAATGGGTTCTGGTCCTAATATTTTTGCACTGGCTTACACATCAAGCAACCAATCTACTGTCTAAAAATCAGATTCAGAACTGGTCTACAACAGTGGGTACAATTAAAGTCTATTAAACTTTCCATTTAATTTAGAGCAATATTTAGCAAGCAATTGTTCTAGCGATTCCAGAAGAGTTGAGTTTGTATTTTTCTGATTTTTCTATGATTTTATATGAATTTTACAATTTTGCTGTTTTTGAATTCAAAGTTTAAACACAGGTTTACAGTTATGCCCCTGGAAACTTGCGTGCAGACTCTTTTAAAGATTTCAATCGTTGCAATTGGGTCCCCGAACGGCGCTGGCACGGCGGCCGGCCAAATTCCGTCGAGGGGGCTCGTCGGTGGCGAGGGGAAAAGGGTCGGGGAGATCCAGGGAGGTGAGAGCTACCTTGGGGTGGCCTTGGTCGGGGTTAGGGGTGGCCCGAGGTGGCTCGTCGGCGCGGAGCAGAGGGGTGGCGGCGGCGCGGAGCGTCGGCGACGGTCCTCCGGCGAGGAGGGGAGGGTGTGGGCTGGTCGATGAGCTTCGCGGCGTCGAGGGGAAACCGTTTCGAGGCTTGGCTTGGACGGAGGAGCTTCGGAGTGGGCTATCCGCGGAGCAGCAGGGTAGCGGCGACGGCGCGGGCGGCGCTGGCGGTGCTCCGGCGGTCGAGATGGTCGGGGAAGAGGCCGTTGAGCTTCAGTGGAGGGAGGGCAAGCTCGCTGGGTGATAGGTTTTGGGCAGTGAGAGGCTGGAGGATGGGGCTCCACGGGCGGGTGGTGCACGGCAGCGGCAATGGCAGCGGCGGCAGCATTCTGGTGGGTTGAGGCGCACGCGAGTGGCCTTGAGTCGCCATTTATAGGCTGCAAGAGGGAGGGAGAGGACCAGGCAACGCTAGGGAGGGGCGGCACGACGGGGGCGCGTTCCTGGTCGCGGTGGGCAGCGAGCAGAGCCGGCGCGGGCAGGGGATTGGGCACCGGAGATTTGGCGTGGGGGAGGGGGAGATCACGCAGCGCGCGGGTTGGGCGAGGAGCTGCAGCAGCTAGCTTGCTGGGCGGCGAGCGCGGCGACTGGCGGGATGCGGCAGGGACACGGGCACGGCGCGGACTGGCCATTGGGCGCGGCGGGCGGCGAGAAGAGGCGCGCGTCGCTGGCATGCGCGTGTCGTGCGCGGACTAGGCAGGGTCGCGGCATGGGGAGGAGCGCGTGCGAGCGGGGCGCGGCCAGGCATTGGCTTGGCGCCTAGCATCGGTCAGGCATCGCCGGCCAAGTGGTAAGCGGCGACTGCGTGGCGGGCGGAAGGTCGGGCGAAGCGGAGGGTCGGGCGAAGCGGAGGGTCGGGCAAAGCGTAGGGTTGGGCGAAGCGGAGAGTCGGACGAAGCGGAGGGTCGAAAGGTCTGCAGTGGAAGGCGGAGGGTCGGGCGACGTGGAGAAGGGTCTAAAGTGAAAATAGAAGAAAAGGCAGGGGCTGGTTTGCAAAGTCAAGTGTTACTCAAATTTTTGTGTTACAACTCAAAAATCTCTGAACATGAAATTTGTTCAAAATGAAAAGTTACACAAGTTTTGTTTCAGGCCAAAGTTCATTTGAGTTCTAGTTTAGAAGGTATTTTAAAAACTCAAAAAGTATGATTCGGAGGGCACGTCATTTCCTGGGCAAAAATTTGTATTCTCTCCTGGGCTTCAACTAGACTTTTGTTTATCCTGTCATCGATGGTGTGTCTATTAAATTTGGCCGCCAAGTGCATTGAGGTGAGAGTTATTTAATTTGTTTGATTAAAGTACATGTATTTATGCACATATACACATCTATTTTTAATTCAAAGCAAAACCAATTTATAATTCGTTTTATTTAAACTTTTCTTAGTTATTTATGCATCGTGTTAAGCTAATGAGGCTTATTTCGTAATTCAAACACCCGAGGTGTTACAATTTGGTTCACTCTTTCGATTTGTCTGTCAGTCTGAGGATGATAGGCTGAGCTTCGAATCAATTTAGTACCAAGAGAAGCTTGCAATTGTTCCCAAAAGCGCGCTACAAACTGAGTACCACGATCGGAATAATAGTCTTCGGTACTCCATGCAGGCAAACAATGCGGTCAAGATAAATCTCGGCATATTTCTTGGCAGTATAGGTGGTGTGCACCGTAAGAAAATGTGCCGTCTTTGTGAGTCTATCAACGATAACCCATATGGAATCATGTTTCTTTGCGGTACTTGGCAATCCAACAATAAAATCCATACTTATGTCTTCCCATTTCCAGGAGGGTATAGGCAAAGGTTGAAGTGTACCGGCTACTTTCAAGTGGCTGGCTTTTACTCTCTGACATGTGTCACATTCTGAGACATATTTAGCAATTTTCCTTTTCATTCTAGTCCACCAGAAGTTTTGCTTAAGATCTTGATACATTTTGCTGTTGCCGGGGTGAATAGAAAATTTTGAAAGATGTGCCTCATCAAGAATTTGCTTGCGGAGCTCATGATTCTTCGGAACGACTATGTGACTTTCGAACCATAGAACTCCCTTATGGTCTTGATGGAAACATTTATACTTCTCTTCACCTAGAGAGAGTTTTTGTTTGATGATCTTAACTCCTTCATCATGTAGCTGTGCCATGATGATCTGGTCGTGAAGAGTGGGCTCAACTGAGATGTGATGCAAGGTGCCTTGAGGAATCATTTCCAAACTAAGCTTTCTTATTTTTGAACATAATGTCTCGTTATAGAACTCCACTGATAGGCAATGGCAATGGGCCTTACGGCTGAGTGCATCCGCGACTACATTACCCTTGCCGGGGTGATAGTGCACCTCGAGGTCATAATCCTTGATTCATTCTAGTCATCTTCTTTATCTCATATTCAGATCGGCTTGGGTGAAGATATATTTGAGACTCTTGTGATCGGTGTAAATATTAAAATGAGTGCCCATGAGATAATATCTCCATATTTTTGGAGCATGAATGACTGCTGCTAATTCGAGATCATGGGTTGGATAATTCTGCTCATGGGGCCGAAGGGCTCGTGAAGCATAGGCGATAACTCGATTTTCTTGCATAAGCACACAACCAAGACCAGTGCCAGATGCGTCACAGTAAACATCGAACGGCTTGGTGTTATCGGGTTGAGCTAGCACAGGGGTTGTAGTTAAACGTTCTCTGAGTGTGTGGAAAGCTTCTTCACATTTCTCATCCCACACAAACTTTACTCCCATTTTCAATAGTTCAGTCATAGGCTTAGAAATTCTGGAGAAATCCGGAATGAAATGGCGATACTAACCGACTAAGCCAAGAAAACTGCGAATCTGATGAACAGAGGTAGGAGATTTCCAATCTTTATCTGATGATACCCCGAACGAAGATCAATCTTTGAGAAAACTCTAGCTCCAGATAATTGATCAAAGAGAACGTCGATGCGGGGAAGTGGGTATTTATTTTTAACGGTCACCGCATTGAGAGGTCGGTAGTCCACACATAATCTTAAACTGTCATCCTTTTTCTTTACAAAAACGGCTGGACATCCCCAAGGCGATGCGCTAGGGCGAATGAAGCCTTTGTCCAGTAGTTCTTGGAGTTGTGTTTTCAGTTCGGCCAATTCCTTAGGTGGCATTCTATATGGTCTTTTGGAGATAGGTGCAGTGCCTGGTTGCAGTTCAATAACGAACTCAATATCCCTATCTGGTGGCATTCCTAGCAAGTCGTCCGGAAAAAAACATCGGCATACTCGCATACCACTGGAATATCTTCTAGTTTGATTCCTTCCATCACGAAAGCACAAGAATTGGTGCACTTTCGGAATGGCAAATAAAGAGTAGTGGCTCCGTGACTATGTGAATTTATTTCAACCGCTCGGGAAGAAAGGTCTAGTATGACTCCATGCATAGTCATCCAATTCATACCCAAAATAATATCCATGCCTTCAAGGGGTAAGAGAACAAGGTCCGTGTTGATGATTTTACTACCCAATTTTATTGGTACCAGTCTTATTATTTGGTTGGAAGCAATTTTTCCATCTGGTGTTGATACCATATATGACCCTTTTGTGTGACAAAAATCCAAGCCTACTTTCGCACCGAACTTTGCACTAATGAAACTATGTGATGCACCAGAATCAAACAATATAACTGCAGGCTTGTTATGGATAGAGAATGTACCCATCATTATTGGTGCTCCTTCCGGAAGTTCTGCAAGAGTGGTGAAATTGATCCGTCCTTGTTTGACCTGAATGGTCTGCCTCTTGCCTTTATTCTTATTGTTCTGGTTAGAGCCTTGGCCCTGAGTTGGCTGCCATAAACAACTCATAGCTCCTGATAGGTTTATCCAACATAGCTCATCTTTGGGCAGTGGTTAGGGAATTTAGAGATGTACAACTTTGGTATTCAACTCATATGCTAAATCGATGGCCAAGATGGTCGAAAGATTCATTCTTTGCTTTTTTGTCTTGGCTGTTTTTCAATAGAACGAGTTATAGCATCTTGCCTATAACTCAAACTAGCAAGTTCCAATGATGCTGATGTTTTGTGAGAACCTAGATCACAAAATTTATGACAAATTTGGTATTCGATGCGCAGCCCAGAAATGCAAGGAGTCATGGGTAAAAATTCTGACAAGTTTCTGCAATCGCAGATTAAACTGCTTTCCAACATCACAATCAAACCACCAAGTTTTTAGCCATGGCCTACATGATTAGAGTCCAATGGTCAATTTGTACCCATCACAAAATAGGTACTCAACTCTTAGTTAGCCTATTACAACACTTGCCAAAAGTTAGGCTACACTATCGAGGAGTATATGCAAAAGTCCTCCTAGGTCATCATCTAAAAGTCGTCGAGGTTGTTGACGGACGACTCGCTGCGAGTAGGAGAGTGAGCTCCTATCGGAGGTGTCTGCGGTGCTTCACCCTCAAAGTCCATGCCTGAAACACCGTCAATCTCCTATGGCTCCTCATCGTCTTCCTCCATAGCCACCACCTCGGGAGGGACATTCTGATCATGGTGCCACTGAATGTGCTCATTAGCATCTTCCAACTCAAGGGTCAGATCATGGAGCTGCTCCTCCAAGTGCGCTATCATGTCATCTCTCTTACCCATGAGAGTGTCGTGCTCCTGAACTTGGCCCTCAAGTTGGCCAATCCGGGTATCTCAGTCCACAAGATCCTCACTGAGCTCCTGAATCTGCTCATCTCTGGTATCTGCCATCATGTGGTAGGCTTGTGCAAGATCAGCGAGCTGCACAAGCGCCTGACTCTGGAGAGCCTGAAGTCGGTACATTGCATTCATGCATCGCATGGAGGTCTCAATGGTCTCCTGGGCGTTAAAGTCCACTAAATACTGTGAGTGCTGCACTCTGTTGAGCAAGAAGGGGTCGTTGTCCTGGGCAGCAGTTAACAAACCAATAGTAGTGAGCGTGAAGGCCTCGGGGCACTGCGCACAGAAAGTGGTGAGCGCCCTCATGGCAGCAAGCTCCCAAGTATCGGCCAAACGTTGACCAACAGCCTCAATCTCCAAGGCGGGCCACTCCGGGTGTAGTGGGTGCGGAAAGATGGTCACGTCAACACGGCACTGGGTAACTCCATTCTCTGCAAACTCCAGTCCCGCGTAACGTGGGGGAATTGGATAGCCCGCGGTGCTCAGAACATCCCACAAGATAGAGGGAAAGCCCTCCCAGTGGAGACACTGCGAGTGAACGCGTCCATCCTCATCCACCATCAAGGCAACAGGCTCGGCCATCTGAACAAAAGATCAAATGGGTGAGATAGTGAAAAACTGTTAACAACATAGTGAATAGGTTCTGAATAGTGCACTAAAATAGCCATAACTTCAATAGTTCTTGTCCAAAAATTCTCAACTTTTACCAGAACATTCCTAAGGTAGTTGTGAACAACTTTGCTAATAAACTCCATAGCTAAATCAGTCTCTAAGATAGTTTTTCTCTTAAGGTTTTACTTTACTGTCTACCCAGAAATTTCATCGAACAGTGAGCCAATGTTTCATACTCAGAAACCCTGTAAAACATCCTGTAGAAATAAATTCTTAAAGAAATAGGTGTATCTTGTCCTATTTATTATGCTCTGTATCACGCACAATAAAATCTAAAAAATTTACAGTAACACATATATGGATAGATTAACATCCTATAAAAGTTTTAGCATCAAAACAGGCATGGTTTGTCCTGTATAAAAATAACTAGGTTCTAGTAGTGGTTGTGTATTATATTTTTCAAAATTAATCTGCTTCAAAGAAATTTCTGAAATTGTTACAGTGCTGTTGTCTCTGCATAATTTACTCTATATAAAAATTTCATCACCAGAAGTTACCTGTTCCAGAAGTTGTGTTTAATCCATGTTGTGCTTAGAAAAATTAGTTTCCAAAAGAACACAACCCTCCAACCCCCTTCTTGTTTAATGGAGTTAATTAGTTTAAGTTATACTCCATTAACAATTGCCCAAAGAAATCTTAACTAAGTAACTTCACAACCAAATCTATGTTTGTGGACGGTAACTTTATCGTGAAGGAAAATAATCGTCATATATCATCCCTACAACTTACACTTGTGCATTCATATAGAATCGACTACTCTCGCCGACGGAACGTACGAGCTCGTGCCCGAGTCCGAGAGTGAGCAGCGTGAAGCTCAAGTGAATCTGACCGAAGCTTTCGAAGACCCGAACCTGAGTTCGGACGAGCCCCAAACTAACTTAACCCAAGAAGGCAAGCCCCGGAGCATGAACCCTATTTTTCTAAACTTATGCAACTTATTACTCTATTTTACTTGTGCATTAAGTTTATAGGAGTTGAATGAAAATTTAGTTGCATGATCCTAGGTACCCATGCTCTGAACACTGGATGTAAGGTTCGATAGAATGTTATGCTAATCCATGTTGTGCTTAGAAAAATCCGTTTCTCGCGGTTATTGAGACTGCTTGACCCTTTTACCACATAGAGTAAGAAGAGGAACAATGATGAGGATTAATCTTGTTGGATGCAAATTAATTCTTCCACCATGTATGATATTGGATAGTTGCTTACCTCGAATGGTTAAAGAAAACTAGAACTTGGAGCTAAAATTTGAAAGTAAGGACCTACTCGTATATGCTTTTCGGCAAAACAAACCCTCAAGCCAAAAGCCTTGCATGTCTAGGAGTCGGCTAGGTATATTCCACTAGTCGGGTAAGCCTTGCTGAGTATTAGTATACTCAGCCTTGCTTGTGGCTTGTTTTCAGGTGAGACTTTTGAGGATTTGATCGCTAGTTTGACTTGGCCGTGTACCCTTCCTCCTGGTTGGTCGGTGGAATGGGATGCGCCCCCGGCCAACGATGATAATGCCGAGTGGTGTCTCGTACGGGCTTCATAGAGACATCCTGTATCGTCGAGTAGTTTATCATTGATTTTCCTCTGCATTGAACTCTGAAGAACTCGTTTACTTTTAAACTCTGAAGTACCTTATTTTACAAATTTTGAACTCAGTTGTAATAATAATTTATGATGAACCCTATGATGTAAAATTTGTGGAATGTTGTATCCTCTGGGCTCACCTTCGTGTGAATACTTTGTATGTGTGGTTTCGATCTGCAAAACCATGGTTGTATCGAGAGGTTACCCGACAAACCAATGGATTACTCCGTTTGAAGTGCGAGTTAGCCCTAATTGCCCTTGTGGTGATGGTTACCGCGCTGGAGCCGGATTAATTCAGGTGGTTCTGCCACAGCTGGTATCAGAGCCGAAATGCATACACCAGAGAATGCAACAAGCCTTAAAAACTTATTTTCATAAAACATGACCAGAAAAAAAAATGTGTGTGCAAAATGCGTTGGTTCGTTAAGGATGGTACCTAGTTCGTAAAGCCCTAAGGGATTATGGGAAAGTTACTAGGTGGTTATCTAACTTGTGAATATTATCAACTGACTTCCAGCACATTACTTTCTGTCAAAACTTACTTTTATGCACAACCGACCCTTAAATTCTGTAACGACGCACTCATCGCTAAGGTAAGAAGGTAAGAATCCTCAGCCAACTGAGAGAGCTTGACCTTCCTGTTGGTGATGCGAGCCGAACGTTGCCCTCAAGCAGTGGCTTACTTGAGGTGCTGCCAATATACCAACTATTAGTTGATTATATTTGGAGTAGAAGGTTTGGCGCAGGGTATGGCGATCGCTGTTTATACCCCCGTCTCAAGACGGTACCCCCGTGAATACACTATCTCGATAGCGTATGTTAACATCGTCTGTACGGCGGGAATTGTACGGATGCTGTTTCTATAGTAAACGGTAATGAATACGGACGCTTTCATGAGTGCTGGCATGAAAGGTTCAATGGATATATATATATGCTATATCAATCTTCTTCAGGTACACCAACCACGATTACGATAAGTTAAAGAATGGTTAGAGAATCTCGACTAGCTATTATAGTGAGAGACGTATTGTGTATGCCACCGAAACTAACTTCGTAAGACCAAAGCTATTTGGCAATTATTTCATTTTGTGAGGACGAATAGGACGTGCATGCATCATGAATATATAAATCTAAAATTAAAAATGCGATGCTTGAGAGTGGTAAGGTTCATGCGTGCACAAGATTGTCTTTGCATAAGGATTATCTAGCAAATCTGTCACATTTCTACCATATCTGAAAAGATGGATTTATTAAGCTTAGAAAATGATCCTTTCTGGTGCACGAAATATTGGCTCACTATTCGCTGAAATTTCTGGGTAGACAGTAAAGTAAAACCTTAAGAGAAAAACTATCTTAGAGCCTGATCTAGCTCTGGAGGTGACTAGCAAAGTTGTTCAAAAATGCCTTAGGAATGTTCTGGTAAAAGTTGGGAATTTTTGGACAAGAACTGTTGAAGTTATGACTATTTCAGTGCACTGTCCAGAACCTGTTCACTATGTTGTTAACAGTTTTTCACTATCTCATCCATTTGATCTTTTGTTCAGATGGCCGAGCCTGTTGCCATGATGGTGGATGAGGATGGACGTGTTCACTCGCAGTGTCTCCACTGGGAGGGCTTTCCTTCTATCTTGTGGGATGTTCTGAGCACCGCGGGCTATCCAATTCCCCCACGTTACGCGGGACTGGAGTTTGCAGAGAATGGAGTTACCCAGTGCCGTGTTAACCTGACCATCTTTCCGCACCCACTACAACCGGAGTGGCCCGCCTTGGTGATTGAGGCTGTTGGTCACCGTTTGGCCGATACTTGGGAGCTTGCTACCATGAGGGCGCTCACCACTTTTGTGCGCAGTGCCCCGAGGCGTCACGCTCACTCCTATTGGTTTGTTTCCTGCTGCCCAGGACAATGACCCCTTTTGGCTCAACAGGATACAACACTCACAGTACTTGGTAGACTTTCACGCCCAGGAGACCATCGAGACCTCCGTGCGGTGCATGAATGCATTGTACCAACTTCAGACCCTCTAGAGTCAGGCGCTTGTGCAGTTCGCTGATCTTGCACAGGCCTACCACATGATGGCAGACACCAGAGATGAGCAGATTTAGGAACACAGTGAGGAACTTGAGGACAGAGACACCCGGATTGGCCAACTTGAGGGACAAGTTCAGGAACACAACACTCTCATGGGTGAGAGAGATGACATGATAGCGCACTTGGAGGAGCAGCTCCATGATCTGAACCTTGAGTTGGAGGATGCTAATGAGCACATTCAGTGGCACCATGATCAGAATGACCCTCCCGACGTGGTGGCTATGGAGGAAGATGATGAGGAGCCACAGGAGATTGACGGTGTTTTAGGAATGGACTTTGAGGGTGAGGCACCATAGCCACCTCCGATGAGAACTCACTCTCCTACTCGCAGCGAGTCGTCCGTCAACAACCTCGACGACTTCTAGACGATGACCTAGGAGGACTTTTGCATATACTCCTCAATAGTGCAGCCTAACTCTTGGAAAATGTTGTAATAGGCTAACTAAGAGTTGAGTACCTCTTTTGTGATGGGTAAAACTTGACCATTGGATACTCTAATCATATAGGCCATGGCTAAAAACTTGGTTCTTTGATTGTGATGTTGGAAAGCAGTTGAATCTGTGATTGCAGAAACTTGTCGGAATTTTTACCCATGACTCCTTGCATTTCTGAGCTGTGCGTTGAGTACCAAAATTGTCATAAATTTTTTGATCTAGGTTCTCACAAAATTTCAGCACTGTTGGACTTTGATAGTTGGAGTTATAGGCAAGATACTATAACTCATTCTGCTGAAAAACAGCCGAGACAAAGAAGCAAAGAGTGAATCTTTCGACCATCTTGGCCATCAATTTAGCGTCTAAGCTGAATACCAAAGTTGTACATCTCTAAATTCCCTACCCACTGAGAAAATATGAGCAATTTTGGATGAACCTACCAGGAGTTATAAGTTTCTTGTGGCAGACAGTATTCTATCCATGATTCTATCCATGATCTTTCGGAAGTCTACTTTGCTGCGCTAATCCTTTTGAATCGTGG
Organism: Panicum miliaceum; assembly: GCA_032594955.1. Classification (NCBI taxonomy): domain Eukaryota; kingdom Viridiplantae; phylum Streptophyta; class Magnoliopsida; order Poales; family Poaceae; genus Panicum; species Panicum miliaceum. The sequence goes on along the minus strand of CM064058.1, from coordinate 33,183,920 downwards.
AAGCAATATGGATCACGTTGCTAATGGTAAACCTTCACATTTAGATGGTTGGAGCAATCCGTGGTAACCCGGAAGGTTTGGATGCTAGCGCTAGTGAATCACAACAACAGCCACCGCCACCACCCAGCTTGGTGGAAGTAATGGCCGCTCAAACCGAGTTGCTTCGTCAGCTCGTGCAAGGACAGCACCAACAGTGGGGTGGGCACAATGTTCACTGTGGCAGAACCACCTGAATTAATCCGGCTCAAGTGTATTAACCATCACCATTAGGGCAATCTCGGTTAACCTTACACTTCAAACGGAGTAATCCACTGGTCTGTCGGGTAACCTCCCGATACAACCACGGTAGAGCGGATCAAAGCCATACATACAAATGCTCATGCGAAGATGAGCCCAGAGAATACCACATTCCAGCAGATCTTACAAAATTATCACAAGTGAATATTACAAACCAAGTTTGAGTTTAGTAACCAAGTACTTCAGTGATCATAACCACTAAGTCCTTCAGAGTTTAAGTTGCAGCGGAAATAAATAACGAAAGCTACTCGACGATACAGGATGTCTCTGTGAAGCCCGTACGAGACATCACTCGACATTATCTCCATTGGCCGGGGGCGTATCCCATTCCACCGACCAACCAGGGGGAAGAGTGCAGGGCCAAGTCAAGCTAGCAATCATGTCTTCGAAGGTCTCACCTGAAAACAAGCCACAAGCAAGGCTGAGTATACTAATACTCAGTAAGGCTTACCCGACTAGTGGGGGTATACTTAGCCGACTCCTAGACATGCGAGGCTTTTGGCTGGAGGGGTTTGTTTTGCCGAAAAGCATATACAGTAGGTCCTTAATTTCAACTTTTAGCTCAAGATTCTAGTTTCATTAACCATTCTAGATAAGCAGCTATCCAATATCATTCATGGTGAAGCATTAAATTTCATCCAACAAGTTTATTCATCATCATTGTTCCTCTTCTTACTCTGTGGGTAAAAGTGATTAAGCAGTCTCAATAGCCGTGAGAAACGGACGATTCGAATCGAATTTCTTAACCTTGCAAGGGAAACCTAAACACACGTCACGTGGTTACTCACAGAGTCACACGTGCAACTTTTCCCTTCAATTCCCGCTTCACGGAACAGGCCCACCGTCCTCGACTACACCTCCCCACAGACCACGGTACGTCGGGCTGTGGCGGCCGATGCACCCGCCATTAGCTAGATGTGAACGAATTCAAGACAGTGGGGAGTATATTCCGGCCTCGGTTCAATCCAGTACTTAAGCTTACCGATTACCATATTCTCGGCATGTGGTTAGTATGTTCAAAGACTTAACCACCACTACCACACACTGCGGCCTTAGCATTTTTCACTAAACAGACGGGGCCTCAATCATCAACATAAACATCGTACCATAGCCCCGTCCGTCGACCTTATGATTGCAGCATGTAGTAAACAATCAACTCCTAATTTCTCGCGAGTGACAGGAAATCACTCGACTTTTACCGAGTCCTATTAGCATAGCATTCTATCGAACCTTGCATCTAGTGTTCAGAGCATGGGTATCTAGGATCATGCAACTAAGTTTTCATTCAACTCCTATAAACTTAATGCACAAGTAAAGTAGAGTAATAAGTTGCATAAGTTTAGAAGATAGGGTTCATGCTCCGGGGCTTGCCTTCTTGTGAACAGTTAGCTTGGGGCTCTTCCGAACTTGGGCTCGGGTCTTCAAGAGCTTCAGTTAGATTTACTTGAGCTTCACGCTGCTCACTCTCGGACGCGGGCACCAGCTCCTAAGTTCCGTCGGCGAGGGTCGTCGATTCTATATGAATGCACAAGTTTAAGTAATGGTGAAGGTAAACGACATGATTTCCTTCACGATAAAGTTGCAGTTTATAAAACATGAGTTTGTTGTGAAGTGAGTTACTTTATCATTCGTGGGCAATCGTTAATAGGGTAGAAAGGTACAATAAGTAACTTCATTAATCAAGGTGGGGTGGGTGTTCATGGGAACTTATGTTCCTCATGGAAACATGATTTAGGTGTAATTACTACCGCGAGTAGTTTCTGGTCATGAAACCTTGCATCTAGGCGCATCAGGGAAAGATAAGCTTACTGTAAAATTTTCAGATATTTTCATGCAGCAGATTAATTATGAAAAATATAATACATGGTGGCTGCTAGATTCTTGTTCTTTTTGTACAGAACGAATGGTGCAATAACTGAGACTAAGATTTGTACAGGGCTTTCATTTCATTAAGCAGGAGCAACTGTAATTTTTATAGGATTTATTATGCAGTTTTCAGAGCATAGTAAATATGACATTACACACCTAGGTTATTCGAGGATTTATTTTTACAGGACCCTACACAGGGTTTTTGTCCGTGAAACTTTTTGCACAGCATCCCCTACCACTGAGTATCTTCTAGTAAAAATATGAGAATTTTCCAAGCTAAGATACTATTTTCTTGATTTAATGTATGTTATTAGCACATAAATCAAATAAATAGGTTCCTGTGAGATAAAAAGTCTCTAAATTTTTCTATGGCATCTAGGTACCATTATTCAGGTACAGCAAAAGTTCCATTCGGTGATTCATAACCTAACTGCAGGGAAAATTAATTCTATCCAAACATATTATGAAACTAAGTTTAACAAACAAGTATAGCTAGAGATGGCTTTTGGTCCCGATCTTTTTACAAAGTCCTAAACATCAAGCAACTAACTCACTGCCCAAAATTTAGGGTCAGCATTGATCTACAACAGTGGGTACAAAAGAAGTCCATTAAAACTTCCATTTAACATAGAGCACAATATATTGAGAATCTGAGAAACTTTACGTAACAAAAGTTGTAGAGTTTCTTCTAAGGATTCCAGAACAGTTTAGTTTGAATTTTTGTGATTTTTCTACGATTTTATACGAATTTTACAAGTTCACTGATTTTGAATCTAGGTTTGAATCTTTCTGTTACAACCGGGTCCCTGAAAACTAGCAGAAAACCCCCTGGGAAGATCTGGGCGATTGCAATGTGGTCCTGGCGCCATGGCTGGCCTTGGGAGCTCGATTTGGCTCAAAATCCGGCGAGGGGAAGGGCCGGTCGGCGAGGGGTGAGGGCTGGGGAAGGATCAGGGGTGCGAGGGCTACCTCGTGGGGGTCTTGTTCGGGTGGGGGACGGCCGGGAAGGGGTGCCGCGGCGTGGAGCAGCGGCTCCGTCGAGGTGCGGCCGGGATTCCGGTGAACTCCGGCGAGCTGGGCGGCGGGGCTCGGGCTGGGGAGCTTCAGTGCGTCGAGGGGAATCCGTTTCAGAGTTTGGTTTGGGTGGAGGGGGGCCGGGACGGCGGTTCCGCGTGGGGCGGTGGTGGCCGGCGGCAGAGCAGCGGTATGGGCAGCAATGGTGGCGTTGTTCTGTGTGCGAGCACCAGTGCGCGGGTGGCCTTTTCGAGAGACACGAAGGAGGGAGGGGAGGTCCAGGCAGAGCTGGGCCGGGCGGCACGACGGGGGCATGCCGTTGGGTGTCTGCGGCGGCCAGCGACTGGGCGGCGAGCAGAAGCACAACTGGTCGTCGTGCCCGTGGCGTGCGGGGGGGGGGGGGGGGGGGGGGGGGGGGGCGAAGAAGGCGCGGCCGCGGTTGGGCGAGCGGGGGCGGTGCTGCAGGGCGCCGGGGGTTGGCTTGGCGCCTATTTCCGCGCAGGCATCGACTGCCAGGTGGCCGGCGGCTGTCGGGCAAGGGAGGCGGTGCAGCAGAGGAGGGGCGAAGGGCCTATTTGCGAGAATTTGAAAATTTCCAAGGGGCTGGTTGCAAACAGGACGTTTTCTACACTTTCTAATTTGAATTTCAGAAACTTTTGAACATGAAAGTTGTTCAGAATGAAAAGTTCTCCAAGTTTGGTTTCAGGCAACACCTCATTTGGCTTGTGGTTTGAAAGTTAATTTAAAAATTCAAAAGTATTCATATGTGCCCAATTTCAATTTGCATTTTAACTTAACTTGTTCTAATTCTTTTCACCCTTTTATTTGTTGGTTAAGCATAGGGTTGGTTTAATGACATTGCCTTAGGAACGTAATTTATCAGGGTTGTTACATTCACCAACCTCAAGCTGCCGGTTATACGGATTTCCTTGGGATCCAGCCTCCGTTGTTCCACAAAACGGAGGAACCCTTGGATGAGGACGCTTGGATTCGCACAATCGTGTCCAAGTTTTCTCTACTCGTGGCCCCATGTTCGGATGCAAACAAGGCTCGCTATGCCGCTCAGCAGCTTCGCGATACAGCTCGTCTTTGGTGGGACAATTACTTTGCTATGCTCCCGGCTGATCACGTCGTCACCTGGGACGAATTTAAAACTGCATTCCGAGCACACCATATCCCAGAAGGTCTTATGGAAAGAAAGCTAAATGAGTTTTTGGCTCTCACTCAGGGTACCTGCACTATACTTCAGTATGCTCAGGCCTTCAACAATCTGTGCCAGTACGCGGGCTATCACGCAGACACGGATGCTAAGAAGCGGGATCATTTCCGCAGAGGATTGAGTACCAAACTCAAGGAGCGACTGAACCTTGTCAGGGCCGATACATATAATGAGCTGGTAAACATGGCAATTACCCAAGAGGATTGTATTGTGGCTCACCGTGCCGAGAAGAAGAGAAAGGCACCAACTGGACCCTCGGGAGCTCAGCCACCGAGGTATCGATTAGTGCAAAATGCTGCGCCTACAGCTCCACAGAAGGCCCCTCAGCCAGGACGTTGGATTGTCAGGCCCCCGCAGCAACAAGGTGTTGTACGACCCCCTGTGCCTCAGCAAACTGGACCAAGGCCCGCTACTCAGCAATTCCTTCGTCCAAACATTGCCAATCGTTGTTTCAATTGTGGAAGTTCCAGTCATTTTGCTCGAGAATGCCCTCGACCTAGGTAGCCAATTCAGGGCCAAGGCCCCAACCAGAATAATAAGAACAAAGGCAAGAGGCAGACTATTCAGGTCAAATAAGGACGGATCAATTTCACCACTCTTGCAGAACTCCCTGAAGGAGCTCCAGTAATGACGGGTACATTCTCTATCCATAATAAGCCTGCAGTTATATTGTTTGATTCTGGTACATCACATAGTTTCATTAGTGCAAAGTTCGGTGCGAAAGTAGGCTTGGATTTTTGTCACACAAAAGGGTCATATATGATATCAACACCGGGTGGAAAAATTGCTTCCAACCAAATAATAAGACTGGTACCAATAAAATTGGGTAGTAAAATCATCAATGCGGACCTTGTTCTCTTACCCCTTGAAGGCATGGATATTATTTTGGGTATCAATTGGATGACTATGCATGGAGTCATACTGAACCTTTCTTCCCGAGCTGTTGAAATAAATTCACCTAGTCACGGAGCCACTACCCTTTACCTACCGTTCCGGGAGTGCATGAATTCTTGTGCTTTCGTGATGGAAGGAATCAAACTAGAAGATATTCCAGTGGTATGCGAGTATGCCGATGTTTTTCCGGACGATTTGCCAGGAATGCCACCAGATAGGGATATTGAGTTCGTTATTGAACTGCAACCAGGCACTGCACCTATCTCCAAAAGACCCTATAGGATGCCACCTGAGGAATTGGCCGAACTGAAAACACAACTCCAAGAACTACTGGACAAAGGCTTCATTCGTCCTAGTGCATCACCATGGGGATGTCCAGCCCTTTTTGTAAAGAAAAAGGATGACAGTTTAAGATTATGTGTGGACTACTGACGTCTCAATGCGGTAACCGTTAAGAATAAATACCCACTTCCCCGCATCGATGTTCTCTTTGACCAATTATCTGGAGCTAGAGTTTTCTCAAAGATTGTAGAAGCTTTCCACACTCTTAGAGAACATTTGACTACAACCCCTGTGTTAGCTCAACCCGATCACACCAAGCCGTTCGATGTTTACTGTGACGCATCTGGCACTGGTCTTGGTTGTGTGCTTATGCAAGAAAATCGAGTTATCGCCTATGCTTCACGAGCCCTTCGGCCCCATGAGCAGAATTATCCAACCCATGATCTCGAATTAGCAGCAGTCATTCATGCTCTAAAAATATGGAGACATTATCTTATGGGCACTCATTGTAATATCTACACCGATCACAAAAGTCTCAAAGATATCTTCACCCAAGCCGATCTGAATATGAGACAGAGAAGATGGCTAGAATTAATCAAGGATTATGACCTAGAGGTGCACTATCACCCCGGCAAGGCCAATGTAGTCGCGGATGCACTCAGCCGTAAGGCCCATTGCCATTGCCTATCAGTGGAGTTCTATAATGAGACATTATGTTCAGAAATGAGGAAGCTTAGTTTGGAAATGATTTCCCAAGGCACTCTGAATCACATCTCAGTTGAGCCCACTCTTCACGACCAGATCATCATGGCACAACTACATGATGAAAGAGTTAAGATCATCAAACAGAAACTCTCTCTAGGTGAAGAGAAGTATAAATGTTTCCGCTAGGACCATAAGGGAGTTCTATGGTTCGAAAGTCGCATCGTCGTTCCAAAGAATCATGAGCTCCGTAAGCAAATTCTTGATGAGGCACACCTTTCCAAATTTTCTATTCACCCCAGCAGTAGCAAAATGTATCAAGATCTTAGGCAAAATTTCTGGTGGACTAGAATGAAAAGAGAAATCACTAAATATGTCTCAGAGTGCAACATATGTCAGAGAGTAAAAGCCAGCCACTTTAAAGTAGCCGGTACACTTCAACCTTTGCCTATACCCTCCTGGAAATGGGAAGACATAAGTATGGATTTCATTGTTGGATTGCCGAGTACCGCACAGAAACATGATTCCATATGGGTTATCGTTGATAGACTCACAAAGACGGCACATTTTCTTCCGGTACACACCACCTTTACTGCCAAGAAATATGCCGAGATTTATCTCGACCGCATTGTTTGCCTACATGGAGTATCTAAGACAATTATTTCCAATCGTGGTACTCAGTTTGTAGCACGCTTTTGGGAACAATTGCAAGCATCTCTTGGTACTAAATTGATTCGAAGCTCAGCCTATCATCGTCAAACTGATGGACAAACTGAAAGAGTGAACCAAATTCTTGAAGACATGCTTAGAGCTTGCGTCATTCACTATGACAAGAATTGGGACAAATGCCTCTCCTTAGCAGAGTTCCCATATAACAATAGCTATCAAGCGAGTTTGAAAACGGCACCATTTGAGGCCCTATACGGACGAAGGTGTCGAACTCCTTTAAGTTGGTCACAGACCGGAGAACGCAAAATATTTGGACCAGACTTGGTAATCGAGGCCGAAGAAAAAGTGAGAGTAATACAAGAAAACCTTAGAACCGCACAATCCAGGCAAAAGAGCTATTTCGACAGAAGGAGAAAGCCACTAAAATTTGAAGTTGGTGACCACGTCTACCTTCGAGTTTCACCAACCAAGGGTGTACAACGTTTCAGAGTCAAAGGAAAATTAGCTCCCCGTTATGTTGGTCCCTACGAAATCATCAAGAGCTGTGGACCCATAGCCTATAGAATTCGACTGCCCCCTCAGCTTGCAGCCATCCATGATGTCTTTCACGTGTCTCAGCTCAAGAAGTGTGTTCGAGTTCCTACCGAGGTTATTAAACAACAAGAAGTAGTGGTAGAGCCCAACCTCTCATATGTTGAGTACCCTATCAAAATCATGGATCAAAAAGAAAGAAGCACTAGGAGGAAAATGATTAAAATATACAAAATTCAATGGAATCATCACACTGAGGAAGAAGCCACATGGGAAACGGAAAGCTATCTAAACCAAAATTTCCCGGGTAAGCATTGCCAAGGGTTATGTGACAGAGGAGGTCATTGAGTTTTGTGTTGACTATGTGGATGAACTTTTACCGGATCGGAGTTCTGTATCATGTCATAAGGGGAGGCTGATTGGAAAGGGCACACTAGGAAAGAAATTAAGAAATGCTAATGATCATGTTTCTTTGAGTAAAGCACATTTGAGCCTTGGTGGCTCCGTACATCGAGGAGCACAAGCAGCTCGTACGAAGCAAGTACCCTTGGAAGTCTGAAACCTGAATTACAAAGCATCACATCAAAACTTTTGCCACCTAGTTGCGCATGGAACTTATGGCCAACAAGGACATTCATGAACAACTTGCCTGGTTAGTCAAGGGTCCATCCAATACAATATTGACGTACCAATGATATGAAATTAATGGATACACATTTTACACAAGATCTGATAAGGCGGAGATAACCAAAAGTAAGATACCGATGGAAACCTCCTCGGGGTGGCCCGATCTTCATGATAGTAGGCTCACAATCACCAGATAACTTGTTGTCAACTGCGGGGATAACTAGCTTTAGACCTTGCCAAGGTTGAATGCGACCAAGCATCGGGGACAGAGGCACCGAAAACCACAAGAACTTCGACTCAATCTCTGTTGGTGTTTGTTAACACAATCACTAGGAACGGGGGTGTTTGGCCCATCCCTAGCAACGACGCTAGGAAACGTTGGGTGGTATGCCTTAATGATTACAGAAAGAATCCACAAACGCATGGATATACTGTTGTAGCATTTCACCCGGAGAGTATTCGGGTATCGTTATTTATATTTTCCGAAAGGAGGGCATGATGTAAAAGAGTTTACTTGGTACATAATCCAGACTATATGAGTACGCAATAATCTATAGCAAATACAGGGTTAAGTATGATAAATGATATGGATAAGGGTAATGTGACACACACACTTAGGCCAAACTCAAGATAAAGAATGAATGAATAAACCTAAGGTTAGTAGGAGCATAGGCATACAACAAGGTCCTAATAGCAACTATTCATACAAGCAAGGGTTACACACGATGCATGCTTAGAACTGCAGGTGCCGGGAAAATAGGGATATCAAGGAGAATGTCCCATCCTGGACCAATAGAGATGTCACCACCAACGGTCATATTCGAAGGATCCCGCATACCCGAGCACCAAGCCAGTGTACGAGATCACTACCCTATCATCCCTGGGTCTCCCACCCTTCGGATGGATAAGTAAAACGCTAAGGTATGCTCGAAGGCACGACGAACCGATATCCTTACCCATATCATCTGGCCTAAGCATATAAAGAGTATAACTAATGAAGCAACAAGCCAAAGTATGACATACTACCAAGATAGTATAGCAAGCAAGAGCAAGATAGGCTACCATGATAACGTAACAACCAAGGCTCAGCTCTGTATTACGAATAGAATACTGACAAGTCGAATACAAAGCAATACCCAAGGCTGAGGATTGCTCACCGACCCAGAGGAAGACTGGAATCGCTAAGAGAGCTCTAGCCTAGCTCCAGTACCTTAAGGATTACAAGTCACATGTATGTCATAGGGAGAGAGTGGCTCCAAATGTTGCTGTGTGAGAATGAGGGGGTGAGAGGCTACTTTTATAGCTTCTAGGGTCGGTTCCCGCCATCTCCTTAGATGGAAACTTCCCCCATCGACCTTGGGAGGATCAGATCAGCCTTCCCACCAAAATGCACTTTGGTGGGCTTTAGGGCAGGTGCGGCCACACCCCTGGTGCGCCCCCCCTCCCTCTTGTAGCCTTTCGCCACCGCCTTTGGTCTGGCCACTAACAGGTGGGTCTTGATCTTATCCCTTGGGTTTTTGCCACCTTTCTACGTTGGTTGGGCTGCTGGATGGGGCCTCTTTGTAAGTTTGACATGGTGGTTGATCTTCTCTGCATTGTGTGTGTTGGCGGTCGATTTCCATGATTTTGATCACCAACATTTCTCCAGAATTCATGGTTACAAGGCCTACACCAAGCTAAATTTATTAAACTAATGAAATTTCACTAGTTTTGGTGCATATGTGACTGCAGAAACTCACTGTAGAAATTTGGCCGGCCGGCCTGGGATTTCTCCCAAATCGGTAGACTTGTTGGATCGATTGCCTTCTATGCAATTGCATTGAGGAATGCACATAGCTTTATGATTGTTGCTTGAACATTATCTGGTAGAATACCTCTTAATGCAATTGAAAGTAATTCCATCATCAGCACGTGACAGTCATGGGACTTTACGTGTGCGAATTTCTTCTCTTTTATATTTAGTAGCCTCTTTATATTCGAAGAGTAGCATGACAGGACCTTGATACTATTCAAATATTCAAATATACTTTCCTTCTCTCACTTGCTTAGAGTGTAGCAGGCAGGACCTAAGTAATGGCGTCCTTTTTCCCTCTACTCTGGATGTAGGGAGGCTCTCGGTTTTATACGTTGCAGGTCGTGCCACGCTTCCAGTGTATCTTTCGGTTTACCGTACACACCAAGGAAGCCTAGCAGGTTCACACACACATTCTTGGTGAGGTGCATCACGTCAATTGCATTGCGGACCTCTAAGACTTCCCAACAAGGTAAATTTCAAAATATACTCTTTTTCTTCCACATAGGTGCACGCCCTTCAACACCGTGCACTGATATGCTACCAGGTCCCTTTACGAAGACTACTTTTATATCTTTGACCATTTCAAATACCATTTTCCCACAAATGTGCCTAGGCTTTGTACGATGATCCACCTTTTCACTATAATGAGCATGCTTCTTTCAAAATGGATGTTTGACAGGAAGAAATCAATGATGGCCCATGTAAACAATCTTCCTACAATGCTTTAGATACATGCTGTCGGTTTCATGTAAACAATAGGTGCATTCCTTATAACCCTTATTGTAGTGTCCGGACAGGTTGCTAAGTCTAGGCCAATCATTGATGGTTATGAAAAGCAATGCACGCAGGTTAAAATATTCCTCTGCATGCACATCCCACACACGAACCCCCTCCTCTTTCCACAGCAAAAGAAGATCGTCAACCAGAGGTTTATGGCACTCATCAATATCATTACCAGGTTTCTTCGGTCCGGGTATAAGCACCAACATCATTATGAACTTTCGCTTCATACACAGCCAAGGAGGAAGATTGTATATACAAAGTGTCACAAACCAAGTACTATGGCCACTGCTCTGTTCACTGAAAGGATTGATGCCATCCGTACTTAAGCCAAACCTCATGTTCCTTGCATCATCTGCAAAATTTAGGAATGTTTTGTCCACCTTTCTCCACTGGGACCCATCTGCGAGGTGTCTCAACATATTGTCTTACTTCCTCGTTTGTTTGTGCCATCGCATCAACTTTGCATTGTTTTTATTGATGAATAGATGTTTCAAACGTGGTATTATAGAAAAATACCACATCACCTTGGCAGGCACTCTCTTCTTGGTACGCACCCCCTCAATGTCGCCAGGATCACCTCGAGGGATCTTATAACGACATGCTTTGCATATCGGACAGGTATCCAAATTTTCATACTCCTATTATCACTCCTTAGCCTATACGAACTAATCTACAAGCGCACACATACCAATGTAGCTTTCACCAGGGAATTTACCTGGGAATCGAATCCAAGGAACGGCAAGCGCAACCCAACCTAGAACTATTCAACCAGACCCACCAGAGGAGAAGAGGTAAGAGGATAGAGGGCTTAACTTCTGTTAGCCAACTCATTACCCAGATAACTAGCTATTTGCTAACTTGATCTGCTTCAGCGGCTGATGAGGAAGGACTTCGAAAAGGGATGAGACGGGAGTCCAACGGCACCAACAATCTACTGCTATGAAAACACCTGAACGTGTTGGACTACGAAGGACAGACAGGGCTATCACCACCTGCCGACTACCACACTGTTCCATGGGGTGGAACACAAACCAAGGTAACTATCAAGCCTAAGCACCATGCCTAAACTATCAAGTTACTGACTTCCGCCTCACATTAAGGAATAAGAAACCCCAAATGGCTAGAACTTGCTCAACCACACAGACAAAGGATCCCGTAGATCAACAAAAGTAAATAATCTAATTACTGAAAGTAAAGAGAAAGATTATCGAGAGACTGAAGATAAACGAGGAACTTACTTTGATAATATTCCTCTAAGGTGGCTACAGAGTTGGAGTAGGACAGAGGGAACCCGACTTCTCTCCTAGCTTGGATTTTACCCAAGCTCTCACCTCACTCTCTCCCTATTCAACACTAAGGTAGAGTGACTAAGAATCTCAACTTCTCTCTCAAGGATGGTGTGTGTTACAAGTGAGGTAAGGGCTCCTATTTATACAAGCTAGAGGTCAGTACTCGGACAAATGCTTCACTTGCATGCAGTCTTGACGGTTCGAGTAACTTCCATGTGAAGTTGGTTAGAAGAGGATGACAGGTGGGGCCGACCAGACTGGGGGTGGTCCCATCTAGCACCGCCTTTCTCCTGAGTGGTGTTGATTGACTCCTGAGGTTAGTAGTTGCTGCGTTTTAGTTAAGAAACTATTTCTTGCATGCAAGTGGGCCCTTCAATCCATGTGTGAAGCCTTTCGATACTTCGACATCAAATGCATGATTCGTGATCAAAGGTAAGCGTGTTTCTTTGCTCTTGGATTGAGGACGTGGCAAGTTGGCCCACTTGCTCTGGATCGAGCCGGCCTGGGATTTCTCCCAGTTCGGCTAGTTTTCGTACCACGAGGTTCTAAAATCAAATATACACCACAAGTTGTGGAACTCATTAGGATAAATGTTCTTAGCTCGATCTTGGCCTTATGAGCTTGAATCTGGAGAAATGGTGGCGGTAAAAATCGTTGAAATTGACCGCCAACACGCCCGCACACCTGGACTTTTCTTGTCCCAAGAAATAGGGTTGAATTAGATCTAGAGGATCAGGCAAGTCTAGGGTAACGATCACCAAAGCATGGTTGAGCATGTTTTGAAACTTTTCCTCATACCTTGGATTCCTGGTGGGTAACACCTTCACTTTCACCTATTGATCTCTAGAACAAATCATTATGAAGGACGGATTCTTCGTGTTTTTAGTACTTGGAGATCTTTTAGGATTTAAGGCATACTCTCATCCTTTAAGCAACTCAGTCGCTGAAATTGTTTGAACCTTACCAGGGCTTTTCCATGAAGCCTCTTGTTCTAGAAGGTCATATATGGAGCTTTAGGTAGGGATAACTTTGCACATCCCTGACATGTTGCAAGATTAAATGACTTTTCTCTGAGAAGTCATACTTCCCGTGAACTTTGGTCAAGTGCAAGTGTGTACGGAGTGAATGTCCTTTGAGTGGTATGTATCTCTAGCTTCGTCCATTTTTACCCTTTTTCTCTCTTTTTTTTGACTTGGGAAAGATTACTACCTCACTCAGTTTCTTTTTCTTTTCAGGGGGATGGTGAGCTTCTTGAGAACCACATTTTGGACTTTATATCATGAATGTGTACGTGGATGACTAAAATACCGGGACGTTTAACAATTCTCCAGAGGCAAAGAAATTCGATCGAGCTTAAAATGCAAAGGATGGCTATGTGGGCTCAAAACTTTATCATCTAGATATATGGCTCTGGATAGGATTTGGCAAAGATGAGAGTTGCTCTTTTCCATTTAATTTCTCCAGGACTTTGAACTTAAGGAAGATCATGCTTCACAAGTCATTATATCATGAAAGTCAACAAGCAAAAGATCAAGTGATCCTATTATAAAGTTCCAAAGTCATAGAGTACTTTGCATGCAAAACACGATTCAAACATTCTTTGATTGACATGTTTGGAAATCATTTCTTTCTATATGATTTGTTCAAATTTTAATTTGATTACTTTCCAGTGCGAATTTGAATCAAAACCAGGAAGGATTGAGGTCAGGGTGTCGCAAACCTTCGTGACAAGAAGGGGGTGCACGTTTGACTACCTAGTGGGGCTGGCCGGCTTGGTGTAGGCCGGCTGGCCTGCCTTTGTGGCACGAGCCTCAGGCTCAGCTGCCACGAGAAAAGGCTCGGTCCATTTGATCCAGTGCATCCTGCATTTGATCACTTTGTCACGAGTGTAGGCCGGCTGGCCTGGAGGAGGCCGCCCGGCCTGGGTTTGTGCCGGTCAGGACTCATGTGCATTCTTGTCTCTCTATTTCTCTACGCACTTGATCAGAAATCAGAACAGGGGTGTGGTTGACACACAAGTGTGCACCAACCACTCACACATGGGATATGTCAAAATAAATTCTTTTATTCAATTCAATTTAAATTGGGGTGCTGCTGAATACAAAATGAAGGAAATCAAAATAAAGTTGCAGCACCTAGACCTAAACTAAGACTATCCTAGCCTCTGCTCCCTCGGGTCTGGGGCCCTGTAAAGGTCCTCATTCCCGATTCCCTTCGCAAGGCGCTTGATCTTCGAGCACATATCCTTGCGAAGGACATCCACCTGGTCATCAAGATCCATCCTCTCAATCTCTAACATAGTGACATGCTCATCCATATTGTTTAACTAGATCTTGAGCATGTTGAGCTGCTCCCTCAGCTCTCGGATCCCATCCCTCTCCTCTGGATCCTCCTCCTCCTCCTCGCTGTTGTATGCATGAGTCTCTTGAGGGCAGGAATATCGGGGGTGGTGAGCAGAAATGCCACACCAATCTTGGATTGGAGTCAATTGATCTATGTTGTTAACAGTTTTTCACTATCTCACCCATTTGATCTTTTGTTCAGATGGCCGAGCCTGTTGCCATGATGGTGGATGAGGATGGACGCGTTCACTCGCAGTGTCTCCACTGGGAGGGCTTTCCCTCTATCTTGTGGGATGTTCTGAGCACCGCGGGCTATCCAATTCCCCCACGTTACGCGGGACTGGAGTTTGCAGAGAATGGAGTTACCCGGTGCCGTGTTAACGTGACCATCTTTCCGTACCCACTACACCCGGAGTGGCCCGCCTTGGAGATTGAGGCTATTGGTCACCGTTTGGCCAATACTTGGGAGCTTGCTGCCATGAGGGCACTCACCACTTTCTGTGCGCAGTGCCCCGAGGCCGTCACGCTCACTCCTATTGGTTTGTTAACTGCTGCCCAGGACAACGACCCCTTCTGGCTCAACAGGGTGCAGCACTCACAGTAATTAGTGGACTTTCACGCCCAGGAGACCATCGAGACCTCCGTGCGGTGCATGAATGCAATGTACCGACTTCAGGCTCTCCAGAGTCAGGCGCTTGTGCAGCTTGCTGATCTTGCACAGGCCTACCACATGATGGCAGATACCAGAGATGAGCAGATTCAGGAGCTTAGTGAGGAACTTGAGGACAGAGACACCCGGATTGGCCAACTTGAGGGCCAAGTTCAGGAGCACGACACTCTCATGGGTTAGAGAGATGACATGATAGCGCACTTGGAGGAGCAGCTCCATGATCTGAACCTTGAGTTGGAGGATGCTAATGAGCACATTCAGCGGCACCATGATCAGAATGTCCCTCCCGAGGTGGTGGCTATGGAGGAAGACGATGAGGAGCCACAGGAGATTGACGGTGTTTCAGGCATGGACTTTGAGGGTGAAGCACCGCAGACACCTCCGATTGGAGCTCACTCTCCTACTCGCAGCGAGTCGTTCGTCAACAACCTCGATGACTTCTAGACGATAACCTAGGAGGACTTTTGCATATATTCCTCGATAGTGTAGCCTAACTTTTGGCAAGTGTTGTAATAGGCTAACTAAGAGTTGAGTACCTCTTTTGTGATGGGTACGACTTGACCATTGGATACTCTAATCATGTAGGCCATGGCTAAAAACTTGGTGGTTTGATTGTGATGTTGGAAAGCGGTTTAATTTGCGATTGCAGAAACTTGTCGGAATTTTTACCCATGACTCCTTGCATTTCTGGGCTGTGCGTTGAATACCAAAATTGTGATAAATTTTGTGATCTAGGTTCTCACAAAACATCAGCATCATTGGAACTTGCTTGTTTGAGTTATAGGCAAGATGCTATAACTCGTTCTGCTGAAAAACAGCCGAGATAGAAAAGCAAAGAATGAATCTTTCGACCATCTTGGCCATCGATTTAGCATCTGAGTTGAATACCAAAGTTGTACATCTCTAAATTCCCTAACCACTGCCCAAAGATGAGCTATGTTGGATAAACCTATCAGGAGCTATGAGTTGTTTATGGCAGCCAATTCAGGGCCAAGGCTCTAACCAGAACAATAAGAACAAAGGCAATAGGCAGACCATTCAGGTCAAACAAGGACGGATCAACTTCACCACTCTTGCAGAACTTCTGGAAGGAGCACCAATAATGACGGGTACATTCTCTATCCATAACAAGCCTGCAGTTATATTGTTTGATTCTGGTGCATCACACAGTTTCATTAGTGCAAAGTTCGGTGGGAAAGTAGGCTTAGATTTTTGTCACACAAAAGGTTCATATATGATATCAACACCGGGTGGTAAAATTGCTTCCAACCAAATAATAAGACTGGTACCGATAAAATTGGGTAGCAAAATCATCAACACGGACCTTGTTCTCTTACCCCTTGAAGGCATGGATATTATTTTGGGTATGAATTGGATGACTATGCATGGAGTCACACTGGACCTTTCTTCCCGAGCGGTTGAAATAAATTCACCTAGTCACGGGGCCACTACTCTTTATTTGCCATTCCGAAAGTGCACCAATTCTTGTGCTTTCGTGATGGAAGGAATCAAACTAGAAGATATTCCAGTGGTATGCGAGTATGCCGATGTTTTTTTCCGGACGAATTGCTAGGAATGCCACCTGATAGGGATATTGAGTTCGTTATTGAACTGCAACCAGGCACTGCACCTATCTCCAAAAGACCCTATAGAATGCCACCTAAGGAATTGGCCGAACTGAAAACACAACTCCAAGAAATACTGGACAAAGGTTTCATTCGCCCTAGCGCATCGCCTTGGGGATGTCCAGCCCTTTTTGTAAAGAAAAAGGATGAGAGTTTAAGATTATGTGTGGACTACCGACCTCTCAATGCGGTGACCGTTAAAAATAAATACCCACTTCCCCGCATCGACGTTCTCTTTGATCAATTATCTGGAGCTAGAGTTTTCTCAAAGATTGATCTTCGTTCGGGGTATCATCAGATAAAGATTCGTCCGTGCGATATTCCTAAGACCGCCTTTTCCACACGATATGGACTATATGAATTCTTGGTCATGTCCTTTGGTCTCACCAATGCCCCTGCCTACTTTATGTATCTCATGAATTCGGTATTCATGCCCGAGCTCGACAAATTTGTCGTAGTTTTCATTGACGACATCCTTATCTATTCCAAGAATAAGGAAGAGCATGCTAAGCACCTGCACATTGTTCTTCAGCATCTCAGAGACCATCAGCTCTATGCTAAATTTTCTAACTGCGAATTCTGGTTGGATAGTGTAAAATTCATGGGCCACACAATTTCCAGCGAAGGCATAGCCGTTGACCCCAGCAAGGTACAAGAGGTGATGGATTGGAAACCTCCTACCTCTATTCATCAGATTCGCAGTTTTCTTGGCTTAGCCGATTACTATCGCCGTTTCATTCCGGATTTCTCCAGAATTGCTAAGCCTATGACTGAACTATTGAAAAAGGGAGTAAAGTTTGTGTGGTATGAGAAATGTAAAGAAGCTTTCCACACTCTTAGAGAACGTTTGACTATAGCCCCTGTGCTAGCTCAACCCGATAACACCAAGCCGTTCGATGTTTACTGTGACGCATTTGGCACTGGTCTTGGTTGTGTGCTTATGCAAGAAAATTGAGTTATCGCCTATGCTTCACGAGCCCTTCAGCCCCATGAGCAGAATTATCCGACCCATCATCTCGAATTAGCAGCAGTCATTCATGCTCTAAAAATATGGAGACATTATCTAATGGGCACTCATTGTAATATTTACACCGATCACAAGAATCTCAAATACATCTTCACCCAAGCCCATCTGAATATGAGACAAAGAAGATGGCTAGAATTAATCAAGGATTATGACCTTGAGGTGCACTATCTCCCCGGCAAGGCTAATGTAGTCGCGGATGCACTCAGCCGTAAGGCCCATTGCCATTGCCTATCAGTGGAGTTCTATAATGAGACATTATGTTCGAAAATGAGAAAGCTTAGTTTGGAAATGATTCCTCAAGGCACCATGCATCACATCTCAGTTGAGCCCACTCTTCACGACCAGATCATCATGGCACAACTACATGATGAAGGAGTTAAGATCATCAAACAAAAACTCTCTCTAGGTGAAGAGAAGTATAAATGTTTCCGTCAGGACCACAAGGGAGTTCTATGGTTCGAAAGTCGCATAGTCATTCCGAAGAATCATGAGCTCCGCAAGCAAATTCTTGATGAGGCACATCTTTCAAAATTTTCTATTCACCCCCGTAGGAGCAAAATGTATCAAGATCTTAAGCAAAACTTCTGGTGGACTAGAATGAAAAGGGAAATTGCTAAATATGTTTCAAAATGTGACACATGTTAAAGAGTAAAAGCCAGCCACTTGAAAGTAGCCGGTACACTTCAACCTTTGCCTATACCCTCCTGGAAATGGGAAGACATAAGTATGGATTTTATTGTTGGATTGCCAAGTACCGCACAGAAACATGATTCCATATGGGTTATCATTGATAGACTCACAAAGACGGCACATTTTCTTCCGGTGCACACCACCTATACTGCCAAGAAATATGCCGAGATTTATCTTGACCGCATTGTTTGCCTGCATGGAGTATCGAAGACTATTATTCCGATCGTGGTACTCGGTTTGTAGCGCGCTTTTGGGAACAATTGCAAGCTTCTCTTGGTACTGAATTGATTCGAAGCTCAGCCTATCATCCTCAGACTGACAGATAAACTGAAAGAGTAAACCAAATTGTAACACCTCGGGTGTTTAAATTACGAAATAATCCTCATTAGCTTAACACGATGCATAAATAACTAAGAAAAGTTTAAAAGAAAAGAATTATAAATTGGTTTTGCTTTGAATTAAAAATAGATGTGTATATATGCATAAATACATATACTTTAATCAAACAAATTAAATAACTCTCACCTCAACGCACTTGGCGGCGAAATTTAATAGACACACCATCAATGACAAGATAAACAAAAGTCTAGTTGAAGCCCAGGAGAGAATACAAATTTTTGCCCAGGAAATGACGTGCCCTCGGAATCATACTTTTTGAGTTTTTAAAATAACTTCTAAACTAGAACTCAAATGAACTTTGGCCTGAAACAAAACTTGTGTAACTTTTCATTTTGAACAACTTTCATGTTCAGAGATTTTTGAGTTGTAACACAAAAATTTGAGTAACACTTGACTTTGCAAACCAGCCCCTGCCTTTTCTTCTATTTTCACTTCAGACCCTTCTCCACGTCGCCTGACCCTCCGCCTTCCACTGCAGACCTTCCGCTTCGTCCGACTCTCTGCTTCGCCTGACCCTACGCTTCGCCCGACCCTACGCTTCGCCCGTCCCTCCGCTTCGCCCGATCCTCCGCCCGCCGCGCAGTTGCCGCTGGCCACTTGGCGGGCGATGCCTGACTGACACTAGGCGCCAAGCCAATGCCTGGCCGCACCCGACTCGCACGCGCTCCTTCCCATGCCGCGACCCTGCCCAGTTCGCGCACGCCATGCGCACGCCGGCGACGCGCGCCTCTTCTCGCCGCCCGCCGCGCCAAATGGCCGGTCCGCGCCGTGCCCGTGTCCCCGCCGCGTCCCGCCAGTCGTCGCGCTCGCTGCCCGGCAAGCTAGCTGCTGCAACTCCTCGCCCAACCCGCGCGCTGCGTGATCTCCCCCTCCCCCACGCCAAATCCCCGGCGCCCAATCCCCTGCCCGCGCCCGCCGCACGCCGCGCCGGCTCTGCTCGCTGCCCACCGCTACCAGTAACGCGCCCCCGTCGTGCCGCCCCTCCCCAGCGTTGCCCGGTCCTCTCCCTCCCTCCTGCAGCCTATAAAAGGCGATTCAAGGCCACTCGCGCGAGCCTCAACCCACCAGAACGCCGTCGCCGCTGCCCACCCGCCCGTGGAGCCCCATCCTCCAGCCTCCCACTGCCCAAAACCCATCACCCAGCGAGCTTGCCCTCCCTCCACTAAAGCTCACCGGCCTCTTCCCCGACCATCTCGACCGCCGGAGCACCGCCAGCACCGCCCGTGCCGCCACCGCTCCCCTGCTGCTCCGCGGACAGCCCACTCCGAAGCTCCTCCGTCCAAGCCAAGCCTCGAAACGGTTTCCCCTCGACGTCGTGAAGCTCATCGACCAGCTCACGCCCTCCCCTCCTCGCCGGAGCACCGTCGCCGGAGCACTTGTAAAATTCATATAAAATCATAAAAAGATCAGAAAAATACAAACTCAACTGTTTTGGAATCGTTAGAAGAAAATTTACAACTTTTTTTACATGCTTTTCTTCAGTTGCTTGCTAAATCTTGCTCTAAATTAAATGGAAAGTTTAATAGACTTTAATTGTACCCACTGTTGTAGGCAAGTTCTAAATCTGATTTTTAGACAGTAGGTTGGTTGCTTGATGTGTAAGCCAGTGTAAAAATATTAGGACCAGAACCCATTTCTAGCTAAACTTTTTGTTAAACTTTGTTCATGCCATGAAATAAGAGAACTAATTTGTACCTACTGTTATATTGTGATTCATGTTGTGAAAATTTTCCAGAGCTGTTATAGTGATGCCTAAATGCACAGAAAAAGTTTAGAACGTTTTTCCTTTCTGTAACCTATTTATATAATTTTGTGGTAGGAAAAGTGCACTAAATAAAAATAATTAGTTTCTGTGCTTGGAAAATGTTCAACTTTCTACTGTAGGACACTTTAGAGTAGCTCTTGCTGTATAAAAAGATTTATACTCAGAAACCCTGTAAAACATCCTGTAGAAATTAATCTTCATTAACCTAAGTGTATATTGTCCTATTTATTATGCTCTGTATCATGCAAAATAAAATCTGAAAAATATACAGTAACACATATATGGATAGATAAACCCCATGTAAAAGTCTTAGCATCAATACATGAATGGTTTGTTCTGTATAAAAATAACTAGGTTCTAGCAGTGGCTCTGTTATATATTTTTCATAATTATTCTGCTGCATAAAAATGCCTGAAATGTTTACAGTGCTGTTGTCTCTGCATATTATACTCTAAATAAAAATTTCATCACCAGAAGTTACCTATCCAGAAATTGTGTTTAATCAATGATTGTGCTTAGAAAAATTAGTTTCCAAAAGAACACAATCCCCAACCCCCTTTTTGTTTAATGGAGTTAATTAATTTATGTTATACTCTATTAACAATTGCCCATAGAAATCTTAACTAAGTAACTTCACAACCAAATCTATGTTATTGTGGACTGCAACTTTATCATGAAGGAAAATAATCGTCATATACCATCACTAAAACTTACACTTGTGCATTCATATAGAATCGACTACTTTCGCCGATGGAACATATGAGCTGGTGCCCGCGTCCGAGAGTGAGCAGTGTGAAGCTCAAGTGAATCTAACTGAAGATTTCGAAGACCCGAACCCGAGTTCGGACGAGCCCCAAACTAACTTTACCCAAGAAGGCAAGCCCCGGAGCATGAACCTTGTTTTTTTTACATTATGCAACTTAATACTCTATTCTACTTGTGCATTAAGTTATAGGAGCTGAATGAAAACTTAGTTGCATGATCCTAGGTACCCATGCTCTGAACACTAGATATAAGGTTCGATAGAATGCTATGCTAATAGGACTCCGGTAAAAGTCGGGTGATTTCCTGTCACTCGCGAGAATTTAGGAGTTGAATGTTTACTACATGTTGCAATCATAAGGTTGACGGACAGGGCTATGGTACGATGTCTATGTTGATGATTGAGGCCCCATCTGTTTAGTGAAAAATGCTAAGGTCGCAGTGTGTGGTAGTGGTGGTTAAGTCTTTGAACGTACTAACCACATGCCGAGAATATGGTAATCGGTAAGCTTAAGTACCGGATTGAACCGAGACCGGAATATACTCCCCACCGTCTTGAATTCGTTCACATCTAGCTAATGGCGGGTGCATGTGCCGCCATGGCCGGGTCCATGGGGACGTGTAGTCGAGGGCGGTGGGCCTGTTCCGTGAAGCGGGAATTGAAGGGAAAAGTTGCATGTGTGACTCTGTGAGTAACCACGTGACGTGTGTTTAGGTTTCCCTTGCAAGGTTAAGAAATTCGATTCGAATCGACCGTTTCTCGTGGTTATTGAGACTGCTTGACCCTTTTACCACATAGAGTAAGAAGAGGAACAATGATGATGATTAATCTTGTTGGATGAAAAATTAATTCTTTCACCATGTATGATATTGGATAGTTGCTTACCTAGAATGATTAAAGAAAATTAGAATCTGGAGCTAAAATTTGAAAGTAAGGACCTACTTGTATATGCTTTTCGGCAAAACAAACCTCTCAAGACAAAAAGCCTTGCATGTCTAGGAGTCGGCTAAGTATTTTCCACTAGTCGGGTAAGCCTTGCTGAGTATTAGTATACTCAGCCTTGCTTGTGGCTCGTTTTCAGGTGATACTTTCGAGGATATGATCGCTAGTTTGACTTGGCCGTGTACCCTTCCTCCTAGTTGGTCGGTGGAATGGGATACGCCCCCGGCCAACGATGATAATGCCGAGTGATGTCTCGTACGGGCTTCATCGAGACATCGTGTATCGTCGAGTAGTTTATCGTTATTTTTTTTCCGCTGCATTGAACTCTGAAGAACTCAATTACTTTGAACTCTGAAGTACCTTGTTTTACAAATTTCGAACTCAGTTGTAATAATAATTTATGATGAACCCTGTGGTGTAAAATTTGTGGAATGTTGTATCCTCTGGGCTCACCTTCGTGTGAGTACATGTATGTGTGGTTTCGATCGGCAAAAACCGTGGTTGTATCGGGAGGTTACCCGACAGACCAATGGATTATTCCGTTTGAAGTGCGAGTTAGCCCTGATTGCCCTCGTGGTGATGGTTAGCGCGCTTGAGCCGGATTAATTCAGGTGGTTCTGCCACAGCTGGCATCAGAGCCGAAATGCATACGCCAGAGAATGCAACAAGCCTTAAAAACTTGTTTTCATAAAACTTGACCAGAAAAATGCGTTCGTTAAGGATGGTACCTAGTTCGTAAAGCCCTAAGGGATTATGGGAAAGTTACTTGGTGGCTATCTAACTTATGAATATTATCAACTAACTTCCAGCACATTACTTTCTGTCAAAACTTACTTTTATGCACAACCGACCCTTAAATTCTGTAACAACGCACTCATTGCTAAGGTAAGAAGGTAAGAATCCTCAGCCAACTGAGAGAGCTTGGCCTTCCTGTCGGTGATGCGAGCCGAACGCTGCCCTCAAGCAGTGGCTTACTTGAGGTGCTGCCAATATACCAACTATTAGTTGATTATATTGGGAGTAGAAGGTTTGGCGCAGGGTATGGCGATCGCTGTTCATACCCCCGTCTCAAGACGGTACCCCCGCGAATATGCTATCTTGATGCCGTTTCTATAGTGAACGGTAATGAACACGGACGCTTTTATGAGTGCTAGCATGAAAGGTTCAATAGACATATATATGCTAACCGCGATTACGATAATTTAAAGAACGGTTAGAGAATTCTCGACTAGCTATTATAGTGAGAGACGTATTGTGTATGCCACCGAAACTAACTTCGTAAGACCAAAGCTATTTGGCAATTATTTTATTTTGTGAGGACGAATAGGACGTGCATGCATCATGACTATACAAATCTGAAATTGAAAATGCGATGCGTGAGAGTGGTAAGGTTCATGCGCCCACACAATTGTCTTTGCATAAGGATTATCTAGCAAATCTGTCACATTTCTGTCAGATCTGAAAAGATGGATTTATTGAGCTTAGAAAATGATCCTTTCTGAAGAAACTCATGTTGAGAGTTTTGTTCCAAACATTGTATTCTACCTCCTGTCTAAATATGAAAAATTCTGGACATATAGATAATGAGAAACAACAGAAACCTTGAGATGTCA
The DNA here is from genome assembly GCA_032594955.1 of Panicum miliaceum. Taxonomy (NCBI): domain Eukaryota; kingdom Viridiplantae; phylum Streptophyta; class Magnoliopsida; order Poales; family Poaceae; genus Panicum; species Panicum miliaceum. Next base: position 33,160,113 of record CM064058.1, on the reverse strand, counting down.
GTTTTCTGTCAAAAATAAGCACCTCTGCCGCATAAATTTGTATGCCCCCTTACAACAGTTTTCTGCAAAAGTGTTCAACACAAAACTTGTTGTAAATGTACTCAGGCAGCTACTGTTAAAATTTGGAAATTTTTGGCTGGGTATATGTTCCCTGGTGCACGAAACATTGGCTCACTGTTTACTGAAATTTCTGGGTAGACAGTAAAGTAAAACCTTAAGAGAAAGACCATCTTAGAGCCTGATATAGCTATGGAGTTGACTTGCAAAGTTGTTCACAAATACCTTAGGAATGTTCTGGTAAAAGTTGAGAATTTTTGGACAAAAACTGTTGAAGTTATGGCTATTTTAGTGCACTGTCCAGAACCTGTTCACTATGCTGTTCACAGTTTTTCGCTATCTCACCCATTTGATCTTTTGTTCAGATGGCCGAGCCTGTTGCCATGATGGTGGATGAGGATGGACGCGTTCACTCGTAGTGTCTTCACTGGGAGGGCTTTCCCTCTATCTTGTGGGATGTTCTGAGCACCGCGGGCTATCCAATTCCCCCACGTTACGCGGGACTGGAGTTTGCAGAGAATGGAGTTACCCGGTGCCGTGTTAACGTGATCATCTTTCCGCACCCACTACACCCGGAGTGGCCCGCCTTGGTGATTGAGGCTGTTGGTCATTATTTGGCTGATACTTGGGAGCTTTCTTCCATGAGGGCGTTCACCACTTTCTGTGCGCAGTGCCCCGAGGCCATCACGCTCACTCCTATTGGTTTGTTTCCTGCTGCCCAGGACAACGACCCCTTTTGGCTCAACAGGATACAACACTCACAGTACTTGGTAGACTTTCACGCCCAGGAGACCATCGAGACCTCCGTGCGGTGCATGAATGCACCGTACCGACTTCAGACTCTCCAGAGCCAGGCGCTTGTGCAGCTCGCTGATCTTGCACAGGCCTACCACATGATGGCAGATACCACAGATGAGCAGATTAAGGAGCTCAGTGAGGAACTTGTGGACAGAGACACCCGGATTGGCCAACTTGAGGGCCAAGTTCAAGAGCACGACACTCTCATGGGTGAGAGAGATGACATGATAGCCCACTTGGACGAGCAGCTCCATGATCTGAACCTTGAGTTGGAGGATGCTAATGAGCACATTCAGTGGCACCATGATCAGAATGCCCCTCCCGACGTGGTGGCTATGGAGGAAGATGATGAGGAGCCACAGGAGACTGACGGTGTTTCAGCTATGGATTTTGAGGGTGAGGCACCGCAGCCACCTCTGATGGGAGCTCACTCTCCTACTCACAGCGAGTCGTCCGTCAACAACCTCGACGATTTCTAGACGATGACCTAGGAGGACTTTTGCATATACTCCTCGATAGTGTAGCCTAACTTTTGGCAAGTGTTGTAATAGGCTAACTAAGAGTTGAGTGCCTCTTTTGTGATGGGTACAACTTGACCATTGGATACTCTAATCATGTAGGCCATGGCTAAAAACTTGGTGGTTTGATTGTGATATTGGAAAGCAGTTGAATCTGCGATTGCAGAAACTTGTCGGAATTGTTACCCATGTCTCCTTACATTTATGGACTGAGTCTTGAATACCAAACTTGTCCTAAATTTTGTGATCTAGGTTCCCACAAAATTTCAGCACTATTAGATCTTGCTAGTTTGAGTTATAGGCAAAATACTATAACTCATTCTGCTGAAAAACAGCCAAACCAGCGAAGCAAAGAGTGAATCTTTCGACCATCTTGGCCGTCAATTTAGCGTCTAAGCTGAATACCAAAGTTGTACATCTCTAAATTCCCTACCCACTGCCAAAATATGTGCAATTTTGGATGAACCTACCAGGAGTTATAAGTTTCTTATGGCAGACAGTATTCTGCCCACGATTATATCCATGATCTTTCGGAAGTCTACTTTTCCGCGCTAATCCTTTTGAATCATGGAAGCAATACGGATCACGTTGCTAATGATAAACATGCAAATTCCAGATGGTTGGAGCAACCCGTGGTAACCCGGAAGGTTTTGGTGCTAGTGCTAGTGAATCACAACAGCAGCCACCGCCACCACCCAGTTTGGTGGAAGTAATGGCTGCTCAAACTGAGTTGCTTCGTCAGCTCGTGATGGGACAGCGCCAACAGCGGGGTGGACACAATGTTCACCAACCTCAAGTTGCCGGTTACACGGATTTCCTTGGGACCCAGCCTCCCTTGTTTCACAAAACGGAGGAACCCTTGGATGCGGACGCTTGGATTCGCACAATCGAGTCCAAGTTTTCTCTACTCGTGGCCCATGTTCGGATGCAAACAAGGCTCGCTTTGCCGCGCAGAAGCTTCGCGGTACAGCTTGTCTTTGGTGGGACAATTACTTTGCTATGCTCCCGGCTGATCATGTCGTCACCTGGGATGAATTCAAAACTGCGTTCCGAGCACACCATATCCAAGAAGGTCTTATGGAAAGAAAGCTAAATGAGTTTTTGGCTCTCACTCAGGGTACCCGCACTGTACTTCAGTATGCTCAGGCTTTCAACAATCTGTGCCCGTACACAGGCTATCACACAGACACGGATGCTAAGAAGCGAGATCGTTTCCGCAGAGGATTGAGTACCAAACTCAAGGAGCGACTGAACCTTGTCAGGGCCGATACATATAATGAGCTGGTAAACATGGCAATTACCCAAGAGGATTGTATTGTGGCTCTCCGTGCCGAGAAGGAGAGAAAGACGCCAGTTGGACCCTTGGGAGCTCAGCCACCAAGGTATCGCTTAGTGCAAAATGCTACGCCTACAGCTCCACAGAAGGCCCCTCAGCCAGGACGTTGGATTGTCAGGCCCCCGCAGCAACAAGGTGTTGTACGATCCCCTGTGCCTCAGCAAACTGGACCAAGGCCCGCTACTCAGCAATTCCTTCGTCCAAACATCGCCAATCGTTGTTTCAATTGTGGAAGTTCCAGTCATTTTGCCCGAGAATGCCCTCGGCCTAGGCAGCCAATTCAGGGCCAAGGCTCTAACCAGAACAATAAGAACAAAGGCAAGAGGCAGACCATTCAGGTCAAACAAGGACGGATCAATTTCACCACTCTTGCAGAACTTCCTGAAGGAGCACCAGTAATGACGGGTGGATTCTCTATCCATAACAAGCTTGCAGTTATATTGTTTGATTCTGGTGCATCACATAGTTTCATTAGTGCAAAGTTTGGTGCAAAAGTAGGCTTTGATGTTTGTCAAACAAAAGGATCGTATATGATATCAACACCGGGTGGTAAAATTGCTTCAAATCAAATGATAAGGCAAGTACCAATCAAGTTGGGTAGTAAAACCATCAACACGGACCTTGTTCTCTTACCCCTTGAAGGCATGGATATTATTTTGGGTATGAATTGGATGACTATGCACGGAGTCATACTAGACCTTTCTTCCTAAGCTGTTGAAATAAATTCACCTAGTCACGGAACCACTACCCTTTACCTACCATTCCGAGAGTGCACGAATTCTTGTGCTTTCGTGATGGAAGGAATAAAACTAGAGGATATTCCAGTGGTATGCGAGTATGCCGATGTTTTTCCGGACAATTTGCAAGGAATGCCACCAGATAGGGATATTGAGTTCTTTATTGAACTGCAACCAGGCACCGCACCTATCTCCATAAGACCCTATAGGATGCCACCTAAGGAATTGGCCGAACTGAAAACACAACTCCAAGACCTACTGGACAAAGGCTTCATTCGTCCTAGCACATCACCTTGGGGATGTCCAGCCCTTTTTGTAAAGAGAAATGATCACAGTTTAAGATTATGTGTGGACTACCGACCTCTCAATGCGGTAACCGTTAAGAATAAATACCCACTTCCCCGCATCGACGTTCTCTTTGACCAATTATCTGGAGCTAGAGTTTTCTCAAAAATTGATCTTCGATCTGGATATCATCAGATAAAGATTCGTCCATGCGATATTCCTAAGACCGCCTTTTCCACACGATATGGACTATATGAATTCTTGGTCATGTCCTTTGGTCTCACCAATGCCCCTGCCTACTTCATGTATCTCATGAATTCGGTATTCATGCCCGAGCTCGACAAATTCATCATAGTTTTCATTGACTACATCCTTATCTATTCCAAGAATGAGGAAGAGCATGCTAAGCACATGTACATTGTTCTTCAGCGTCTCAGAGACCATCAGCTCTATGCTAAATTTTCTAAGTGCGAATTCTAGTTGGATAGTGTGAAATTCTTGGGTCACACTATTTCCAGCGAAGGCATAGCCGTTGACCCTAGCAAGGTACAAGAAGTGACGGATTGGAAACCTCCTACCTCTGTTCATCAGCTTTGCAGTTTTCTTGGTTTAGCCGGTTACTATCGCCGTTTCATTCTGGATTTCTCCAGGATTGCTAAGCCTATGACTGAACTATTGAAAAAGGGAGTAAAGTTTATGTGGGATGAGAAATGTGAAGAAGCTTTCCACACTCTTAGAGAACATTTGACTACAGCCCCTGTGTTAGCTCAACCCGATAACACCAAGTCGTTCGATGTTTACAGTGACGCATTTGGCACCGGTCTTGATTGTGTGCTTATACAAGAAAATCGAGTTATCGCTTATGCCTTCCTTTGCCGCTCGATCCAGATCTTACGGCCAGAAGTGATCTTCACTTTACCCAGCCGATTTACCCGACCCACTCTTCATACCTCCGATTCGCCCGACCCTTACTCCGCCGATTCGTCTGATCCGCCGCCGATTCTGATCCAACGGATTAGATTCACCCGACCCTAGCCGTTCCCAGAACTTTAGCAGAAAGACCCCTCGGTTTTCCAGGAATCAACCCGCAGTCCAGATCAGTAGAAAATAATTTGAGCTGAGCCCTTTCTTTTTCTATCCCGACCCCTGACTTTTCTAGAATTAGAACCCGCCGTCCAGAATTTATAGTTTTGCACCTCGACCCTCTGTTTAAGGTTTAATTATGTTTTGGACCCTGAAATCTTCAGATCTAGCCTCGGGAGACTTAAAACTCTAGCAGTTAGGTCCTCAGATCACTGTTTAAACCATATCTTCATCGTTCCAACTCCGATTTCAGCGATTCTTGAGCCACACGATCTTTGCACCATGAACTACAACTTTAGCATCTTTTCGCTTTCTGTTTGTATTGTTTGTTGTATTGTTTCTTATTTGTTTGTGTATGCTTGTTTGTGTGATCGCGTAGACAACGTGACGTTCGAGCCAAATCAAGAGCAAGCTTACGAGGAAGAGAATCAGCAGTTGCTTGACGAAGGCAAGTGGATTTCCCCCTCTGCATATTCTATTTGATCCCAACAACTGCATGAAAATACACTTTACTTTACTGTTGCTTGCATAAACTTGATGGGTTACCTATGCTAAGGACATACCTAGTCTTTTACCCCAAACCTTGAAACACCTGGGTTTACTATTTTTGATGGGTAGTTACGCTTAGTTGCCAACTTTGGGATTGGTATTGGTTTACTCTTTTGTTAATGTGGATCACGTTTCGTATTGTGGTATTATCGCATAAGTTCAAGATCGACTTTGTTTAATGGGAACATGGAGAACCACCCAAGTAAACAGTGCAACCACAAAGTCACATGGCTCTGACCTTAGCCAATTAATTAGATGTGTAGTTTGCTGGTGGCCTTACCGAAAGGGCAAGGAGGGGGTCGGTGATAGGGGTCATAGCCCGGTCCTCTTGGGGTAGCTGCCTTTGCTAAGGAGCTGACCATTAGGGAGGTTTATGGACCACGCCGCTACTGAAACTCTAGCGGGCTGCCTAGCTCTCGACATGTCTTTGTAAAGGCTTCGTAGTGTACCCTCGCCACTCACCTCGGAAGTGTTTAAGGGCCTTGCAAACCCGGGCGACTCAGGGAAAACACGATTTGTGGGTAAAGTGTACAACCTCTGCAGACTGTAAAACTGTTATAACAGCCGTACTCACGGTTAAGAGTGGCTTGGACCCTCACATGATAATGAAACTTGAAGATTAAATAAATTGTGGTTCGTGGTTTATGTTATGGTTGATGGTACTATTATGATTCTACTAAAGTGGGTTGGTATAAACTTAAACCTAGTTAATAGATGCTCGTTAATAAATATTTGACCAACTAAAAGCAACCGCTGCTGCAAACCCTAGCCTATCCTTGATAGCCTTACATTTTCACCCCACTTGCTGAGTACCAACCATAAGAGTACTCACCCTTGCCCCTGCTGTTCAGAAGAGAACTTTGAAGAGGAGATCTTCGACGACTTCGAGGAGTTCTAGGTCCTGCGTTCACCAGTCATCGCCTGTGGAAGACGGAGTTGTTGGAGACTTCGTATAGGGTATAACGGTTTATCGTTAAAACCAGTTGTGTCTCTTTTATACGGAGTGTAATATTGTTAAATACTTTATTTAGTTATTTTTGAGCATTGTCTTTGATGTATTACACTTTCCGTCTATCATATGTGTGTGAACGAGATCCTGGCGCACATATGAGATGCATCTGGTTCTTTCTAGAATCGGGTGTGACAGAAGTGGTATCAGAGCTATGTTGACTGTAGGACGCTAGCCTAGTTAGAAATGGTTGAAATTAAGGATTTATCTTCTAGAAAGCCATATCAGCATCAAAAAAAAAATTCCTGTTATATTTCCACATAAAAACCTATGTTTTACATAAACCTTCTACCATTTTCCTTTTCAAAGAAAAATATCCTGAATTTTACTCCCGCCCTTACCAGATGGTCAGAATTTACCAAACTGCTCGCAAGCGCACCGAAGGTCGCCAAGTTCGCATTGCCCCAGCTGAACCAACTTCTCCTACTCCAGTCGCAGACCCTGTTGAAGAGGCGGAAGCTACGGAGGAAGAACCCGAGGAAGTCTATTACTTCGTGGATGGTGAAGATGGCCGCATCATGGCAGTTGATGAAGAAGGAAATCAATTCACCCCGCCGGCATCACCAGTCATTGAGAGATCGCCACCACCCTTAGTTGTCCCTGCTCCAGCCCCCTCCCCAACACCGGTTGACGCTGAAGGAAGCCCGAATAACTTCGAAGATATTAGAAGGGACGATGACGAGGACAACAACAACGTTGAAAACAACGATGATCAGAGTGACGAAACTCCAGGGATGAGGCAACTTTGCTGTGTTCGCACTTCGGACAGAGAACCCGGCCACTTGTCTTTGGTGCTACAAGGTGTTCTTCAAGAGTTGGGCAACCACGTGAGACCTCACTACCACACGCATCACTACACCGACCCTGCGCTCGGCGACTACTACCTCTCTCGCGTCCACATCAGGATGGAAAGTGCCAGAGGCCTGAGGACTCTCATTGCACACGACTCCACCACACCCCACGCTACATATGACGCCGCCGTCAGCAGTGCCGCCAGGAGAGCTCTATGGTCCATCTGCCACACCTACCGTCAGGAGCTTCAGAACACGGAGTATCGCCACCTTCCTCGCCGCCTCAGCGGAACTGAAGAGACCATGATTACTCTGGGAGAAGATAACGAAGACCGCCTCAACACTCTTGCTCGAGTCACCGCCGCTCTCAACACTGAGCTGGAAAGCGTCATCACTGAGCTGGACGATACTTAGGACAAGCTACTGGAGGCCCATGAAAAGATCCGCACGCTGGAAGCTCGACTAGAGGGAAGAGCGCCGCCACCTCCACAGATGGATGAACCCCGCTTCCCCGCGTTGTCGCAACCCCGCAAGAAGCTTCGTCGCGGCGAACCCGGCTCCATAACTCGCCCCGAGGAGTAGGCACTTAGGCTCTTATGCTAGAATCTCTTGAAGTTCTCGTTAGAATCATTTTCTCTTGAGAGGATGACGATGTAATGATTGCTTGAGAACAAATGTTTGCTTTGAGTGCTATAAGAATTGCTTGATATAATATATACATTAATATCAGTTGGAGTCTTATAAATCCATATTTTGTTAAGACACCATTTTCTATCTCTAGTACACCTGTCTTATCCTGGGTTTATTCCCTAACGGTGGAGGACAGAATATCCCTAGCTCTAGGCGTGCTCGCATAGTCAACCGACAGAGTCAGTTGCCAACACAGCCCAATCCAACAATGGAGCAATTCTTGGCAGCACAGATGCAGGTGCTGCAGAACCTCACTGCCACCATCCAGAACATACAAGCTCAGCAGAATCAGCAAGCACCACAGCAAAACCCGCCACCTAGAGACAAACACAGAGAATTCATGAGCCACCACCCTCCTACCTTTTCTCACTCTGTGGACCCCTTGGACGCTGATGATTGGTTGAAGGTCATCACCAAGAAGCTGGACATCACACAATGCAGTGACCGTGAAAGGGTCCTGTATGCTGCAGGACGTCTGGAAGGTGCAGCCGCTGATTGGTGGGATGCTTTCACTGCTGCCCACGCCAACGCCAACACTATCACCTGGGAGGAGTTTAGAACCAACTTCCGCAGCCACCATATCCCAGCAGGACTAATGAAGCTCAAACAGAAGGAGTTCCTGAACCTGAAGCAAGGTAGCATGACTGTCAGTGAGTACCGGGACAAATTCACTCAGTTGTCTCGTTACGCGCCCCATGAGGTGGATAGTGACGCAAAGAGACAGGAGCACTTCTTGGAAGGTCTGATAGGGCCGCTCAACTATCAGCTGCATAGTCACAATTTCCCAAACTTCCAAACTCTGCTAGACAAAGCCATTGGTCTGGAGAGCAAGCGCAAGGAGCTTGGAGAACACAAGCGAAAACTTCAGTCCCAAGGACAATCCAGCAGCAACACCCGACCCCGCTACAACACACCCCAAGGATATCAGCCGCGCTTTGGAGGACAAGGTGGAGGATATCAGCAGAGTGAACAGAATCAAAGAACTCCACAGCAGCCTCAACGCTACAACCAGCAGACTCAGCGCAACTCCAACCCGCAACCGTACCATCCAGGCTACGCCACAGGTGTACCAGTGCGGTCCAACAATCCAGTCACTCCGGTCCAACCTAATGGATGTTTCAAATGTGGAGAACTGGGTCATTACGCTAACAACTGCCCGAAGCGTAATGCGCAAACTCCTCAGAATCAGAGGAATAGTGGACAAAGGCAGACTCCTCAGCAGCAGTAGCCGCGCAACAGCAACCAGACACCACTGAGCAACAAAGGACAACAGAACTGCGTTCGCGGAAAGGTGAATCATGTGGCTGCAGAAACAGCTGAAGAGGCTCCCGACGTTGTGCTCGGTACGTTCCTTGTCAATTCTGAACCTGCATCAGTTTTATTTGATTCTGGAGCATCACATTCATTCATTACTGAGCAATTTGCTGCAAAACATAATTTACCAATGAGCCCTATGAAGCAAATATTACTAGTAAGCTCCCCGGGCAAGGAATTGAAAGCCAGCCACTTATGCCCAAGGGTCAGCATGAATATTATGGGGATAGAATTCCTAGCCAATCTAATAGTCCTAAAGACTAACGGCATCGACGTGATCCTCGGAATGGATTGGTTATCAGGATGTGATGGTGTTATTCAGTGTCGCAAGAGATCAGTTGTGACAACCCTGGTAATTACATTTCCAAAATCAATGTCATTAGCCTAACTCTATGTTTAAACCAACTAATGAAAGGGTGGAAAGAATTAAAACGAGTTCAGTTGGAATTCAAATTTAATTTGAGCACATTTGGTTACTTTTGAACTTTTAAATTTAACTTTCAAACCATAAGCCAAATGAGTTTTTGCCTGAAACCAAAGTTGTCGAACTTTTTATTTTGAACAACTCTCGTGTTCAAAAGTTTTTGAAATTCAAATCAGAAAGAGGAGAAAACGCCCTGTTTGCACCCAGCCCCCTGAAACTTTTCGAATTCTTGCATCCAGGCCCCTCGCCCCCCCCCCCCTCTCTCTCCTCCGCGCTCGACCGCCGCGCGCCAGGTGGCCGGCGTCGCCTGACCGGCGCGAGGCGCCAGGCCAGTGGCCGCCGCACCACCCCGCCACGGCCGGCTTTGCCCCGCCCCCATGCTGCGCGGCCAGTGAACGCCCGCGCGTGCACGCGACGCAGCCGCGTCCAGCCCCGCCGCCCGGCCGCCCAGTCGCCTCGCTCCGCCGTGCCGCCCCGGCCCCCGCGCCCCGCCAGTCGCCGCGCCCGCCCTCCGCCCGAGCTGCTGCCGCTGCTGCTCCACCACTCCGCGCCCCGCGCTATCCCACCGCGCCCACGCCATATCTCCGGCCGCCCAGTCACCACGCCCGCGCTGCTGCACGTCGCGCCGGCGTTCTGCCGCCGCCCGCCGCGCCCAGTGCGCGTTGTGCCGTGACCCCGCCCCGCGCGCTGCCCAGGCCTCTCCGCACCCCCTCCGGCCCCTATAAAAGCCCCGCCCGGCCACGCGCGCGAGCCACAGCACCCCGGAACGCCCTCGCCGTCACCATTTCCGCCGCCGAGCGCCGCCCGCCCGTGGACAGCCCACCGCCGCCGCCCACTGCCCAAACTAAGCCCCCAGCCACCACTACCTCATCCCCCTGAAGCTCGCCGACCCGCCCAACGCCGCCCAGAGCCACCGGAGCGCCGCCGCCCGCGCTGCCGCCGCCGCCGCCGCCCCTGCTCGCCGTGGACAGCACGACCCCGACCCCCTCCGTCCAAGCCGAGCCCCTGCGCAGCTTCCCCACGCACCACTGAAGCTCTCCGACCGGACCACACCGCCCCAAGCCCGCCGGTGCACCGCCGTCGACGCGTGCCGCGCCGCCGCCGCCTCTGCTCCAACGCCGGCGAGTCCTTCCCGGCCGTCCCCCACCTGAAGAACACCCCCACAAGGTAGCCCTCGCACCCCTGAACCTTCCCCGACCCTCACCCCTCGCCGCCGGCGAGCCCCCTCGCCGGAATTTCGGCCGGCCGCCGTACCCGAGCCGCCCGAGGACCCAATTGCAAGAATTTAAATCTTTAGAAGGGTATGCGCGTAAGATTCAAGGACCCAGTTGTAAAAGAAAGTTTCAAATCTAGATTCAAATTCAGTAAACTTGTAAAATTCGTATAAAATCGTAGAAAATTCAGAAAAATGCAAACTCAACTGTTCTAGAATCCTTAGAACAAGCTCTACCACTTTTGTTACAAAAAGTGTCTCAGAATCTCAACACATTTTGCTCTACATTAAATGGAAGCTTTAATGGACTTATTTTGTACCCACTGTTGTAGAGCAATGCTGACCCTAAATTTTGGGCAGTAAGTTAGTTGCTTGATGATTAGGACTGTGTAAAAAGATCAGGCCCAAATTCTACCTCTAGCTTTACTGTTTATTAAACTTAGTTCCATACCATGTTTAAGTGAAATATTTCATCCCTGCAGTTAGGTGATGAATCATCCAATGAAACTTTTTCTATGCTAGTGTATTGGTACCTAGAAGCCAGAGAAAAATTAGGAGACTTTTTATCTCACAGTGACCTATTTATTTGATTTATGTGCTAATAACATACATTAAATCAAGAAAATAGTATCTTAGCTTGGAAAATTCTCACCTTTTTACTAGGAGATACACTTTGGTAGAGGTTTCTGTGTAAAAAGTTCCAGGGACGAAAACCCTGTGTAGGGTCCTGTAAAAATGAATCCTTGAATAGCCTAGGTGTAGAATGTCATATTTTCTATGCTCTGGATACTGCATAATAAATCCTACAAAAATTACAGTAGCTTCTGAATGCTTAAATGAAAGCTCTATAAAAATATTAGACTCATTTGTCGCACCAATTGTTCTGTACAAAAAGAACAAGGATCTAACAGCAACTATGTAATATATTTTTCATAATTAATCTGTTACATAAAATTGGCTAAAAAGTTTACAGTAAGCACATCTTTTCCTGATGTGCCTAAATCCAAAAGTTCATGACCAGAAACTATCCATTGTAGTAATTACTCTTAAATCGTATCAAGTACCATTGCCACGACTTAAACTTGTGCACTCATGTAGAATCGACGACTCTCGCCGACGGAACTTACGAACTGGTGCCCGCGTCCGAGAGTGAGCAGCGTGAAGCTCAAGCAAATCTAACTGAAGCTCTTGAAGACCCGAGCCCAAGTTCGGAAGATCCCCAAGCGAACTGCGAAGGCAAGCCCCGGAGCATAACCCATTCTTTCCGAAATTATGCAACTCATTACTCTTTGCTTGCGCATTAAGTTTATAGGAGTTGAATGAAAACTTAGTTGCATGATATCAGGAACCCTTGCTTGAAAACTAGACGTAAGGTTCGATAGAATGCTGTGCTAATAGGACTCCGGTAAAAGTCGAGTGATTTCCTATCACTCGCGAGAAAATAGGAGTTGAATGACTACTACACGCTGCAATCATAAGGACACGGACGGGCTATGAAACGATGGTTAGGATTGAGGCCCGTCTGTCTAGTGAAAACTGCTAAGGCCGCAGGGTGTGGTAGTGATGGTTAAGTCTTTGAACGTACTAAACACATGCCGAGATTATGAGAATCGGTAAGCTTAAGTACCTGATTGGCCCGGCAAGGGGACGGCATCCTACCCTTTGAACTTCGGTCCCATGTGCATATGGCGAGTGCAGAGAGTGGTCACGACCCGGCGCCGAACCGTGGCGTGGGGCTCCTGTACTCTCGGAGGGTAGCCCCGATCCACGACCCGGAAAGAAAGGGGAAAAGTTGCACGTGTGACTCTAGGGAGTAACCACGTGACGTGTGTTTGGGTTTCCCTTGCAAGGTTAAGAAATTCGATTCGAATCGTCCGTTTCTCACGGCTATTGAGACTGCTTAACCATTTTTACCCACAGAGTAAGAAGAGGAACAATGATGATGAATGAACTGGTTGGATGAAAAATTTAATGCTTCACCATGTATGCTTTAGATAGCTGCTTATCTAGACTGGCTAACGAAACTAGAATCTTGAGCTAAAAGTTGAAAGTAAGGACCCACTTGTAGATGCTTTTCGGCAAAACAAACCCCTGAGCCAAAAAGCCTTGCATGTCTAGAGTCGGTGGAGTAGATTCCACTACACGGGTAAGTCTTGCTGAGTATTAGTATACTCAGCCTTGCTTGTGGCTCATTTCAGGTGAGACCTTCGAAGATATGATTGCTAGCTTGACTTGGCCCTGCACTCTTCCCCCTGGTTGGTCGGTGGAATGGGATACGCCCCCGTCCAACGGAGATAAGGCCGAGTGATGTCTCGTACGGGCTTCATCGAGACATTATGTATCGTCGAGTAGCTTCCGCTGTTTATTTTTCCGCTGCAACTTAAAACTCTGAAGAACTTATTTGTGATCATTGAAGTACTTGATTTCTAAAATCAAAACTTGGTCTGTAATCTTTACTTATGTTAATGTTGTAATATTTGCTGGAATGTGGTATTCTCTGGGCTCATCGTCGCATGAGCGTTTGTGTGTATGGCGCTCGATCCGTTCACCGTGGTTGTATCGGGAGGTTATACCCGACAGACCAGTGGATTACTCCGTTTGAAGTGTAAGGTTAACCGAGAATGCCTTAATGGTGATGGTTAATACACTTGAGCCGGATTAATTCAGGTGGTTCAGCCACAGCTGGTATCAGAGCCGTAGCTGGTGCCATAGCTGGCAACAGCTGGCGCTAGAGCCAAAATACATACGCCAGAGAATACGACAAGCCGTAAAAACCTATTTTCATAAAACTTGACTAGAAGGTGTGTTGCGAAATACGTTGGTACGTTAAGGATGGTGCCTAGTTCGTAAAGCCCTAAGGGATTACGGGAAAGTTGCTAGGTGGCTATCTAACTTCTATATGTATTATCAACTGACTTCCAGCACATTACTTTCTGTCAAAACTTACTTTCATGCGCAACCGACCTTAAATTCTGTAACGACGCACTCATCGCTAAGGTAAGAAGGTAAGGATCCTCAGCCAACTGAGAGAGCTTGGCCTTCCTGTCGGTGATGCGAACCGAACGCTGCCCTCAAGCAGTGGCTTACTTGAGGTGCTGCCAATATGCCAACTGATAGTTGAACATATTGGGAGTAGAAGGTTTGGCGCAGGGTATGGCGATCGCTGTTCATACCCCCGTCTCATGACGGTACCCCCGTGAATACGCTATCTCGATAGCGTATGTTAACGTCGTCTGTATGGCGGGAATTGTACAGATATCGTTTCTATAAGTAAACGGTAATGAATACGGACGCTTTCATGAGTGCTGGCATGAAAGGTTCATGAAGTATATATGCTTGTCAATCTTCTGCAGGTACACTAACCGGGATTACGATAAGATAAGGAACGATTAGAAAGACTCGACTAGCTATTATAGCGAGAGCCGTATTGTGTATGCCACCGAGACTATCTTCGTAAGACCAAAAGTATTTGGCGATTATTTTATTTTGTGAGGACGAATAGGACGTGCATGCATCATGAACATATATATCAGAAATTGAACATGCGTTGTATGAGAGTGGTAAGGTTCTTGCGTATCTAAGCGTGGTTTGCATAAGGACTATCTAGCGAATCTATCACAAATCTGCCATGACCAAAAAGAGCGATTTATTGACCCAAGAAAATGACCTTTTCTGGAGAAGTTCATGTTGAAAGAATTGTTCCAAATTTCGTGTTCTATTCCCTGTTCGAAAATCAAAAAAATTCTGAACTTATGGATAGTAAGAAATAACAGAAACCTTGGAATGTCAGAATTCTGTCCAGAATAAGCCCTTCTGCCTCTTAAATTTTTAGGCCCCCTTCCCGCGGTCTTCTGCAAAGGAGCACAACACGAAACTTGTTCCAAATTTACCCAGGTAGCTGCTGTTAAAATTTGGTAAATTTTGGCTGGGTAGATTTTCCCTGGTGCACGAAAATCTAGCCCTCTATTGACTGAAAATTCTGGGTAGACAGTAAGGTAAAATCTGAAAAGAAAGACCATCTTAGAGACCTATCTAGCTCTGGAGTTGACTAGCAAAGTTGTTCACAAATACCTTAGGAGTGATCTGGTGAAATTTGAGAATTTTTGGATTAGAACTGTGGAAGTTATGGTTATTTTTGCACACTATACCGAATCTGTCCTTGTGCTGTTCACAGTTTTTCACTATCTCACTCCATTTGATCTTTTGTTCAGATGGCCGAGCCTGTTGATATGATGGTGGATGAGGATGGACGCGTACACTCGCAGTGTCTCCACTGGGAGGGCTTTCCCTCTATTTTGTGGGATGTTCTGCGTACCGCGGGCTATCTAGTTCCCCCACGTTACGCCGGACTGGAGTTTGCAGAAAATGGAGTTACCTAGTGCCGTGTCAACGTGACTATCTTTCCGCACCCGCTACACCCAGAGTGGCCCGCCTCGGAGCTTGAGGCTGTTGGTCGCCGTTTGGCCGATACTTGGGAGCTTGCAGCCATGAGGGCGCTCACCACTTTTTGTGCGCAGCGTCCCGAGGTTGTCACACTCGCCCCTATTGGATTATTTCCTGCTGCCCAGGGCAACGACCCCTTTTGGCTCAACAGGGTGCAGCACGCACAGTACTTGGTAGACTTTCATGCCCAGGACACTATTCATACCTCCGTGCGGTGCATGAGTGCACTCTACCGGCTTCAGACTCTCCAGAGTCAGGCACTGGAGCAGCTCACTGATCTTGCTCAGGCCTACCACATGATGGCAGATACCAGGGATGAGCAGATTAAGGAGCTCAGTCAGGATCTTGAGGACAGAGATGCTCAGATTGGCCAACTTGAGGGCCAAATTCAGGAGCAGGACACTCTCATGGGTGAGAGAGATGCCACGATAGCACAGTTGGAGGAGCAGCTCCATGATCTGAGCCTTGAGTTGGAGGATGCTAATGAGCACATTCAGTGGCACCATGATCAGAATGACCATCCCCACGAGGAGGACATGGAGGAGGATGAGGAGGAGCCACAGGAGATTGATGGTATCTCCGGTATGGATTTCGAGGGTGAGGTACCACAGGTACCTCAGATGGGAGCTCACTCTCCTGCTCACAGCGAGTCGTCCGTCAACGACTTGGATGATTTCTAGATGACGACCTAGGAGGACTTTTGCACATACTCCTCGATAGGGTAGCCTAACTTTTGGCAAGTGTTGTAATAGGCTAACTAGGAGTTGAGTAACTCTTTTGTGTTGGGTACACCTGAACCATGTGGATACCCTCAGCCTGTAAGGAACGGCGATAAACTTGGGTGATTTCGTTGTAATTTGGTAAACGATGAAATCCACAATCGCTGAGACTTGTCGGAATTTTTACCCATGTCTCCTTCCATTTCTTGGCTGAGTGTTGAATACCATACTTGTGCTAAATTTTGTGATCTGGGTTCTCACAAAAATTCAGCATCATTGGACCTCGCTAGTTTAAGATATAGGCGAAACAGTACCGATCAATCTGCTGAAAAACAGCTAAGGCAGCAAGGCAAAGGACGAGCTTTTCGACCACCTTAGCTACAGTTCTAGCACCGAAGTTAAATACCAAAGTGGTGCATTCCTAAATCCTCTGACTACTGCGAAAGTTTGAGATGTTTTGGATGGACCCACAGCAGGCTATGATTTTTCTCGTAGCAAACAGAGATCCTGTCCATACTTCTAGCTGTGACTTCAGAAGTCTATGACTACACCAATTATTTATGAATCAAGGAAGTAATATGGATCGCGTTGCTAATGGTAACCTTTCACGTTTCAGATGGTTGGATCAACCCGTGGCAACCCCGAGGGTTTTGGTGCCGGTGGCAGTCGCTCGCGACAATCGCCACCACCCCCGCCCAGTTTGGTGGAAGTGATGGCCGCTCAAACCGAGCTGCTGCGTCAGATTGTGCAAGGACAACACCAGCAAAGGGGTGGGCACAATGCTAACCAACCCCAAGCTGCAGGATACACGGATTTCCTAGGGACCCAGCCTCCCTTGTTCCATAAGACCGAGGAACCCCTGGACGCAGATGCATGGATTCGCACTATCGAATCCAAGTTCACACTACTTGTGGCCCCATGCTCAGAGGCCAACAAGGCTCGTTTTGCCGTGCAACAGCTTCGCAGTACCGCTCGTCTGTGGTGGGACCACTATTCTGCGATGCTCCCGGCTGATCATGTAGTCGACTGGGATGAGTTCAAGACCGCGTTCCGGGCACATCATATTCCCGAGGGTCTCATGGAGAGGAAGTTGAACGAGTTTCTGGCACTCACCCAGGGCAACCGCACCGTGCTGCAGTACGCCCAGGCGTTCAACAACTTATGCCAGTATGCGGGCTATCACGCTGATACGGATGCCAAGAAGCGTGATCGTTTCCGCCGAGGTCTGAATACCAAGCTCAAGGAACGTCTGAACCTAGCCAGGGCTGACACCTACAACGAATTGGTCAATATGGCCATTACCCAGGAAGACTGTATCATGGCACACCAGGCAGAGAAGAAGAGAAAGGCACCCGCAGGACCATCAAGTGCCCAACCACCAAGGTATCGCATCGTGCAAAATGCCGCACCCACAGCTCCACAAAGGGCCCCGCAGCCAGGAAGATGGATTGCCAGACCCCCACAGCAGCCAGGCATGGTACGACCCCCGATGCCTCCACAGAACGGTCCGAGGCCCATTCTTCAACAGTCTCTTCGACCTAGCCCCGCGAATCGCTGTTTCAAATGCGGGAGTTCCAGCCACTTCGCACGAGAATGCCCTCAGCCTGGACAGCCCAACCAAGGTCAAGGATCCAACCCGAAGACCAAGAACAGGGGCAAGAGACAGACCCTGCAAGTCAAGCAAGGACGGATTAACTTCACCACGCTTGCAGAGCTTCCTGAAGGAGCCCCAGTGATGTCGGGTACATTCTCTATCCATAACAAGCCTGCAGTTATATTATTTGATTCTGGTGCATCGCATAGTTTCATAAGTGCAAAATTCGGTGCAAAAGTAGGCTTGGATGTTTGTCACACCAAAGGGTCGTATATGATATCAACACCGGGTGGTAAAATTGCTTCAAACCAAATGGTCAGACAAGTACCAGTCAAATTGGGTAGTAAAACCATCGACACGGACCTTGTCCTTTTACCTCTTGACGGCATGGACATTATTTTGGGAATGAACTGGATGCTATGCATGGAGTCACACTGGACCTTTCTTCCCGAGCCGTTGAGATAAATTCACCTAGTCACGGAGCCACTACCCTTTACCTACCATTCCTAGATTGTACGAATTCCTGTGCTTATAAGATGGAAGGACTTAAGCTAGATAATATTCCTGTGGTAAACGAGTATGCCGATGTTTTCCCGGATGACTTACCAGGAATGCCACCAGATAGGGACATTGAGTTCATCATTGAACTTCAACCGGGCACTGCACCTATATCCAAAAGACCATATAGGATGCCCCCTAAAGAATTGACAGAGCTGAAAATTCAACTCCAAGAACTACTGGACAAAGGTTTCATTCGCCCTAGCGCGTCACCTTGGGGATGTCCAGCCCTATTCGTAAAGAAGAAGGATGACAGTTTAAGATTATGTGTGGACTACCGACCTCTCAATGCGGTAACTGTTAAAAATAAATACCCCCTTCCTCGTATCGATGTACTCTTCGATCAATTAGCTGGAGCCAGAGTCTTCTCAAAGATTGATCTTCGTTCGGGATATCATCAAATCAAGATTCGCCCGTGCGATATTCCTAAGACTGCCTTCTCCACACGGTATGGACTATATGAATTCTTGGTCATGTCCTTTGGACTCACCAATGCCCCTGCCTACTTCATGTATCTCATGAATTCGGTATTCATGCCCGAACTTGACAAATTCGTCGTAGTGTTCATCGACGACATCCTTATCTATTCCAAGGATGAGGAAGAGCATGCCAAGCACCTTCGCATTGTTCTTCAGCGACTTAGAGACCATCAGCTCTATGCTAAGTTTTCTAAGTGTGAATTCTGGTTGGATACTGTAAAGTTCTTAGATCACACGATCTCCAGCGAAGGCATAGCTGTTGACCCCAGCAAGGTACAAGAGGTGATGGATTGGAAACCCCCTACCTCTGTTCATCAGATTCGCAGTTTTCTCGGCTTAGCCGGTTACTACCGCCGCTTCATCCCGGATTTCTCTCGAATTGCTAAGCCCATGACTGAACTGTTAAAGAAGGAAGTAAAGTTTGTATGGGATGAGAAATGTGAAGAAGCTTTCCACACTCTCAGAGAGCATCTGACTACTGCACCTGTGTTAGCTCAACCCGATAATACCAAGTCATTCGATGTGTATTGTGACGCATCAGGTACTGGTCTAGGATGTGTGCTTATGCAAGAGAATCGAGTAATTGCATATGCCTCACGAGCCCTTCGGCTCCACGAATAGAATTATCCCACGCATGACCTTGAGCTTGCAGCCGTCATTCACGCTCTAAAAATATGGAGGCATTATCTCATGGGTACACAGTGCAATATCTACACGGATCATAAGAGTCTCAAGTACATCTTCACACAAGCCGATCTGAATATGAGACAACGGAGATGGCTAGAATTAATCAAGGATTATGACCTTGCAGTGCATTATCACCCCGGCAAGGCTAATGTAGTCGCGGATGCACTAAGCCGCAAGTCCCATTGCCATTGCTTATCCATGGAGTCCTACCATGAGACATTGTGTGCAGAAATGAGGAAGCTTAACATGGAAATGGTTTCCCAAGGCACTCTAAATCACATCTCAGTTGAGCCCACTCTTCACGACCAAATCGTCATGGCACAACTACATGACGAAGGAATTAAGATCATCAAACAAAAACTCTCTCTAGGTGAGGAGAAGTATAAATGTTTCCGCCAGGACCATAAGGGAGTTCTATGGTTCGAAAGTCGTATAGTCGTTCCGAAGAATCGTGAACTCCGCAAGCAAATTCTTGATGAGGCACACCTTTCCAAATTCTCTATCCACCCCGGCAGTAGCAAAATGTATCAGGACCTAAGGCAAAACTTCTGGTGGACTAGAATGAAAAGAGAAATTGCTACGTATGTCTCGGAATGTGACACGTGCCAGAGAGTAAAAGCTAGCCACTTGAAGGTAGCCGGTACACTTCAACCGTTACCTATACCATCATGGAAATGGGAAGACATAAGTATGGACTTCATCGTTGGACTACCAAGCACTTCCCCGAGACATGATTCCATATGGGTTATCGTTGATAGACTCACGAAGACGGCACATTTTCTTCCGGTACACACCACCTATTCTACCAAGAAATATGCCGAGATTTACCTCGATCGTATTGTTTGCCTGCATGGGATACCTAAGACAATTATCTCCGATCGTGGTCCTCAGTTTGTAGCACGCTTTTGGGAACAACTGCAAACGTCTCTTGGTACCAAACTGATTCGCAGCTCAGCATACCATCCTCAGATTGACGGACAAACGGAAAGAGTAAACCAAATTCTTGAAGACATGCTGAGAGCTTGCGTCATTCACTATGACAAGAACTGGGACAAATGCCTACCCCTAGCAGAGTTCTCGTACAACAACAGCTATCAAACGAGCTTGAAAATGGCACCATTTGAGGCCCTGTACGGACGAAGGTGTCAAACTCCTTTGAGCTGGTCACAAACCGGAGAACGTAAAATAATTGGACCCGACCTGGTGATCGAGGCAGAGGAGAAAGTAAAAGTAATACAAGCAAATCTTAGAGCCGCACAAGCTCGACAAAAGAGCTATTCTGACAAAAGGAGGAAGCCCCTAAAGTTCGAAGTTGGCGATCATGTCTATCTTCGAGTTTCACCAGCAAAGGGAGTGCGAAGATTTGGAATCAAAGGTAAACTAGCTCCCCGTTATATTCGTCCTTACGAAATCATTGAGAGTTGCGGACTCGTAGCCTACAGATTACGACTGCCCCCTCAGCTCACGGCCACCCATGATGTCTTCCACGTATCTCAACTCAAGAAGTGTATTCGAGTCCCTACCAAGATTGTGGAACAACAAGAAATATCGTTAGAGCCCGACCTCTCGTATATCGAACATCCAGTTAAGATTTTGGATCAAAAAGAAAGAGAGACCAGGAGGAATGTAATTAGAATGTATAAAGTACAATGGAATCACCACACGGAAGAAGAAGCCACCTGGGAAACGGAGAGCTACCTAAACCAACATTTCCCTGGGTTTCTTATCTCAACCACTGGTATGCGCACCCACGCCCACACTAAGAATTACCGAATCTCGGGGCGAGATTCTTGTTAAGGGGGGAAGGCTGTGACAACCCTGGTAATTACATTTCCAAAATCAATGTCATTAGCCTAACTCTATGTTTAAACCAACTAATGAAAGGGTGGAAAGAATTAAAACGAGTTCAGTTGGAATTCAAATTTAATTTGAGCACATTTGGTTACTTTTGAACTTTTAAATTTAACTTTCAAACCATAAGCCAAATGAGTTTTTGCCTGAAACCAAAGTTGTAGAACTTTTTATTTTGAACAACTTTCGTGTTCAAAAGTTTTTGAAATTCAAATCAGAAAGAGGAGAAAATGCCCTGTTTGCACCCAGCCCCCTGAAACTTTTCGAATTCTTGCATCCAGGCCCCTCGCGCCCCCCCCTCTCTCTCCTCCGCGCCCGACCGCCGCGCGCCAGGTGGCCGGCGTCGCCTGACCGGCGCGAGGTGCCAGGCCAGTGGCCGCCGCACCACCCCGCCACGGCCGGCTTTGCCCCGCCCCCATGCCGCGCGGCCGGTGAACGCCCGCGCGTGCACGCGACGCAGCCGCGTCCAGCCCCGCCGCCCGGCCGCCCAGTCACCTCGCTCCGCCGTGCCGCCCCGGCCCCCGCGCCCTGCCAGTCGCCGCGCCCGCCCTCCGCCCAAGCCGCTGCCGCTGCTGCTCCACCACTCCGCGCCCCGCGCTATCCCACCGCACCCACGCCATATCTCCGGCCGCCCAGTCACCGCGCCCGCGCTGCCGCACGTCGCACCGGCGTTCTGCCGCCGCCCGCCGCGCCCAGTGCGCGTTGTGCCGTGACCCCGCCCCGCGCGCTGCCCAGGCCTCTCCGCACCCCCTCCGGCCCCTATAAAAGCCCCGCCCGGCCACGCGCGCGAGCCACAGCACCCCGGAACGCCCTCGCCGTCGCCATTTCCGCCGCCGAGCGCCGCCCGCCCGTGGACAGCCCACTGCCGCCGCCCACTGCCCAAACTAAGCCCCCAGCCACCACTACATCATCCCCCTGAAGCTCGCCGACCCGCCCAACGCCGCCCAGAGCCACCGGAGCGCCGCCGCCCGCGCTGGCGCCGCCGCCGCCGCCCCTGCTCGCCGTGGACAGCACGACCCCGACCCCCTCCGTCCAAGCCGAGCCCCTGCGCAGCTTCCCCACGCACCACTGAAGCTCTCCGACCGGACCACACCGCCCCAAGCCCGCCGGAGCACCGCCGTCGACGCGTGCCGCGCCGCCGCCGCCTCTGCTCCAACGCCGGCGAGTCCTTCCCGGCCATCCCCCACCTGAACAACACCCCCACAAGGTAGCCCTCGCACCACTGAACCTTCCCCGACCCTCACCCCTCGCCGCCGGCGAGCCCCCTCGCCGAAATTTCGGCCGGCCGCCGTACCCGAGCCGCCCGAGGACCCAATTGCAAGAATTTAAATCTTTAGAAGGGTCTGCGCGTAAGATTCAAGGACCCAGTTGTAAAAGAAAGTTTCAAATCTAGATTCAAATTCAGTAAACTTGTAAAATTCGTATAAAATCGTAGAAAATTTAGAAAAATGCAAACTCAACTGTTCTAGAATCCTTAGAACAAACTCTACCACTTTTGTTACAGTGTCTCAGAATCTCAACACATTTTGCTCTACATTAAATGGAAGCTTTAATGGACTTATTTTGTACCCACTGTTGTAGAGCAATGCTGACCCTAAATTTTGGGCAGTAAGTTAGTTGCTTGATGATTAGGACTGTGTAAAAAGATCAGGCCCAAATTCCACCTCTAGCTTTACTGTTTATTAAACTTAGTTCCATACCATGTTTAAGTGAAATATTTCATCCCTGCAGTTAGGTGATGAATCACCCAATGAAACTTTTTCTATGCTAGTGTATTGGTACCTAGAAGCCAGAGAAAAATTAGAAGACTTTTTATCTCACAGTGACCTATTCATTTGATTTATGTGCTAATAACATACATTAAATCAAGAAAATAGTATCTTAGCTGGAAAATTCTCACATTTTTACTAGGAGATACACTTTGGTAGAGGTTGCTGTGTAAAAAATTCCAGGGACGAAAACCCTGTGTAGGGTCCTGTAAAAATGAATCCTTGAATAGCCTAGGTGTAGAATGTCATATTTTCTATGCTCTGGATACTGCATAATAAATCCTACAAAAATTACAGTAGCTTCTGCATGCTTAAATGAAATCTCTGTAACAATATTAGACTCATTTGTTGCACCAATTGTTCTGTACAAAAAGAACAAGGATCTAACAGAAACTATGTAATATATTTTTCATAATTAATCTGTTACATAAAATTGGCTGAAAATTTTACAGTAAGCACATCTTTTCCTGATGTGCCTAAATCCAAAAGTTCATGACCAGAAACTATCCATTGTAGTAATTACTCTTAAATCGTATCAAGTACCATTGCCACGACTTAAACTTGTGCACTCATGTAGAATCGACGACTCTCGCCGACGGAACTTACGAACTGGTGCCCGCGTCCGAGAGTGAGCAGCGTGAAGCTCAAGCAAATCTAACTGAAGCTCTTGAAGACCCGAGCCCAAGTTCGGAAGATCCCCAAGCGAACTGCGAAGGCAAGCCCCGGAGCATAACCCATTCTTTCCGAAATTATGCAACTCATTACTCTTTGCTTGCGCATTAAGTTTATAGGAGTTGAATGAAAACTTAGTTGCATGATATCAGGAACCCTTGCTTGAAAACTAGACGTAAGGTTCGATAGAATGCTGTGCTAATAGGACTCCGGTAAAAGTCGAGTGATTTCCTGTCACTCGCGAGAAAATAGGAGTTGAATGACTACTACACGCTGCAATCATAAGGACACGGACGGGCTATGAAACGATGGTTAGGATTGAGGCCCGTCTGTCTAGTGAAAACTGCTAAGGCCGCAGGGTGTGGTAGTGATGGTTAAGTCTTTGAACGTACTAAACACATGCCGAGATTATGGGAATCGGTAAGCTTAAGTACCTGATTGGCCCGGCAAGGGGACGGCATCCTACCCTTTGAACTTCAGTCCCATGTGCATATGGCGAGTGCAGAGAGTGGTCATGACCCGGCGCCGAACCGTGGCGTGGGGCTCCTGTACTCTCGGAGGGTAGCCCCGATCCACGACCCGGAAAGAAAGGGGAAAAGTTGCACGTGTGACTCTAGGGAGTAACCACGTGACGAGTGTTTGGGTTTCAATTGCATGGTTAAGAAATTCGATTCGAATCGTCCGTTTCTCACGGCTATTGAGACTGCTTAACCATTTTTACCCACAGAGTAAGAAGAGGAACAATGATGATGAATGAACTGGTTGGATGAAAAATTTAATGCTTCACCATGTATGCTTTAGATAGCTGCTTATCTAGACTGGCTAACGAAACTAGAATCTTGAGCTAAAAGTTGAAAGTAAGGACCCACTTGTAGATGCTTTTCGGCAAAACAAACCCCTGAGCCAAAAAGCCTTGCATGTCTAGAGTCAGTGGAGTAGTTTCCACTACACAGGAAAGTCTTGCTGAGTATTAGTATACTCAACCTTGCTTGTGACTCGTTTTCAGGTGAGACCTTCGAAGACATGATTGCTAGCTTGACTTGGCCCTGCACTCTTCCCCCTGGTTGGTCGGTGGAATGGGATGCGCCCCCGTCCAACGGAGATAAGGCCGAGTGATGTCTCGTACGGGCTTCATCGAGACATCCTGTATCGTCGAGTAGTTTCCGTTGTTTATTTCCGCTGCCACCTGTTCGTGACATTGAGTTCAGTATTGATCTTTTACCTGGTACTGCACCTATCTCTAAAAGACCCTATAGAATGGATGTTAAGGATCTAAGTGAACTAAAGAAACAAATAGAAGAAATGTTAGCTAAGGGATTTATCCGTCCTAGCTCATCCCCGTGGGGAGTACCCGTGATCTTTGTCGATAAGAAAGATGGCAGCAGAAGGATGTGTGTAGACTACAGGTCGCTGAACGATGTGACAATCAAGAATAAGTATCCACTGCCCCGGATTGAAGATTTGTTTGATCAGATGAGAGGTGCCAAGGTTTTCTCCAAGATTGATCTGAGATCAGGATATCATCAGCTAAGGATCCGACCAGAGGATATACCCAAGACAGCATTCACAACCAGATATGGTCTGTACGAGTTTACTGTGATGTCATTTGGATTGACCAATGCTCCAGCATACTTCATGTACCTGATGAACAAGGTTTTCATGGAATATCTAGACAAGTTTGTAGTTGTGCTCATTGATGACATCTTGGTGTATTCACAGAACAAGGAAGAACATGAAGAGCATTTGAGGATAGTGTTACAGAAACATCGAGAGAATCAGTTATATGCTAAGCTGAGCAAATGTGATTTTTGGTTGAGAGAAGTTTCTTTCCTTGGACATGTTATCACAGATGGAGGAATTGCAGTAGACCCAAGTAAAGTTCAAGATGTTCTGAATTGGAATCCACCAAAGACTGTGCCTGAAATCAGAAGTTTTCTCGGACTTGCAGGCTACTACCGCAGATTTATTAAAGGCTTCTCAAAGATCGTGAAACCTATGACTTCTCTGTTGGAAAAAGGGAAAGAATTTAAGTGGGATGATACATGCCAGAAGCGTTTTGAGGAACTGAAGACAAGATTGACCACTGCCCCTGTGTTGATAATGCCAGATATCCACAAAGGGTTTGACGTGTATTGCGATGCTTCACGGATGGGTCTTGGATGTGTGTTAATGCAAGAAGGCAAAGTTGTGGCCTATGCTTCAAGACAGTTGAGAAAGCATGAGCAGAACTATCCTACCCATGACTTGGAATTGGCTGCCGTCGTGCACGCATTGAAGATTTGGAGGCACTACATGATCGGAAACAAGTGTCAGATCTTCACGGACCATAAGAGTCTGAAGTACATCTTCACGCAACAGGATCTTAACTTAAGACAACGAAGATGGCTAGAATTAATCAAGGACTACGATTTGGATATCCAGTATCATCCTGGCAAGGCTAATGTTGTGGCAGACGCCCTAAGCCGGAAAGGACAAGCCAATACGATGATTGCTCGATTGATGCCTCAAGAATTATGTTGGGAGATGGCACGTTTGAATCTGGGAATTGTCACTCATGCGAAAACCATGACTATGGAGATGGAACCGACACTAGAACAAGAGATCAGAAAAGGACAGTTGACAGATGCTAAGATCAAAGAGATCAAGATTCAAATTGGTTTAGGCAAAACTAAGGATTTCACCGAAGATGGACAAGGAACTGTTTGGTTCAGAAAAAGGATCTGTGTGCCTGAAATTGATCACCTTCGCGAACTTATTTTGAAGGAAGCACATGATTCCGCTTATTCCATTCATCCTGGAAGTACCAAAATGTATCAAGACTTGAAAGAAAGGTACTGGTGGTATGGTTTGAAAAGAGACGTAGCAACTCACGTAGCTTTGTGTGATGTGTGCCAGAGAGTAAAAGCAGAACACCAGAGACCAGCAGGTTTACTCCAGCCTTTGAAAGTACCTGAATGGAAATGGGAAGAGATTGGTATGGATTTCATTGTAGGGTTACCTCGTACTCGTGATGGTTACGACTCGATATGGGTTATTGTGGACAGATTGACAAAAGTCGCACATTTCATCCCGGTCAAAACAACCTACACTGGAGCCAAGTTAGCAGAACTGTACATGTCATGAATTGTGTGTCTGCACGGTGTTCCAAAGAAGATAGTGTCTGATCGAGGTACTCAGTTCACGTCGCGTTTCTGGCAGAAATTACATGAGTCCATGGATACAAAGCTCAATTTCAGTTCTGCATATCATCCACAAACAGATGGTCAGACCGAGCGAACAAATCAAGTATTAGAGGATATGTTGAGAGCATGCGCCCTCAAGCATGGAGGTAGTTGGGATAAAAGTTTGCCATATGTAGAATTCTCCTACAACAACAGTTATCAGGCAAGTCTCAAGATGGCCCCATTTGAAGCATTATATGGAAGAAAGTGCAGGACACCCCTGTATTGGAATCAGACAGGAGAAAGTCAAGTTTTTGGACCAGAGATTCTTCAAGAAGCGGATAGACAAGTCCAGATAATCCGAGAAAATCTCAAGACTGCCCAGTCACGACAGAAAAGTTATGCCGATACAGAAAGAAGGGAATTGACATTTGAAGTTGGAGACTTTGTGTATTTGAAGGTATCACCCATCAGAGGTTTACGTAGATTCAAAGTAAAAGGAAAGTTGTCACCACGTTACATTGGTTCTTTTCAGATCCTGGAAAGGAAAGGTGAAGTGGCATATCAATTGGAGTTACCGGCACGATTGTCAGATGTCCATGATGTGTTCCATGTATCACAGTTAAAGAAATGTTTGAGAGTGCCAGAGGAGCAAATACCGTTGGAGGAACTTGATGTGCAAGAAGATTTAACTTATGCAGAGCATCCGATTAGAATTTTGGAAACATTTCAGAGGGTTACACGGAACAAGGTAATCAAAATGTGCAGAGTACAGTGGAGTCACCACTCAGAAGATGAGGCTACTTGGGAAAGAGAAGATGAACTGATGGCAGAATTCCCTCAGGTGTTCCCTAGTCCTTCCTAATCTCGAGGACGAGATTCTCTTTAAGGGGGTAGGTTTTGTAACACCCAAAATATAGGAGTTAAAATTTCTAAAAGTAATTTCATAAAAATCATTAATTAAAATTTGTGCATGCATCTTTAATTCTTTTCTTCTCCTATTTCTTTCTTTCAGCCAGCCCAATTCCTTTTCTTCTTCTTTATCGTTTCCCGCGGCCGACCCAATGGCCGATTTCCTCACCCGACCCTTGCTTCACCGACAACTAGGACCCACCTGTCGGCGCCTTCTTCTTCTTCTTCTTCTTCTTCTTCTTCTTCTTCTTCTTCTTCTCTCTTCTTTCCTTACCCAGAGTCCAGAACGACTCCGTGCTGTCGTTCGTGTCCCGTTCTCTTTCTTTCTTCTTACCCGAGTCCTGATCGATTCTGCAGCACTGCCTTCCTAATCACGGCCGATCCGCCCCTATAAAATTCTGCCAAAGCCCCGCTTTGCAACCCACGCCAAACTCAAATCTTTTCCTCTACACAACATTGTTGCGCGCCGCTGGAAGTTGCGCCTCGGAGGAACGCCGCCGACCCGTGTCGCCGATTCTCCGTCGACTCGCCGATCTGCAGCTCCCCTGCCGTCTTCAACTCTCGCCAGAGCTCCGCAAGTTGGTGAGCATTAAGCCAACCAGATTCCCCTCTCTCTCTCTTGCTCCGCCGCCCACCAGATTGCTCGCCGGACCCCTGTTTCCACCCGCCGCCATGGCCGCCAGTTTACAGCCGCCGCACAGCCAACCTGTACCCACCCTCACCTTCACCGTACCGCCCACTCACTTCCCATCGTGAATCCAGCTTGAATTGAGCCCCGGAACACCAGATTTGGTGAAGCTCCGGCCGTCCGCCGCCGCACGCGCCTCGCCCGACCCTATGCCCAGTTAAAACTCCGCCTCGCCCGACCCTATGCCCAGTTAAAACTCCGCCTCGCTCGACCCCTTTTGTTCTGTCAAGTCGACCCTTCCTTTGCCGCTCGATCCAGATCTTATGGCCAGAAGTGATCTTCACTTTACCCGGCCGATTTACCCGACCCACTCTTCATACCTCCGATTCGCCCGACCCTTACTCCGCCGATTCGTCTGATCCGCCGCCGATTCTGATCCAACGGATTAGATTCACCTGACCCTAGCCGTTCTCAGAACTTTAGCAGAAAGACCCCTCGGTTTTCCAGGAATCAACCCGCAGTCCAGATCAGTAGAAAATAATTTGAGCTGAGCCCTTTCTTTTTCTATCCCGACCCCTGACTTTTCTAGAATTAGAACCCGCCATCTAGAATTTATAGTTTTGCACCCCGACCCTCTGTTTAAGGTTTAATTATGTTTTGGCCCCTGAAATCTTCAGATCTAGCCTCGGGAGACTTAAAACTCTAGCAGTTAGGTCCTCAGATCACTGTTTAAACCATATCTTCATCGTTCCAACTCCGATTTCAGCGATTCTTGAGCCACACGATCTTTGCACCATGAACTACAACTTTAGCATCTTTTCGCTTTCTGTTTGTATTGTTTGTTGTATTGTTTCTTATTTGTTTGTGTATGCTTGTTTGTGTGATCGCGTAGACAACGTGACGTTCGAGCCAAATCAAGAGCAAGCTTACGAGGAAGAGAATCAGCAGTTGCTTGACGAAGGCAAGTGGATTTCCCCCTCTGCATATTCTATTTGATCCCAACAACTGCATGAAAATACACTTTACTTTACTGTTGCTTGCATAAACTTGATGAGTTACCTATGCTAAGGACATACCTAGTCTTTTACCCCAAACCTTGAAACACCTGGGTTTACTATTTTTGATGGGTAGTTACGCTTAGTTGCCAACTTTGGGATTGGTATTGGTTTACTCTTTTGTTAATGTGGATCACGTTTCGTATTGTGGTATTATCGCATAAGTTCAAGATCGACTTTGTTTAATGGGAACATAGAGAACCACCCAAGTAAACAGTGCAACCACAAAGTCACATGGCTCTGACCTTAGCCAATTAATTAGATGTGTAGTTTGCTGGTGGCCTTACCGAAAGGGCAAGGAGGGGGTCGGTGATAGGGGTCATAGCCCGGTCCTCTTGGGGTAGCTGCCTTTGCTAAGGAGCTGACCATTAGGGAGGTTTATGGACCACGCCGCTACTGAAACTCTAGCGGGCTGCCTAGCTCTCGACATGTCTTTGTAAAGGCTTCATAGTGTACCCTCGCCACTCACCTCGGAAGTGTTTAAGGGCCTTGCAAACCCGGGCGACTCAGGGAAAACACGATTTGTGGGTAAAGTGTACAACCTCTGCAGACTGTAAAACTGTTATAACAGCCGTACTCACGGTTAAGAGTGGCTTGGACCCTCACATGATAATGAAACTTGAAGATTAAATAAATTGTGGTTCGTGGTTTATGTTATGGTTGATGGTACTGTTATGATTCTACTAAAGTGGGTTGGTATAAACTTAAACCTAGTTAATAGATGCTCGTTAATAAATATTTGACCAACTAAAAGCAACCGCTGCTGCAAACCCTAGCCTATCCTTGATAGCCTTGCATTTTCACCCCACTTGCTGAGTACCAACCATAAGAGTACTCACCCTTGCCCCTGCTGTTCAGAAGAGAACTTTGAAGAGGAGATCTTCGACGACTTCGAGGAGTTCTAGGTCCTGCGTTCACCAGTCATCGCCTGTGGAAGACAGAGTTGTTGGAGACTTCGTATAGGGTATAACGGTTTATCGTTAAAGACAGTTGTGTCTCTTTTATACGGAGTGTAATATTGTTAAATACTTTATTTAGTTACTTTTGAGCATTGTCTTTGATGTATTACACTTTCCGTCTACCATATGTGTGTGAACGAGATCCTGGCGCACATATGAGATGCATCTGGTTCTTTCTAGAATCGGGTGTGACAAACTCTCTCCCCGTTATGTTGGTCCCTACGAAATCATCGAGAGCTGTGGACCCGTAGCCTATAGAATACGGCTGCCCCCTCAGCTTGCAGCCATCCATGATGTCTTTCACGTGTCTCAGCTCAAGAAGTCTGTTCGAGTCCCTACCGAGGTTGTCGAACAACAGGAAATAATAGTAGAGCCCGACCTCTCATATGTTGAGTATCCTATCAAAATCATGGATCAAAAATAAAGAAGCACTAGAAGGAAAGTGATTAAAATGTACAAAATTCAATAGAATCATCACACTGAGGAAGAAGCCACATGGGAAACTGAAAGCTATCTAAACCAGAATTTCCCGAGTTTTCTCAACTCTACCGAAGGTACACACACTATCCACACTAAGCCTATTGTCCGAATCTCGGGGCGAGATTCTTTTTAAGGGGGGAAGGCTGTAACACCTCGGGTGTTTAAATTATGAAATAAGACTCATTAGCTTAACACGATGCATAAATAACTAAGAAAAGTTTAAAAGAAATGAATTATAAATTGGTTTTGCTTTGAATTAAAAATAGATGTGTATATGTGCATAAATACATGTACTTTAATCAAACAAATTAAATAACTCTCACCTCAACGCACTTGGCGGTGAAATTTAATAGACACACCATCGATGACAGGATAAACAAAAGTCTAGTTGAAGCCCAGGAGAGAATACAAATTTTTGCCCAGGAAATGACGTGCCCTCCGAATCATACTTTTTGAGTTTTTAAAATAACTTTTAAACTAGAACTCAAATGAACTTTGGCCTGAAACTAAACTTGTGTAACTTTTCATTTTGAACAACTTTCATGTTTAGAGATTTTTGAGTTGCAACACAAAAATTTGAGTAACACTTGACTTTGCAAACCAGCCCCTGCCTTTTCTTCTATTTTCACTTCAGACCCTTCCCCACGTCGCCCGACCCTCCGCCTTCCACTGCAGACCTTCCGACCCTCCCTTCACCCAACGTTCCGCTTCGCCCGACCCTCCGCTTCGCCCGACCCTACACTTCGCCCGACCCTACGCTTCGCCCGACCCTACGCTTCGCCCAACCCTCCGCTTCGTCCGACCCTCCGCTTCACCCGACCCTCCACCCGCCGCGCAGTCGCCGCTGGCCACTTGGCCGGTGATGCCTGATCGGCGCTAGGCGCCAACCCAATGCCTGGCCACGCCCCGCTCGCACGCGCTCCTCCCCATGCCGCCACCCTGCCCAGTCCGCCCACGCCACGCGCACGCCGGCGACGCGCGCCTCTGCTCGCCGCCCGCCGCGCCCAATGGCCAGTCCGCGTTGTGCCCGTGTCCCCGCAGCGTCCCGCCAGTTGCCGCGCACGCCGCCCGGCAAGCTAGCTGCTGCAGCTCCTCACGCC
This sequence comes from Panicum miliaceum, assembly GCA_032594955.1. Taxonomy (NCBI): domain Eukaryota; kingdom Viridiplantae; phylum Streptophyta; class Magnoliopsida; order Poales; family Poaceae; genus Panicum; species Panicum miliaceum. The sequence goes on along the minus strand of CM064058.1, from coordinate 33,128,242 downwards.
AAATCTCTGGTGCCCAATCTCCTGCCCGCGCCCGCCGCACGCCGCGCCGGCTCTGCTCGCCGCCCACCGCGACCAGTAACGCGCCCCCGTCGTGCCGCCCCTCCCCAGCGTTGCCCGGTCCTCTCCCTCCCTCCCGCAGCCTATAAAAGGCGACTCAAGGCCACTCGCGCGCGCCTCAACCCACCAGAACGCCGCCGCCGCTGCCATTGCCGCTGTCGTGCACCACCCGCCCGTGGAGCCCCATCCTCCATCCTCCCACTGCCCAAAACCCATCACCCAGCGAGCTTGCCCTCCCTCCACTGAAGCTCACCGGCCTCTTCCCCGACCATCTCGACCGCCGGAGCACCGCCAGCGCTGCCCGCGCCGCCGCCGCTCCCCTGCTGCTCCGCGGACAGCCCACTCCGAAGCTCCTCCGTCCAAGCCAAGCCTCAAAACGGTTTCCCCTCGACGCCGCGAAGCTCATCGACCAGCCCACGCCCTTCCCTCCTCGCTGGAGCACCATCGCCGACGCTCCGCACTGCCGCCGCCCCTCTGCTCCGCGCCGACGAGCCACCTACGGCCACCCCCAACCCCGACCAAGGCCACACCAAGGTAGCTCTCACCTCCCTGGATCTCCCCGACCCTTTTCCCCTCGCCACCGACGAGCCCCCTCGCCGGAATTTGGCCGGCCGCCGTGCCAGCGCGGCCCAAGGACCCAATTGCAACGATTGAAATCTTTAAAAGAGTCTGCACGCAAGTTTCCAGGGGCATAACTGTAAACCTGTGTTTAAACTTTGAATTCAAAAACAGCAAACTTGTAAAATTCATATAAAATCATAGAGAAATCAGAAAAATACAAACTCATCTGTTCTGGAATCGCTAGAAGAAAATCTACAACTTTTGTTACATGCTTTTCTTCAATTGCTTGCTAAATATTGCTCTAAATTAAATGGAAAGTTTAATAGTCTTTAATTGTACCCACTGTTGTTGACCAGTTCTAAATCTTATTTTTGGACAGTAGATTGGCTTCTTGATGTGTAAGCCAGTGTAAATATATTAGGACCAGAACCCATCTCTAGCTAAACTTTTTGTTAAACTTTGTTCATGCCATGAAATAATAGAACTAATTTGTACCTGCTGTTATATTATGATTCATGTTGTGAAACTTTTTCAGAACTGTTATAGTGATGCCTAAATACCACAGAAAAAGTTAGAACCTTTTTCCTTTCTGTAACCTATTTATATAATTTTTTGGTAGGAGAAGTGCACTAAATAAAGATAATTAGTTTCTATGCTTGGAAAATGTTCAACTTTTTACTGTAGGACACTTTAGAGTAGCTCTTGCTGTATAAAAATTTTCATACTCAGAAACCCTGTAAAACATCCTGTAGAAATTAATCTTCATTAACCTAAGTGTATCTTGTCCTATTTATTATGCTTTGTATCATGCAAAATAAAATCTGAAAAATTTACAGTAACACATATCTGGATAGGTTAACCCCCTGTAAAAGTCTTAGCATCAAAACATGAATAGTTTTGTTCTGTATAAAAATAACTAGGTTCTAGCAGTGGCTGTGTAATACATTTTTCATAATTATTCTGCTGCATAAAAGTGCCTGAAATTTTTACACTGCTGTTGCCTCTTCATATTATACTCTAACTAAAAATTTCATCACCAGAAGTTACCTAGTTCAGAAATTGTGTTTAATCCATGATTGTGCTTAGAAAAATTAGTTTCCAAAAGAACACAATCCCCAACCCCCTTCTTGTTTAATGGAGTTAATTAGTTTAAGTTATACTCTTTTAACAATTGCCCAAAAAAATCTTAACTAAGTAACTTCACAACCAAATCTATGTTATTGTGGACTGCAACTTTATCGTGAAGGAAAATAATCATCATATACCATCACTACAACTTACACTTGTGCATTCATATAGAATTGACTACTCTCGCCGACGGAATATACGAGCTGGTGCCCACGTCCGAGAGTGGGCAGCGTGAAGCTCAAGTGAATCTAACTGAAGCTTTCGAAGACCCGAACCCGAGTTCGGACGAGCCCCAAACTAACTGTACCGAAGAAGGCAAGCCCCGAAGCATGAACCCTATTTTTTTTACATTATGCAACTTAATACTCTATTCTACTTGTGCATTAAGTTATAGGAGTTGAATGAAAACTTAGTTGCATGATCCTAGGTACCCATGCTCTGAACACTAGATATAAGGTTCGATAGAATGCTATGCTAATAGGACTCCGGTAAAAGTCGGGTGATTTCCTGTCACTCGCGAGAATTTAGGAGTTGAATGTTTACTACATGCTGCAATCATAAGGTTGACGGACGGGGTATGGTACAATGTTTATGTTGATGATTGAGACCCCGTCTGTTTAGTGAAAAATGATAAGGCCGTAGTGTGTGGTAGTGGTGGTTAAGTCTTTGAACGTACTAACCACATGCCGAGAATATGGTAATCGGCAAGCTTAAGTACCGGATTGAACCGAGGCCGGAATATACTCCCCACCGTATTGAATTCGTTCACATCTAGCTAATGGCGGGTGCATGTGCTGCCATGGCCGGGTCCATGGGGACGTGTAGTCGAGGGCGGTGGGCCTGTTCCTTGAAGCGGGAATTGAAGGGAAAAGTTGCACGTGTGACTCTGTGAGTAACCACGTGACGTGTGTTTAGGTTTCCCTTGAAAGGTTAAGAAATTCGATTCGAATCGTCCGTTTCTCGTAGTTATTGAGACTGCTTGACCCTTTTACCACATAGAGTAAGAAGAGGAACATTGATGATAATTAATCTTGTTGGATGAAAAATTAATTCTTTCACCATGTATGATATTAGATAGTTGCTTACCTAGAATGGTTAAAGAAAATTAGAATCTGGAGCTAAAATTTGAAAGTAAGGACCTACTTGTATATGCTTTTCGGCAAAACAAACCCCTCAAGCCAAAAAGCCTTGCATGTCTAGGAGTCGGCTATGTCTTTTCCACTAGTCGGGTAAGCCTTGCTGAGTATTAGTGTACTCAGCCTCGCTCGTTTTCAGGTGATACTTTCGAGGATATGATCGCTAGTTTGACTTGGCCGTGTGTCCTTCCTCCTAGTTGGCCGGTGGAATGGGATACGCCCTCGGCCAACGATGATAATGCCGAGTGATGTCTCGTACGGGCTTCATCGAGACATCGTGTATCGTCGAGTAGTTTATCGTTATTTTTTTTTCCGCTGCATTGAACTCTGAAGAACTCAATTACTTTGAACTCTGAAGTACCTTGTTTTACAAATTTCGAACTCAGTTATAATAATAATTTATTATGAACCCTGTGGTGTAAAATTTGTGGAATGTTGTATCCTCTGGGCTCACCTTTGTGTGAGTACATGTATGTGTGGTTTCGATCGACAAAAATCGTGGTTGTATCGGGAGGTTACCCGACAGACCAATGGATTATTCTGTTTGAAGTGCGAGTTAGCCCTGATTGCCCTCGTGGTGATGGTTAGCGCGCTTGAGCCGGATTAATTCAGGTGGTTCTGCCACACAAATTCTTGAAGACATCCTTAGAGCTTGCGTCATTCACTATGACAACAGTTGGGACAAATGCCTATCCCTAGCAGGGTTCTCATATAACAATAGCTATCAAACGAGTTTGAAAATTGCACCATTTGAGGCCTTATACGGACGAAGGTGTCGAACCCCTTTGAGTTGGTCACAGACCGGAGAACGCAAATATTTGGACCAGACTTGGTAATCGAGGCTGAAGAAAAAGTGAGAGTAATACAAGAAAACCTTAGAGCCGCACAATCCAGGCAACTTAAGAAGTGTGTTCGAGTCCCAACCGAGGTTGTGGAACAACAAGAAATATTGGTAGAACCCGACCTCTGATATGTTGAGTATCCTATCAAAATCAAGGATCAAAAAGAAAGAAGCACTAGGAGGAAAGTGATTAAAATGTATAAAATTCAATGGAATCATTACACTGAGGAAGAAGCCACATGGGAAACTGAAAGCTATCTAAACCAAAATTTCCCGGGTTTTCTCAACTCTACCAAAGGTACACACACTATCCACACTAAGCCTATTGTCCAAATCTTGGGGCGAGATTCTTTTTAAGGGGGGAAGGCTGTAACACCTCAGGTGTTTAAATTTCGAAACAAGCCTCATTAGCTTAACAAGATGCATAAATAACTAAAAAAAGTTTAAAAAAGACTCATGCGGACGGCAGAAATTTTGGGCCACCTTATGGTATTCTAGAAGAAATGCTAATTCAGCACTTCATTGGTGGACCTAAGCTGGAGAATGCAGATTTCATGAATCTCCCTCCAGGGATCCGTCATGAACAAGACAACTACTGTAGTAGAACAATACTCAGGACACTGGAAGTCCTTGACGAGCCAAACAAGCCAACTGATCAGCCCAAAGAGAAGCAGCAAGTTCACATCCTATCAGCTACATCCTCTCTACCTCCAACACACATAGAGCAAATAACGAACCACCAATTCAAAGTCCACAGATCATGTTCCACTCATTGAAGATATGCCTGTGTTCGTCCCTGATCTCTTCATAGAAGAAGAGTATATAAAGATTCGGCAACACATCAAACTTGCCGAATGAGCATAAGTGCATATGCTCAAGATCTGAGGCATTCATTCCAGAAGCCACATCGCAGATTGGGGGTCTTACTGCGATTATGAGCAAGAAATGGATAGAGGAAGTAACCCAACGGTAGCATCATACTGACGTATCGCACTACTCCTCTGCACTATTTGGGACGCTGCACAGCAAGAAGTCTTTTACGATCCAAAAGTCAGGGTGGATGTGATGCCACATCCCCAGAAAAACCCCTGATTTACTCTCGTAAGTACCTAAAGTGGATCGACGGCCGGATTGTGAAGAGTACATGAATCTTCCGCATTATGTCCTTGAGGATTGGATGTAACACGGTGTTGGCGCTAAAAATCGGCCGGAAATCGGCCGATGACCTTCAGCGTCGGACACACGACCCGGGAGAATCTGCTTAGCTCCTGTTCGGGTGATCGCCCTGGTGCGGTTCGCGCGGCGTGCCAGTCAATCTGACCTGTTGATTGACAAGGAAAGAAACGTATTAAATTCCGGGTTCTCGATCGGCTAAAGTTCTGATCTGTCCCGAAAAGCGTATCAGCTAATTGGCCGATTTTCTATGAAGATGACCGGCTATAGATCAGCCGATAATCACATCGCGATTGCAAAGAAACTACTGGAGCAACTAAAACAATCGCCACCGATGCAACACTCGAAATAGATCTAATCGGCTATACGATGATAAATAAGAAAATATAATGATAAAGCTGACAGTTCGATCTCAAGCTGGAGAACTGGTGATAAAACTAGAACAATAGGTAAAACCTATAATTCTAGTAAATATCGATAACTGGTGAATAAATCTAAACGAAACAACGGCGATGCGTCCGATGTTAAAGCTTAGATATTATTCGATAAAGGGAACCTACCAATTGGCCGGAGATCATGTCGATGCAGCCCTGCCAACCCGTACGAACTCATGAAAGAAAAAGATGTATTGGCGAAGTAGCCGACTTGAAAGTAAAGTACGATGAAAAAGTAGATTGTTTGTATTGATTGATGTGTCTCCTTCTACAAAACCCTGACTGATTCGATTTATACCCTAGGACTAGGACTCCTGATCTATCATGATCCGTTACAAACTTGATTTAAATGAAAACTACTATATCTATAAGACTTTCCTAAAGGAAACGGGCTCCCGCAGGATCTTCTGCTACCATCTCCTAGTCCAATCCGAACTCCTTCTATTGCTCCTCGACCGAGTCAGCGTCGTTCTTTGACCAACGTCAGGTCATCTTTGACTGGGATCCTCTGTCATCTTGACTCAACATCCCCTCTTGGGATTCCATTGGCTTCATCCCCTATCTGTTGGCGCAAGCCCATATTGGCCCAAACGCTCCAGCCTTTCAATCAGCCGACCCCCACCAACTCCATTCGCCAATCGCCCGAAACACTGCAGTGCCAATCGGCCGATTCCTAACTGTAGCGTCAATCGGCCAATTCCCAATTGTACCCTTTAAGTCTGCCGCATCGGCCAATCTCCTCCTTCCCTGACGCCGATTCAATACGTGTCAAAATCTGGCGTCAACACATGCCCCCCAATTTTGGAGTAAAACATGACTTTTACTTTGAAATTCATTTTTAATCTCCCCTCCAAAACAAACGCGGCAAAAATCTCCTTCCGTTTTGCGGTCTTCTACATGATGATTGCAATCCTTTCGAACTGGGCGCCTGAGACAACTGTTCCCCCAAAATTCGTGTAGACGGCGCGGCAAAAATCCCGCCTTTACCCCTTCTCTCTCGGACCGTCTTTAAATACTGGCGTTCTCCGCCGCTTCTTCTCCACGAGCTTAGTAATTTCCTCCCCAGCGAATCACTTTCTATCTTCTCCCAGCGTTCTTTTGTTTTCCAACCGCATTCTCCGGCGATTCTTCTTTCGTCTACATTCCGCTTCATTCCTTCAATGGCGGCACCATCAGCAACTCCATCAACCACGGAGGCTCCGCCAGGAACTCCATCGGCGACGGCGGTTCCATCAGCGATTCCATCGGCGACGATGAGCTTCATCCCGGAGGTAAACATCCGAAACTTTCCCCTTTAACTTTTTACCGCCCACGCACCATTTAGATCTATTCTTAGTTCCTCCCTTTTTACCTTTTTTAGGCAGTTAGACACCAAATCATTATTCCCCTTTCCAAAGCTCCTGGTCTCATCTGCTTAGGCCCTATGGGGAATCCAGACCCGACTGATCTGATTAACTTAGAAACCCATAGAATCCCTTTCAAGCAATCTCCTATGAATTTGGGTCAGTGGTCAGGCACTTTTAGATCTTGGCCGAATGAAACCCCCGGCTGGAAAGAGTGGTACCAAAGAATGGCCAACTCTAAGAGAGTTCAATGGGATGAATTAAAAATCAGCCAGTGCATCAATCTCTCTTTGTCCCAGATGGAGAAGAATGAACCCCTGGTAATAGCAGCCTCCTATTTCTGGTCTGACGTGCTCAACGCGTTTCTCTTTGGGCACGGACCCATGACCTCAACTCTGGCCAATGTCCTGATGCTGACCGGCCTCGACATTTCCTCCCCTGATACACCCTTTGATTATCTGATCAAGCCGACCCATCGGCTAGAGACGAATGGAATCGGCGGGTGGAAAGGGTATATCAACAGAAACATGAGGACCGGGACGATTTTGGAGAGAGAACATTCAGCGTTCTTGATGATGTGGCTAGAGAAGCACCTCTTCTGCGGCAAAGCGGTTGGCCCTTCTTCCATTACACAAGCTCTGGCCGAAACCCTGTCAAGAGGATCCGTCATCCCTCTCGGGAAGCATCTCCTAGGATCGGCCTACCACATGATGCACCAGATCAGCGTTAAACTGTCAAAGGGATAGCCGATTGGTAACCCTGGTGGCCCCTGGTGGTTTATCACCCTCTGGCTCAACTTGTACATAAGCAAAATCTCCCAGCAGCAGATAGAGACCAAGACATTCCCCAACATCGAGTCAGAGGAGAACCCCACAGTACGACGACGGTGCACCTCTTTCGGCGAAGCGGCATCAGTTTTTCCTGGTTGCCAGTTCACCGCCACCCAAACAGCCGAGTATTTTAGATGTTTTTACAACGGCTTTAGTGAAGAAACCACCAGTTGGTACCGATACCAGAGAACAGAGCCACTTTTTGAGCTTCCCTTCTGCTATGACTCGACGTCCAACTCCTTTGATAATGATCTCATGGATGCCTTGATCAAACTGGGATCTTACCGGCGAACTTCTTCTCTGGAAAAGACTCCCCAACTTATGAGTTTTACAACCCATCAGTTGCAGCACGGCAGTTCGGCCTTGGTCAGCTGCCGATTCAAGTTTATTCTGCCGGTCGCGCAAAATTCTGAGATGAGCTCACTAAGGGCCTCGACTACAGTCGGCTGTGCAATTTAGTGCCGGACTCCAGTACCATTGATCTAGCAATTGGATAGTGGCTCCTTTTGCTGTCCAACAATTCAAGTTATGGTGGGCAGAATGGAAGCAGCATCTCTTTTGTGCATCTCCTTCAACATATTGCAATGATCTAGATCCTGACAACATCGACTCAAACGCAGCGGTACTGCCCTTTTCCCAGCCGATTTCGATGTTATTCCTTTTTATGCTACAAATTTGCCGCTAACTGTCATTTCCCTTTCCAGTCCGAAAGTCGACTTCCCCCGACGCGGAGCCGAAGTGGTAGGCCGATAGAGAATAGCCGCCCATACACACCATTCCCACGCATCGGATACCATGCCCCAACCATCAAAGACATCATCACCGGCCGATTGAAACAAACACCGAAGAAACCTTCTTTAAAGAAGACGAGCCGTCGAGTGCGTGCCCGTATAGAACCGGCTGATCAGTCGGCGGCGGCATCGGCTGAACCTTTAGATGCGCCAACTCTGTCGATTATTGAGGAAGTCGATCCCCAGGCTGCTACAGAAGCTGGAGCGGCTACTGCATCATTGCTAGTAGAAGTTGTTCTGGTAATTTCGCATACCTCACATCCTTCTAAGTATTCTGTCGATATTAACTTCTTCTTTCTGTCAGGCTGCGCAAATCGCCCCAGTGCAGTCTCCGCAGCAATCGGCTACATCCCAGGCGGAAACCGGAACGCCTGCAATTCTTCCCACCGAGGTAGAAAGTCTCTTAACCCTTTTTTGATACTTAACCAAAAACTAACCGATTTTTGATGCAGGCTATCCTGGGTGCATCAATTGTACCTTTCCAACAACCATCGGCCGGATGACTCACAGAGGTACGGCAATAATTATATATCATCAGACTTAATCATTTGCATTATACTTATAAAATCCGCTTCCCATACCTTTCCAGGAGGCTGGCCCGAGCAAGGCACCAATAGTTGTCGAATCTTCTTCTTCCGATGAGCCAATCGCGCCAGTTCCCGAGATGAGGGTGGCACTCCCACCGGCGCAAGCAGAAGAAATCCGCTTCAAAGAGGTAAGGAACTTGTCACCCAAATCAGCCGATTTCCCTTTACCGTCGGCTAATCCATATTTTTTATTTTTTTATTCTTTCGCAGGAGCAGGACACTCCCAACAACAGTCTTTTTTCCTTTGCGGTTGCACTTTCTGACGATGAAGAGGTTGCCTCGCGCCAAGTCACACTGAGCTCGATCCCTGATGATGTCCGTGCCAAGCTTGAGAGCATACGGACCCTCCTCCAAGACGACATCGGCCGACTAGTGGAAGACGCCTCGCCGATTCGGCAACTTCTTAGTGAAATCAGAGGCCGAGTTCCAGAGGAAGCAAAAGAGGCTCTGGTACCTGCCGCATACATAGAGTCAATGCAGATTCCAATGTTAAGGGCCTTGCACCGTATGGCTGATCGCGCCAAACTAGCGAAAGCCCGCGAGGAGGAAGACTCCTACAAACATCGAGCTCAAGAGGTGCATCGACGAATCAGCTTCCTTGAAAGCTCTCGTCCAGCTATCGTCGGTGCCATAGACCGCCTTAAATGGCGAAGGGTAGAGCTAGCCAAGGAGATGGAGCAGGTGACCCAGGCCATAGCTGCTGAAGAGAAAAGACTCCAAGACCTCCCATCCGTCATCGCCAAGCTGAAGCAGGAGAGGCAGAACCTGGCCCACGAAGCAATAAAAATCCATCGTCAAATGCCAGAAGTCCCTGGATCGGCTGATGACGACCAGAGAACCTTAGACTCGGCCGATCAAGTTAGGCAACGAGCGATTGCGGCTATTGATGTCCTCTTCGGGTGAACTGTAAAAGTACTGAATGTTCTATAAACATTTAATGTCCTCTAACCGTTGATGTGCGGATTCAAACTTGGACCGCCCTCTTCGGCAGCTTTTCATTTATTATCCCTTTTATTCCGATGGGACGCATCCTACCATTCCTTCACCCTCTTCCTTCTATAAGTATGAGGCCCCGTATTGTTTCCAAAGGCGTTTGCATCGCCCGTCTTCTTTTCCTCTAACGACCTGATCTCCATCTTCCCAGACTAGACGCCAAGATGTCTTCTTCATCTTCTTCCTTCTCCGTCAACCAGGTACGAAATCTTTCTTTTGTTCCCTCTCTTGACATTTCAATCAATCTGACGCTGGGTGGTTGTTTGCTCCTCTTTTAGCCGAAACGCCTTAGCCCCAATTTGGAACGAGCGATTGAAGTCATGCATTCAGACGAACCATTCTCGCAGACCGACAGAGATCTGATCAAGGCTAATTTCAAGGAAATCAAAGATCATGTCCCTGCTGACGTCCAGAAGATCTGGGACCATATAGACGTGAACTGCTCTAGGCGGCCACCAACTGAAAGGAGTCATCCACTCCCTCGCTCAGTCGCCCTTGAAGATGCTGCGGCGGGGACATCCCAACCACCTCTCGATAGGAGCCACCCACTCCCTCAACAAGTCGAGGTTGAAGCCGCCATGGAGGATCTGGAGGAAAAGAGCATCTGCCTCTTGATAGAATTAGGCCGGATCGAGAGGGAGATTAAGAAAAAGCGTGATCAATAAATATGTTGGTACTTTTGTTGTAAGGGCGACTTGTACCGTGTCGGCCATGCACCCAGCTGTTCTTACCGAATAATAAATCGGTCAGACTAATCGAATGTTTCGTCCTTAAGGCGATGTTATCTTTGCATCGGCTATATAGACAGGAGCCAATAGGAGTTGGCCACGTTGTCTTGATGCACCCTATCGTAACTTATGCACCCACCCATATACTAGGATAGTACCTCTTCAGATATCTTCCGTTTAAGGCTCTCATGAATTCTTTCCCTTTGATAGTTTCTAGTATATATGCATTTCCCGGAGCATTTCGGCCGATTTTATACGGCCCTTCCCAAGTGGACGACCATTTACCGAATTTGGGATCCTTAGACCCTATCGGCAGCACTAACTTCCATACCAAATCTCCTTGGGAGAATTGTTTGACCTTGACCTTCTTGTCGTACCACCTGGCCACCCTTTTCTTGTTTTCTTCAATGCTGATCAGGGCCCTTAATCACTGACCCGCCAAATCGTCGAGCTCTCCCTTCATGAGGATTGAATAGTCATCGACCGTCAGCTGATCTTGAAACGATGTGCGCCTTGACCCCGTCCTTAATTCCCAAGGCAATACTGCCTCGTGACCATATACCAACTGATAAGGAGATATCTTAGTGGCCCCGTGGCAGGCCATCCTGTATGCCCATAGAGATTCAGTTAAAGACAGGTGCCACTTCTTGGGTTGTTCCTCTATCTTCCTCTTGATCAACTTGATTATCCCCTTATTGGACGATTCGGCCTGGCCGTTGGCTTGAGCATAATACGGAGAAGAATTCAACAATTTAATCCCCATATCGGCGGTGAATTCTTCGAACTCTCCTGAGGTGAACATTGTTCCTTGATCAGTTGTGATGGTTTGGGGGATGCCGAACCGATAAACAATATGGTCCCTCATGAAATAGATCATAGCGGCCGATGTCACGGTCTTTAACGGAACTGCCTCCACCCATTTGGTAAAATAGTCAGTGGCTACTAATATAAACTTGTGCCCTTTGCTTGATGGAGGGTAAATCTGTCCGATGAGGTCTATACCCCAACCTCTAAACGGCCATGGTTTGATTATTGGATTCATAGCCGAGGCTGGTGCGCGCTGCACATTGCCAAACTTCTGACAGTCTTGACAACCTTTATAATATTTAAAACAATCTTCGAGAATCGTCAACCAATAATACCCGTTGTTTCTGATCATTCACTTCATCTTGTGAGCCGATTGATGAGCTCCGCATACGCCCTCGTGGATTTCTCCCATCAGGACCTTTGCTTCTTCCGTTCCCAGGAATTTGAGTAGAACCACTTCAATCGTCCGGTAAAACAAATCGTCTTCGAGCAACACATATTTCATGGCCTGAAAATGCACTCGCCGATCCACTTTCTTGGACGGATCTTTCAAGTAATCGGCAATCTCCTTTCGCCAATCGTCGATCGCAAGTTCCAGAGTCATGGCGCCTTGAATCGGCCGATACCCGGACGTGTGTTGGGCAAGCCTATTGGCCTCTTCATTGTAATTTCTGGGAATGTGCTCAATAACCGCAGACTTGAATTCCTTTAACAGTTGGAGGCAATCCTCGTAGTAAATCCTTAAGACATCATCTTTGCATTCAGATCTCCCCGTTAATTGATCCACAATGAGCATGGAATCTCCAAAAATTTCCACCGCATCGGCTTTGATTTCTCTTAACAATTGGATGCCTTTTAGGACGGCTCGGTATTCCGCCTGGTTGTTGGTCGCGGATGCCTCTATCGGCAGATAGAAATCATAACTTGTCCCCCGAGGCGATATGAGAACGATGCCGATTCCCGATCCGGCCCCACACGAGGAACCATCGATGTATAGAGTCCACGGAACTGGTTCAACGACAGCGATTTCCGGTCCACAATGCTGAACCACGAAATCGGCCATGAGTTGACCCTTGACAGCTTTGGCCAATTCGTACCTTAGGTCAAACTCTGACAGAGCCAGGATCCACTTTCCAATCCGTCCTTTCAAAATTGGCAATGATAGCATGTATTTCACCACGTCATCCTTGCATACGACTATGCACTCTGCCGATAACAAGTAGTGCCTGAGCTTGGTACACGAGAAATATTGACACAGGCACAGCCGTTCCACCGGGGAATATCTCGTTTCGGCGTCCAGGAGTCTTCTGCTGACATAATATATTACCCGTTCTTTTCCCTCAAAGTCCTGTGCCAGCGCCGATCCGATAGCCCGCTCGTCGGCCGATAAGTATAGTTTGAACGGCTTGTCAGCCTGTGGCGGGACTAATACAGGTGGCGAAATTAGATATTGCTTGATGTCTTCTAATGCTTTGCGTTGTTCTTCTCCCCACACGAATTCCTGATCGGGTTTCAATTTCAACAAAGGGGTGAAACCTTGAATACGCCCGGACAAGTTGAATATGAATCTTCTGATAAAGTTGACTTTGCCGATTAGGGACTGCAGCTCAGTTTTATTCTGCGGGGCCACAACCTTATTAATAGCAGCTATGGTCTTTCAGTTGACTTCTATCCCGCGCTCATGGACCATGAATCCTAGGAATTGTCCGGCCGACACACCAAATGCACACTTGTTCGGATTCATTTTCAACCCATGCTTCCTTGTGCACTCCAACACCTCTCGTAAATCGGCCAGATGTTCCTGATGACCTTTTGACTTGACCACAACATCGTCGATGTAGATTTCTACCAATACACCAATAAGCTTGTGAAAGATATAATTCATAGCCCGTTGGTATGTAGCGCCAGCGTTCTTTAATCCAAAGGTCTTTACCACCCACTCGAATAAACCGAGGTGGCCCGGACACCTGAAAGCCGTTTTCGAAATATCTTCTTCGGCCATTAATATTTGATTGTACCCAGCATTACCGTCCATGAAACTGATGACTTTATGTCCTGTGACGGCATCTATCTAAACATCGGCTATCGGCATTGGATACCCGTCCATCGGTGTAGCCTGATTTAGGTTCCTGAAGTCGATGCATACGCGCAACTTTCCGTTTTTCTTGTATACGGGTACAATATTAGAAATCCACTCGGCGTAATGGCACTGCCGAATAAATCTCGCTTCAATCAATCTTGTAATCTCGGCCTTTATATCAGGTAGAATTTTAGGGTTGCATCATCATGCAGGCTGCTGATATGGCCGATATCCTGGTTTTATGGGCAACCGGTGTTCGACAATGGACTGGTCTAGACCAGGCATCTCATGGTATTCCCAAGCAAAGCAATCTTTGAATCTTTTAATAAACTTGTCAATTTACACTTGTACTCGGGATCCAAGCTAGCACTAATATACGTCGGCCTTGGCTTGCTGCCATCTCCTAAATCCACCATCTCCAATGAATCGGCCGACGTAAATCCGTGCCCAAGCTTCCCGACTTCTCGGACGAACTGATCCATCTAGTCTGAATCTTCAAAACCGACTGCTCGGATCAGCTGTAGGCCAAAATCGGACACTTTCAGTAAATCGGTGTCCCAAGTTCTACCGGATATACACTTGACGTGTTCACAGCTCCACTGTTGCGTATCGGCTGCAGCAACACTGTAGGCGGAATCGGCGGTGACTATCTCGGTATTGTCGCCGATCCACTGTACAAGGCATTGGTACATTGTAGACGGGACGCAGCAATTCGCGTGTATCCAATTGCGACCGAGCAACATGTTGTAGGACCCTTTGCCATTAATAATAAAAAAGGTAGTGGGAAGGGTCTTACTGCTGATGGTGAGGTCGACGCAGAGCGCTCCGCGGGCAGGAGACACGTTGCCTTCGAAGTCTTTGAGCATTATGTCCGTCTTGGTGAGATCTTTGTTGTTTTTGCCCAACTTCCAGAACATGGCATACGACATGATGTTAACTGCAACGCCTCCGTCTACTAGTAGCCTGGTGATAGGTCGTCCGTTAACGTGTCCTTTGAGGAATAGAGCCTTGAGATGTTGTCATATTTCGTCTTCCGGTTTCTCAAAAGTGGCTGTCATTGACTCCAAAACCAATTGTGCCATCTGCTCCTCCATCCTTGTTGCGTCGTCTCGATCGGTGGGCGCCATGAACTCCATAGGCAAGATGAACACCATGCTGATGTCAGCTGCCGATTCTTGATTGTCGCCTTCCTTATTGTTGTTTCTTCTGGGGCGCCAGACTCGAGACCTATTGTCTTTCTTATCCACCATCTGCCTCTGCTCTTCCTCTTGTTGTTCCCATTGGCACAGACGTTGGATCCTTCGTTTTTGAGATTTGGACAGTCCATCAGGGCACCACCTGGGGTTCACCGGTTTGGCCAGCGGTTTGGCACGCTCCCAGTCTGGTTCCCGTCCTAGGGGGTTCTCATCTGACACGCTAGCGTCGGCCATTTCTTCGAGCTGATCGTGTGCGCTGGCTTTGCCCCCTGGCTGATCATACTGTTCGAGCTTGCCCCTTGGGCAATCATACCGGTCAACTCTGCCCCCCAGCTGATCATGCACCGAAAGGCGCTGACCCTCTTGTTCGCGCCAGTTTCTGCTGATCGGCTTTGATCCTCTGTCTCTGGAGTGTGACCTCTTGAGCGGGCGATCATTGCGATATGGTCCGTTGCACTCAGGGCAATTATCAGCTGATGGTAATCTGAGGTTATTTTCCCAGCAGTGGATGAAGAACGGGCATCACCAATGATCTTCGTGTCAGCGTATCATCTCTTCGCGGTGTCTCGACCTTTCCTGCTGCCGCTGATATTTGTTGAGTAAGAATTGGGAGGTGACGGGTCTACGCGATCGCTCTGATCCTTCGCCCTCGTCTTCAACCCGTCTTTTCCCTTTGACATCGTCCATCGTAGCCTGATTTCTGGGGTCCACGGCGCCGCTTCTTTTAGCCGATTCCGACGTCAGCACCTTGGTTTGAAGCGAGTTTTTTCCGGTGTCAACCATGTTAGCAGGGAAAGGATGCTGATCAATTTTCATCGGCTTTACGGGCTTCGCCGGGACTTCGAATTTGAGTCTGCCTTGCTCAATGGCCGACTGTATCTGCTCACGGAAGATTTTGTACTCATTTGTGTCGTGAGACGTGTCATTGTGCCACTTGCAATATTTCATCTTTTTGAGCTGTTCGGCCGACGGAATGGTGTGGTAAGGTGAGAGCTTGATCTGCCCCTCTTGGAGAAGTAAGTCAAAAATTTTGTCGGCCTTTGACGTGTCAAAACCGAACGCTTCTGGTTCTTTCTTACCGAAAGGGCACGATATCGGCTTCTTCCCTTTGACCCATTCTGCTAGGCCGATTTCCTCTTCCTCTTCAGATTCAGATCCCCCTAAATACGCCACCTTTTTTTGAAAATTCCTCCGCTGATCAAACGGACGTACTTCTTGACCGGCCAATCGGTGAACGATCAGACTTAAACTTCCAAACTCTTGTGAGGTGTACCTCTCTTTGATGTGTGGCAGGAGACCTTGGAAGGCGATATCGGCCAACTGAGCGTCGGTCAGGGCTAGGGTATAGCATTTGTTTCTGACCTCTCTGAACCTCTGTACGTAATTAGTTACTGGTTCGTCGCTCCTCTGCCTGAGGCTGGTCAGATCTGAAAGCTTCATCTCGTGGACTCACGCGTAGAAATACTTGTGGAATTGCTTTTCCAGATCGGCCCAAGTAACGATTGAATTAGGTGGTAGGGTAGTGAACCACTGGAAGGCTGACCCAGATAGAGACGACGAGAATAGACGCACCCGTAGAGCATCTTGTGTGGCGGCCTCCTCGCACTGGATGATGAATCTATTCACGTGCTCCATAGTTGAGGTGTCGTCCAGCCCCGAAAACTTGGTGAAGTCAGGAACTTTGTACCGATGGGGAAACGACAGTAGATCGTAGGTAGGTGGGTATGGTGTTTTGTACGTATAGGTTTGTACCTTCGACATTAACCCAAATTGGTCTTGAATCACCTCCGCTATCCTTGCTGTCCAATCCACTTGCTGCTGATGAACAACTGGTTGGGGGATCGGCACATGTTGGTGGATCGGCGGTGGGACGGCCGGGTGACGAATCAAAGAGTGTGGTGGATTTTGCGGCAGCGTGGCCAGCTGAGCGGTTGACAGCTGGTGGCGTAGCGAATCTGCCATCCCATCGTACAGCGTCATCGGCAGCGCGCTTCTGAGTGTTTCCGCAGCATCTATCCCCCTGCCGATTTCTGACGTGGCCGATTGATACTGAGGGACCGTCGGCCGGACAGCCGATTGGAACGCTGCTTGGATCGGAGAGCCTCCATGACCGGCTGACTGGTCCAGAAAAGCCGCCGTTGCTGGTACCCCCCAAGGCAGAGATTACACGGAAGAAATCTGGGCAGGCTGAGGTGGCGCTTGTGATCGAAAGCATGGCGCGCCGTTATATCCTGGAGGCATTGAAGGTAATGAAGTGTTGTATCCTCCGTGTTGTGTTGATATCGGCTGAGGAGCCAAGTGAGACGTGCCTGGTAAGCTTTTGACTGGAGCTACAATAGGTGGGGCGTATGCTGGCCCCTGATATCCCTGAGCTACTCCGCTAACTAGAGAACTGATGACGGCATTGTATACCGTGTTGGTCGTCACTGAGGATTGGTCGATGAAAGCTTGATAAACGGACTGTTGAATCATGTCGGACATCTTGCCCGAGTCCTCAGCGATGGTGATCTGGTGGGGAGTTGGAAGAGGAGCTTTCTTGACGGTCTCCCCGTTTCTGGTACGACTGAAAGATTGCAGGTATACCTTCTTGTAGTCTTCTAGGTGTCTTGCCAGTTCCTCTTTCTGGTCGTCCTTGAGATCTGCCTCCGTAACCTCAATGATGTTGTTTTCAGAGATTTTGGCGGTCTTTGACATGTTGGATATTGAGGTGGTCCCACCGGGCGTGCCAAAAGTGTGTTGGCGCTAAAAATCGGCCGGAAATCGGCCGATGACCTTCAGCGTCGGACACACGACCCGGGAGAATTTGCTTAGCTCCTATTCGGGTGATCGCCCTGGTGCGGTTCGTGCGGCGTGCCAGTCAATCTGACCTGTTGATTGACAAAGAAAGAAACGTATTAAATTTCAGGGTCTCGATCGGCTAAAGTTCCGATCTGTCCCGAAAAGCGTATCAGCGAATCGGTCGATTTGCTATGAAGATGACCAGTTATAGATCAGCCGATAATCACGTAGCGATTGCAAAGAAACTACTGGAGCAACTAAAACAATCGCCACCGATGCAACACTCGAAATAGATCTAATCCGCTATACGATGATAAATAAGAAAATATAATGATAAAGCTGACAGTTCGATCTCAAGCTGGAGAACTGGTGATAAAACTAGAACAATAGGTAAAACCTATAATTCTAGTAAATATCGATAACTGGTGAATAAATCTAAACGAAACAACGGCGATGCGCCCGAAATTAAAGCTTAGATATTATTCGATAAACGGAACCTACCAATTGGCCGGAGATCGTGTCGATGCAGCCCTGCCAACTCGTACGAACTCGTGAAAGAAAAAGATGTATTGGCGATGTCACCGACTTGAAAGTAAAGTACGATGAAAATGTAGATTGTTTGTATTGGTTGATGTGTCTCCTTCTACAAAATCCTGACTACTTCTATTTATACCCAAGGACTAAGACTCCTGATCTATCACGATCCATTACAAACTTGATTTAAATGAAAACTACTATATCTATAAGACTTTCCTAAAGGAAACGAGCTCCCGCAGGATCTTCTGCTACCATCTCCTAGTCCAATCTGAACTCCTTCCATTGCTCCTCGTTGAGTCGGTGTCGTTCTTTGACCAACGTCAGGTTATCTTTGACTGGGATCCTCTGTCATCTTGACTCAACATCCCCTCTTGGGATTCCATTGGCTTCATCCCCTATCTTTTGGCGCAAGCCCATATTGGCCCAAACGCTCCAGCCTTTCAATCGGCCAACCCCCACCAACTCCATTCGCCAATCGCCCGAAACACTGCAGCGGCAATCGGCCGATTCCTAACTGTAGCGTCAATCGGCCGATTCCCAATTGTAGCCTTTAAGTCTGGCGCATCGGCCAATCTCCTCCTTCCCTAACGCCGATTCAATACGTGTAAAAATCTGGCGTCAACACACGGTATTCTTGGATCTTCACATCTTCGATATCCCTGAAGTTGAAGAATTCATCTTGATCAGTCAGCCAATAGAGCCACTTGTCGACCCGAACAGAAACCAAGCAAGCCTCGAGGGTAAGGTTGAAAAAGATACAATCCTAGTCAGCCAAGTTCATTACAGAAGCTAGACCGGAGCAAGATCCAGTGGAGGAAGCGATGAGTATCATTCAAGAAGGGAAAACTCAGCCCAATATTGAAGAAGATGCCATTCAACTTCACCCAGGAAACAGATCTGGCGGCTACTTCAAGCTCAATGGAATGGAGAAACCGCAACGTCCTCTTCCTAAGCTGAAATCGCTGCCTCATGGGTTGAAGTATGCCATCCTCCACAAACAACAGAGGCCCGCCAGTCATCATCAGTGATAAGCTGAAAGAGAGTGAGACTAGGCGCTCATTACAGTCTTGGAGAAACACCGATCCGTCATTGGGTATTCTCTAAGACTAGAAGGGGATCAGCCCCAACCTATGCACCCATCGCATTCCATTGGAACCGGACCATAAGCTGTCAAGATGACATCAGCGATGTCTTAATGATGCAGTGAGGAAGGTAGTAAAGAAAGAGGTTCAGGAAATACTGCATGCAGGACTCATCTACCTCGTGCAAGACAGTGAGTGAATCAGCCAAGTTCAAGTTGCTCCAAAGAAGGATGGCCTGCCAGTTGTCCAGATTGAGAGAAATAAGCTCACACCTCATACAGACTTTTACTGAATGGCGGATCACTTTCCTCTCTATTTCATCAAGGAGATACTTGAATGGGTATCAAGCGCTCATTCTTCTGCTACCTCAATGGATACTCTGGTTATCACAAAATTCCTATTCATCCGGATGACCAGAGTCCGACTACCTTCACCTATCCCTACAACATTTTTCGCCTACAGGCGGATGTCGTTGGTCCTTGCAACACACCTGCTTCACTTCAAAAGGTTGTATGATGGTGATCTTCTCTGACTACTCGAGAACATCATGGAGGTATTCATGGATTGTTTCTCAGTCTATGGCAAGAACTTTTGTTCAAGTTTTCAAGAGAAAGTGTCAGTTCATGGTCGGAGAAGGTATTGTCCTCGAACAAAGAGTATCAGTGCCCATCATACAACCTCCCAATTGGAACCTTCCATTCGAGATTAGGTGCGATGCAAGTGATTACTTCGTCGGTAAAATGCTGGTTCAATGCAAGGATAAGAAGCACTATGCCATATTAGTAAGGCATTGACCAGAGTTCATCAACAACGGAGAAGGAACTTTTGCCAGTGGTATTCACCATTGACAAGTTCATATCCAACTTGGTCGGTGCTAAAGTGATAGTATACACGGATCATGTTGAACTAAAGTACCAAGTGACCAAGAAGGATGTTGAGCCACGACTCCTCCGTTGGATTCTGCTCCTTCAAGAGTTTGAATTGGAAATAAGTGATATGAAGGGAGCAGATAATAGTGTGGCAGATCATCGCTAGAGGATTCACGGGATCAGACCTCCCGACAACAATTACTTGAGAGATGATACTCTCTTGAAGGTCACTACATCCAGTCCATGGTATGCAAACCTTGTCACTGAATATATACCTATGGGAGAAGATTCACCTCAGCAGATTTCACCTTTGGGATGAACCCTATCACTCAAAAGTCAGTGCTACTAGTTTCCTCCGTCGTTGCATCCCGCTATGTGAGACCCGCAAGATTTTTGAGCGTTACCACTCCTCGCCATATGAAGGAGACTACGGAGCAGCCCATGCCCATGCTATGGTTTGGTAGAGTGAGCTTCTGGTTAACCATGTGTGGAGGCATTGAGAAATTTATGCAGGTCCCAAGATGTCATAAACATGGGAATATCAATACCCATGTTGCTATGCCACTGAAGAAGGAACCTTCAGATGGAGATAATCGACGTATGGGGGATCAACTTCGCGGTTCTTTTCCCTATGTTAGTACATCTTGGAGAGGACTATGTGTCCAAATGGGATGAAGCACTTCCCGTGTTGTGGCCGACTCGAAGAATTCAGACAAAAATTCTAGGAAATCACATTTCCTAGCTTTGGACTTCCAAGAGTAGAATAGGTGATGAAGGCTCACACTTTATCAGACCTTCAAGAGGTGTTGCAGCGGAACAGGAGTAGATCACCAGTTTGCTCCTCCATACCATCCCCAGATGAGTGGCCAAGCAGAAATATCTAAAAGACAAATCAAGAACATTCTGCAGAAGACAGTTAAGGCCATGGGGGAAGGGATGGAAGAGCAAATTACCGAGGCACTATGGACTTATCGAACAACTTGCAAGACGCTGATTGATCTCAGGTGAAATCCCACTAAGCAATCAAGTGGTGAATTATGGATCTCCAATCAGCTGAAGATAAATGACAATTCCAACTGGATGAATTGGACGAATGGAGGGAGAAGGCCTACAACGAGCAAATGAAAAGATGGTAATCTAAGTGGATAAAGGCCAAGCACATCAAAGAGAGAGATAAGGTACCACTCTTTAATTCCCGCTTTCAGTTGTTTGGTCGTGGCGCTTTAACCCCTCAGTCTTTTGGTCATGGCCAGACCTTAACTGTGCCGTTATCTAGGATAGACTAGGATTAGGCGCAAAAAAAATTTTCCTTAAATTTGTTTTCCCAAAACTTTGTTTTCAACAACGCCCAATCGAGTTTAAAAAAATAAATAAAATTAAAAAAACAACAAAATTGCTTCAGACTTTGCTTGTTGGTTGGTGCACATTTGTGTGCCAACCGTCCCCTTGTTCTAATCCTTCACCAAGTGCGCAGAGGAACAACATGAGCATCACCGAGATGAACCCTTGGACGAAACCGAGCATGATCGGACGAGAAACCTGCTGCACTACAACTCGTCACGGAGGTTTGCAACCCCATCTTCCTTTCCTTTCTTGGTTTTCATTCAAATTCATGCCCGACTAAATGAAACTAAAAATTGAATGAAATCCTTGGAAGAGATGAATTCCTACATGAGTTTCAAGGGTGCCTAAGCTTTATTTCTTCTGCAAGTACTTGTTGCCTTTGGAACATACATGATAGGATCACTAGAACCTTTTGTTTATTGGCCCCCTTGATGATATGATGAAATGAGAGACATGCTCTTTTCTAATTCAAAGTCTTGGAGATTTATTTTGAAAAAAATAATGTGAGGCAACTCTCATTCGCTCTCATTTTGCCAAAGTCCTATCGAGAGTCATACAATGTTTAGATTTGAACCCCACATAGCTATCTTTGAACATTTTGAGCTTGATCAAATATCTGTGCCTTTTTGAGAAATGTCATGATCATCTGGTACTTTGGTCAACCACCACGCACGTTCATTAATAAGGTCTATCAAGTGGTTAATCAGAAGCTCTCCATCCCCCTAAAAGAAGAAAAAAAATGAGGACTGAGGAATCAATCCTACTCGAGCAAAAAAAAGGGGTTCAGGGGAAAGATGAAGAAGCTAAGATCCAACACTTCTCAAGGACATTCATCCCTCACACACACTTGCACTTGACCAAGTTCTAAGGTCGACATGATCTCTCAAAAGACAAGACTTTTGATCTCGCAAAATAAATGAGGAAGATATGCAATTCCATCCCTACCATGAGCTACACAATGGCCAATCTAGAGGTAGGAGAGGTTTCCTGAAAAAAAACCCTTGGTTAGGATCAAACACAAAATGAGAGACCAAAAGTGAGTTGAGTATGCCTCCTATTTTGAAAACCCTGCAAAATCTCCAAGTACTGAGAAAAGGAAATGCCTCATGTTCTCCATCATGTTGTTCTGGGATCAATATTCAAAGGTGATGGTGTTAGCCTGGAGGAATCCAAGGTATGAGGAAAGATTAGAAATAAATCTTATGCATACTTTGATCTCATGATCCCGGACTTTTGCTTGATCCTTTGGATCTAAGTTTACCCTTTGCTCGGGACGAGCAAAGTCCAGGTGTGGGGGCGTGTTGGCGGTCGATTTCCATGATTTTGACCACCAACATTTCTCCAGAATTCATGCTTACAAGGCCTACACCAAGCTAAATTTATTAAACTAATGAAATTCCACTAGTTTTTGTGCATATGTGACTACAGGAAATCACTGTAGAAATTTGGGCCAATTTGGGAGAAATACCAGGCCGGCCGGCCTAGCCTAGGCTGGCCGGCCTAGCACTAAAGCCTTTCAAGATCCACTTTTGCCAACATGCAGAGATACACAAGTACTTGATCATGGATCATGCCTTTTATGTCGGTTTGATCCAATAACCCGAAAGGCCTCACACATGGATCCAAGGTCCCATCTGCATGCAAGACTCAGATAAACAACCGAAGGGCAGCAGTAACCGCCATAAGGAAGCCATCAGGGATGCCCACGCCAAAGGCGGTGCCAAGTGGCGACAATCCCAGGCCGACCAGCCTGGGGGAGGCCGGCCGGCCCCACTTTACAGCCGCTCGAGCCCATCTTCGCGTGGAAGTTACACAACCGTCATACCTGCCCAGAAGTTGAGGAATCTTCGCTTACAAGCTACGCAACCTTAGCCTTGCTTACAAGTTAAGCAACCCACCTTGGAGGGCTATAAATAGAGACCTCCCCCCTCACTTGTAACACATACCATTTGGAGAGAAGAAGAGTCTCAAGCAAGAGTTGTTTATCCTTAGAGTAGAATGGGGAGAGTGTGAGGTGAGAGTCTGGAGGCGAGCCGCGTTCTTCGGCTCACCTCCAGCTTCTAGCCTCGGAGGAATGAAGCATCTTTTGAGTGAAGTTCCTCATCTCTCATCGGTATCTCGCTAGTCTCTCTCTTTACTTCAGTTACTTGTTTACTTTCTTGCATTGATCTGCGGGATCCCTTGTCTGCGTGGTCTAGCAAGCCTGGCCATTTGTGGTTTCTTCTTGCCTTAGCACGAGGCAGAAGTCAGTAACTTGATAGTTGAAACGTGGTACTTAGGCTTGATAGTTATCTTGGGTTGTGTTCCACCCCATGGAACTAATGTGGTAGGCGGCAGGTGGCGACAGCCCTGTCCGTCCCTTATAGTCTACCACATTCGGGTGTTTTCATAGCAGTAGATCGTTGGTCGAGTTGGACCCCCAATTTCTCCCTCATTCTGAGGTCCTTCCGCCCCAGCCGCCGAAGGAGATCAAGTTAGTTTAGTAGCAAGTCTTCTGGGTAACGAGTCGGCTAACCATCTTTAGACCCTCTACCCGCGTACCTCTCTTCCTCTGGCGGTCCAGTTGAATTTATTCTAGGTCTGGTTGCGCTTATCGTTCCTTGGATTCGATATCCCAGGTAAACTCCTTGGTGAAAGCTACATCGTTATCCGTGCGCTTGCGGATTAGTTCATAAAGGCCAAGGAGTGCCAATAGTGTGTTGCGTATTCTTTGTGTTTTCTTCTTATTGCAGACTTGTATCCCCGAAATAGGTAGATATGCAAAACGACTGTGGAACAAGCTCAGTGATACAAATATGTGAGTAAGAGGCATGGTTTTCCTTTATTTGTGAGTGTCGGTGACATTCCAATTTTGCACTTAAGGACCATCAACAACACCCCCAAGCTAGGTTTTTGCTCGTCCCTGAGCAAAACATGGCTTTGTGTTGTTAATCAGGAGTTTCTTCAATGTTGCATTTCCAACTTATACCTTAGGCACAATAAAGTGTTCTTACCATGATTTTGAATAAATTGGCATTTGTTTTTACCTCTTACCTTACTCTTGTGGGGCTTGTAGCTTCACCTCATTTTTTGCAGTTGAGAGTCAGAACGATTTCATAATAGTGCCAATTTCTTACTCCTTTGTTCAACCGTCAATCTGGAGGTTTTGATGAAGTTTTTTTCAAAAAGAAATTTCCAAAGTTCCTCATATGATCTCTCGGATCGCTCATTGTGTATGATTCCTCACCAAGGATTATTTTTATTTTGCCTATTGGAGAAGCATACTGACTCATTAACTGCCTTTATGTAGAGCCTCATCGAACGTTCCCAGGAGAAGTCAGCGCTGCAGACCCTGATCGGCAATGTGTTGCCGCGAACCCACAAGGCGGAGGACGACCTGGAGGCCGAGAAGGCTAAGAACGCCAAGCTCCAGGAAGAACTCGCGACCTTGAGGGTTTCTCATCGGGACGCGATGATCGACCAGCAACGCAAGCATGATCTGGTGATCCAGAAGGTCAAGGACTTGACCACCCAGAAAGAAAGAAAGTAGTCTGCTCCTTGTACCTGTTGACGGTCGTTAAGTGCAAAATCTGACCGTCAACTATACTCACAATCAAAGGAAAACTATACCTCTTACTAGCATACTTTTATCACTAACCTAGTTCCATAGTTGTTTTGTCACTTTAATCATTTCAGGGATACATGTCTGAAATAAGAAGAAAACACAATGGATACGCTGCAAAACATACACATAAGATCACCTGGTGCAACTCACTTACAAGAGGGACCTACATGTCAGAGCAAACAGGCGCGTCAAGAGAGCAAACATATGGAAACCTCACAAGGGCCCATTCCTCAGTGTACCAGAGAAAGCAGAGCCGGGGGAGGCTCACCTAGGGGTCGGCCGAACCTGGATGGATTCCAGTCCCGGTGCCCTTTGAGGTGTAGTCGACGCTAAGTCTCCTGATTCGCCTGGCTAATGTTTCCATATGAAGAGATAGCGGGAAACGACTCTTGGAGCCATAAAAGGGGACCCTCACCCCCCTCATTCCACACACACAACACTTGAAGCCTCTCTCTCCCTCTGACAAGACTTGTACTCCTTAAGGTAGTGGAGCTAGGAAAGTACCTTCTCTCTTAGCGAAGCAAGTCATCCTCGGGGTCAGAGAAGCATTCCTCAGCCTTGGTAATGGTTTTGTATTCGAATAGTCAGTACTCTATTCTTAATGCAGAGCTGAGCCTTGTTTGTTTATCTATCCTGGTAGTACAACATGACTTGTCTTGTTATGTTGCCTTGCTATCTAATCATGTCTTGGCTTGGTGCTTCATTCGTTATGCTTTATATATGATTAGGCCAGATGATCTGGGTAAGATATCAGTTCGTTATGCCTTCGGGCTTGCCTTAGCGTCTTACTTGTCCATCCGAAAGGTGGGAGACCCGGGGGCGCTAGGGTAGTGACCTCATACACGAGCGTGGTGCCTGGGTATGCGGGATCCTTTGAATATGACCGTGCTCCACGGTGTTACTAGGGTAGACGACAGGTGGTGACAGCCCTGTCCTTCCGCTACGAAGCTGCTTCGTGGTTAGTGTACTCCCCGACGTTCGAGTACGGTGTAGGAGTTCTGAAAGATGTAACGGCCCGGATGTTCTTCGGGACGGGACATTCTCCCTGGTATCCCTAATTTCTCGGCACCTACAGTCCTAACCATATGTATGTTGCATGACCCTTGTCTGCCTGAATAGATACTATTAGGACTTGTTGTATGCCTATGGTCCCACTAACCTTAGGTTTATTCGTTTATTCTTTATCCAGAGTTGGCTTGAGCGTGTGTGTCGCATTACCCTCATTCATATCTTTATCATAACTTACCCCTGTATTGTTATAGTATATATCTTATTCATGCCATATCGATTATGTACCAAGTACACTCTTTTACATCATGCCCTCCTTTGGGAAAATATAAATAACCATACCCGAATACTCACCGGGTGAAATGCTACAACGGTATATCCGTGCGCTTGCGGATTCATTCTGCAATCGTTAAGACATACCACATGGCATTTCTGGCACCGTTGTCGGGGACTAACAATCCTGGTGACGACGTTAAGAAATGTCAACAAACATTTCTGGTGTCGTTGCCGGGGAGTGGCATTGATTAAAAGATATACTAATACATGATCATGATGTCATGTCTAAGCTCTATAGCTGCAGCTTATACAGGCTAATGTTGCTTTTGTTTTCTCCTGCTTGGATGAAAATAGGGTAGTGTATGACTGCTTTCTCCTTGCCGGCAAACTTCATTGAAAATCTCGAGAAGCTCGTGAGAAGGGTTCGACCTCGCATCGTCCCTCCTCAGATCGTTCTGTCGACAAGCGAACCGGTCCTTCAAGCACCATCAACAACAACCAAACCTCTCCGCGACTTTTCCGTCCCCTCCGCTGCCAATGTGGCAATGGGACCCAACATTGATGTTGGGGACATGAATTTTGAGCTGAAATCTAGCCTCATCAACATGGTGCAGGCTAGCCCGTTTTGTGGCAAGCCTAACGAGGATGCCAACGCCCACCTCCAGAGTTTCTTGGAGCTTTGCAAGACTGTAACCATACGGGGCGTTGCTACTGACGCCATAAGGCTCCACTTGTTTCCCTTCTCCCTTCTGGGGAAGGCAAAATAGTGCTTTTATCAGAATAAGGAAACCGTCAGCATTCCACGGCATTCCTTGCTAAGTTCTTCCTGTTGGGCAAAACAAATGCCTTGCACGGGTCATGTTTCCAGTAGACAACAATGGAATCCAAGAGTACATACTCGCCTGTCCTCATCATGGGATGGACGAGTGGCTCGTACTCCAGAATTTCTACAATGGGCTAACTCCAACTTCGAGAGCCCACATCCATGCTGCTGCCGGAGGAGCTTTCCTCGACCTCACCATTACAAAAGCTAACGCATTGGTCGAGAAAATGGTCTCCAACCAAGGCTGGAATGAAGAATGACTCCACCACAAGACCAAAGGTGGAATGCACACCGTTAAAGAGACAGATATGCTCGCCGCAAAGCTAGACCTCCTTCTGAAGCGTCTAGACGAACAATGCAGTACAAGGATCACATGAACAACTACGCCCAAGCTATCAATTCCGCATGTGAAGTATGCGGAAATGGTGGACACTCGGGGAACGATTGCCCCGATACCCGTGAAGACACCGCCTTCATCAACAACAACAATAATGGGTACCGGCCATAGGGAGGTCAAGGGTGGAACCAATCGCGTCCACCTTATCAGGGAGGTAACAATTACAACTCCAATTACAATTCGAATTTTAATTCAAAGCAACCTTCCATAAAAGATCTCGTTCTTGGTCAAGCTAAAATTAATGAAAATTTAACTAAAAAGCTTGCTGTCGACGATAAAAGTCTTGAGATCATATATATGGAAGTTGAAACTCTTTCTTCCCCTCTTAAAAATAAATTAACTTTTAATAAAATAGTCAAATCTCAGTTAGCCCAAATAGCAGCTGTTGTTCCTGCTATTGATGATGGGAAGATACCGGGGCAACCCGAGGCTCCCATTGAAAATGTTAGTATGGTGTCCACCGGATGGGGGGACTCATTTCAGAGGGCACCACGCACTAACCGTGCAGGTAAAATCACGCGACCCATAATGAATGCGTGGGGAGGGCTAACAGCAAAACTGCATAGAGATCCAGGGGTGCCCATAATCAGTTGTTCCATTTATGATCGTTTCTACGAATGGGCGCTCTGCGACCT
Organism: Panicum miliaceum; assembly: GCA_032594955.1. NCBI lineage: Eukaryota > Viridiplantae > Streptophyta > Magnoliopsida > Poales > Poaceae > Panicum > Panicum miliaceum. The sequence continues at coordinate 33,100,204 of CM064058.1, read as the reverse complement.
TGGGGCAAGCGTCAATATTATGGCCAAGGTAATCTTCGAACAACTACAGTATCCTGCTCTTTCCCCAACCCGTATGCTTGTACATCTTGTACATTCTACGATACGACATCCTGAGGGAATAGTCAAAAACATGCTCATACGGGTCAGGAACTCCTTCGTCCTAGCCGACTTTATTGTCCTAGACATGGAAGGTGATCTGGGCATAGAACTTATTCTTGGACGACCCTTCCTGAGGGACGCTAGAGCGAAGATCGATGTATGAAACCTATTGACGCCAGATTTTGACACGTGTTGAATCGGCGTCAGGAGGAGAGGTTGGCCGATGCGGCAGATCTAAAGGCTACAGTAATGAATCGGCCGATTGAGGTAACAGTTGGAAATCGGCCGATTGGTGATACAGCTTGCGCCAACAGATTGGAGCCACAACAGAGGATCCCGGTCAAAAGTGGCCTGATGTTGGTCAACAGAGCGATGCTGATTCGGTCAAGAAGCAATGGGAAAAGTCCTGATTGGATTAGGAGACGACGGTGGAAGATTCTGCGGGAGTCCGTTTCCTTTTTTGAAGATATTATAGATATAGTAGTTTTCCTATTTGAAATAAGGTTGTAACAAGTCGTAATCGACCAGGAGTCCTGGTTTTAGGGTATAAATAGGAGTCGCTAAGGCTTTGCAGGAAATCGGAACCCAGCCGATCGGAGCGCCCTGAATTTAATACTCTTATTTCCTTGTCAATCAACAGGTCAGATTGACTGGCACGCCGCACGAACCGCACCAGGGCAAATAACCCAAACAGGAGCTAAGCAGATTCTCCCGGGTCGTGTGTCCGACGCTGAAGACCATTAGCCGATTCCTGGCCGATTTTAGCGCCAACACACTTTTGGCACGCCCAGTGGGACCAACTTCAAGATCCGACATGTCAAAGAACACAGAGGTTTCCGAAAGCAACATCATTGAGATCACAGAAGCGGATCTCAAGGACGACCAGAAGGAAGAATTGGCTAAACATCTAGAAGATTACAAGAAGATGTATCTGCAGTCGTTCAGTCGTACCAGAAGTGGGGAGGCTGTCAAGAAAGCTCCTCTTCCAGTTCCCCGCCATATCACCATTGCCGAGGATTCGGGCAAGATGTCCGATATGATCCAACAGTCCGTCTACCAGGCGTTCATTGACCAATCCTCGGTGATGACCAATACGGTGTACAACGCCGTCATCAGCTCTCTGGCCAGTGGAGCAGTTCAAGGCTATCAGGGGCCAGCGTATGCCCCGCTGATTGCACTTCCAGCCAGAAGCTTACCAGGCACGTCCCAATCGACTCCTCAGCCGACATCGACAGAACGCGAAGGCTACAACACTTCATTGCCTCCAGCGTCTCCAAGGTATAGCGGTACACCATGCTTCCCATCGCAAGCACCACTTCAGCCAGTCCAGATTGCTTCTGTGCAATCGTTGCCCACAAACTCAGTACCCTGGGGGGCATCGGCGACAACGGTTTTTCCTGATCTATCAACCGGACATGGGAGCTATCAAATCTAGGCGCCGTTTCGATCAGCCGTCCGGCCGACGGTGCCTCAGTATCAACCAGTCCCGTCAGAAATCGATAGGGGGGCAGACTCTGTAGAGGCACTCAGAAGCACGACACCGATAACGATGTACGACGGGGCGGCGGATTCGCTTCGCCATCAACTGTCAACTGCTCAGACGGCCATGACGCAACAGAATACGCCGCATGCTTCGATCCATCACCCGGCCGTACCACCGCCAGTCCTACAACATATGCCGGCACCTCGAACGGCGGTTCATCAGCAGCAGGTGGATTGGACGGCAAGAATAGCGGAGGTAATTCAAGATCAATTCGGCTTGAAGCCGAAAGTGTAGACTTACACATACAAGATGCCATACCCATCGGCCTATGACTTGCTGCCGTTTCCACACCGCTACAAGGTGCCCAATTTCACCAAGTTTTCGGGGCTAGACGACACATCCACCGTGGAGCACATTAACAGATTCATCATCCAGTGCGGGGAAGCCGCCATGCAAGATGCTCTGAGGGTGCATCTATTTTCATCGTCTCTGTCTGGATCGGCCTTCCAGTGGTTCACCACTTTGCCACCAAATTCTATTGTTACTTGGGCCGATCTGGAGAAGCAGTTCCATAAGTACTTCTACGCAGGAGTACATGAGATGAAGCTCTCAGATTTGACCAGCCTCAGGCAGAGGAGTGATGAACCAGTAACTGGATATATACAGAGGTTCAGAGAAGTCAGGAATAAATGCTACAGTCTGGCTCTGACCGATGCACAGTTGGCCGATATCGCTTTCCAAGGCCTCCTGCCACAAATCAAGGAAAGGTATGCTTTGCAAGAATTTGAAAGTCTAAGCCAGATCGTTCACCGATAGGCAGGACAGGAAGTCCGTCCGTTTGAGCAGCAGAGGAATTTCCAGAAGAAGGTGGCATACCTAGAAGGGTCTGAATCTGATGGGGAGGAGGAAATCGGCCTGGCAGAGTGGGTGAAAGGCAAAAAGCCAATATCGTGCCCTTTCGAAAAGAAAGAACCAGAGACATTCGGCTTTGACACATCAAAAGCCAATAAGATTTTCGACTTATTACTCCAGGAAGGGCAGATCAAGCTATCTCAGTATCATACCATCCGAAGGCTGATCAACTCAAGAAGATGAAGTACTGCAGGTGGCACAACGCCACATCTCATGACACGAACGAATGTAAGATCTTTCGTCAGCAGATACAATCGGCCATCAAGCAGGGGAGGCTCAAGTTTGAAACCCCGGCTAAACCGGCAAAACCGATGAAGATAGACCAACATCCTTTCCCGGCTAACATGGTCGACACGGGGAGAAATTCACTTCAAACCAAGGTTGATCCCAGGAAGCAGGTCATGGCGGATGAGGTCAAAGGGAAAAGGCGGGCTGAAGACAAGAGCGAAGGATCAGAACCATCGCGCAGACCCGTCACATCCCGATTCTTGCTCAGCAAATATCGGCGGCAGCAGGAACGGTCAAGATATCGCGATGAAATGATACGCCGACACGAGGATCACTGGCAATGTCCGTTCTTCATCCATTGCTGGGAGAACGACATCCGATTACCGTCAGCCGATAACTGTCCTGAGTGCAACAGATTAAACTGCGACGATCGCCCGTTCAAAAGATCACGCTCGAGAGACAGAGGATCAGAGCCGATCAGCAGAAATCGACGCGAACAAGAAGGACTGCGCCTTTCAGTGCATGATCGGCTGGGGGGCAGAGTTGACCGGTATCACCGGTCGAAAGGCAGAATCAGCGTACACGATCGGCTGGAAGAAATGGCTCATGACAGGGTGTCAGATGAAAACCCCCTAGGAAGGGAACCAGATTGGGAGCACGCCACAACATCGGCCAAATCAGTAAACCCCAGGTGGTGCCCTGATGGTCTATCCAAGTCCCAGAAACGGAGGATCCAACGCCTGCGCTAGTGGGAGCAACAAGAAGAAGAGCAAAGGCAGGCGGTGGAGAAAAGAAACGTTAAGTCTTAGGTCTGGAGCCCCAAGAAAAACAACAGCAAGGAAGCAGACAATCAAGAATCGGCAGCTGACATCAACATGGTGTTCATACTACCGATGGAGTTCATGGCGCCTGCCGATCGAGACAAAGCGACAAGGGTAGAAGAGGAGATGGCGCAGCTGGCATTAGAGCCGATGACGGCCACCTTTGAGAAGCCAGAAGATGAAAAGCGGCAACATCTCAAGGAATTATTTCTCAAAGGGCACGTTAACGGACGACCCGTTACCAGGCTGCTAGTAGTTGGAGGCGCCGCAGTCAACATCATGCCGTATGCCATGTTTCGCAAATTGGGCAAAAGCGATGAAGACCTAACCAAGACGGACATGATGCTCAAGGACTTCGAGGGCAACGTGTCTCCCGCCCGTGGAGCACTCTGCGTCAACCTCACCATCGGCAGTAAGACCCTTCCTACTACCTTTTTCATTATTAATGGTAAGGGGTCCTACAACATGCTGCTCGGTCACGACTGGATACATGCAAACTGCTGTGTCCCATCTACAATGCACCAATGCCTCGTGTAGTGGGTCGGCGACAGTACAGAGATAGTCACCGCCGATTCCGCCTACAGCGTCGCAGCGGCCGACACGCAACAATGGAGCTGTGAACACGTCAGGTGTATATCTGGCAGGACCTGGGACACTGATTTCCTAAAGGTGTCCAATTTCGGTCTACAGCCGATCCAAGCAGTGGGCTCTGAAAACTCAGAATAGATGGCTCTGAAAATTCTTCTCCATACTATGCTCAAGCCAATGGCCAGGCCGAATCGTCCAATAAGGGGATAATCAAGTTGATGAAGAGGAAGATAGAGGAACAACCCAAAAAGTGGCACATGTCTTTGGCTGAATCTCTGTGGGCTTGTAGGATGGCTTGCCACAGAGCCACTAAGATATCTCCTTATCAGCTGGTTTATGGTCACGAGGCAGTCCTGCCTTGGGAATTAAGGACGGGGTCAAGGCGTATATCGCTTCAAGATCAGTTGACAGCCGATGACTATTCCTTCCTCATGAAGGATGAGCTCGATGACTCGACAGGTCAGCGGTTGAGGGCCCTGATTAGCAAAGAAGAAAGCCAGAAAAGGGTGGCCAGATGGTATGACAAAAAGGTCAAAGTTAAACAATTCTCCCAGGGAGATTTGGTATGGAAGTTGGTGCTGCCGATAAGGTCTAAGGATCCCAAATTTGGTAAATAGTCACCCACTTGGGAAGGGCCGTACAGAATCGGCCGATATGCCCCTGGAAATGCATATATTCTGGAAACTATTGAAGGGGAAGAATTCCCAAGAGCTTTAAATGGATGATATCTGAAGAGGTACTATCCAAGCATTTGGGTAGATGCATAACTTGCAGTAAGATATATCAAGACAACATGGCCAATCCCTATCGGCGTTTGTCCACACAGCCGATGTGGGAATGACATCGCCTTAAGAAAGAAACATTGTGATTTGGTTTGACCAGCTCATTATTCGATGAAAACAACAGAGTACATGGCCGACATGATACAAGTCGCCCTTAGAATAAAAATACCGATATATCTATTGATTACGCTTGCTCTGGATTTCTCTCTCGATCCGGCCCAGTTCTATCAGAAGGCGGGTCCTATTCTCCTTTGTATTCTCCACGGTGGCTCCAGTCTCAACTTGATGGCATAGTTCTATCTGGAGGCGGGTCTTCTTCTCCTCCAGATTCTCCATGGCAGCTTCAGTCTCGACTTGATGAGGGAGTGGAGGACTCTTTTCAGATGGTACTCGCTTACGGACCAGGCAGTGAGCGTCTATAAGGTCCCAATACTTCTGGACAACAGCAGGAACATGATCTTTAAGTTCTTCAGAATGAGCTCTTATCAGATCTATGTCTGCCTGCGACAGTGGTTCGTCTGAATGCATGACTTCGATCGCTCGTTCCAGACTGGGGCTGAGACGTTTTGACTAAACAGAGATGAAAAGCTACCCAGCATCAGAGCCATTGAGATGTCTGGGGGAGAAGCAAAGGAGAGTTCGTACCTGATTAACAGAGGAAGAAGATGAAGAAGACATCTTTCTGTTCGGTTTGGGAGAATAAAGATCCAGTTGTTGGAGGGAGAGAAGATGGGTAATGCATATACTTCTGGAGACGGTGTGGGATCTCGTACTTATAATGAGAAGGGAGTAAAAAGATAGTGGGACACGTCCTATCGGAGTAAAAGCATTCATAAATGCAAAGCTATCAAAAGAAATGCTCCAAGACCAAATCGGCGCATCAACATTAAAGGAGTATTAAATGTTTACATGATCCTTTACGACCCATGGAGGGTATCTATAGTAGCAATAGCTCATCGCCTAATCTGATCGGCCGAGTCTAATACTCTTTGGTCGTCGTTGGCCGATTCAGGTATTTCCGGCATTCGGCGATGAAGTCTTATTGCTTCACAGGCCAAGTTCTGTCTTTCTTGTTTCAGCCCGGCGATGACGGATTGGAGCTCTTGAAGCTTCTTTTCTTCAGCAGCTATGTCTTTGGTTACTTGCTCCATCTCTTTGGCTAGCTCTGCTCTCCTCCGTTTGAGGCGATCTATTGTGCCAACGATATCCGGGCGGGCACTCTCGAGGAAGTTGATCCGTTGGTGTACTTCTTGAGCTCGGTGCTTGTAAGAATCAGCTTCCTCCCGGGTCTTTGCTAGCTGGGCACGATTGGCCATGTGACGCAGGGCCTTGGACACCGGAATCTGCATCCACTCTATGAACGCAGCAGGGTGCAGAGTTTCTATCGCCTCTTCCGGGATTCGGCCCTTGATGTCACTGAAAAGTCGCCGAATCGGCGAGGCATCATCTACCAATCGGCCGATATCATCTTGGAGGAGGACCCGCATACTCTTGAGCTTGGTGCGGACATCGTCAGAAATTAAACTCGACGGAACTTGGCGCGAAGCGACTTCTTCATCATCAGGCAAAGAAACTGCAAAGGAGAAAAGGCTATTATTCGGGGTATCTTGTTCCTGCAAAAGAATAAAGACAAAGATCAGTAAGTAGTAAAGGGGGATCAGCCGATTCCGGTGATAAGTTTTGTTACCTCCTTCAAACGGATCTCTCTTGCTGGCGCCGATGGGAGTGTTTCCCTCGTATCGGGAACTGGTATGATCGGCTCGTCAGAGGAAGAGGACTCGACCACTATCAATGCTTTGCTTGGGCCAGCTTCCTGAAAAGGTATGGGAAATAGATTCTATAAGTGTACTGTGGATATTGAATAGGATGATGTGAGATATTTGCCATACCTCTGTTGGTCTTCCGGACGATGTTTGTTGTGGGGATACAGTCGACGCTGGAGTTTGTTGAAGAAATATAGTCGACGCGCCCAGATCGGCCTGCATCAAAGTCCGTGAGTTTCTTGAATGTCAAGAGGTCGAGTTAAGAGATTATCTACCTCGATGAGAAGGGTCGCTGGAGTTTCTGGCTTCCACTTGGGATGTGGCCGATTGCTGTGGGGACTGCACTGGAGCGGCTTGTGCAGCCTGACAGAAAGAAAAAAGTTAGTATTAGTGGAGCACTTAAAGATATATGAAGTGAGCAAGATTACCTGAACAGCTTCCACTAGCAGTGATGCCACAGCTGCTGCGATTTCTGCGGTGACTTGAGGATCGGCCATCTCGGTAGTCGGCAAGGATAGAGGAGTCGGAGTTTCAGCCGATACTACCGCCGATTGGTCAGTCGGTCCGATGCGGGCACGCACTCGACGGCTTGTTGTCTTCAAGGTTGGCCTTTTCGGTGTTCGTTTCAATCGGCCAGTAGCGATGTCCTTGATGGTTGGAGTGTGAAAGCCGATGAGTGGATATGGCGTATATGGATGATTGTTCTCTATCGGCCTGCCGCTTCGGCTCCGCATTGGAGGGACTTGGCTTTCAGACTAAGAAGATAAATATAAGTTAACGGTAAGATGGTAGTATGGAAAGAGACAGCATTGAAATCGGCTGGGAGAAAGGACATACAGCTGCACTTGGGTCGATGTTTTCTGGGTCCAGAATGTTGCAATATGTTGATGGGGATTTGCAGAAGAGGTATTGCTTCCATTCTGCCCACCATAGTTTAAATTGCTGAACGGCAAAAGGGGCCACTGTCCAATTGTTCAGATCAATGGTGCTAGAATCTGGCACTAAGTTGCACAGCCAATTGCTGTGACAACCCTGGTAATTAAAATTCCAAAATCAATGTCATTAGCCTAACTCTATGTTTTAAACCAACTAATGAGAGGGTGGAAAGAATTAAAACGAGTTCAGTTGGAATTCAAATTTAATTTGGGCACATTTGGACACATTTGAAACTTTTAAATCTAACTTTCAAACCATAAGCCAAATGAGATTTTGCCTGAAACCAAAGTTGTAGAACTTTTTATTTTGAACAACTTTCGTGTTCAAAAGTTTTTGAAATTCAAATCAGAAGGAGGAGAAAACGCCCTGTTTGCACCCAGCCCCCTGAAACTTTTCGAATTCTTGCATCCAGGTCCCTCACCTCCCTCTCCTCTGCTGCACCGCACGCTCGCCCGACAGCCGCACGCCACGTCGCCGGCGATTCCTGCCCCCACGCCGCGCCAAGCCAATGGCCGTTGCTCCCTGCCGCAGCGGCTTTGCCTCCCCCACGCCCACGCCTCTGCCCAACCCAAGTGCACCCAGCTGCGCGCGCCAGACCTCCGGCGTTCTGCTGCACCGCCGCGCCGCCCAGCCACTGGCCACCGCCCAGGCGCCCAACGGCGTGCCCCCGCCGTGCCGCCCGGCCCAGCCCTGCCTGGACCCCTCCTCCCTCCCTTGCGCCTATAAAAAGCCGAACAGAGCCCCCCCTCGCGCGCCTGGAAAGCCACCGCGCCTCCATTGCCGCCGGCGCCCCCACCTCGCCGCGGTTTCCCTTGCTCCGGCCCACCTCCGCCCGAGGCAAGCACTGAAACGGATTCCCCTCGACGCACTGAAGCTCCCCAGCCCGAGCCCCGCCACCCTCCTCGCCGGAGCGCCGCCGTCCGCGCCGCCCCTCCGCCGCCGCCCCTGCTCTCCGCGGCCAGCCCGCCACCGGCCATCCCAAGCCACTCCAAGACCACCAATAGGTGCGCCCTGGTTCCCTCTCCGTTCTCCCCCACCTTGCCCTCGCCGCCGGCGACCGAGCTCGCCAGAATTTGGCCGGACAGGACGACCCCGCCGTGAAAGTGCGACCAGGGACTACATTGCAAACGCCCAAATCTTCCCAGGGGGTTTTCTGCTAATTTTCAGGGACCCCTCTGTAAAGAAAGTTTTAACCAAATCAGTGAACTTGTAAAATTCGTATAAAATCGTAGAAAATTCAGAAAAATGCAAACTCAACTGTTCTGGAATCCTTATAAGAAACTATACAACTTTTGTTACATAAAGTTTCTCAGATTCTCAATATATTTTGCTCTAGATTAAATGGAAGGTTTAATGGACTTCTTTTGTACCCACTGTTGTAGATCATTGCTGACTCTAATTTTTGGGCAGTGAGTTACTTGCTTAATGTTTAGGACTGTGTAAAAAAGATCAGGACCAAAAGCCATCTCTAGATACACTTTTTGTCCAACATTGCTTTATGCCATAAAGTGTTAGAACTAATTTTTCCTGCTGTTCTGTGATGATTAATGACATGAAACTTTTTCTGTGTTGTTATAGTAATACCTAGAGGCCACAGAAAAATTTAGAAACATTTTTACTATATGTAACCTGTTCATATGAATTTGTGGTAGGAAAACTTCACTAATTCAAAATAATTAGTAAAGCCCTTATAAAATGTTCATCTTTTTACTATGAAACACAATAGAGTAGCTCAACCTGTACAAAATGTTTCATACATACAAACCCTGTATAACATCCTGTAGAAAATAATCTTTTATAACATGAGCATAGCTTGTCCCATTTAATATGCTCTAAATAATGTACAATAAAATCTGAAAAATTTACAGTAGCACAAATATGGTTATAGCAACACCCTGTAAAATTTGTAGCATCAATACTTGCATGGTTTGTTCTGTATAAAAATAACTAGATTCTAGCAGTGGCTGTGTATTACATTTTTCATATTTAACATGCTACACAAATATGTCTGAAATTTTTACAGTGATCTTATCTCTGCATAATGTACCTTGAATAAAAATTTTATTTCCAGAAGCTAACTAGATTAGTAATTGTGTTCAAACTCATGTTTGTGTTTAAAAAGAAACTAAGTTTTCAATATAACACAACCCCTTCTCCTTTAATAAAGTTAAATAGATTAAGATAAATTATATTAACGATTGCCCACGATTGATGAAGTAACTCACTCCACAACAAACTCGTGTTTTATAAACTGCAACTTTATCGTGAAGGAAATCATGTCGTTTAACATCACCACTACTTAAACTTGTGCATTCATGTAGAAACAACGACTCTCGCCGACGGAACGTACGAGTTGGTGCCCGCGTCCGAGAGTGAGCAGCGTGAAGCTCAAGTGAATCTAACTGAAGTTGCCGAAGACCCGAGCCCAAGTTCGGAAGAGCCCCGGACTAACTTTTCGCAAGAAGGCAAGCCCCGGAGCATGAACCCTATTTTCTAAACTTATGCAACTTATTACTCTACTTTACTTGTGCATTAAGTTTATAGGAGTTGGATGAAAATTTAGTTGCATGATCCTAGGTACCCATGCTCTGAACACTAGATGCAAGGTCCGATAGAATGCTATGCTAATAGGACTCGGTAAAAGTCGAGTGATTTCCTGTCACTCGCGAGAAATTAGGAGTTGATTATTTACTACACGCTGCAATCATAAGGACGACGGACGGGCTGTGGTACGATGCTTATGTTGATGATTGAGGCCCGTCTGTCTAGTGAAAAATGCTAAGGCCGCAGTGTGTGGTAAGTGATGGTTAAGTCTTTGAACGTACTAACCACATGCCGAGAATATGGTAATCGGTAAGCTTAGTACTGGATTGAACCGAGGCCGGAATATACTCCCCACTGTCTTGAATTCGTTCACATCTAGCTAATGGCGGGTGCATCGGCCGCCATGGCCCGGCTGCGTCCGTGGTCCATGGGGAGGTGTAGTCGAGGGCGGTGGGCCTGTTCCGTGAAGCGGGAATTGAAGGGAAAGGTTGCACGTGTGACTCTAGGGAGTAACCACGTGACGTGTGTTTAGGTTTCCCTTGCAAGGTTAAGAAATTCGATTCGAATCGTCCGTTTCTCACGGCTATTGAGACTGCTTAACCACTTTTACCCACAGAGTAAGAAGAGGAACAATGATGGTGAATAAACTTGTTGGATGAAAATTAATGCTTCACCATGAATGCTAGGGAATAGCCGCATATCTAGAATGGTTAATGAAACTAGAATTTTGAGCTAAAAGTTGAAAGTAAGGACCCACTTGTAGATGCTTTTTGGCAAAACAAACCCCTCAAGCCAAAAGCCTCGCATGTCTAGGAGTCGGCTAAGTATACCCCATTAGTCGGGTAAGCCTTGCTGAGTATTAGTATACTCAGCCTTGCTTGTGGCTTGTTTTCAGGTGAAACCTTCGAAGATTGATTGCTAGGTTGACTTGGCCTTGTACACTTCCCCCTGGTTGGTCGGTGGAATGGGATACGCCCCCGTCCAACGAAGATAATACCGAGTGACGTCTCGTACGGGCTTCATCGAGACATCCCTTATCGTCGAGTAGCTTTCGTTATTTTATTTTCCGCTGCAACTTAAACTCTGAAGAACTTCTTAGTTATGATCACTGAAGTACTTGTTTCTAAACTCAAACTTGGTCTGTAATATTCACTTATGCTAATGTTGTAATATTTGCTGGAATGTGGTATTCTCTGGGCTCATCGTCGCGTGAGCATTTGTATGTATGGCGCTCGATCCGATCACCGTGGTTGTATCGGGAGGTTATACCCGACAGACCAGTGGATTACTCCGTTTGAAGTGTAAGGTTAACCGAAATTGCCCTAATGGTGATGGTTAATACACTTGAGCCGGATTAATTCAGGTGGTTCTGCCACAATTGTAGTCAAGACTCTTGGTCAGTTCATCTCTGAATTTTGCTTGACCGGCAAAGTAGACCCGAATCGGCAGTTGACCAAAGCCCAGTTGCCTTGCTGCAGCCGATGGATTATAGAACTCATATGTGGGAGAGTCCTTTCCAGAGAAGAAGTTGGCCGGCAAAATCCCTAGCTTAATCAGGGTATCCATAAGTTCCCTATCGAAAGTATGAGTGGATGAGTCGTAGCAGACGGGAAGTCCGAAAATCGGCTCTACTGTCCGATATGGATACCAACTGACAGTCTCTTCACTGAAGCCGCTGTAGAAGCATCTGAAGTATTCGGCCGTTCGGGCAGCAATGAATTGACAGCCAGGGAAGGCCGATGCCGCTTCTCCAAAAGATTTGCAGTGTCGTCGGACGGTTGGGTTTTCCTCTGACTCAATGTTGGGGAAAGTTTTGGTCTCTATTCGTTGTTGAGAGACCTTGTTCATATATAGGTTGAGCCAGAGAGTGATGAACCAACAGGGACCGCCAGGGTTCCCAATCGGCTCCCATTTTGACAGCCTAGTGCCGATTTGATGCATCATGTGGTAGGCCGATCCCAACAAATGCTTTCCAAGGGGAACGGCCGATCCTAGTGACAGAGCTTCTGCCAAGGCTTGGGTGTTAGAAGAAGGGCCAACTTCTCTGCCACAGAAAAATGTTTCTCCAGCCACATCATCAGGAACGCAGTAAGCTCTCTTTTTGAAACTGTCCCAGTCCACATATTTTTGCTGATGTACCCCTTCCATCCGCCGATTCCTTTGGTTTCTAGCCGATGTGATGGCTTAATCAGATAGTCAAAGGGGGTATCAGAGGAGGAGATGTCAAGGCCGGTCAACAACAGGACATCGGCCAAAGTTGGAGTCATGGGTCCATGTCCAAAAAGGAACGCATTGAGTGCGTCGGACCAGAAGTAAGAAGCTACTATGACCAAGGGCTCATTTTTCTCCATCTGGGATATAGAGAGGTCTATGCATTGGTCGATTTTTAGTTCATCCCACTGAACTTTCCTAGACCTGGCTACTCTATGGTACCATTCTCTCCAGCCAGGGGTCTCATTCGGCCAGGACCTAAAGGCACCTGCCCACTGATCTAAATCCATAGGCGATTGCTTGAACGGGACTCTGTGAGTCTCTAGGTTGATCAGGCAGTTGGATCGGGATTTCCCATGGGGCCTAAGCAGATAAGATCAGAGGATTCTGAAAGGGGAATGGTAATCTGGTGCCTAAATGTCTAAAAAGAAGGAAAAAGGGAAAAAACTGAGAATGGGACCAGGAAATACTTGAACAGTAGAAGAGAAAAAGGGGAAAATTTCGGATAATTACCTCCGGAATGAAGCTCATCGTCGCCGATGGAGCCGTCAGTTGAGCCGCCGATGGGGCCACAGCCGCTGAGGGTGTTGCCGACAGAGCCTCCCTTGTTGGAGAGGTTGCTAATGGTGGCGCCATTGGGAAGTTGGAGTAGATCGCAAGCGAGATTGCCAGAGGGAGCAGTTGGAGATCGAGAGGGCTCGGGAGGAAGATGAACAGTGGTTCGCTGGAGGAAAATACTAGGCTCATGAAGAAAAGTGGGCGGAGAATGCCAGTACTTAAGGATAATCCGAGAGAGAAAGGGTAAAGGCGGAATTTTTGCCGCGCTGTCTACACGAATTCCAGGGGAGCAGTCGTCTCACGCGCTCGGTCCAAGGAAATTGCAATCATTATGCAGAAGACCGCGAAATGGAAGGAGATTTTTACTGCGCCCGTTTCAGAGAAAAAGATTAAAGAAAAGAGTTTCGAAGAAAAATTATGTTTTACTCCGAAACTGGGGGGCATGTGTTGACGCCAGATTTTGACACGTGTTGAATCAACGTCAGGAGGAGAGGTTGGCCGATGCGGCAGATCTAAAGGCTACAGTAAAGAATCGGCCGATTGAGATAACAGTTGGAAATCGGCCGATTGGTGATACAGCTTGCACCAACAGATTGGAGCCACAACAGAGGATCCCGGTCAAAAGTGGCCTGATGTTGGTCAACAGAGCGATGCTGATTTGGTCAAGAAGCAATGGGAAAAGTCCTGATTGGATTAGGAGACAGCGGCGGAAGATTCTGCGGGAGTCCGTTTCCTTTTTTAAAGATATTATAGATATAGTAGTTTTCCTGTTTGAAATAAGGTTGTAACAAGTCGTAATCGACCAGGAGTCCTAGTTTTAGGGTATAAATAGGAGTCGCTAGGGCTTTGCAGGAGATCAACATATCAATCAAAAAAACACTTCTACTTTTTCTCAGCACTTTACTTTCAAGTCGGCGACTTCGCCAATACTTTTTCTTCTTTCACGAGTTCGTACGGATTGCCAGGGCTGCATCAACTTGATCTCCGGCCAATTGGTAGGTTCCGCTTATCGAGTAACATCCGAGCTATAACTACGGGCGCATCGCTGTGGTTTCGTTTGGATTTATTCACCAGTTATCGATATTTACTAGAATTATAGGTTTTACCTGTTGTTCTAGTATTATCACCAGTTATCCAGCTTGAAATTGAAGTTATCGGCTTTATCATCGCTTTTCCTCGATTTATTGTCATACAGCCGATTAGATCTATTTCAAATGTTGCATCTGTAATAATTATTTAAGTCGCTCCAGTAGTCTTCTTTGCAATTATTACGCGATTATCGGCTGATCCATAGCCGATCATCTTCATAGCAAATCAGCCGATTCGCCGACACGCTCTTAGGGACAGATCGGAACCCCAGCCGATCGGAGCGCCCTAAATTTAATACTCTTATTTCCTTGTCAATCAACAGGTCAGATTGACTGGCACGTCGTGCGAACCGCACCAGGGCAAATAACCCGAACAGGAGCTAAGCAGATTCTCCCGGGTCGTGTGTCCGACGCTGAAGACCATCGGCCGATTCCTGGCCGATTTTAGCGCCAACAAAACCTTTGAAAAGTTCAAGGAATTTCAAAATGAGGTCGACAATCAATGTGGCAAGAAAATTAAGGCCTTGCGATCTGATCAAGGAGGTGAGTACTTGAGCCATGATTTTAGCAATCATCTGAAGAGTTGCGGAATTGTTCCACATTTCACGCCGCTTGGAACACCTCAGAGAAACGGTGTGTCCGAGCTACATAATCGGACTTTGCTGGACATGGTTCGGTCGATGTCGGATTTGCACTCCAGCAAGTCTGCCAAGGGTAGCCCCAATCAGTATATTTGTAGGCGGGGTGGATCGGAGAGAGCCCGTGAACTTGATGGTAACACAAAGGCGCAGAGGTTTAGACAGGTTCGGGCCGCACGGAGCGTAACACCCTACATCCTGTGTTCGGGGGTTTGTATTAGGGTTTGTGATATGAGCTGAATGAGATGAAATCCCTATGGGTCCACCCACGGCCCTGTTATATATTTGAGTAGCCGCGGGTTACAAGTTAGGGTAAATCTACTCGGGTTTGTTACAAGGAATATGATCGGTTAAGATACACAAGATCATGCATATCCAGTTCGACCTAGATCCTGACCCCGGGGGATCCTGCCCATCGTCCAGCCGAGTGCTTGTATGCCGGGTCGTTTATGTGGAGTCATTCAGCCGGGTAGCCATCTCCACGCGGGGAGGTACCTGGGTCTACCTCCGTCAAGCCCCCGAGTGCCGAGTCGCCGAATTGAGCCTTGACCGAGCAATGAGGCTAATCAGTGATCAGATAATGATCCCTAGATCCTCGGGCTCTTGCTGCAACTTGACTTCAATAGATTGCTGCCTATATGTTCCTTCTTTAATGAGATGCGCCCCCGGGCACACCAGTAAGGGGTAGCCTCCGAGCCTCGGAAGGTTTCGCAGAAGCGTTTCAAGGGTCAAAAAGGAAACAACCGCTTAAGCCCTTCATTCCTAGTCGTCTTCCGGGGCCCAGCTTCTCAATCAGAATAGCCAGCGGAGTCATGGAGACACGCCGAGTCGAATAGCGGCGCCCAGCCCCCGAGCAGGGTTACTGGCGGAGTCACGGAGACACGCCGAGTCAAATAGCGGCGCCCAGCCCCCTGGCAGGGACACTGGCGGAGTCATGGAGACACGGCGATTCAAATGGCGGTGCCCAGCCCCCGAGCAGGGTCACTGGCAGAGTCACGGAGACACGCCGAGTCACATTGTGGCGCCCAGCTCCCGAGCAGGGTCACTGGAAGAGTCACGGAGACACGCTGAGTCAGATAACGACGCCCAGCCCCCAAGCAAAGTCACTAGCGGAGTCACGGAGACACGCCGAGTCAAATAGCGGCGCCCAGCCCCCGAGCAGGGTTACAGGCGGAGTCACGGAGACACGCCGAGTCAAATGGTGGTGCCCAGCCCCCGAGCAAGGTCACTGGCAGAGTCACGGAACACGCCGAGTCACATTGTGGCGCCCAGCTCCCGAGCAGGGTCACCGGCAGAGTCACGGAGACACGCTGAGTCAGATAACGATGCCCAGCCCCCAAGCAGAGTCACTGGCGGAGTCACAGAGACACACCGAGTCACATAGCAGCGCCCAGCCCCCGAGCAGGGTCACTGGTGGAGTCACGGAGACATGCCGAGTCCTTTGGCACCGCCTAGTAGAAAGAAATATTCTGATCCAACGGTCAGATCCAATCCGAACCGAAAGTCCTGGTATCTGTTCCGATCTTTTGATCAACTGCACAGCCCATCCTTCGGGGCCGCCTTCCCTTTTACTGCCGCTGTCAAATCATTTGTTACTGTTCCCCCCTCTACCTCGGTAGAGGAAGGGACACTCTCGGAGCTGATTCAAATTTCAAAAAGAAGGGAGAAGTCGAACGGCCCGTTAGGGTTGTGGCCGACATAAAAGCAATCGGCTTGGCGCGACCTTATCTCTTTGTGCCCTTTCGTCTCTGTCACCACCGAGTCTTCCAGATCTCTCCAGCCTCCTCTCAAGCACTCGCCTCCAGAAAATTCCACCGCCCCTTCACCCATCGCCACTCGCCTTGCGCAGGAATGGTCGGCGAAGTCCCAGCAGCAACCGCCGCCGCCGCCGCTGTGCCACCAGCCCCGGAGCTGGCCTGTTCGCCGAGCACCATGACCAACACCGACATAGAAGCGCTCGTGGCGCAGGGCCTGCTGCTAGAGAAGGCAATCTCCAGCTGGCGGACCTGCTTCCAGGAGGCGTTCCCCTTGGAGGACCGGACGGAGACAGTCATCTTCCGATCCTTCTACGAGAAGGGGTTCGGCCTGCCATCTGGGGTATTCTTCCAGGGGCTGCTTCACTACTACGGGTTGGAGGCGATGCACCTCAAGCCCAACTCCATCACGCAGATCGCAACCTTCATCCATTTGTGCGAGGGGTTCTTGGGGATCGCGCCCCACTTCAATCTGTGGAGGGTCCTCTATCATCTGCGAGCATATCCGAACAAGGATACGCCGAATGTGGTCGGTGGCGCCGCCTTCTCGCTCCGCTAAGGCTGGAAGTACCCGGAGGCCTCCTTCAAGGACAGCAACAAGCGGTGGGCAGAGGAGTGGTTCGTGGTGGCGAACCCTGCTGCTAGCCTTCTGCCTCGCACTGACCTCCCGCCGGTCCTGAACACCAGGTGGGAAGAGAAGCCCACCGACGAGGAAATGGTGGAGGTGGAGGTGCTGCTGGCCGACAAGCTGACCGGTGCCACGGTGGCGCTGTCATTCGCGAAGTGGCTGACCCAGCCAATCCAGGAGCGGGTCCATCCCGGGTACGAGTACTCGGGTCGTGACAACCCAACTCGCATGCGAACCACAAGGTCTCGTGCAGCGAGTCTCACAGGCGGGTCACGCTCATCGTGAGCGGGGAGGTCCGCGACATGGGTTGCCCGAAGGCATAGTGCCCGAAGCGGCCCACCACAGAGGTATGCAATCTGCTTGTAGAGTCGATTTGCTTCTTGCCGAGTGGTTTTGGTTCGAGTAGTTTTCCATCAAGTCATTTTTGTCGTCGAGTCACCCGTTGGGTTGTAACACCACTCGGCTCTCTACAGGAAAAAATTGTGTCATTCTGGTGCCCTGCACCTCTGCCAGAGGAACAGCAGGGCAAGGCTGTCGATTCTCCTGCCGGGCTTGCATTGCCGGTGGCGGATGTTGGAAGTTTCTCGTCTGACTCCTCCATCGGGAGGGAGTCGGACGATGTTGTAGAAGTATCGAGGCCGGCGGCTGGTGCCGGCTCCACCACGAAGAAGTGGCGCCCCACCCGTAAGGTGGCCGCGTCAAAGGCCCAGCGGGGCGGAGTGACGCTGCAGGGTAGGAGCTCGACCCCTCCGGGCGCAAGCAGGGTGGGGACAGAGGCCGCGGCGGAGAAGGCCAGCCTCACCACCCCCAAGCCGGAGGAGGAGGACCAGGGGAAGAGTGGGGGCAGCCAGCGAGGTTGCCCGCGCAGGTGGCGCGGTCATTGCCCTCCGCCGTGCTGCTGAAGCCGAGCTTCAGCGTGCAGCGGGCATGGAGGTGAGTCTTCCAACCTCTTTCACTTCTCAATTTGACTCCTTTTCATGCTTGGTTTTGATTCTGAGTCGATGAGTCGAATGTTAGGAGGGCGTCACTTAGCGGCACCAAGCGCAAGGTGGTCGAGTCCACCAGTGAAGCCGTTTCGGCTGAGGTGGCCAAGGGGGAGGCGTCCCCATCGGAGCGGCGGCTAGCTCGACCTCGACTGATCGAGGGGGCGGCTACCAGGGCCAAGGGAGAGGTGGCGGCGTCAGAGCCACTACAGGGGGACAACGTCGCGCCCCTGGAGGTCACGCCGGGGATGGTGCCAAGGGAGGGGTCGTGGAGGATCATGCCGACCCGAACGCAGGGTCCCGAGCCATCGCCCACGCGCTCGCTACTACCCAAGAGCAGCCTGAGGAGAAGGCGCCTGGGGACGAGGCAATGGTGACCAAGGAGGCGCTAATCGAGGCCGCCCGGTGCGCGGCCGAGGCTACCGAGGTGAGTCTTTGTAGTTTGCCTTTTAGCTGCCTGGGCATGTTGCTTGATACGCTTTGTTTGTGCAAGCTTTGGCTGACCTGAGTCGGCGAGTTGCCAGTTAGCTCGAGGCGGGAGATGGGTCGGCGGGCCGAGTCCTCCAGCTGGAGGAGGAGCTGCAGGCTCTGAAGCTTCACCACTTCGAGGCCTCGAAGAAGCAGTCGGCGAAGCTGAAAGGTTTAGCTTTTATGTCGTCTTCGTGTCTGGTTGCCCGACTTGCCGCAAGGGGCTGACGCTTAGGGCTGTGCAGAGCTGAAGGAGGCCAACGAGACGATGGCCCGGGAGCTCAAGGTCGCCGTGGCGGCAAACGAGGAGCTGCACCGGTTGCGGGAGGCGCTGAAGGCTGGGTGTCTCTCCCGGAGCAGAAACTCCGGCTGGAGAAGAAGCGCTGCCAAGGTAACTGCTCTTGTTTGTTGAAGACTACCTATTCTGTCGAGTCGCTCGTACTGATATGGGTATCTTATGCAGAGGTGGAGTCCCATTTGGCCAACGCTCGAGCGGACCTCAACCATCTGGTGGCCAAGAACGACGTCGTGCTGGTCGTGTTCAAGCCGGAGGGGGTGGCCTTGGCGGAAGAGGTGGCGCAGCGCCTTGATGGTGCGCGTGAATGTCTTAAGGCCTTCGTCAGCAATACGGCCAAGGACTCAGTGCAGTTCGCGATGGCCCTCGTGAAGTCCCACAACCCTGAAGCGGACCTAGATCCTGTGGGTGAGGGTGTCGTGGAGGACTGCACCGATGCCGAATGAGACGCGCACCTCGCCACCGTTGGCCCCCTTGCCGAGCGCATCATGGGCCAATTGAACATATGAGAAAATTGTTAGTGGGGCAGAAACATTATGGGGCCGAGTGTTGGCCAAAAAAAAACAATGTTTATTTTTCATGTAATTAATTGTTACTTTCGTTAAGTCCCGTAGCCGAGTAGTTTTCTGATTTGGCCGAGTGGTTAGGATGCCGACCCTGCGATGTGTCCTTGCCCATTGTGTAGAGAGCTGGTCATCAAACATGTGATAGGCGTAGGTGACGCAAAGCGGTTCCAGGACGCACGGGTTTGACATCAGTTCACCACCCAGCTAGGTTAGTTTTTAACGGGAACGACACTAGTGCGAGTTAGCATGGCCGAGCCACTACCTCCATGTGTGCTGGACGAGTCGGAAGGGGCTATACCAGGTCATTTTTCAGTCGCGAAGAAGTAGTATATATAAAGACAAAAAAGCGATGAAATGCTCTTATTATTATCAAGAAAGGTTGGGGTACATAGCTGCAAGCTCCTTCAAGAGTAGAAGCGCTGAATGTGTCCGATGTTCCATGGATTGCCTACGTCCGTGCCATCTTCTCTCTATAGGCGATAGGTGCCAGGGGCGATGACTGCGCTGACGATGAAGGGACCTTCCCATGGGGAAGACAACTTGTGTGCACCAGTAGTAGACTGGATGCAACGCGGGACCATGTCACCTATCTTGAAATCTCGCTCTTGCACGTTTCGGTTGTGGTAGTGCCTGAGCTGCTGTTCGTAACGTACGTGCTGCACGGCAGCTGAGATGCGGTGTTCCTCGACTAGGTCGATGTCGTGGCGCCAAGTCGTTTCTGCTTCGCCTTCCTCGTAGTTTTGGATGCGTGGGGCACCAAATGTTATATCACTCGGGAGGACAGCATCCGAGCCATACACTAGGAAGAAGGGAGAGTAGCCGGTGGTCCGGCTCTTTTGGGTGCGTAGGCCCCAAATGACCTATGGTAGTTCTTGGATCCACTTGGGACCGAACTTCTTGAATGGGTCAAAGATGTGCGTCTTGAGCCCCTAGAGGATCGTACCGTTGGCGCGTTCCACCTAGCCGTTGCACCTTGCGTAGTAGACGTCGATGCAATTTTCTAGGTAGTAGTCCCAGAACGAGCTTCCGGTGAATGATGTGCCCAGGTCAGTGATGATCCTGTTGGGCACATCGAACCTGTGGGAGATTTCCTGGATGAATTCAACCGCCTTGAGTGCCATGGTCGCCGTGACTGGTTTGACTTCAATCCACTTGGTAAACTTGTCGATGGCCACGAATACGTGGTTGTAGCCACCTACGGCCATCTTGAGAGGTCCGACCGAATCGAGCCCCCAGCAGGCGAAGGGCCAGGAAGGAGGAATCGTTCGCAGGGCCTGAGCCGGAATGTGCAACTGCTTGGCAAAGAATTGGCACCCTAGGCACCTTTTAACGACGTCGTGGGCTTCAGCGAGTACCGTAGGCCAATAGAAACCAGACCTGAATGCCTTGCCCACTATAGTAGAGGCGCCTTCGTGGTTGCCGCATATGCCCGAGTGGATGTCGTGGAGTAGAGCAACTCCTTCGCTCTGAGTGATGCACTTGGACAGCGTCCCTGAGGAGGCCGAGTGCTTGAACAAGTCGGTGCCAATGACCACGTAGCTGGCAGCTCATCGCGAGAGCTTCTCGTGTTCTTTTCTATCGAGGGAGGACTTGTTGTTTACGAGGAAGTCAATGATGGGAGAGCGCCAGTCGGAGTCGATCACCAACATCTCTTGGCCCTGAGCAGGCACCAAGTCTGGCTTGGTGGGGGGTGGTTTCTCGACCTCGACCGTGGGTCATCTCAGGGCTTGGACAAAGACTCCGGCCGGTACAAGGGCACGACTGGAGCCGAGCTTGGAGAGGACATCGACCGCAATGTTGTAGTCTCTGATGATGTGGTGGAACTCCAACCCGTAGAAGCTGGCTTCTAACTTTCGTATCTCCTTGCAGTAGGCGTCCATCTTCTCCTTTGTACAGTCCCAGCCTTTGTTGACTTGCTAGATAATAACTTTGGAGTCATCGTAGCGAGGAGGTGCTTGATGCCGAGCGAAGCGGCGATTCGGAGACCGTGGATAAGGGCTTCATACTTAGCAACGTTGTTAGTTTCTTTGAAAAGTAACTGGAGGACGTACTTGAGTTGTTCGCCATTTGGGGAAATGAGTAGAACTCTAGCGCCGGCTTCGTCGAGGTTGAGGGCGCCGTCGAAGTACATCTTCCAGTGCTCGGGTCGCTCCTCGAGTGGTGGGTCTTGTATTTTTGTCCACTCGGCCACAAAGTCAGCTAGGGCTTGAGACTTGATCGTGGACCGAGGGGAGAACTGCAGGTTGAGTGCACCCAGCTCGACGGACCACTTGACGACTCGGCCGTTGGCATCGCGGTTGTGGAGGATGTCGCCGAGTGGGAATGAGGAAATGACTCTAATGTTGTGTGCTTGGAAGTAATGCCGCAGCTTCCTGGACATGATGAGGACCGCGTACAGGAGCTTCTGGACCTGAGGGTAGTGCACCTTGGACTCGCCGAGTACTTCGCTGACGAAGTAAACGGGTCGCTGCACCTTGTAAACGTGACATGGCTCGTCTCGCTCAACAGCCAGGATGGTTCTCTCCACATGAGTATTTGCCGCTATATAGAGGAGGAGTTCCTCATCGGGCTCTGGAGCCGTGAGGACCAGTGGGTTAGTAAGAAATTCCTTGAGCTCCTGGAAGGCTCTAGTAGCGTCGTCGTTCTATACAAACTTGTCTGCTTTGTGAAGCAGCTTGAAGAAGGGGAGTCCCTTGTCGCCGAGTCGACTGATGAATCGACTTAGGGCCACCATGCACCTTGTTAGTTTCATCACATCCTTCTTGCACCGAGGGGGCTTCATTCTCCTGATGGCGTTGACGTTGGTGGGGTTGGCTTCGATGCCTCGGTTACTGACTATGAAGCCAAGTAACTTTCCTGAGAGGACCCTGAAAACACACTTGCGTGGGTTCAGCTTCCATTTGAATTTCCTGAGATTTTCAAATGTTTCAACTAGATCTGCTATGAACTAATCATAGCACCTAGTTTTACCACTACATCATCGACGTATGCTTCGACATTGCGGCCAATCTACCCAAAGAGCCATCTCTTGATGGCTTTCTAATACATAGCACCCGCATTTTTAAGGCCAAACGTCATGGTGTTGTAGCAGTATGCCCCGAAGGGTGTGATGAACGAGGTCTTCTCTTGATACGACTCCTTGAGGGTGATCTGATGGTACCCGGAGTAGCAATCAAGGAACGAGAGGAGGACGCACCCGGCCGTAGAGTCAATGACATGGTCGATGAGAGGAAGAGGGAAGGGTTCCTTAGGGCAATGCTTGTTGAGATCTGTATAGTCAACACACATTCTCCATTCACCATTTTGCTTATTTACAAGGACTGGGTTTGCCAGCCATTCGGGGTGTATGACTTCACGAATGAATCCTGCGGCTATGAGCCGACTAACTTCTACCCTAATAGCCTCCTTCCGATCTTGAGCGAAGCACCAGAGTCGCTGCTTGACAGGTTGCGCCTTTTCGTCGAGATCTAAGGAGTGCTCAGCCTCCTCCCTCAGAACGCCTGGCATGTCAGAGGGCTTCCATGCGAAGATGTCCCAATTGGCGCAAAGGAAGGAGGTGAGCGTGTCTTCCTATGCCTTATCGAGGTCCACCACGATGAGGGCGGTCTCATCTGGGTCGTTCTCCTTGAGGACGATGGTCTTTGTCGCGCAGCCGGGCTGCAGCTGTGACTCGGTAACCGAATCATTTGCCGGGATGGGGATGTCCTCTAGAGGCATCACCTCTGCCGACTCGGCAATCATGACAGCGTTCTTGGTCCTCTCAAGTGTGTCCGAGATGTTTTTTTTCTCGGTCTCATAGGAGTGGGAGGTTTGCAGGTTGCCGTAGATGAAGAGCACACCATTGGGAGCAGGCATCTTGAGGACAAGATACGTGTGGTGTGGAATGGCCATGAACCTGGCGAGGGCGGGCCTCCCTAGGATGGCATGGTACGACGTCTCGAAGGAAGCCACCTCAAAGTGGATGTGCTCCGTCCTGTAGTTCTCCCGGGTGCCGAAGGTGACTGGGAGAGTGACTTGGCCGACCGGAGTCGAGCCTGAGCCGGGGATGATGCCGTAGAAGGCCTCCTGGGTCGGATCCATGCCGTACCCCATGCTCTCCAGCGTCTTCGAGAAGATGATGTTGTGGTCACTGCCTACGTCGACGAGCACCTTGGAGAGATGCACCTGGCTGACCACCGGGTTGACCACGAGTGGGTAGGAGCCAGGGCTGGGTAGGTGTATCTAGTGGTCGCGCCGATCAAAGGTGATTGCGACCTCGGACCAGTGCAAGGGTTTGACCCGGTGTTGGAACACAGAGTTGACCTCACGCTGATCAAGCTTGAGACGACGTCGGCGCCTTGGGGCCTTGGAGCCACCATAGATGAAGTTGACCGCTCAGTTTTCCTCCTAGATGTCCGCTGGGGACTTGTCGCCTTGGTTGTCTTGGTCTCGCCTGGGCGAGTTGTTCCGGCATCCTCGACCCCTGGAGGTTTTGGAGCTGCCGGGCTTGTCACGGTCGTCATAGCGAGGACGCTTGGGGTCGTCCTGGGCCACACTATTGTGGAGTGCGTGACACTCCCAAGCCGTGTGGTTGGAGTCCTTGTGCCAAGGGCACTTGCCATCGAGGAGTCGATCCAACTCCACCTGGTTAAAAGAGGGGCACTGTCAAGGTCGATCTGCGACTGCGACTGTGTTGTCGAGGCCGCACTTGCGCTCCTGCTATTTGGATGTCTCGGGTCGGTCGTTGTGCTTGCCGGAGTTATGGCGAGGTGGTCGACCGTCAGGTCATTGGCGATCGTCATGTCGCTGCTTAGGCCGGTCATCGGAGTGACGCCGGTCCTTGTGGTGATGGTGTGCCTTTTCTGCATTCTCCATGTCGGCGTGCTTGTTGACAAGGACCATCATCTCTGAGATGGTTTTGGGGTTGCTCTCGAACATATTGCGCCAGAGCTCGATGTTGTGTAGCCCTTGGTGGAAGTAGTGGATTACGTCCCTGTCATCAACATCCATAATCATGTTACGGTTGGTGAAGTACCTTTTAGTGTAGTCGTGCAGGGATTCGCTGGGTTGCTAAGTGATGCTGCCTAGATCCCATCTGGTTTTGGGACCCGGGCATGAAGCCTGGAAGGGTTGACGAAGGCGGTGCAGAGGTCCTGCCATCTATTGATGGAACCGGGACGGAGTCCCTCAAGCCGTTCAGGGCCTGGCGACTCATCATAACTGGGAAGTAGGTGTAACACCTCAGGTGTTTAAATTACGAAATAAGCCTCATTAGCTTAACACGATGCATAAATAACTAAGAAACGTTTAAAAGAAACGAATTATAAATTGGTTTTGCTTTGAATTGAAAACAGTTGGGTATATGTGCGTAAGTACATGTACGTAAATCAAACAAATTAAATAACTTTCACATCAATGCAAACTTGGCCACGAAATTTGAATCGACACATCGTTTTTGACATGATAAACAAAAGTCTAGTTGAAGCCTAGGAGTGAATGCAAATTTTTGCCCAATAATGACGTGCCCTCCGAATCATACTTTTCGAGTTTTTTTTTTGAATAACTTCTAAACAAGAACTCAAATGAACTTTGGCCTGAAACAAAACTTGTGTAACTTTTCATTTTGAACAACTTTCCTCTTCAGAGATTTTTGAGTTGCAACACAAAAATTTGAAAAACACTTGGATTTGCAAACCAGCCCCTGCCTTTTCTTCTATTTTCACTGCAGACCCTTCTTTCTCCGCCCCGCCCGACCCTCCGCCACCACGCAGTCGTCGCAGGCCACTTGGCCGGCAATGCCTGACTGGCGCTATGCGCCAAGCCAATGCCTGGTCGCGCCCGCTCGCACGCGCGCTCCCCACGCGGCGCTCCTCCCCAGTCCGCGCACGCCACGCGCACGCCGGCGACGCGCACCTCTGCTCGCCGCCCGCCGCGCCCAATGGACAAGCCACGCCGTGCCCGTGTCCCCGCCGCATCCCGCCAGTCGCCGCGCTCGCCGCCCGGCAAACTAGCTGCTGCAGCTCCTCGCCCAACCCGCGCGCCGCGCGATCTCCCGCTCCCCCACGCCAAATCCTCAACACCCAATCCCCTGTCCGCGCCCGCCGCACGCCGCGCCGGCTCTATTCGCCGCCCACCGCGACCAGTAACGCACCCTCGCCGTACCGCCCCTCCCCAGCGTTGCCCGGTCCTCTCCCTCCCTCCTGCAGCCTATGAAAGGCGACACCAGGCAACTCGCGCGCGCCTCAACCCCTAGAACGCCGCCGCCGTGCACCATCCGCCCGTGGAGTTCCATCCGCCGGCCTCCCACTTCCAAACCCATCACCCAGCGAGCTTGCCCTCCCTCCACTGAAGCTCAACGGCCTCTTCCCCGGCCATCTCGACCGCCGGAGCACCGCCAGCGCCGCCCGCGCCGCCGCCACTTCCCTGCTGCTCCGCGGACAGCCCACTCCGAAGCTCCTCCGTCCAAGCTAAGCCTCGAAACGGGTTTCCCTCGACGCCTCGAAGCTCATCGACCAGCCCACACCCTCCCCTCCTCGACGGAGCACCGTCGCCGACGCTCCGCACCGCCGCCGCCCCTCTACTCCGCGCCGACGAGCCACCTCTGGCCACCCCCAACCCCGACCAAGGCCACCCCAAGGTAGCTCTCACCTCCCTGGATCGCCTCGACCCTTTTTCCCTCGCCGCCGACGAGCCCCCTCGCCGGAATCTGGCCGGCCGCCATGCCAGCGCCGCCCAGGGACCCACGCAAGTTTCCAGGGGAATATCTGTAAACCTGTGTTTAAACTTTGAATTCAAAAACAGCGAACTTGTAAAATTTGTATAAAATCGTAGAAAAATCGGAAAAATACAAACTCAACTATTCTGGAATCGTTAGATGAAAATCTACAACTTTTGTTAGTGTTTTTCTTCAGTTGCTTGCTAAATCTTACTCTAAATTAAATGGAAAGTTTAATAGACTTTAATTGTACCCACTGTTGTAGACTAGTTCTGAACCTGATTTTTGGGCAGTAGATTGGCTTTTATATTGTGATTCATGTTGTAAAACTTTTTCAGAGCTGTTATATTGATGCCTAAATACCACAGAAAATGTTTAGAACCTTTTTCCTACATGTAACTTATTTATATGATTTTGTGGTGGGTTAAATGCACTAAATAAAGATAATTAGCTTCTTTTCTTGGAAAATATTCAAATTTTTACTGTAGGACATTTTAGAGTAGCTATTGCTGTATAAAAAGTTTCATACACAGAAACCCTGCAAAACATCCTGTAGAAATTAATCTTTTTTTAAACTAGGTGTATATTGTCCTATTTATTATGCTTTGTATCTTGCACCATAAAATCTGAACAATTTACAGTAACACATATATAGATAGATTAACACCTTGTAAAAGTTTTAGCGTCAATACATGAACGGTTTGATCTGTATAAAAATAACTAGGATCTAGTAGTGGCTGTGTATTAAATTTTTCATAACTATTCTGCTGCATGAAAATATCTGAAATTCTTACAGTGCTTTTGTCTCTGCATAATGTGCTCTAAATAAAAATTTCATCTCCAGAAGTTACCTAGATCAGTGTTTGTGCTTAATCCATGCTTATACTGCAAAATTAAATTTTCAATACAACACCACCCCCTTCTGTTAAAGATTGCCCAAGAAATCTTAACTAAGTAGCTTTACAACCAAATCTATGTTATTGTGGACTGCAACTTTATCATGAAGGAAAATGATCGTCGTATACCATCACTACAACTTACACTTGTGCATTCATATAGAATCGACTACTCTCGCCGACGGAACGTACGAGCTGGTGCCCGCGTCCGAGAGTGAGCAGCGTCAAGCTCAAGTGAATCTAACTGAAGCCTTCGAAGACCGGAACCCGAATTTGGACGAGCCCCAAGCTAACTTTACCCAAGAAGGCAAGCCCCGGAGCATGAACCCTATTTTTCTAAAGTTATGCAACTTATTACTCTATTTTACTTGTGCATTAAGTTTATAGGAGTTGGATGAAAACTTAGTTGCATGATCCTAGGTACCCATGCTCTGAACACTAGATGTAAGGTTTGATAGAATGTTATGCTAATAGGACTCCGGTAAAAGTCGAGTGATTTTCTGTCACTCGCGAGAATTTAGGAGTTGAATGTTTACTACATTCTGCAATCTAGGTCGACGGACAGGGCTATGGTACAATGTTTATGTTGATGATTGAGGCCCCGTCTGTTTAGTGAAAAAATGCTAAGGCTGTAGTGTGTGGTAGTGGTGGTTAAGTCTTTGAACGTACTAACCACATGCCGAGAATATGGTAATCGGTAAGCTTAAGTACCAGATTGAACCGAGGCCGGAATATACTCCCCACCGTCTTGAATTCGTTCACATCTAGCTAATGGTGGGTGCATGGGCCGCCATGGCCAGGCCATAGGGACGTGTAGTCGAGGGCGGTATGCCTGTTCCATGAAGTGGGAATTGAAGGGAAAAGTTGCACGTGTGACTCTCGGAGTAACCACGTGACGTGTGTTTAGGTTTCCCTTGCAAGGTTAAGAAATTCGATTCGAATCGTCCGTTTCTCGCAGTTATTGAGACTGCTTGACCCTTTTACCACATAGAGTAAGAAGAGGAACAATGATGATGATTAATCTTGTTGGATGAAAAATTAATTCTTCCACCATGTATGATATTGGATAGTTGCTTACCTAGAATGGGTAAAGAAAACTAGAACTTGGAGCTAAAATTTGAAAGTAAGGAGCTACTTGTATATGCCTTTCGGCAAAACAAACCCTCAAGCCAAAAGCCTTGCATGTCTAGGAGGCGGCTAAGTATATTCCACTAGTCAAGTAAGCCTTGCTAAGTATTAGTATACTCAGCCTTGCTTGTGGCTTATTTCAGGTGATACTTTCGAGGTGGTAACCCTTCCTCCTGGTTGGTCGGTGGAATGGGATACGCCCCCGGCCAACGGTGATAATGCCGAATGATGTCTCGTACGGGCTTCATCGAGACATACTGTATCGTCGAGTAGTTATCGTTATTTTTTTCCGCTGCTTTGAACTCTGAAGAACTCAATTATTTTGAACTCTGAAGTACCTTGTTTTATGAATTCAAACTCCGTTGTAATAATGATT
Source organism: Panicum miliaceum (assembly GCA_032594955.1). Taxonomy (NCBI): domain Eukaryota; kingdom Viridiplantae; phylum Streptophyta; class Magnoliopsida; order Poales; family Poaceae; genus Panicum; species Panicum miliaceum. The sequence goes on along the minus strand of CM064058.1, from coordinate 33,071,765 downwards.
TATGATGAACCTGTGATGTAAAATTGTGGAAGGTTGTATCCTCTGGGCTCACCTTCATGTGAGTACATGTATGTGTGGTTTCGATCGGCACAAGAACCATGGTTGTATCGGGAGGTTACCCGACAGACCAGTGGATTACTCCATTTGAAGTGCGAGTTAGCCTTGATTGCCCTTGTGGTAATGGTTAGCGCGCATGAGCCGGATTAATTCAGGTGGTTCTGCCACAGTAGGCCGCCATGATGTCGTTGTTGCCGCTCGCCGCCCGAGACGGTGATGTTGTAGGTGCGCTGCCACGTCTTGGGGTCGGAGTCGCCATTGAACTTGTCGATGCCAACTGGCTTGAACGTAGAGGGCCACGAGACTCCGCGGCGTCGGTTGGAGAAGGCAGAGAAGCCGTCCAGGTCCCCGGTGACATCATCATCGAGGTTGATCGAAGCCTGCTGGGGTCGATGTGGACGTTGGTTGGCGTTGACGTGGCGAGCCCGACCTCCACGGTTAGTACCGGATGGATGTATTCCTCATCGTACCATCGTCGGCACTCCCGCTCGGCCTCGTCGCGCTCGCGGTGTCGTTCGTTGATGATAGGTCGAACGTCACGGTTGCGGAGGTTGGAGCGGAGATCTGGCTGGTTGACTTTGTTGCCGTCGTGGTGGCGGGCTGTGGAGTGGCGAGAGCTACTAGATTGGGCTCGTAGGGCCGAGTAGTCTTTCCTCAAGTGCTGGACCTGGGCAGCAGCAACATGCAAACGAGTCCAGGCTCGTTCGAGCTCGGGTGAGTGATGTAGAGTCTCCAGTACCTCGAATGCGGCGGCCATGTTAGCAGATGGGGTGGCAAAGACATTCTGGCCATCGCACTCGAGGATGAAGTCATCGTCGAGGTTCCACGGGGTCGCCGGGGTGCTTCGGGGTGGAACCCACGGCTTGTGGTCGTCGGCGTTGCGGAGATCTTCTTCAGCTTGGTCAATGACGACCTCATTGTTGCGTCATTCTTGGCGGTTCTGGTTGCGGTGGAGTCATTGGCGCTTGCCCTCCTCATCTTCTCCTTTAATAGATGCTTCGTCGGAGGAAACGATGGAGATCTCCCGCCGATCTGGAGAGCTCATAGGGTTGGGTGGGAGGGTGAAGAGAACCTCCTGGTAGCCAGCTTTTGGTCCTGGGACCATGTCTGATCCGATCTGGTCAATGCTGGGTTGACTCAGGTCGGAATGACGCAGCTTCTTCATCGAAGATCAGATCTGGTCCGAATAAACGGAGGAGCTAGAGCGGAGCCCGAACGGGGCCTACGGGGTCGAGCCGCAGGGACGGGGAGTGCCGACTCCGCAAGCCCGATGCACTCGGACAGGGAGGTATCGGCTCGGTCCAAGCCCACGAGGATATCATCGATGTTGATGCGCGGGCGACGAGCTCCTGGGAGCAGACATCTCTGGAAAGCTTCCAAAGATGATAGAGTGGCCGGTAGCAGCCTGGATCCGGAGCGTCACTTGCACAGAGAAGAAGACGCCGGAGTTGGATGCCATCAAGTTCGTCAAGAGGACCCTGGAGATCCCCCTACCTAGCGTGCCAACTATCGGATTTACACTCCGGCATGTTTGCCAAGGGTAGCCCCAAGCAGTAGATTTGTAGGCAGGGTGGATCGGAGAGAGCCCATGAACTTGGTGGTAACACAAAGACGCAAACGTTTAGACAGGTTCGGGCCGCATGGTGCGTAACACCCTACGTCCTTTGTTCGGGGGTTTGTATTAGGGTTTGTGGTATGAGCTGAATGAGATGAAAGGCCCCCTTATATATTGAAGTAGTTGTGGGTTACAAGTTAAGGTAAATCTACTCAGGTTTGTTACAAGGAATCCGATTGATTAAGATACACAAGATCATGCCTATCGAATTCGACCTAGATCCTGACCCCGGGGGATCCTACCCATCATCCAGCCGAGTGCCTGTACGCCCGGTAGTTTATGCGGAGTCGTTCAGCCAGGTAGCCGTCTCCACTCAGCAGGGAGCTACCTGGGTCTACCTCCGTCAGTCGATGATGAGCCAGTCGGACCTACCGATATCGTTTTGGGGTTACGCTGTAGAAACAACAGCTTTCACACTAAATAGGGTACCGCCTAAATCCGTAGTTAAGACACCATATGAGATATAGACTGGGAAGAGTCCCAGCTTGTCTTTTCTGAAAATTTGGGGATGCGAAGTTTTTGTCAAGCGACTTTAGTTGGACAAGTTAACTCCCAAATCGGATAAGTGCATATTCGTGGGATATCCAAAAGAATCTTTAGGGTACTATTTCTACAACCGATTAGAGGGCAAAGTGTTTGTCGCTCGGAACGGTGTTTAGAGAAAGAGTTTCTCTGGAAGGAGAAAAGTGGATTGAAGGTGTATCTTGAAGAAGTTCAAGAGGAGCCAATCGGGCAAGATTCAACAAGTGATGCTAATGTAGCAGAACAAGTTGAAGAATCCATGGCAAGAGAAGAACCACCGCAGCCACGAAGATCGACAAGGCTCCGCGCAGCGCACGAGATATTATTGTTGGACAATAATGAGTCTGCGACATATGCAGAAGCGATGATGGACCCAGATTCCGAGAAATGGCAGAGTGCCATGAGATTCGAGATAGACTCCATGGGAGACAATCAAGTTTGGAACTTGGTTGACCCGCCTAATGGTGTTAAAGCCATAGAGTGCAAATGGATCTATAAGAAGAAGAAATACATGGATGGAAATGTTCACATCTATAAAGCTCAACTTGTCGCAAAGGGGTTTAGACAAGTTCAAGGAGTTGACTACGACAAGACATTCTCTCCCGTAGCGATGCTTAAATCTATTCGTATCATTCTAACAATAACTGCGTATTTTGATTACGAGATATGGCAGATGGATGTCAAAATAGCTTTCCTAAATGGAAACCTGGATGAGGACGTGTATATGATACAGCCCGATGGTTTTGTCAATCCGACCAATGCTGGAAAGGTATGCAAACTTCAGAAATCCATTTATGGGTTGAAGCAAGCATCTCGGAGTTGGAATATTCGTTTTGATGAAGTAGTCAAAGGGTTCGGTTTTCTTTAGAATGAACAAGAAGCTTGTGTTTACAAGAAGGAAAGTCAGAGCTCTGTAGCATTTCAAATCCTGTATGTGGATGACATACTGCTGATTGGGAATCCAATCCGTAAAGATTTCACTGAAAAATAGTTTTTCTATGAAGGACTTAGGGGAAGCCGCACATGTTCTGGGCATAAAGATCTACAAAGATAGATCAAGGAGGCTAATAGGATTAAGCCAAGATACTTACATTGACAAGGTATTAAAACGTTTTAGTATGGAACAATCAAAGAAAGGGTTCTTGCCAATGTCACATGGTATGCATCTCAGCAAGACTCAGTGTCCCTTGACGACTGATGAGCGGGATCGCATGAGCAAGGTTCCATACGCTTCGGCAATTGGTTCAATCATGTACGCAATGATAAGTACATGCCTAGATGTCTCATATGCTCTAAGTGCTACGAGCAGGGACTAGTTTGATCTAGGTGAGAATCACTGGACAGCTGTGAAAAACATCCTTAAGTACTTCAGAAGGACTAAAGATGTGTTCCTAATCTATGGAGGTGAGGAGGAGCTCACTATAACGGGTTACACTGATGCTAGCTTCCTTCAAAATCGCAATCAGGTTTTATATTCACATTGAATGGTGGTGTTGTGAGTTGGAAGAGTTCCAAGAAAGATACGGTGGCCGATTCTAGGACAGAAGCCGAGTACATTGCATCTTCGGAAGCTGCGAAGGAAGGTGTTTGGTTGAGGAAGTTCCTCATTGAGTTTGGTGTATTTCCAAATGCGTCTAGCCCATTGAACCTCTACTGTGACAACAATGGGGCGATAGCGCAGGCTAAGGAGCCAAGGAATCACCAGAAGAACAAACATGTACTATGGAAATTTCATCTTATACGAGAAATCGTGAGACAGGGTGAGATCAAGATATGCAAGATACACATGGATTTGAATGTTTCTGATTTGTTGACAAAGCCTCTTCCACAGCCTAAGCATGAGGCGCACACAAGAGCTATGGGTATTAGATACCTTAAGGATTAGACTCTAGTGCAAGTGGGTGACTCTTAGAAATATGCCCTATAGGTAATCATAGAGATGATCATATTTTGTTGTATCCATGATGTATTATATATATATATATATGTTCACTAAATATCCATGAAAAAGGCAACTTGTATTGATTGACAGTTATGTGAATTGTTTGTGAGACTCTTTACTTGTATGGTTATTCTAAAGTTATTCCTAGTGGGAGTTCATGTATGGACACACATGAATATTAGACTAGCACATATATTAGTTGATGACTATGTTTCACAAGTCATAGACATGGAGATGTCAAATTAATAATGTGGGCGCATGTATGACATGTGGCTGGATAGACCCAACTTGAGAAATAGTGATTTCTCATTACATAATGTGTACGCTATGTCCTTAGACCTAAGATTGTTGCATGTGCTCAAGATGTGAACCGACCTACTTAGGAGCTATCAAACGCCACTCCATAACTGGGTAGTTATAAAGGTGGTTCTCGGGTTTGTCAAGAAGCATGTCGTGAGACATGGTCAGTCAAGATGGGATTTGCCCCTCTCTACTTGAGAGAGATATCTCTGGGCCCCTCGAGTGATCGGATCAAGAAATGCATCGCTGTGCTAGGGTTAAGTGTTAACCAAGGATTCCGGATCACGGCATCGAGAAAGAGAGGTCAGCTTGGAGCTAGACCAAATATCGTGAGGCAAAGGGAATAGCATGTATATGAGATTGTGATGTCTCGTCTGATCTGATCTTTGCGCATGCATAGGAGTTGACATGTCTTGCTAGAGGCCGCTGTCAATTATTGGTCGAGTAGGCGTACTCGGGCCATGTCTATTTGCGCGTGAGCCCATAGGGTCACACACTTAAGGGTCTGGAAGCCTAATGCGGATTTGATCAAAATTAGTCTGGGCTTAGGTGCACTAATGGGCCTCGGTTGAGCCCATTAGTGGGTGCCTAAAGGGGGTCTATATAAACAGGGGCGGGCGCATGGAAACCCTAACTCTCCACGCCTGCTGCTGCCACCTGTTTCCCACGCCCGCGCCTTTGTCGCCCTCGCGGACCTAGCAGTCCGGATCGTGACGCTTCCGCCGTCGTACGTGTGGATACCTTGGAGGTGCTGCATCTGCTTCACGAGGATGAGCCGCAAGTGAGAAGGTTTCGCAATTGTACTGCCGGCTTCCATACAAAGTACACCGACGTGCTATAGAAGTTCTGCACCTACGCGTCTAGTGGTAATTCCCTGATCTATAACAGCAGTAGTTCCTGGTTTATGGGGAAGAAAAATTTTGTTTTGCGCTAGCGTAGCCACCCCGTAACCTTGCACCTGCATCCTGCGGAAGGGGTGGATCCTGCGTGGACTTTCCAGCCCGCGTAGTCACCGCATTTACCTTCTCTTTTGGGTTAACTTCCTGTTGCCCGGGCAGCTTCAGCGTGTTAGGGTTAGGACAGGATGAGACTAGTTGAGCTACTTGAGTTTCTATCATTTCATTAAAGCTCAACTGGTTTTAATAATAGAGTTAAAACTCTCTAGTTGTGCGGTCAGAGACTCCAAAATTTTATCATTAGCTTGAAACTTCTTACTAATGTTATCATTAATTTATTTCTGGCCGTACACTAGGTCTTTTAGAGACGGTTGAAAATTGTTATTAAAATCGTTACCTTGCTGTTGACTGGGGAGGTTAGGCTTGGAGTTCCACCTTTGCTGTTGAGGATGATATCCTGAATTGTTGGGAAAGTTGTTCCCAATGAAATTCACATCCTCCTGTGTTAGTCGGCAGCTGTTGCCCGAATGCCCAGTGTCGCCACATGTTTCACATGTGATCCTAGAGTCCATAATCTGATTGACCTCTTGGTTCGGAGATTATATCTTCTTCAAAAGGAGATCCATCTTGGCGGCCAGCATATCTACACCGTTGATCTGGTGTACTCCTTTCGGGTGGGCTGGTTGCCTATCTCCCTTCCAACTCTGGTTGAAGGCGATCTTGTCTATGAGCGACTTGGCCCGTGCAACAACCAGAGAGAGGAATGCTCCTCCTGCTGCTGCATCGATGTGGTCTTGCGCTCTCTTACTCAAGCCATGGAAGAAGTTCTGAATGATCAGCCACTCTTCCATGCCATGGTGTGGATATGCTGCTATGTAATCTTGGAGTCTTTCCCAGCCTTCCGGTATGGTTTCATCCTGGAGTTGTTGGAAACTTGAGATCCTGTTCCTGAGGGCATTGGTTTTGCCCATTGGGAAATACTTGGCCAGGAATGCATTGGAGCAAGCATTCCAGGTGGTGAAGTCTGCTTGTTGGTGTAGAACCACATCTTTGCTTTGCCCAGCAAAGAGAATGGGAACAAACGAAGGCGAACATTATCCAGTGTTGTGCCTTTGGGGTTGATTGTGCTACTCACTTCCATGAAGTTCTGGACATGAGCGTTGGCATCTTCGATTGCCTTTCCAGAGAAGGGGCTAGCTTGAACCATGTTGACAAGTCCAGTCTTCAGCTCGAAGCCGTCAGTACCTTGGGTGTTGTCCAAACCAGTAGGGATATGGCTGCTGGATGGGGCCGAGTACTGACGGAGTGTCTTCTGAGCCATTGTTGAGATAGACGTTGACGAACTTCCTCCTAAGGTAAGCCTTTTCTGAGGTGGGACAGTTCTCTACCGGACAATACGCCCAATTCTTTCTAGATCCGGAGTGAAGTTGCTTGGTAGGTTGAAACCGGTCATGCACTGCTCTGCATATATCAAAAAGACAAAGAGAGCAATGGTAAGCCCGCTAAAGCTAGCGGTGAATAAAATAGCAAAATTTACCAAATGATTCAATGATATCTTAGCACCAAATTGCTTCCCCGTCAACAGCGCCAGAAATGCCTGTTGGTATTTCTTATGCCCAATAGAATAGAGATTCCGCAAGCGCACGGAATACACCGTTGTAGCACTTCACCTTGGAGTATTTCAGGGTATCGAATTTCCACGGGGAAGCACTATGGTCTAAAGAGTATCGATTGAATGTATGGTAAACTTTATTGGATATAATCACCAGCTAGATAGCAGGGGTAAGCCAGACAATAGATAGGATAAGTGGCCAGGCAATGACCGAGTGACACACAGGAGACTCTACCTTACAGCGGTAAGTAGCTGGGAGGACAACGAGCGAGAAAGACTCCTAAAACACTTTTAAACTAACGAGCTAGCCTCTTTAGACTAAACCTTGACTAACCTAGATATCGAGAGAACAGAGCTTACTTCGGTGGCTGGGGTGGAAGGACCACAGACTGAGGGAAAAATGGGGGGCCAACTCGGCCAACGATCTACTGCTATGAAGACACCCGAACATGGTGGACTACAAGGGACAGACAGGGTTGTCCCCACCTGCCGCCTACCACATCAGTTCCGTGGGGTGGAACACACTTCCTAGCTATCACTAAGCCAGACACCACATCTGCACTCGGTGTTAGGATTTCTCTTGCGGCCTTCAAGAGAAATCCCCCTCAACCTAGGAAACTAACTTGAGCTTCCTAGTCCGGGCGAGAAAACCCGTAAGATAAGGTCCCGACAGACTAAGACTACAAAATGCCTAAGCTAAAGGACAGAACTTCTGCACATAAGCAAGAGCTTGGAAATAAATAAATAAATGCGGAAAGTAAAGCTAACTTGAGAAGATAACTTATATTGATAATGTCAAAGGAAGGATACAAGAGCTTATACCAGACTTCCAAGGACGACTCCGGAATCCCGAGACAAGCTCGACTACTAAAGCTAACTCTACAACTGAAGTGAAGAGAGAACTCCTTCTGAGTGTGTGTCTTACAAGTGAGGATGGGCAGCCTATTTATAGCAGCTAGAGGTCGGTAATCGGTGAAGGGCGTCAAGACGACGCGACCTTGGCAATTGCTTAACTTCCACGCGATGGCTGGGCACCTGAGGCCGCCAGGTGGGGCCGACCGGCCTCCCCTAGGCCGGCCGGCCTGGGGTTGGTGCCAAGAGGCACCGCCTTCTGGGGGAACACTCCTGATTGCCTCCTGAGATCGGTAACAGTTGCTTTTTAGTTAAGCAACCGTTTCAGACATGCAGGTGGGCCCTTGAATCCATGTGTGAAGCCTTTGGGTCCTCGGATCAAACCGACTTCAAGTGCATGATGCATGATCCTCCTCGGTGTGTTTCTTGACTCCTGGATCGATGACATGGCCAGAAGAGGGGGAACCAGGCCGACCGGCCTTGGGGGGGCCGGCCGGCCTGAGATTTCTCCCAGTTCGGCCCAATTTTGGTACACTTGCTCCTGCATAGACAACTCATCCAAAAGTTGTGGAATTTTATAAGTTTAAATAAAATGTGTATGGAACATAATGCAAAATTCTGAATTATTCCCGAGATGTTGACAGATGATGGTCGAATAACGGTCGTAAACATTGGGCACGTGAATTTCGAGCTAAAATGCAACCTAGTCAACATGGTGCAAGCTTGCCCTTTCCGTGGCAAGCCTAACGAGGACGCCAACGCCCACCTCCAGAATTTACTGGAGTTATGCAAGACCGTGACCATACAGGACATCACGGCTGACGCTATCAGGCTCTGTCTGTTTCCCTTCTCCCTGCTGGGAAAGGCAAAATAGTGGTTCTATCAAAATAAAGAAGTCATCAGCACGTGGGACAAATGTTTTGCGGCGTTCCTCGTAAAGTTCTTACCGCTGGGCAAAACAAATGCCCTGCGCGGGAAGATATCAAGTTTCCAGCAGACAGGAATGGAATCCATCCCAGAAGCTTGGGAAAGACTCCAAGAGTACATACTCGCCTGTCCTCATCATTGGATGGACGAGTGGCTCATGCTCCAAAGCTTCTACAATGGGCTAACAACAACATCAAGAGCCCACCTTGACACTGTTGTTGGAGGATTCTTCTTGACCTCACGATAACCAAGGCTACGACCTTGATAGAAAAGATGGTCTCCAACCAGGGGTGGAACGAAGAGCGTTCTCAACCACGTACCAAGGGCATGCACACCGTCAATGAGACAGATAAGCTTGCTGCGAAGATGGACCTCCTACTGAAGCGCATAGACGAACGGTGTTGACGGTGCTTAAGCCGTGAAAACAACCGTCAACTCCTACAGCATTCTTGTTGATTTATCCACCAAACTTAGATATAGGACTTTATCCTAACAAATTCCACAAGTTTTGGTGAATTACAATGTACGGTAACCCATAAATGAAAGATAAGGAGAAATAGATAAAAACATACACAAATAAATACATAAAGGACTACTTCTCTTCATCACACAAACAAGGGAGGCCCACATGATAGCCCAACCGACATAGAAAGGCGGCAAGCACCCAAATGATGGAGCCTAGGCCCACCTACCAGTGCCCCAGCTAGAGGCAGTGGCCAGAGGCGGCAGGAGGGGGTCGGCCAACCCCCTGGTGCGGCTGCACCCTCCCTAGAAGCAGTCCAGGTGCACTTTGGCAAGAAGATTCCCTTGATCCTCTCAAGGTCGGTGGGCAATGTTTCCATCCAAGGAGAAGGCGGGAACCGACCTTAGAATCTATAAAAGGAGCTTCCCTCACCCTCTCAAAATATAACACATTTTGGAGAAGAAGTTGTAGAGGAGCCATTCCACTTGCATCCTTAGAGTTGGGGGTAGAACCTACTCTGTACCAATCAATCGGTCTAAGAACTCTTTGGCCGAATCTATCCCCCAAGACGAGCCGATAGAAGAGGTAATGCCATCTTCCTCGAGACTTCTGAACCATCTTTAGAAAAGATTGTTGAATCCTTCATCCAGGAGGAAGATGATTCAGAAGAAACTCTTGAGTTACCCACGCACGAACAACCTATGTGTCCACTTATCGAGCTAAAACCCCTTCCTTATGTCCTTTGCTATGTTTTTCTAAATGGTGATTCAGAAACCCCGTCATCATTAATGATACACTCTCTGATGAGGAAACAACCAAGCTTATAGCCGTTCTAGAAAGGCATAGATCCGTTTTTGGGTACTCACTCTAAGATCTCAAGGGAATCAGTCCTGCCCTTTGTACTCATCGTATCCCTATAGACCCAACCAGTACACCTTCTAGGGAACCTCAGCGTAGGTTGAACAATACAATGAGAGAGGTCGTTAAGAAAGAAGTCCTTAAGCTCTTGCACGCTGGGATCATCTATCCCGTGCCTCATAGTGAGTGGGTAGGCCCGTTTAGGTTGTGCCAAAGAAGGGAGGCATGACGGTTGTGGAGAATAATAAAAACGAACTTATACCCCAACGAACTGTCACCGGATGGAGAATGTTTATTGATTACCGAAAAATCAACTCGGCAACAAAGAAAGATCACTTCCCGCTGCCCTTCATTGATGAAATGTTAGAGCGGCTGGCGAAGCATTCTTTCTTCTGTTTCCTTAATAGGTATTCAGGTTATCATCAAATTCCCATCCACCCCGATGATCAGAGGAAAACCACGTTTACATGCCCATACAGAACTTATGCCTGTCGTAGAATGTCGTTTGGGTTATGTAATGCTCCTGCATCTTTTCAGAGGTGCATGATGTCTATCTTCTTGGCCATGATTAAGGAAATCATGGAAGTTTTCATGGACGACTTCTCCGTCTATGGAAAAACTTTTGATCATTGCCTCGAGAATTTACACAAGGTTTTGCAGAGATGCCAAGAAAAGGACCTAGTGCTAAATTGGAAAAAATGCCACTTTATGGTTTGTGAAGGCATCGTTCTTGGACACTTGGTGTCCGAAAGAGGAATTGAGGTGGACAAGGCTAAGATCGAAGTCATAGAATGACTTCCACCTCCTATAAATGTTAAAGGGATCCGTAGCTTCCTAGGTCATGCAGGGTTCTACCGTCGTTTCATTAAGGATTTCTCACAGATCGCTAGACCCCTCACAAACCTCTTAGCTAAGGATACGCCCTTTAAGTTCACTGATAAGTGTTTGAAAGCCTTTCATATTTTGAGAAATGCACTCATCTCGGCTCCAATCATTCAACCGCCCGATTGGATTTTGCCTTTTGAAATAATATGTGATGCTAGTGATTTTGTTGTTGGGCCGGTCCATGGCCAAACCAAAGATAAAAAGCATCATCCTATTGCTTACGCTAGCAAAACATTGACTGGAGCCCAATTAAATTATGCAACCACTGAAAAAGAGCTTCTAGCCGTTGTTTTTGCTATCGATAAATTTAGATCTTACTTGGTTGGAGCAAAAGTTATTGTGTATACTGACCATGCAGCCTTAAAATATTTGCTCCCCAAGAAAGATGCTAAACCATGTTTAATTAGATGGATCCTTCTACTCCAAGAATTTGACCTTGAAATAAAAGACAAAAAGGGAGTAGAGAATACTGTTGCAGATCATCAATCACGTATGCAGGTCACTAACATGCAGGATCCACCGATCAATGACTTCTTGCGCGCGACATGTTACTCAAGGTGACGGACTCAACCCCATGGTATGATAATATTGTTAACTTTATGGTTTCAGGTTACGTACCACCTGGGGAGAACAAAAAGAAGTTGATCTTTGAGAGCAGACGTCACCTCTGGGATGACCCATACCTATACAGAGTATGCACAGATGGTTTATTAAGGAGATGTGTGCCAGCAACAGAAGGGCTACAAATCATAGAAACATGTCATACCTCAGCATACGGAGGCCACTTTGGCGCATTCCGGACCCAAGCAAAGGTCTGGCAAAGTGGTCTCTTCTGGCCAACAATGTATGAAGATGCCCGATAGTTCATTCGAAGGTGTCGGAAGTGCCAGATGCATGGAGGAATTACTGCTCTCAATGCGATGCCCCTCACGTACAACCTCCAAGTTGAACTTTTCGACGTATGGAGCATCGACTATATGGGACCATTCCAAAAGTCTCATGATTGCGAGTACATCTTGGTCGTTGTTGACTATGTCTCCAAATGGGTGGAAGCACTTCCATGCAGAGCTGCAGATGCCAAGTATGCCCGAAAAATGTTCCATGAGGTCATTTTTCCTCGCTTTGGGACACCAAGAATGGTCATAAGTGATGGAGGGTCCCATTTCATCGACAAGGCCTTCTGAAGCTTCCTCAAAGAACGTGGCGCCAAGCACAACATCGCTACACGCTACCATCCTCAAACCAGTGGTCAAGCAGAAACTTCAAATAAACAAATCAAAAGCATTCTGCATAAGACCGTCAACGAGATGGGAAAAGGATGGAAAAACAAACCGCCGGACGCGCTCTGGGCATACAGAACAGCATACAAAACCCCAATCGGCATGTCACCATATCAAGTCGTTTACAGCAAAACATGCCACCTTCCAGTAGAGCTGGAGCACAAGACCCACTGGGCCATCCGATAATGGAACATGGATGTCAAGATGGCCGGGAGAAATAGGAAACTTTAGATAGTAGAACTTGAAAAATGGAGAGAAAAAGCGTACCACAGTGCCAAGATTTATAAGTATAGAACAGAAAGATGGCACGACAAGAGGATCAAGCCAAAAAGCTTCACGATAGGACATAAGGTATTAATGTTTAATTCCTGGGTTAAGCTTTTTGGACAGGGGAAGCTACGAAGCAAGTGGAAAGGGCCGTACACCATCATCAACATGTCGCCGCATGGAGCCATCACACTTCAAGACGATGAAAGAATCATTTTCAAGGTAAACGGCCATCGCTTAAAAGCTTTTCATGAACCCGACATTTCAAATGAAGGTTTAGATGTTATAAACTTTGTAGATTTCAACACTTATCACCACATGCACAACCAAATAGAGCCCAAGCACAAAATCTCCCAAAACCACACCTCTACTTGGGCCCATAGGAAAAAGGTGGGCCCAGATGAACTAGGAGGGGTGCGACTGCACCCTAGGGTCGGCCGACCCCACCTGAGAGCGAACGGCCGGGATTTTTGTGTAGAAGCTCGCCTGAGAGCCAAAGAAGGGACATTCGAGCCTCGAAGGGAGAATAGTGAGCTAACAAGGGCCTTAAAGAACCCTGAACACAGTGGATGAGCCCGCGGAATTGGCGTGGTCCCAAGGAATGTTGCTTGGGCTGGAGATAACACATACAAGACTCATTACAAAGGCAAGGCAAAACAAGAGTACAAACTCCGTGCCTTACAAGATGACATGAATAGAAAAGTGCAATCGCTACAAAATGGGATGGACACAAGGGTCCAACAGGCAGTGGCGCATTCTCTCAACCACCTGCAGGGCACTAGGGCGCAACCAGATGTTGTGATTAGCCTGGCTTCTCAGCGACGTAGCAGCTGCGCATCCACAGTGGCACCTAATGATGATGATCACCTAGAGGACGTGCCAGTGGTCGACACCCAAAGATACCCGGTTGATGATATCACCATCTCGACGGCATGTGAGCTACATGTCAAAGCAAAAACTATTACCACTCTTGTAGCTTACGGGTCGGCCTTACCGGTGATTCCTGGAGGTACGATTCAGGGTAGGCCACTACCCCCTAGCTACTCTGTTGTCACCGTGGAGCAGATCGTCGAAGCCGGCGGAGAAAATGGAAAGCTCGAGCTCAATTTCGTTTCAGGGGACCGTGAAAGGATGTTGGTAGACACATTCCACGGTTGCATTTTATGGCGCAAGGCCCACATGAAACTTATTGCAAATACAAGTCGTACAGCGGCTCCAGTGCATCCTCCTTCTCCACTAGGACCAGATAATGATGATGACAGCGACTTTGGTGGTCCTTCATCTCGGCCACCACAGGCTCCCTCACCATCATCTCCGCCAAGGGCTAGGAGTACTCCAACTCCTCCAGCATCGGCCAAAGGAAAAAAATAGACCTCGTCCCTCCCACCAGCTTGAACTCCAGGCCCCAAGAAGCGAAAGATTATCGTAAAGAAAATTGGCCCTAAGAAGAAATTAGCTTATGAGTTGACTGACGAGGAACTAGATGAGCATGTGCGCCAAAGGGTGGAAGATCATTTCAAATGTCGATCAGCAGAGAAGAGGGTGTCAGTTGATCCTGTCACGGTAGAAAAGTTCTACAGTTGCTTGAGCGACATCGCAGAGAGAATAAGATTATTTTTTATTTCTTCAATAAGGTTATCTAGTATTTTGAACTAGGTGCCCATCATGCATATTTATAATTCAGAATAAGATAACGCATGGTTAGCAACTTCGGCCAACCATGGATGGAAAGCAAGCGAGGCTCCAGTGTGGTCATGGTGGATAGCAAAACGGAAGCTAGGAAGCTCGTGTAGCAGGGCTTATCTGCCCTCTACTGCTATCGCTGCATCACTGGGCGTCATCATCATTAATTCACATCTTTCCATCCACAAAATACACTTAAATTTAGTCTATTGTAGCAACATTTTGTGCTTACTCAAGAAAAAAGTGGGGAATGCTTCTGTGTTTGTGTGATCAGCTTGTACGTCACTTAAAATTTTGTTGAATCAAATTCTAAGTGATTAGCTGTTTTTTAATCTGTGATTACATATTACACATGGTTCTAATTGCATCGAAAAAAAAGTTCAGTCACGACACAGGAGGATCGCTTTTTACTCCCGCCTACACCAATAGCCATAACACTTACGTAGCAATTACTGTTTACGGAAGTGTGAGCGAACTTAACGGGACCAGGGAACAGGCAGCCACGTTTTTACTCCCTCATCAACGCCAAGTAGTAAATACACCTCGCCGGAGATCCATCGGGTATACAGCCAAAGACCCAAAACCCCTGCGCCAAATCGTCCCTACCTGTTTTTTACTTATCAATCATTGTTTATGATCATGGGAGCCAGTCATATGTGCATTAAAATAAACCAGGGACCGTAAAAACCAATGCTATATGGTCAAAATTGCATTAAAGCGCAGGGAAGCCGGATATTACTACTTGACGCTCAAACAGAGTAATTATCCCTCGCCGGAGTAGCCTGGTGGTGCGCCACCGTGGGTGCTGGATAGTTATTCAACTCTCAGACTGCTAAATAGACCAACCATATATATATATATGGAAAATTCTTTCAACATGCGTGTGTAGCTACTACTCCTACGCGTACCTCGAGAGAATTCACATATCCCTGCCGCTAACGGGTATTCCGATTGCATGTTAGTGGACCCGTTTATACCTGACCGTAACTATTTTTTCGGATCTCAACCATCACGTGATATGCTGTGCACCTGGGATTATTTAATCGTTTCACTTCTGTTTCAACGTCGTTTGCCGTAGAGAGGTCATCGGGGCGGCCGCCGCCACACACGTCCCTTCGGCCAGCACCACGCGCAGGGGCTCCGCGGGAGCATTCGCTAGCGACAGGATCGCCGCCGACACGCAACCTCACGTAATGGCGAAAGCATCGGTAGCATGCATGGATCGGATCCAATGAGAAGAATATATATATACTTGTATATGCTTGTATATCTATATATGCAGTTTCTATTGGATTTTGCTCGTACTCTGCTTGGAGACTAGTGGAGTTATAGTGTTCGACTCCAAGAAATACAAAAGGGAGAAATCGAACACTTCATAGAACCATTGAACAGGCAAGTTTATTTTGCACAAAACACAACTATTTTGGGATCAATCAGAACATTTACATTTCATCCTTATACGCAGAGTATGGAGAGCTTTTGTGAGAAGCAAGCTGATGATTTTAAGAATGAATTGGATGTTAGAATGGACTACCCGGTATGTGGGTCCGCTACTCTTCTCATATCTCATTTACTATTTTGTATATGCAAACAATTATAACTAATTTATACTTTTTTAGTGTTCAAGATAAAAGGCATGAAATAACTGGTGTGGGTACTACATATGTGATTACATGCACATTCTAACCCATTTTGGGTGGGCTACGATGGAGGACATAACAGTACGTGCACAGACCACTCATAAATATGTTTGTAATTATGCTGATGCGAATAATTGATATATCGAGCTTTATTTTTATGAAATGATAGATGATGCAAATCAAGAACGAAGTTCTCCAAGTGGATAAGATCGTGGCTGACGGTGGGTGAGGACCACCAGCAGGGATTCGTGGGAACCCCCGTTTAGAAATTCGGCCGGGGGTGTAACACGCAGCGAAGTTTCAACCATGGGACAATTAGTTTAGACAGGTTTGGACCGCTCGGGAGCGTAAGACCCTACGTCCTGTGTGTATGTTCTTGTTCTATTGCTCGAGTGAGCTTGTAGCCGATGTGTTGTGGGACTTTGGCCTCCCTTTTATATGTTGCCCTAATATCCTATTTATAACCCCTCCCTGGGCCTAGGGAGGAGTTCCACTACCTTAGATTTACCGCCTTTGGGTGTGAACGCGGGGTCGTACTGGGGGCCGCTCCCCTGCAAGTGTGGCAGAACCACCTGAATTAATCCGGCTCAAGTGCGTTAACCATCACCACGAGGGCAATCAGGGCTAACTCGCACTTCAAACGGAGTAATCCATTGGTCTGTCGGGTAACCTCCCAATAAAACCACGGATTTGCCGATCGAAACAACACATACAAAGTACTCACACGAAGGTGAGCCCCGAGAATACAATATTCCACAACTTTTACATTATAGAGTTCCACATAAACATAGTATTACAGACCAAGTTCGAATTCGTAAAACAAATACTTCAGAGTTTAAAAGTAAACGAGTTCTTCAGAGTTCATTGCAGCGGAAAAATAATGATAAACTACTCGACGATACATGATGTCACGATGAAGCCCGTATGAGACATCACTCGGCATTATCATCATTGGCCGGGGATGCATCCCATTCCACCGACCAACCAGGAGGAAGAGTATACGGCCAAATCAAACTAGCAACCATATCCTCAAAAGTATCACCTGAAAACAAGCCACAAGCAAGGCTGAGTATACTAATACTCATCAACACTTACCCGACTAGTGGAATATACTTAGCCGACTCCTAGACATGCAAGGCTTTTCGCTTGAGGGGTTTGTTTTGCCGAAAAGCATATACAAGTAGGTCATTACTTTCAAATTTCAGCTCCAAATTCTAGTTTGCTTTAACCATTCTAAGTAAGCAACTATCCAATATCATACAAGGTGAAAGAATTAATTTGCATCCAACAAGATTAATCATCATCATTGTTCCATTTCTTACTCTATGTGGTAAAAGGGTCAAGCAATCTCAATACCGCGAGAAACGGACGATTCGAATCGAATTTCTTAACCTTGCAAGGCAGACCTAAACACACGTCACGTGGTTACTCCTATAGTCACACGTGCAATCTTTCCCCTTTCTTAACCATGCTACAAATTTTACAGGGTGTTAATATATCTATATATGTGTCACTGTAAATTTGTCAGATTTTATTGTGCATGATACAGGGCATAATAAATAGGACAAGATACACCTATTTTAATAAAGATTAATTTCTACACGATGTTATACAGGGTGGCTGAGTATGAAACTTTTTATATAGTATATTCTGACCCAAAGTATCCCATAGTAAAAAGATGAACATTTTTCAAGCACAAAAACTATTTACTTTGATTTAATGCATTTTTCCACCACAAAAATTATATGAGTAGGTTATAGAAAGGTAAAAAGTCCTAAACTTTTTCTGTGGCATCGAAGTATCAATATAACAGCACAGAAAAAGTTTCATAACATGAATCACCATAGAACAACATAGAAAATTAGTTCTATCCCTTTATGGCATAAAACAAAGTCTAACAAAAAGTTTAGCTAGAGATGGGTTCTGATCCTGAACTTTTAACACTGGCCTACACATCAAGAAAATAATCCACTGTCTAAACATTAGGTTCAGCCTTTGTCTACAATAGTGGGTACAAATAAAGGCTATTAAACCTTCCATTTAATCTAGAGCAAAATATAGCAAGCAACTGAAGAAATGCATGTAACAAAAGTTGTAGATCATTTTCTAAGGATTACAGAACAGTTGAGTTTGTATTTTTATGATTTTTCTACGATTTTTAAAGCATTTTCAAAGTTTGCTGTTTTTGAATCAAGAGGTAGAACTTTCTTTTACACAGCGGTCCCTAGAATCTTGCGTGCAGGCCCCTTGGAAAAATGCAATCAAAGCAATATGGTCCCTGGCGGCCGGCCGGCGAGCTTGAGCTCGATTCCGGCGAGGGGAGGGACCGATGGTGAGGGGGAAAAAGGGGAGGAGCACGGGGAAGGCATGGGCTACCTTGGGCAGTGCTCGGTTGGGGCGGAGGTGGCCGAAGGCGGTGTGCCCACGGCGAGCGGCAGCCGGCGGCGGTGGTGTGCCGAGGCGGTGGCGCTCCGGTGAGGGAGGAGGGGCACGGCCGGGCCGGGAAGCTTCACTGCGGCAAGGGGAACCGAGTTAGGGGGTCGGTTCGGGCAGTGGGAGGCCGGAGGAGGGGGTTCGGCGTGGAGCTTGGTGGGCAGCCGGCAATGGCGGGCTGCCGTGCAGCTCGGACGAGGGCAGGGCAGCGACGGTGGGGCGGTGGAGCTGCAGGGGCGCGCGTGGGTTGGCTTGGCGTGGAGCGATGGCAGGCATCGCGCGTGGGTGAGGCTATGGTATAATGTGCAAGAATGCAGGAAAAGTGAGGGGCTGGAAAGAAAAACTATATTTTTCTCGCATTTTTATGTTGCAACTCAAAAATCTCTGAACATGAACGTTGTTCAAAATGAAAAGTTCTTCAAGTTTTGGTTGAGGCCAAAGTTCATTTGAGTTATAGTTCAAAAGTTATTTTAAAAACTCGAAAAACATGATTCAGATGATACGTCATTTTATTGGCAAAACTTCATATTCTCCCCTAGGCTTCAACTAGATTTTTGTTTATCATGTCAATAATGATGTGCCTATTCAATTTCATAGCCATGTTTGCATTGATGTGAAGTATTTAATTTGTTTGATTAAAGCACATGTACTTATGCACATATACACATACTTTTAAAATAAAGGCAAAACCATATTATAATACATTTCTTTTAAACTTTTCTTAGTTATTTATGCATATTGTTATGCTAATGAGATTTTTTTAGCAAATTAAACACCTGAGGTGTTACAGCCTTCCCCCCATAAAAAGAATCTCGTCCCGAGATTCGGACAAAAGCTTAGTGTGGATAGTGTGTGTACCTTTGGTAGAGTTGAGAAAATCGGGGAAATTTTGGTTTAGATAGCTTTCAGTTTCCCATGTGGCTTCTTCCTCAGTGTGATGATTCCATTGAATTTTATACATTTTAATCACTTTTCTTCTAGTGCTTCTTTCTTTTTGATCCATGATTTTGATAGGGTACTCGACATACGAGAGGTCGGGCTCTACTACTATTTCTTGTTGTTCCACAACCTCGGTAGGAACTCGAACACATTTCTTGAGTTGAGACATGTGAAAGACATCATGGATGGCTGCAAGCTGACAGAACAGTCATACTCTATAGGCTACGGGTCCACAACTCTCGATGATTTCATAGGGACCAACATATCGGGGAGCTAATTTTCCTTTGACTCCGAATCGTTGTATACCCTTGGTTGGTGAAACCCGAAGGTAGACATGATCACCAACTTCAAATTTTAGTGGCTTTCTCCTTCTATCGAAATAGCTCTTTTGCCTGGATTGTGCGGCTCTAAGATTTTCTTGTATTTACCTCACTTTTTCCTCTGCCTCGATTACCAAGTCTGGTCCAAGTATTTTGCGTTCTCCGGTTTGTGACCAGCTCAAAGGAGTTCGACACCTTCAACCGTACAAGGCCTCAAATGGTGCCATTTTCAAACTCGCTTGATAGCTATTATTGTATGAGAACTCTGCTAGGGATAGGCATTTGTCCCAACTCTTGTCATAGTGAATGACGCAAGCTCTAAGCATGTCTTCAAGAATTTAGTTCACTTGGTTTGTCCGTCAGTTTGGGGATGATAGGCTGAGCTTCGAATCAATTTAGTACCAAGAGATGCTTGCAATTGTTCCTAAAAGCGTGCTACAAACTGAGTACCACGATGGGAAATAATTGTCTTAGGTATTCCATGTAGGCAAACAATGCGGTCGAGATAAATCTCGGCATATTTCTTGGCAGTATAGGTGGTGTGCACCGGAAGAAAATGTGTCGTCTTTGTGAGTCTATCAATGATAACCCATATGGAATCATGTTTCTGTGAGGTGCTTGGCAACCCACCAATGAAATCCATACTTATGTCTTCCCATTTTCAGGAGGGTATAGGCAAAGGTTGAAGTGTACCAGCTACTTTCAAGTGGCTAGCTTTTACTCTCTGACATGTGTCACATTCTAAGACATATTTAGCAATTTCCCTTTTCATTCTAGTCCACCAGAAGTTTTGCCTAAGATCTTGATACATTTTGCTACTGCCGAGGTGAATAGAAAATTTAGAAAGATGTGCCTCGTCAAGAATTTGTTTGCGGAGCTCATGATTCTTCAGAACGACTAAGCGACTTTCAAACCATAGAACTCCCTTATGGTCTTGGTGGAAACATTTATACTTCTCTTCTCCTAGAGAGAGTTTTTGTTTGATGATCGTGACACCTTCATCATGTAGTTGTGCCATGATGATGTGATCGTGGAGAGTGGGCTCAACCGAGATGTGATTCAGAGTGCCTTGGGGTATCATTTCCAAACTAAGCTTTCTCATTTCCGAACATAATGTTTCATTATAGAATTCCACTGATAGGCAATGGCAATGAGCCTTGCGGCTTAGTGCATCCGCGACTACATTAGCCTTGCCGGGGTGATAGTGCACCTCGAGGTCATAATCCTTGATTAATTCTAGCCATCTTCTTTGTCTCATATTAAGATCGGCTTGGGTAAAGATATATTTGAGACTTTTGTGATCGGTGTAGATATTACAATGAGTGCCCATGAGATAATGTCTCCATATTTTTAGAGCATGAATCACAGCTGCTAATTCGAGATCATGGGTCGGATAATTCTGCTCATGGGGCCGAAGGGCTCGTGAGGCATAAGCAATAACTCGATTTTCTTGCATAAGCACACATCCAAGACCGGTGCCAGATGCATCCCAGTAAACATCGAACGGCTTGGCGTTATCGGGTTGAGCTAACACAGGGGCTGTAGTCAAATGTTCTTTAAGAGTGTGGAAAGCTTCTTCACATTTCTCATCCCACACAAACTTTAGTCCCTTTTTCAATAGTTCAGTCATAGGCTTAGCAATTCTGGAGAAGTCCAGAATGAAACGGCGATAGTAACTAGCTAAACCAAGAAAACTGCGAAGCTGATGAACCGAGGTAGGAGGCTTCAAATCCATCACCTCTTGTACCTTGCTGGGGTCAACAGTTATGCCTTCGCTAGAAATTGTGTGACCCAAGAATTTCACACTATTCAACCAGAATTCACACTTAGAAAATTTAGCATAGAGCTGATGATCGTCAATGAAAACCACGACGAACTTGTCGAGCTCGGGCATGAATACCGAATTCATGAGATACATGAAGTAGGCAGACGCATTTGTGAGACCAAAGGACATGACCAAAAATTCATATAGTCCATATCGTGTGGAAAAGGCAGTCTTAGGAATATCGCATGGGCGAATCTTTATCTGATGATATCCAGAACGAAGATCAATCTTTGAGAAAACCGTAGCTCCAGATAATTGATCAAAGAGAACATCAATGCGGGAAAGTGGTATTTATTTTTAATGGTCACCGCATTGAGAGGTCGTTAGTCAACACATAACCTGAAATTGTCATCCTTTTTCTTTACAAATAGGGCTGGACAACCCCAAGGTGATGCGCTAGGACGAATGAAGCCTTTGTCTAGAAGTTCTTGGAGTTGTATTTTTAGTTCGGCCAATTCTTTAGGTGGCATTCTATAGGGTCTTTTTGAGATAGGTGCAGTGCCTGGTTGCAGTTCAATAACGAACTCAATATCCCAATCTGGTGGCATTCCTGGCAAGTCATCCGGAAAAATATCGGCATACTCGCATACCACTGGAATATCTTCTAGTTTGATTCCTTCCATCACGAAAGCACAAGAATTCGTGCACTCCCGGAATGGTAGGTAAAGGGTAGTGGCTCCGTGACTAGGTGAATTTATTTCAACAGCTCAGGAAGAAAGGTCCAGTGTAACGCCGTGCAGAGCCATCCAATTCATACCTAAAATAATATCCATGCCGTCAAGTGGTAAGAGAATAAGGTCCGTGTTGATGGTTTTACTACCCAACTTGATTGGTATGTGCCTTATCATTTAATTTGAAGAAATTTTACCACCTGGTGTTGATATCATATACGACCCTTTTGTGTGACAAAAATCCAAGCCTACTTTTGCACCAAATTTCGCACCAATGAATCTATGTGATGCACCAGAATCAAACAATATAACTGCAGGCTTGTTATAGATAGAGAATGTACCCGTCATCACTGGTGCTCCTTCAGTAAGTTCTGCAAGAGTGGTGAAATTGATCCGTCCTTGTTTGACCTGAAGGGTCTGCCTCTTGCCTTTGTTCTTATTGTTCTGGTTAGAGCCTTGGCCCTGACTTGGCTGCCTAGGCTGAGGGCATTCTCGAGCAAAATGACTGGAACTCCCACACTTGAAACAACGATTGGTGATGCTCGGTCGAAGAAACTGCTGAGTAGCGGGCCTTGGGCCAGTTTGCTAGGGCACAGGGGGTCGTACAACGCCTTGCTGCTGCGGGGGTTTGACAATCTGTGGCAAAACCACCTGAATTAATCCGTCTCAAGCGCGCTAAGCATCACCACGGGAGCAATCAGGGCTAACTCGCACTTCAAACGGAATAATCCATGGGTCTGTCGGGTAACCTCCCGATACAACCACGGTTTTTGCCGATCGAAACCACACATACAAGTACTCACACAAGGTAAGCCTAGAGGATACAACATTCCACAAAATTTTACATCGCAGGGTTCATCATAAATTATTATTACAACTGAGTTCGAATTCGTAAAACAAGGTACTTCAGAGTTCAAAATAATTGAGTTCTTAAGAGTTCAATGCAGCGGAAAAATAACGATAAACTACTCGATGATACATGATGTCTTGATGAAGCCAGTACGAGACATCACTCGACATTATCATCGTTGGCCGGGGGCGTATCCCATTCCACCGACCAACCAGGAGGAAGGGTACACGGCCAAGTCAAACTAGCAACCAGATCCTCAAACGTATCACCTGAAAACAAGCCACAAGCAAGGCTAAGTATACTAATACTCAGCAAGGCTTACCCGACTAGTGGAATATACTTAGCCGACTCCTAGACATGCAAGGCTTTTTGGCTTGAGAGGTTTGTTTTGCCGAAAAGCATATACAAGTAGGTCCTTACTTTCAAATTTTAGCTCCCGATTCAAGTTTTCTTTAACCATTCTAGGTAAGCAACTATCCAATATCATACATGGTGGAAGAATTAATTTGCATCCAACAAGATTAATCATCATCATTGTTCCTCTTCTTACTCTATGTGGTAAAAGGGTCAAGCAGTCTCAATAAGCGCGAGAAACGGACGATTCGAATCGAATTTCTTAACCTTGCAAGGGAAACCTAAACACACGTCACGTGGTTACTCCTAGAGTCACACGTGCAACTTTTCCCCTTTCTTCCTGGGTTGTGGATCAGGGCCACCCTCCGAGACTATAGAGCCTAGGTCTGCACCCACCATGTGCACGCATGGAACCGAAGTTGAGAGGGTGGGATGCTGTCCACTTGCCGGTCCGATTAGGTACTTAAGCTTACCGATTACCATATTCTTGGCATGTGGTTAGTACGTTCAAATTCTTAACCACCACTACCACACACTGCGGCCTTAGCATTTTCTTCACTAAACAGATGGGGCGTCAATCACCAACATGGACATCGCACCATAGCCACGTCCGTCGACCTTATGATTGCAGCATGCAGTAAACATTCAACTCCTATATTCTCGCAAGTGACAGGAAATCACTCGACTTTTACCGAGTCTTATTAGCATAGCATTCTATCGAACCTTACATCTAGTGTTCAGAGCATGGGTACCTAGGATCATGCCACTAAGTTTTCATTCAACTCCTATAAACTTAATGCACAAGTAAAAATAGAGTAATAATTTGCATAATTTGGAAAATAGGGTTCATGCTCCGAGGCTTGCCTTCTTGGGTAAAGTTAGCTTGGGGCTCATCGAAATTCTGGTTCGGGTCTTCGAAAGCTTGAGTTAGATTCACTTGAGCTTCACGCTGCTCACTCTCAGACGTGGGCACCAGCTCGTACGTCCCGTCGGTGAGAGTAGTCGATTCTGTATGAATGCACAAGTGTAAGTTGTAGTGATGGTATATGACGATTATTTTCCTTCACGATAAAGTTGCAGTCCACAAAATATAGTTGTGAAGTTACTTAGTTACGATTTTCTTGGGCAATCACTAATAGAGTACATCTTAAACTATTAACTTCATTAAACCAGAAGGGGTTGTGTTGTATTGAAATTTTAATTTTCGCAGTATAAGCATGGGTTAAGCACAAACACTGATCCAGGTAACTTCTGGTGATAACATTTTTATTCAGAGTACATTATGCAGAGATAAGACTATTGTAAAAATTTCAGATATTTTCATGCAGCAGAATAATTATGAAAAATGTATTACACAACTACTGCTAGATCCTAGTTCTTTTTATACAGGACGAACCATGAAAGTGATGATGCCAAAAATTTTACAGTGTGTCACACTAACTATATGTGTGTTACTATAAATTGTTCAGATTTTATTGTGCAGGATACAGAGCATAATAAATAGGACAATATACACTTATGTTAATGAATATTAATTTCTACAGGATGTTCTTCAGGATTTCTGTGTATGAAACTTTTTATACAGCATAAACTACACTAAAGTGTCCCACAGTAAAAAGATGAACATTTTCCAAGCAAAGAAACTAATTATTTGAATTAGTGCATTTTTCCTACCACAAAATTATATAAATAGGTTACAGAGAGGAAAAAGGTTCTAAACTTTTTCTGTGGTATTTAGGCATCACTATAATAGCTCTGGAAAAGTTTCACAGCACAAAACATAATATACCACAAGGTACAAATTAGTTCTATTCTTTCATGGCATAAACAAAGTTTAACAAAACCTTTAGCTAGAAATAGGTTCTGGTCCTAATATTCTTACACTGGCTTACACATCAAGCAACTAATCTACTGTCCAAAAATCAGATTCAGAACGGGTCTACAACAGTGGGTACATTTAAAGTCTATTAAACTTTCCATTTAATTTAGAGCAAGATTTAGCATGCAACTAAAGAAAGACATGTAACAAAAGTTACAGATTTTCTTCTAACTATTCCAGAACAGTTGAGTTTGTATTTTTCTGATTTTTCTATGATTTTATATGAATTTTACAAATTCGCTATTTTTGAATTCAAAGTTTAAACACAGGTTTACAGTTATGCCCCTGGAAACTTGCATGCAGACTCTTTTAAAGATTTCAATCGTTGCAATTGGGTCCCTGGGCGGCGTTGGCACGGCGGCTGGCCAAATTCTGGCGAGGGAGCTCGTCGGCGGCGAAGGGAAAAGGGTCGGGGAGATCCAGGGAGGCGAGAGCTACCTTGGGGTGGCCTTGGTCGGGGTTGGGGGTGGCCTGAGGTGGCTCGTCGGCGCGGAGCAGAGGGACGGTGGCGGTGTGGAGCTTCGGTGATGGTGCTCCGTCGAGGAGGCGAGAGCGTGGGCTGGTCGATGAGCTTCGCGGCGTCGAGGGGAACCAATTTCGAGGCTTGGCTTGGACGGAGGAGCTTCGGAGCGGGCTGTCCACGGAGCAGCAGGGGAGCGGCGGCAGCGCGGGCGGCACTAGCGGTGCTTCAGCGGTCGAGACGGTCGGGGAAGAGGCCGGTGAGCTTCAGTGGAGGGAGAGCAAGCTCGCTGGGTGATGGGTTTGGGCAGTCGGAGGCTGGAGGATGGGGCTCCACGGGCAGGTGGTGCACGACAGCGGCAATGGCAGCGGCGGCGGCGTTCTGGTGGGTTGAGGCGCGCGCGAGTAGCCTTGTGTCGCCTTTTATAGGCTGCAGGAGGGAGGGAGAGAACCGGGCAACGCTGGGGAGGGGCGGCACGACGGGGGCGCGTTGCTGGCCGCGGTGGGCGGCGAGCAGAGCCGGCGCGGCGTGCAGCAAGCGCGGGCAGGGGATTGGGCGCCGGGGATTTGGCGTGGGGGAGGGGGAGATCACGTGGCGTGCGGGTTGGGCGAGGAGCTGCAGTAGCTGGCTTGCCGGGCGGCGAGCGCGGCGACTGGCGGGACGCGGCGGGGCCTCAGGCACGGCGCGGACTAGCCATTGGGCGCGTCGGGCGGCAAGCAGAGGCGCGCGTCGCCGGCGTGCGCGTGGCATGCGCGGACTGGGGAGGAGCGCGGCGTGGGGCGGAGTGCGTGCGAGCAGGGCGCGGCCAGGCTTTGGCTTGGCGCCAAGCGCCGGTCAGGCATCGCTGGCCAAGTGGCCAGCGGCGACTGCGCGGCGGGCGGAGCGTCGGGCGAAGCGGAGGGTCAGCGGCGACTGCGCGGTGGAGGGTCGGGCGAAGTGGAGGGTCAGGCCAAGTGTCGGGTCGGGCGAAGCGGAGGGTCGGGCGAAGCGGAGGGTCAGGCAAAGTGTAGGGTCGGGCGAAGCGGAGGGTCGGGCGAAGCTGAGGGTCGGGCGAAGCGTAGGGTCGGGCGAAGCGGAGAAAGAAGGGTCTGCAGTGACTGCGCGTCGGAGGGTCAGGCGGGGCGGAGGGTCGGAAGGTCTGCAGTGGAAGGCAGAGGGTCGGGCGGCGTGGAGAAGGGTCTGAAGTGAAAATAGAAGAAAAGGCAGGGGCTGGTTTGCAAAGTCAAGTGTTACTCAAATTTTTGTGTTGCAACTCAAAAATCTCTGAACATGAAAGTTGTTCAAAATGAAAAGTTACACAAGTTTTGTTTTACGCCAAAGTTCATTTGAGTTCTAGTTTAGACGTTATTTTAAAAACTCAAAAAGTATGATTCGGAGGGCACGTCATTTCCTGGGCAAAAATTTGTATTCTCTCCTAGGCTTCAACTAGACTTTTGATTATCATGTCAATAACGATGTGCCTATTCAATTTCGTAGCCATGTTTGCATCGATGTGAAAGTTATTTAATTTGTTTGATTAAAGTACATGTATTTAATTCATTTCTTTTAAACTTTTCTTAGTTATTTATGTATCGTGTTAAGCTAATGAGGCTTATTTCGTAATTTAAACACCCGAGGTGTTACAGCCTTACCCCTTAAAAAGAATCTCGCCCCGAGATTCGGACAATAAGCTTTGTGTGGGCAGTGTGTGTACCTTCGGTAGAGTTGAGAAAACCCGGGAAATTTTGGTTTAGATAGCTTTCAGTTTCCCACGTGGCTTCTTCCTCAGTGTGATGATTCCATTGAATTTTGTACATTTTAATCACTTTCCTTCTAGTGCTTCTTTCTTTTTGATCCATGATTTTGATAGGGTACTCAACGCATGAGTGGTCAGGCTCTACCAATATTTCCTGTTGTTCGACAACCTCGTTAGGGACTCGAACACACTTCTTGAGTTGAGACACGTGAAAGACATCATGGATGGCTGCAAGCTGAGGGGGCAGTCGAATTCTATAGGCTACGGGTCCACAGCTCTCGATGATTTCGTAGGGACCAACATAACGGGGAGAGAGTTTTCCCTTGACTCCGAATCGTTGTACAACCTTGGTTGGTGAAACTCGAAGGTAGACGTGGTCACCAACTTCAAATCTCAGAGGCTTTCGTCTCCGGTTGAAATAGCTCTTTTGCCTGGATTGTGCGGCTCTAAGGTTTTCTTGTATTACTCTCACTTTTCTTCGGCCTCGATTACCAAGTCTAGTCCAAATATTTTGCGTTCTCCGGTCTGTGACCAACTCAAAGGGGTTCAACACCTTCGTCCGTACAAGGCCTCAAATGGTGCCATTCTCAAACTCGCTTGATAGCTATTGTTATATGAGAACTCTGCTAGGGGTAGGCACTTGTCCCAATTCTTTCCATAGAGAATGACGCAAGCTCTAAGCATGTCTTCAAGAATTTGGTTCACTCTTTCAGTTTGCCCGTCAGTTTGAGGATGATAGGCTGAGCTTCGAATCAATTTAGTACCAAGAGATGTTTGCAATTGTTCCCAAAAGCGTGCTACGAACTGAGTACCACGATCGGAAATAATAGTCTTCGGTACTCCATGTAGGCAAATGATACGATCGAGATAAATCTAGGCATATTTCTTGGCAGTATAGGTGGTGTGTACCGGAAGAAAATGTGCCGTCTTTGTGAGTCTATCAACGATCACCCATATGGAATCATGTTTCTGTGCAGTACTTGGCAATCCAACAATGAAATCCATACTTATGTCTTCCCATTTCCATGAGGGTATAGGCAAAGGTTGAAGTGTACCGGCTACTTTTAAGTGGCTGGCTTTTACTCTCTGGCATGTGTCGCATTCTAAGACATATTTAGCGATTTCAGTTTTCATTCTAGTCCACCAGAAATTTTGCCTAAGATCTTGATACATTTTGCTACTGCCGGGGTGAATAGAAAATTTGGAAAGGTATGCCTCATCAATAATTTGCTTACGGAGCTCATGATTCTTTGGAATGACGATGCGACTTTCGAAAGATAGAACTCCCTTATGGTCCTGGCAGAAACATTTGTATTTCTCTTCTCCTAGAGAGAGTTTTTGCTTGATGTTCTTAACTCCTTCATCATGTAGTTGTGCCATGATGATCTGGTCGTGAAGAGTGGGCTCGACTGAGATGTGATTCAGAGTGCCTTGGGAAATCATTTCCAAACTAAGCTTCCTCATTTCTGAACATAATGTCTCATTATAGAACTCCACCGATAGGCAATGGCAATGAGCCTTGCGGCTTAGTGCATCCGCGACTACATTGGCCTTGTCGGGGTGATAGTGCACCTCGAGATCATAATCCTTGATTAATTCTAGCCATCTTCTTTGTCTCATATTCAGATCGCCTTGGGTGAAGATATATTTGAGACTCTTGTGATCGGTGTAGATATTACAATGAGTGCCCATGAGATAATGTCTCCATATTTTTAGAGCATGAATGACTAATACTAACTCGAGATCATGGGTCGGATAATTCTGCTCATGGGGCCGATGGGCTCGTGAAGCATAGGCGATAACTCGATTTTCTTGCATAAGCACACAACCAAGACCGGTGCCAGATGCGTCATAGTAAACATCGAACGGCTTGGTGTTATCGGGTTAAGCTAACACAGGGGCTGTAGTCAAATGTTCTCTAAGAGTGTGGAAAGCTTCTTCACATTTCTCATCCCAAAAAAACCTTACTCCCTTTTTCAATAGTTCAGTCATAGGCTTAGCAATCCTGGAGAAATCCGGAATGAAACGGCGATAGTAACCGGCTAAACCAAGAAAACTGCGAATCTGATGAATAGAGGTAGGAGGTTTCCAATCCATCACGTCTTGTACCTTGCTGGGGTCAACGGCTATGCCTTCACTGGAAATAGTGTGACCCAAGAATTTCACACTATCCAACCAGAATTCGCACTTAGAAAATTTAGCATAGAGCTGATGGTCTCTGAGACGCTGAAGGACAATGTGCAGGTGCTTAGCGTGCTCTTCCTTATTCTTGGAATAGATAAGGATGTCGTCAATGAAAACTACGACGAATTTGTCGAGCTCGGGCATGAATACCAAATTCATGAGATACATGAAGTAGGCAGGGGCATTTGTGAGACAAAAGGACATGACCAAGAATTGATATAGTCCATATCGTGTGGAAAAGGCAGTCTTAGAAATATCGCATGGGCGAATCTTTATCTGATGATATCCAGATCGAAGATCAATCTTTGAGAAAACTCTAGCTCCAGATAATTGATCAAAGAGAACGTCGATGCGGGAAGTGGGTATTTATTCTTAACGGTCGCCGTATTGAGAGGTCGGTAGTCCACACATAATCTTAAATTGTCATCCTTTTTCTCTACAAATAGGGCTGGACATCCCCAAGGTGATGCGCTAGGACGAATGAAGCCTTTGTCCAGTAGTTCTTGGAGTTGTGTTTTCAGTTCGGCCAATTCCTTAGGTGGCATTCTATACGGTCTTTTGCAGATAGGTGCAGTGCCTGGTTGCAGTTCAATAACAAACTCAATATCCCTATCTGGTGGCATTCCTGGTAAGTCATCTGGTGGCACTGGAATATCTTCTAGTTTGATTCCTTCCATCATGAAAGCACAAGAATTCGGGAACTCCCGGAACGGTAGGTAAAGGGTAGTGGCTCCGTGGCTAGATGAATTTATTTCAACCGCTCGGGAAAAAAGGTCCAGTGTGACTCCGTGTAGAGCCATCCAATTCATACCCAAAATAACGTCCATGCCATCAAGGGGTAAAAGCACAAGGTCCGTGTTGATGGTTTTACTACCCAACAAGATTGGTACTTGCCTTATCATTTGATTTGAAGCAATTTTACCACCCGGTGTTGATATCATATACGACCCTTTTGTGTGACAAACATCCAACCCTACTTTTGCACCAAACTTTGCACTAATGAAACTATGTGATGCACCAGAATCCAACAATATAACTGCAGGCTTGTTATGGATAGAGAATGTACCCGTCATCACTGGTGCTCCTTCAGGAAGTTCTGCAATAGTGGTGAAATTGATCCGTCCATGTTTGACCTGAAGGGTCTGCCTCTTGCCTTTGTTCTTATTGTTCTGGTTAGAGTCCTGGCCCTGATTTGGCTGCCTGGGCTGAGGGCATTCGCGAGCAAAATGACTGGAACTCCCGCACTTGGGACAACGATTGGTGATGCTCGGTCGAAGAAACTGCTGAGTAGCGGGCCTTGGTCCAGTTTGCTGAGGCACAGGGGGTCGTACAACACCTCGCTGCTGTGGGGGCCTGATAATCCAACGCCCTGGCTGAGGGGCCTTCTGTGGAGCTGTAGGTGCAGCATTTTGCACTAATCGATACCTCGGTGGCTGAGCACCCGAGGGTCCAGCTGGCGCCTTCCTCTTCTTTTCAGCACGATGAGCCTCAATACAATCCTCTTCAGTGATGGCCATATTGACCAGCTCATTATATGTATCGGCCTTGACAAGATTCAGCCGTTCCTTGAGTTTGGTACTCAGACCTCTGCGGAAACGATCACTCTTCTTAGCATCCGTGTCTGCGTGATAGCCCGCTTACTGCCATAGATTGTTGAAGGCCTGAGCATACTGAGGTACAGTGCGGGTACCCTGAGTGAGTGCCAAAAACTCATTTAGCTTTCTTTCTATAAGACTTCTGGGATATGGTGTGCCCGGAACGCAGTTTTGAATTCGTCCCAGGTGACAACGTGATCAGCAGGGAGCATAGCAAAGTAGTGGTCCCACCAAAGACAAGCTGTACCGCGAAGCTGCTGCGCGGAAAAGCGAGCCTTATTTGCATCCGAACATGGGGCCACGAGTAGAGAAAACTTGGATTCGATTGTGCGAATCCAAGCGTCCGCATCCAAGGGTTCCTCTGTTTTGTGAAACAAGGGAGGCTGGGTCCCAAGGAAATCCGTGTAACCGGCAACTTGAGGTTGGTGAACATTGTGCCCACCACGCTGATGGTGCTGTCCTTGCACGAGCTGGCGAAGCAACTCGGTTTGAGCGGCCATTACTTCCCTTAAACTGGGTGGTGGCGTTGGCTGCTGTTGTGAATCACTAGCGCTAGCACCGAAACCTTCAGGGTTACCACGGGTTGCTCCAACCATCTAAAATGTGAAGTTTTATCATTATCAACGTGATCCATATTGCTTCCACGATTAAAAAGGATTAGGGCGGAAAAGAGTAGACTTCCGAAAGATCATGGATAGAATCATGGATAGAATACTGTTCGCTACAAGAAAACTCATAGCTCTCCGTAGGTTCATCCAAAATAGATCATATTTTGGCAGTGGGTAAGGAATTTAGAGATGTACAACTTTAGTATTCAACTCAAACGCTAAATCGATGGCCAAGATGGTCGAAAGATTCATTCTTTGCTTCTCTGTCTCGGCTGTTCAGCAGAACGAGTTATAGTATCTTGCCTATAACTCAAACTAGCAAAGTCCAATAGTGCTAAAATTTTGTGAGCTGTCAGGACATGAAATTCTTGATAACTTTGGTATTTAACTTGCTGCTCAGAAGGATCATCTTCAAAGGGTAAAAGTTTTGACAAGATCATGCCATAGGATATGAACTAGAGGATGGAAGTTGAATATTTCTGGAAGCAACTTCAAAAATCCATATCTCCAATTTGAGTAATCCAGAAATTCTCAAACCTCAACAAAACATTCCTACAGTATTAGCGAACAACTTTGCTAGTCAACTCCAGAGCTAGATCAGGCTCTAAGATGGTCTTTCTCTTAAGATTTTACTTTACTGTCTTTCTAGAAATTTCAGTGAACAGTGGGCCAATGTTTCATGCACCAGGGAAAATCTACCTAGCCAAAAATTTCCAAATTTTAACAGTAGCTGCCTGAGTAAATTTACAACAAGTTTTGTTTTGGACACTTTTGCAGAAAACTGTAGTAAGAGGGCATAAAAATTTATGTGGTAGAAGTGCTTATTTTGGACAGAAAAACTGACATCTCAAGGTTTCCGTTGTTTCTCGCTATTTGTATGTCCAAAATTTTTAAAATTTAAAAAGGACGTAGAATACAAGTTTTGGAACAAAACTTTCAACATGAACGTCTCCAGAAAGAATCATTTTCTAAGCTCAATAAATCCATCTTTTCAGATAATGTAGAAATATGACAGATTTGCTAGATAATCCTTATGCAAAGACAATCTTGTGCACGCATGAACCTTACCACTCTCAAGCATCGCATTTTCAATTTCAGATTTATATAGTCATGATGAATGCACGTCCTATTCGTCCTCACAAAATAAAATAATTGCCAAATAGCTTTGGTCTTACGAAGTTAGTTTCGGTGGCATACACAATACGTCTCTCACTATAATAGCTAGTCGAAAATTCTCTAACCGTTCTTTAACTTATCGTAATCGCGGTTAGTGTACCAGCAGAAGATTGATATAGCATATATATATATATATATCCATTGAACCTTTCACGCCAGCACTCATGAAAGCGTCCGTATTCATTACCGTACACTATAGAAACGACATCCGTACAATTCCCACCGTAAAGACAACGTTAACATACGCTATCAAGATAGCGTATTCACGGGGATACCGTCTTGAGATGGGGGTATGAACAGCGATCGCCATACACTGCGCCAAACCTTCTACTCCCAATATAATCAACTAATAGTTGGTATATTGGCAGCACCCCAAGTAAGCCACTGCTTGAGGGCAGCGTTCGGCTCGCATCACCGACAGGAAGGCCAAGCTCTCTCAGTTGGCTGAGGATTCTTACCTTCTTACCTTAGCGATGAGTGCGTCGTTACAGAATTTAAGGGTCGGTTGTGCATAAAAGTAAGTTTTGACAGAAAATAATGTGCTGGAAATTAGTTGACAATATTCACAAGTTAGATAGCCACCTAGTAACTTTCCCATAATCCCTTAGGGCTTTACGAACTAGGTACCATCCTTAACAAACCAACGCATTTTGCAAACACAATTTTTGTGGTCAAGTTTTTTGAAAACAAGTTTTTAAGGCTTGTTGCATTCTCTGGCGTATGCATTTCGGCTCTGATACCAGCTGTGGCAGAACCACCTGAATTAATTCGGCTCAAGCGCGCTAACCATCACCACGGGGGCAATCAGGGCTAACTCGCACTTCAAACGGAATAATCCATGGGTCTGTCGGGTAACCTCCCGATACAACCACGGTTTTTGCTGATCGAAACCACACATACAAGTACTCACACAAGGCAAGCCCAAAGGATACAACATTCGACAAAATTTTACGTCGCAGGGTTCATCATAAATTATTATTACAACTGAGTTCGAATTCGTAAAACAAGGTACTTCAGAGTTCAAAATAATTGAGTTCTTCTGAGTTCAATGCAGCAGAAAAATAACGATAAACTACTCGACGATACATGATGTCTGGATGAAGCCCGTACGAGACATCACTCAGTATTATCATCGTTGGCCGGGGGCGTATCCCATTCCACCGACCAACCAGGAGGAAGGGTACACGGCCAAGTCAAACTAGCGATCAAATCCTCAAATGTCTCACCTGAAAACAAGCCACAAGCAAGGCTGAGTATACTAATACTCAGCAAGGCTTACCCGACTAGTGGAATATACTTAGCCGACTCCTAGACATGCAAGGCTTTTTCGCTTCAGAGGTTTATTTTGCCAAAAAGCATATACAAGTAGGTCCTTACTTTCAAATTTTAGCTTCCGATTCTAGTTTTCTTTAACCATTCTAGGTAAGCAACTATCCAATATCATACATGGTGGAAGAATTAATTTGCATCCAACAAGATTAATCATCATCATTGTTCCTCTTCTTACTCTATGTGGTAAAAGGGTCAAGCAGTCTCAATAAGCGCGAGAAACGGACGATTCAAATCGAATTTCTTAACCTTGCAAGGCAGACCTAAACACACGTCACGTGGTTACTCCTAGAGTCAGACGTGCAATCTTTCCCCTTTCTTCCCGGGTTTTGGATCAAGGCCACCCTCCGAGACTACAGAGCCTAGCTCTGCACCCACCATGTGCGCGCATGGAACTGAAGTTGGGAGGGTGAGGTGCTGTCCACTTGCCGGTCCGATTAGGTACTTAAGCTTACAGATTACCATATTCTCGGCATGTGGTTAGTACGTTCAAACGCTTAACCACCACTGCCACACACTACGGCCTTAGCATTTTTCACCAAACAGACGGGACCTCAATCACCAACATGAACATCGCACCATAGCCCCGTCCGTCGACCTTATGATTGCAGCATGTAGTAAACATTTAACTCCTATATTCTCGCGAGTGACATGAAAACACTCGACTTTTACTGGAGTCCTATTAGCATAGCATTATATATTCAGAGCATGGGAACCTATGATCATGCAACTAAGTTTTCATTCAACTCCTATAAACTTAATGGACAAGTAATATAGAGTAATAAGTTGCATAATTTGAAAAATAGGGTTCATGCTCCGGGGCTTGCCTTCTTGAGCAAAGTTAGCCTTGGGCTCTTCCGAACTTTGGTTCAGGTCTACGAAAGCTTCAGTTAGATTCACTTGAGCTTCACGCTGCTCACTCTCGGACTCGGGCACCAGTTCGTACGTTGCGTCAGCGAGAGTAGTCGATTCTATATGAATGCACAAGTGTGAGTTGTAGTGATGTAGAGATTTGTAGCTTATTTCACGATAAACTTGTAATCCAACAAAAGTTCATGTTTATCTTAAATCATTATTCTTTACTGTTCCTTAGCTAGTCATTTACTGAATATAACTTAGATCAATTAACCTCATTAAATAGATGTGTATTTTGTCATTTATAATTGTTACCTTTCAAAACCAAGTATGAAATATTCGTAGCCATAGCTAGAAATATTTTCTGGTGTTGATATTTTTATACAAGATACCTCTCTGAGCAACTAGACTACAGCACAGATTTCAGCTCTTTATATGAAGTAGATTAAGTATGAAAAATAAAATAAACAACTACTACTAGAACCTAGTTATTTTTATACAGAACAAACCATGCAAGCATTGATGCTACAAATTTTACAGGGTGTTAATATATCCATATATGTGTTACTATAAATTTGTCAGATTTTATTGTGCACGATACAGAGCATAATAAATAGGACAAGATACACCTATTTTAATAAAGATTAATTTCGACAGGATGTTATACAGGATGGCTGGGTATGAAACCTTTTATACAATATGTTCTAACCCAAAGTATCCCATAGTAAAAAGATGAACATTTTTCAAGCACAAAAACTAATTACTTTGATTTAATGCATTTTTCCACCACAAAAATTATATGAGTAGGTTACAGAAAGGTAAAAAGTCCTGAACTTTTTCTGTGGCATCGAGGTATCAATATAACAGCACAGAAAAAGTTTCATAACATGAATCACCATAGAACAGCAGGGAAAATTAGTTCTATCCCTTTATAGCATAAAATAAAGTCTAACAAAAAGTTTAGCTAGAGATGGGTTCTGGTCCTGAACTTTTTACACTGGCCTACACATCAAGAAACTAATCCACTGTCCAAAAATTAGGTTCAGCCTTTGTCTACAACAGTGGGTACAAATAAAGGCTATTAAACCTTCCACTTAATGTAGGGCAAAATATAGCAAGCAACTAAAGAAATGCATGTAACAAAAGTTGTAGATCTTTTTCTAAGGATTACAGAACAGTTGAGTTTGTATTTTTATGATTTTTCTATGATATTTAAAGCATTTTCAAACTACGCTGGTTTTGAATCTAGAGGTAGAACTTTCTTTTACAGAGGGGTCCCTGGAATCTTGCGTGCAGGCCCCTTGGAAAAATGCAATCAAAGCAATGTGGTCCCTGGCGGCCAGCCGGCGAGCTTGAGCTCGATTCCAGCGAGGGGAGGGGCCGGCGGTGAGGGGAAAAAAGGGGAGAAGCACGGTGAAGGCATGGGCTACCTTGGGCAGTGCTCGGTTGGGGCGGAGGTGGCCGGAGGCGGCGTGCCCACGGCGAGTGGCGGCCGGTGGCGGTGGTGTGCCAAGGCGGTGGCGCTCCGGCGAGGGAGGTGGGGCACGGCCGGGCCGGGAAGCTTCACTGCGGCAAGGGGAAGCGAGTTAGGGGGTCGGTTCGGGCAGTGGGAGGCCGGAGGAGGGGGTTCGGCGTGGAGCTTGGTGGGCAGCCGGCAATGGCGGGCTGCCGTGCTGCTCGGGCGCGGGCAGGGCGGCGACGGTGGGGCGGTGGAGCTGCAGGGGCGCGTGTGGGTTGGCTTGGCGTGGAGCGGTGGCAGGCATCGCCAGCCAGCTGGCCGACGGCCACTGCTGGGCGGCGAGTAAAACAGGGGCTGATGTGCAAGAATGCAGGAAAAGTGAGGGGCTGGAAAGAAAAACTATATTTTTCTCACATTTTTATGTTGCAACTCAAAAATCTCTAAACATGAAAGTTGTTCAAAATGAAAAGTTCTTCAAGTTTTGTTTCAGGCCAAAGTTCATTTGAGTTATAGTTCAAAAGTTATTTTAAAAACTCAAAAAGCATGATTCAGATAATACGTCTTTTTATGGGCAAAACTTCATGTTCTCCCCTAGGCTTCAACTAGATTTTTGTTTATCATATCATAATGATATGCCTATTCAATTTTATAGCCATGTTTGCATCAATGTGAAGTATTTAATTTGTTTGATTAAAGTACATGTAATTATGCACATATACACATACTTTTAAAATAAAGGCAAAGCCATATTATAATACATTTCTTTTAAACTTTTATTAGTTATTTATGCATATTGTTATGCTAATGAGATTTTTTTAGCAAATTAAACACCTGAGGTGTTACAGCAAGTGGCGCCGCCCTTCTGGCGCCGTCTTATCTTGCGGGCCCCCGACCCGGTCGGCTCCCGGGGTACCCCGGGTTGGTCAGGTGTTGACGTTTCCTAGCGTCACGAAAATAAATCCCCAAGCGCACGGATACCGTTGTAGCTTTCACCCAGAAGTATTCCAAGGGTATCGTATCCACTAAGGAACGTGTGTACTTTCTATACGGTTCAGCTTCGTTAAGGACACCACACCCGCTAGAGGTGAAGGTAGACAAGTTTCCTAACGTTGGGTTTCAGAGATAAGATAGAACTGTCCTAGCTGCTTGCTTCGGGCTACTAGCTTCCCACAGAATAAAACTGGTGAGCTCTAGTAATACGGCACTGGGATATACCCGAACGGGGAGGATTCCGCTGGATAGATAGGGCTGTCACCACCTGCTACCTACCTCATCTAACCATGGGATATACCACAACCAACATGTAAGTCTAGTCTAGATACCACGTCTACACTATCGTTACTACTCTAGCCTATGGCCTTAGACCGAAGCACCCACTTTAACTAGTGAACTACTGATCCAGCAAAGCAACTAAAGAGCTAGAACTATAACTTAACTAAGAAATTGAGCACATAAGAAAGTACGAACACTTACTTTGATTGAAAAGCATCCATCGAGGTACAAGTTGGAGAAGAGTGCCGAAAAACTCAGCACTTCCTCAAACTCCTCCCCACTCTCTCCCTAACTCTAATCATCTCTAGAGATGAGCCTAGAGCTCATGAACACAAGAGAAACTCCAAGAGAGAGTTGAGAGCGATGTGAAGGTGTGTTCTCTTTAGAAGCACCCCCCTTATATTTATAGGGGTGAGTGAGGGGTGCTTCTACCGTGCAATGCGCTAAAGCCTGCCCAAACCGCCTTAAGCAACCAATCAGGAAGCGCCACGTCGAAGGGGTAAGTCGGTGGCGTCCTCCCTGGGCCGGCCGACCTGGGTAGGTCGGCTGAACCAGGCCTGGCCCGGCTCGACTCCTCCCTTTGCCACGTGTTTCGTAGGTGGGCCCTAAGGTCCTTGGCAGGTGAGTGGGCCCTGGTTGAGGCTGGTTCCTTGCCTTGTTGGCCTCTTTTGCTCCATTTGCGCATTCTGAAATTACGCCTTCGATCTTTAGTTGCTCATTTCCTGCAATTTCGTCTCGTAATCGCCTGCATACAGAAATCGACCAGCACTGGTGGAATTTCTCAGATAAAGCCCTATTCTAGTGTTGATCCTTGGATAATTGTTGCTTTTATGCAGGTTTTAACGGTCAAAAAGTGGTACGTATCGAGCGTCAACATCAAGACGACACCCGGGGTGCTCGAGGGGCCCGCGAGGTCCTCAGGGCGTGGCCTCGGGCCGTCCTGGGGTCTTCTCCAGACCCCAGGGCCTCCCCGGTGGTCCAACCGATGCATCGGGGGGGGCCATCTGTGGGCCCCGTCTGCACCGTCTTCTGTTGGGTTGACGCGACGTGACCGGGGGGAGGGGCTCCCCTTGCTCTGGTCAGGGCGCCGTCTGATCGCACGCCTCTCAGTAATCATGTTGTTTTACGGGGAAGTTGCGCCGTGGTGGACCTCGCTCTGCTTAGTGCCGGCGCGGTAAAAATCCCCGGCCAGGGGTAGTTCCTTATAGGCTAAGGAACCGCTCTGACTGGCGGGGCCGTCCATTCCCCTACCTAGCTCGACACCCCTGAAGACCGCCTTGCTGGACTGGGCTTCGACGCCCGCGATGGGCCTGATGGCCTGCTTATCCTCTGTTTTGTTGGTTGAGGTGGGGACCCCCTTCCTCATGATGCCGACAGTAGCCCCCGGCCCCAGGCTCGGATCAGGGAAGGGATCCGAGTGTCGGGCCACAACTTTGAGGCGGACGCTTCGCCTCCTGCCCGGCCCCGACTCTCTGGGAGTCGTGCCGGTTGTTCCGCTGGGGGCGTGGCCCACGCCCTGCGAGAATCCCGCGAAGTGGGTGCGCCGCGTCCCCTTGCCTTCCATTAAGTATTAAGCTCCGAAGAGAGGGAGGACTGTGGCTTCGTGCGTTCCACTTATTGTGGTCATCAAGGGGCCACGACCGGTGTAACTTCTGCTTATATCTGTATACTTGCACCAAGAAATATTGAAATTTCATTTTTCGGGACCCCGGGATGCCGGGACCCCAGCCGGCGAGTGGCCTTTTGTGTGTGGAAAACATATTCCTTAGTTTTTGTTCATGCTCAGACTTCTACCCCGGGATGGGTCACTACGCATTAATTGAGGCACCTTGTCGAGACGAGCGTGTGGTGGCGAGCGTGTAGGGTTCCCGGAAGGCAACTGATTCCGGGGTCCGGGGACCAAGAAGGAAGTCGAAGTTGACCTGGAAGAGCCTGTTTAGCCCCCAGCCGACAGCTCGCTGTTCGAGCAAGTTCGCTCTTTTTCATGACGCATGCCAAACATCCGCTAGAGAGAAAATCTTTCGCAAGAAAAGTTTCAGAATTCACAAGGAAACTGAATCAAAAGATAACTATGCGTATGGGAGCCCCCGGCCAAGTACTGTGCGGAAGTGGGTCCGTGGGGTTCTTGGCCTTTATGCTGGAGCATTAGGACCCTCGCATCCAAGTAAAAACTACAAAAAATCATGCAAAAGATGCTCAAATTGTATTACTGCAAATGAAAGGTTGTTTGTATATAGGTGGGAGCCCCCGGCAAAGTTCTGCGTGGAAGCAGGTCCACGAGGTACATGGCCATCATGCCGGGACATTAGGACCCCCGCCTATCTATGGATAGAACCTACAGAGATGCTCGATGTTCTAAAGATTGGGTACCTGCATCCCGTCCTTGTCGGTGAGCCTGAACACCCCAGGCCGGCGTTCCTTGGTGACGCGGAAGGGACCTTCCTATATGGGGGAGAGCTTGTTATTTCCCTCACGTGACTGGAACCGGCGGAGGACCAGGTCTCCGACTTGGATGGTTCTCAATTGTACGTGGCGCTGGTGGTAGCGGCGGAGGGCTTGCTGATAACGAGCAGCCCGGAACACCGCCCTACACCGAACTTCCTCGAGCTAGAGGACGTCTTGCTGCCGCAGGCGATCTTGATCTTCTTTGTTGTAGGCCCGTACACATGGGCTTCCTAGTGTCACTTCGGCTGGGAGAACCGCTTCAGCACCATAGACGAGGAAGAAAGGCGTTTTGCCTATCACTCGGCTGGGTGTGGTGCGGTTTGACCAGACCACAGTTGGTAACTCGTCTATCCAGCCGGTGCCGTGTTTCTTCAGCTCGTTGTAAGTTCTGGTTTTCAACCCTTTGAGGACTTCAGTGTTTGCTTTTTCTGCCTGCCCGTTGCTTCTTGGGTGGCCAACAGACACGAAGCAGAGCTTGATGCCCATGTCATTGCAATAATCCCCAAAGAGGTTGCTCATGAACTGGGTCCCATTGTCGGTAATGATGCGGTTGGGGACCCCAAACAGAGCTACCGGGTCCTTGATGAACTTGAGGGCTGAAGTTTTGTTGGCCTTTACGACCGCGGAGACCTCCGACCATTTGGTGAACTTGTCGATCGCCACATATAACTATAAATAAAACCCCGACGGCTTTTGGGAAAGGTCCCAAAATGTCGAGCCCCCAGACCGTGAAAGGCCACGACAGGGGAATGGTTTGGAGTGCCTGTGCTGGCTGGTGAGACTGCTTTGCATGGAATTCACACGCCCTGCAGCGCTGAGCCAGTTCGGCTACATCCTGGAGGGCTGTCGGTCAGTAGAAACCTTGCCGAAAGGCTTTACCGACCATCGTGCGAGAAGTTGAGTGACTTCCACACTCACCCTCATGGATATCGGCGAGCAGCTCGCCGCCTTCTTCCCGGGTGATGCACCACAAAAGGACCTCGTCCGTGCCACGCCGATATAGATCCCCATTTACCATGACGTAGCGTTTGGACTGTCGTGCGATCCGTTCTGCAGCGGCATCATCCTCGGGAAGGATATTTTCTTTCAGGAAGCTGCGGATGTCATCCATCCACGAGGATCCCTGAGAACTGGCCGAGAGCAGGGTTAGCTCGGCGGGTGGCTGGGCCTGGTTCCCCCCACTCGAGGACGGGGTTCCGCCTTCGTTACGGTCGGTAGCCGTGACGGTAGGTTGGCATAGCCTTTCTTCGAACACCACGGGGGGCAATGGAGCTCGTGAGGACGTGAGGTGGGACAGCTCATCGGCCTCAGTGTTCTCCTTTCGGGGAACGTATCGTAGCTCCAGTCCATCGAAATGTTGTTCCATTCGCCGTACCTCAGCCACGTAGGCGGCCATCTGAGGGTCGGCGCTTTGGTACTCCTTGGAGACACTACTACAAAAAATCATTAACCGCAACCTTTTGAAAACACCTCTGAGGCAGGCAAAATTTTCAACCGCCTCGGTTAATGTCTGGCATTAACTGAGGTGGTCATTTTTTATTAACCGAGGCGGTTAAAAAAACCACCACGGTTAATACATTAACCGAGGCAGGCAGGCTACAAAGCCCGTCTCGGATAATGCTGGCCCATCTCGGAGCCTACACAGCCCATATGGGCTCGAAGTATGTAACCAGGACAAAGGGTTTCAGAGCCGCGCCTCTCTCTCTCCCTCCTGAGCCTCTCACAGCCGCGCGCCTCCCCCTCCTTTCTTCCCTCTCCCGGCGGCGCGCCTCCCTCCCCTCCGTCCTCTTCATCCCGGCGGTGCAGCTCCCTCCCCTCCGTCTCCTTCATCCTGGTGGCACGCCTCCCTCCCCTCCCTCCCCTCTCTCCCTCCAGTGGCGCCCTCGCTCCCTCCGGCCCGCCACGCGCGCGACATCCTGCATCGGCGACAGATCCAGCGAGCGACAGTTGTGGATTCGACATCTGCTTCCTCCTCGCGTCCACGAGTGGCAGCTGTGGATCCGGTGCATGGAAGCCTGGATCCGGCGGCCGCACGGCCGGGGAGGCCGGATCCGGTGAGCGTGGCTTCTCTTCTCCACCATGGCGGCGGGCTCTCACCTTCCCTTCTCGCGGCGGCACTGCGGCGTGAGGAGCGCGGGTCCGCGGCGGTGCGAGGAGTGCGGATCCGTGACGCACGGCTGCAGCGCGGATCCGCGGAATCGCGAGGCTGGCCGGGGCCACGGCGCACGGCAGCAGCACGTGTCGGCGCGGCCGGCCGGGCGAGGCTCAAGCGCGGGCGCGATGGCTGGCCGGCGAGGCTCGAGCGCGGGCACGATGGCTGGCCGGCGAGGCTCGAGCGCGGGGAGCAGTCGCGGCTCCGGCGGCACGAGGAGCACGGCGAGCGCGGGCCCGTCGATGGGATCAGTGGGCTCATCGACGGGCTTTTTCTTTTTTTTTGTTTTTTTATTTGATTAACCGAGGCGGGCAGCAAACCGCCTCGGTAAATAAGTTATTTATCGTGGCCTTGTGTCCGAGGTGGTTACCAAAAATGCCTCGGTTAAGCGTTTTTGCCCGCCTCGGTAAAGATTATTGTAGTAGTGAGACCTGATTTACCACGAG
This sequence comes from Panicum miliaceum, assembly GCA_032594955.1. Classification (NCBI taxonomy): domain Eukaryota; kingdom Viridiplantae; phylum Streptophyta; class Magnoliopsida; order Poales; family Poaceae; genus Panicum; species Panicum miliaceum. Next base: position 33,028,979 of record CM064058.1, on the reverse strand, counting down.
CTGGGAGTCTCCCTTGACTAGAAAGCGGCATACTCCAAGTCCGGCAGCCGCTCGGAGTCCGACCAGGAGACCCTCGTATTCTGCCATGTTGTTCGTGGCCCGGACGCCTAACTGAACGCCATACTTAAGGGTGTGACCGTCCGGGGTAGTGAGGACCACCCCAGCGCCAGCCCCCTGGAGGATGAGCGATCCGTCGAAGTTCATGGTCCAGTATTCCAACGTCCAAGGCTTGTCATCGTCGACCGCCGGGGTGGCAGTCACCTCCGGGCGCTCGATGTCAGGGACCGGCGTCCATTCGGCAACGAAGTCGAGTCCTTGGCTCTTGATGGCATGTCGGGGTGCGAACTGGAGGACAAATTCCACCAGTTCGATCCCCCATTTTGATGAGGGCATCAACACCAACGATACATCCACTCCGACACAAGTACCTATTGCTGATCCTATTACTCGTGCTCGTGCTCGTCAACTTAATCATCAGGTGAGTTCAAATCTAAGCTCATGTACATCATGTTTAGACCATGGAGACCCGTGTACTCTTGTTTTGCTTAGGAACCAAGGAGGAGACCGAAAGGGAAACGGATTCGCGCAGGCTGGATTCGGACTGCAGAATAGTACCAACTTGTGACGGACTCCACGGTCGCATATAAACTCGGATTGGGGCGTTCAAGTACTTCGTGGAAATCTTATGAAGTCTTCTTTCAAACAGATCCGGCCTCATATCCATATCTATTACGAGTTGGCCTCCTGTTGAGCAAGGTAAGAATTGGTAAGAGCTTGTGTAACAGGTTGAGGGTGAGCGCCTTGCAGTAGCTACATCCCATTAGTTGTAGGTTCTTATTTCTTCACCTATTTTCGTGTTTCCTTTGTTCATCTAACCATGACAGGATCAGAGGGTGATGGGAGTTTAGGTCACTCTCCTCGTACAAAGGGAATCATACAACATTTTGAAAATAAGATGAGGAGGCATGTAGATGGGCCTGCTGAAGATATGCTGGTGTCAAATGATAAGATTGGGCAGTTGGAGGCCACGCAGCTTGCCACCAACACCAAGCTTACAAGGCTGGAGATGTCGGTCGCTCATATTGACCAAAGCCTTGCTGCTCTTTTGAGGCGTTTTGATGAGATGCATGCCAGAACTGCAAATGGGCATGAGGGAGAAAACAAGAAGGATGAGCGTTTCGAGGATAATTGGGATGATTATGTCGCTGATACTGAACTAGATGACCAAGATGCTCCTAGTCGCCGACGACTACGAACTAATCGGAGAGGTATGGGTGGACATCGACGACGTGAGGTACATAATAATGATGATGCTTTTAGTAAAATAAAATTTAAGATACCTTCTTTCGATGGAAAATACGATACTGATGCATACATTACTTGGGAAATTGCTGTTGATCAAAAGTTTGCATGTCATGAATTTCCTGAGAATATACGTGTTAGGGCTGCTACTAGTGAATTTACTGATTTTGCCTCTGTTTGGTGGATAGAACATGCTAAGAAAAATCCTAATAATATTCCACAAACCTGGGATGCTTTGAAACGGGTCATGTGGGCTAGATTTGTTTCTTCTTACTATGCGCGTGATCTGTTACATAGATTGCAACAATTGAGATAGGGTAATAAAAGTGTAGAAGAATACTATCAGGAATTACAAATGGTGTGTTGCGTTGTAATTTAGTGGAGGATGAGGAACCTGCTATGGCTAGATTTTTAGGAGGTTTGAATCGAGAAATTCAGGACATTCTTGCTTATAAAGATTATACTAACGTAACCCGTTTGTTCCATCTTGCTTGTAAAGCTGAAAGGGAAGTGCTGGGATGACGTGCTAGTACAAGAACTAATATTTCTGCAGGAAAACCTTCATCATGGCAGCCGCGCACATCTACCTCATTGACCGGACGAGCTCCTGCACCTTCTACATTCCCGAGTCGGTCGACAATACCCGCTCCATCCAACGATAAGACACGTGCTCCCTCGACAAATTTAGCAACCACCACTGTCCAGAAACCAGCCACGAGTGCATCTTCGGTTGCCTCCACGGAAGGACAAGAGATGTTCAGTGCCATCGATGCAAGGGCTTTGGACACGTGCAACGTGACTGCCCTAACAAGCGCGTTTTGGTGGTCAAAGGAGATGGTGGGTATTCCTCTGCTTGTGATTTTGATGAAGATACACTTGCTTTGCTTGCTGCTGACCATGCAGGTACTGAGGAACAACCAGAAGAGCAGATTGGTGCAGAGGATGCAGATCATTATGAGAGCCTCATTGTGCAGCGTGTACTTAGTGCACAAATGGAAAAGGCGGAGCAAAATCAACGGCATACACTGTTCCAAACAAAGTGTGATATTAAAGAGCGTTCGTGCCATTTGATAATTGATGGAGGTAGCTGCAACAACTTGGCTAGCAGCGATATGGTCGAGAAGCTTGCACTTACAACAAAACCGCACCCACATCCATATCACATTTGGTGGCTCAACAATAGTGGTAAGGTCAAGGTAACGAGATTGGTACTGATTAATTTCGCTATTGGTTCATATCATGATGTTTTTGAATGCGATGTTGTGCCTATGGAAGCTTGTCATATTCCGCTAGGTAGACCATGGCAATTTGATACCGATAGCATGCATCATGGTAGATCAAATCAATATTCTCTTATACATCATGATAAGAAAATCGTTTTGCTTCCTATGTCACCTGAATCTATTGTGCGTGATGATGTTGCTAAAGCTAAGAGAACTAAAACTGAGATCGATAAGAATGTCAAATCTGTTAGTAGCAGGGAAGATGAGATAAGATTGAAAGGACATTGCTTGCTTGCTACTAAGTCTGATATTAATGAATTGATTGCTTCCAATTCTGTTAACTATGCTTTGGTGCGCAAGGATGCTTTGATTTCAGTTCACGATATGCAGCATTCTTTGCCCCCGGCTGTTGCTAACCTTTTGCAGGAGTATTCTGATGTGTTCCCAAGTGAGATACCAACGGGGCTGCCACCAATACGAGGGATTGAGCACCAAATTGACCTTATTCCTGGTGCATCGTTGCCAAACCGTGCGCCATACAGGACAAATCCGGAAGAAACTAAAGAAATTCAGCGACAAGTGCAAGAACTACTCGACAAAGGTTATGTGCATGAGTCTCTTAGTCCTTGTGTTGTTCTGGTTATTTTAGTGCCTAAAAAGGATGGAACATGGCGTATGTGTGTTGATTGTAGGGCTATTAATAATATCACAATTCGATATCGACACCCTATCCCACGTTTGGATGATATGCTTGATGAATTGAGTGGTGCTGTTGTGTTTTCCAAAGTTGATTTGCGTAGTGGGTACCACCAGATTCGTATGAAATTGGGAGATGAATGGAAAACTGCTTTCAAAACTAAGTTCGGGTTATATGAGTGGTTAGTCATGCCTTTTGGGTTAACTAATGCACCTAGTACCTTCATGAGATTAATGAACGAGGTTATGCGTGCTTTCATTGGAAAATTTGTTGTTGTCTACTTTGATGATATATTGATTTACAGCAAATCTTTCGATGAACATCTTGATCACTTACATGCTGTTTTTAATGCTTTACGAGATGCACTTTAATTTGGTAACCTTGAGAAGTGCACCTTTTGCACCGATCGAGTGTTTTTTCTTGGCTATGTCGTGACTCCACAGGGAATCGAGGTTTATCAAGCCAAGGTGGAAGCTATACAGGGATGGCCTATACCGAAGACTATCACGCAAGTGCGGAGTTTCCTAGGACTTGCTGGTTTCTATCGTCGTTTTGTGAAGGACTTCAGCACCATTGCCGCGCCTTTGAATGAGCTTACAAAGAAGGGAGTGCCTTTTAGTTGGGGTAAAACACAAGAGAACTCCTTCAACACGCTGAAAGATAAGTTGACACATGCACCTCTCCTCCAACTCCCTGATTTTAATAAAACCTTTGAGCTTGAATGTGATGCTAGTGGCATTGGTTTGGGTGGTGTTTTGTTACAAGAAGGCAAACATGTTGCTTATTTCAGTGAAAAATTGAGCGGGCCTGTTCTGAATTATTCTACTTATGATAAGGAATTGTATGCTCTTGTTCACACATTAGAAACATGGCAGCATTATCTATGGCCCAAAGAGTTTGTTATTCATTCAGATCATGAATCTTTAAAACATATTCATAGTCAAGGAAAATTGAACCGTAGACATGCTAAGTGGGTTGAATTTATTGAATCTTTTCCTTATGTTATTAAGCACAAGAAAGGGAAAGAGAATATAATTGCTGATGCATTGTCTAGGAGATACACCTTGCTGAACCAACTTGATTACAAAATATTTGGATTGGAAACGATTAAAGATCAATATGTTAATGATGCTGATTTTAAAGATGTGTTGCTGCATTGTAAAGAGGGGAAGGGATGGAACAAATTCATCGTTAGTGATGGGTTTGTCTTTAGAGCTAACAAGCTATGCATTCCAGCTAGCTCCGTTCGCTTGTTATTGTTGCAGGAAGCGCATGGAGGTGGCTTAATGGGGCATTTTGGAGCAAAGAAAACGGAAGATATACTTGTTGGTCATTTCTTTTGGCCAAAGATGAAAAGAGATGTGGAGAGATTTGTTGCTCGCAGCACGACATGTCAAAAGGCTAAATCACGATTGAATCCACACGGTTTGTATTTGCCTCTACCTGTTCCTAGTGCTCCTTGGGAAGATATTTCTATGGATTTTGTGTTAGGATTGCCTAGGACTAGCAAGGGACGTGGTAGTGTGTTTGTGGTTGTTGATAGATTTTCTAAGATGGCCCATTTCATACCATGTCATAAAACTGATGATGCTACTCACATTGCTGATTTGTTCTTTCGGGAAATTGTTCGTTTGCATGGTGTGCCCAACACAATTGTTTCTGATCGTGATGCTAAATTTCTTAGTTATTTTTGGAAGACTTTATGGGATAAATTGGGAACTAAGTTGTTGTTTTCTACTACATGTCATCCGCAAATTGATGGTCAAACTGAAATGGTTAATAGAACTTTGTCTACTATGTTAAGGGCTGTTTTAAAGAAAAACATTAAGATGTGGGAAGATTGTTTGCCTCATATTGAATTCGCTTATAATCGATCGCTGCATTCTACTACAAAGATGTGCCCATTTCAGATTGTATATGGTTTTTTGCCTCGTGCTCCTACTGATTTAATGCCTTTGCCTTTTTCTGAAAAACTGAATTTTGATGCTACTAAGCGTGCTGAATTGATGTTAAAACTGCATGAAACAACTAAAGAAAACATAGAGCGCATGAATGCTAAATACAAGATTGATGGTGATAAAGGTAGGAAGGAACTAAAGTTTGAACCTGGAGATTTAGTTTGGCTGCATTTGAGAAAGGAAAGGTTTCCTGAATTGAGAAAATCTAAATTACTACCTCGGGCTGATGGACCATTTAAAGTGTTAGAGAAAGTCAATGATAATGCATATAAGCTTGATCTGCCTGTGGATTTTGGGGTTAGTCCCACATTTAACATTGCAGATTTGAAGCCATATTTGGGAGAGGAAGATGAGCTTGAGTCGAGGATGACTCAAATGCAAGAAGGGGAGGATGATGAGGACATCAACACCAACGATACATCCACTCAGACACAAGTACCTATTGCTGGTCCTATTACTCGTGCTCGTGCTCGTCAACTTAATCAGTCAACTTAATCATCAGGTGAGTTCAAATCTAAGCTCATATACATCATATTTAGACCATGGAGACCCGTGTACTGTTGTTTTGCTTAGGAACCAAGGAGGCGACCGAAAGGGAAACGGATTCGCGCAGGCTGATTCGGACTGCAGAACAGTACCAACTTGTGACGGACACCACGGTCGCATATAAACTCGGATTGGGGCGTTCAAGTACTTCGTGGAAAGCTTATGAAGTCTTCTTTTCAAACGGATCCAGCCTCATATCCATATCTATTACGAGTCGGCAGCAATCGTAAAATTAATACAGAGTCCTTTTCTGCCCATGGTGCTGCGTTGCCCTGTTTTGGCCCAATGGGTCGTGTATCAAGTTGAGTCCATTACAGACGCGTCCTAGGGTTGGAGTACGACCCCAGCACCCCTATGGTCGTCCTCCCACGTACTTATACCCTTTAGCCGCCACCAAGGATGCTTGGGTTTTATTTAGATCAAGTTTAGCCTTCGCTACTTGCTTGCAAGCGCGCGTGCTGGATCAGCCGCCCGTCTTCTTGTCTTCGGAACCCCACCATTATTGAGATTGCGTGTGAAACCTTCATTTACATTTAGTAAATTCAGTACTTGTCATACTTGTTCTTGCTAGTTCTTCGATTGCTTGCAGGACCAGTGCCCTAGTGGCCGGGTGCCGCGCTCCACAAGATCGCGACAGCCATTGGAGGGGGTGTATCGGTTGCTAAGGCGCAGCTTGGAAGGCTATAGTCGGGCCGTGAACGTCGCCTCCATCGACCAATCAAGTTATCCACGCCTCTCATCGAAAGATCGGGAATCAAACCCTAGCGGGTCGCCATTACATTACATCGTGCGTCCCGTCCCTTCCCGATTCCATAGGATGTGGGCTAGGGGGTACGACGTGACCAAGGTGACCTGATGCGCTTGAAAGAAGTGTCGTAGTTTGCGGGACGCCATTAGGACGGTGTACAACATCTTCTGCGCCTGCGGGTAGTGCTCCTTCACATCCTAGAGTACTTCGCTCACGAAATACACCGGTCTCTGCGTACGGCGGGGTGGCCTTGCGTGTCCGTCCGGGGTGATCCCGCGGTCGAAAACAAGCTACCCCTGCGTAGCTTGGTTGTCTTCTGGCTTTCCGGGGTCTGAGACTTCTTCCCCGAGTTTCTCTTGCCTCTCAGGGTTCACCCATTCGTCCTCGGGGTCGCTATTCTCTCCCGTGCTTGCTTCGTGTTGTCAGGGGTCTTCTTCTTCCCTTTCTACTACCAACACCACGCTCACTACTTGCGGGGTTGCCGAGATGTAGAGAAGTAGGGCCTCCTCCTCCCGTGGTGCCACCAACACTGGCGGGGAGGAGAGGTATGTCTTAGTTCCCGGAATGCCTGGTCGGCTTCCAGGATCCACTAGAAACGACCGATCTTCTTCAGCAATTTGAAGAGTGGGAGACCTCTCTCCCCAAGCTTGGAGATGAACCGTCCAAGAGCCGCCTTGAAACCCGTAAGGCATTGTGCTTCTTTTAGCCATGTTGGGGGTTGCATGCGCTCGATCGCTTCCACCTTCTGAGGGTTTACTTCGATGCCTCAGCTTGATACTAGGAAGCCTAGGAGCTTCCCCGCCGGAACCCCGAACACGCACTTCTCGGGGTTCAACTTAAGCTGGGTGGTGCGTTGGCTATCGAATGCTTCCAACAGATCCCGCAGGAGGGACTCCTGTTGCCGGGTCTTGACCACAATGTCGTCGACATATGTTTCAACATTGCGGGACTGCAAGTCCTGTAGAGTGATGCGCATGTTCCGCTGGAAGGTGGGACCAGCATTCTTGAGCCCGAAGGGCATGCGGACGTAGCAGTACTTTCCCACTGGGGTGGTGAACGAGGTTTTCTCCTCGTCCTCCCTTGCCATGCTTATCTGGTAGTACCCAGAGTACGCATCCAGAAAACAAAGAAGGTCGCATCCCGCCGTGGAATCGATGACTTGGTCGATGCGGGGTAGCGGAAAAGGATCTTTTGGGTAGGCTTTGTTGAGGTCGGTGTAATCCACGCACATGTGGAGCTTGCCGTTGGCCTTTGGGATAATGACTGGGTTAGCCAACTACTCGGGGTGGAAGACCTCCCGGATGAACCCCGCGTCCAACATCTTCCGCACTTGTTCGCAGATGAAATCCTACCTCTCCGGAGCCTGTTGTCGGATCTTCTACTGGACGGGCTGTGAGTCAGGGTGCACGGCCAGGCGGTGCTCGATCACCTCCCTGGGGACCCCGGGCATGTCAGACGGTATCCACGCAAACACGTCGACATTAGCCTGGAGGAAGGTGATGAGTGCGCTTTCCTATTTTTCGCCCAGCTGGGCCCCTATCGTAACTATCCGCGAAGGGGCTCCTCCCAGGCAGACCTCTTTGGTGAGGGCCACGATGTTAGGGGAGAGCCGCTGCTTCACCGGCGGGGATGTTGTCGAGAAGGGGCGTTCATCATCCTCAGGGGAGGTTGCTGCCATGGAGTCTTACAGCTTCTCGGCGCAATACACGGCCCCCTGGACGTCCGCCTTGACGGTGATGACCTCGGACGGCCCCGGGATCTTCAGGGTGCCGTACGCGTAGTGGACGGCAGCCATGAACTTGGCCAGCGTGGGGTGACCAAGGATGGCGTTGTAGGGGAGGTTGCAGTGTGCCACGTCGAAGACCACATTCTCGGTGCGGAAGTTGCTCCGCTCCCCAAACGTGACTGGTAGCTCGATCTGCCCCAAGGGGATGGTTTTCCCCTCGGTGACGCCGTAGAAGGGCTTTGACGGTTGTAACTTGCGCTCCCCAATCTGCATCTTGTGGAAGACCTCAGGGGAGAGGAGGTTCAAACCCGCTCCTCCGTCGACGAGGACCCTGGCAACTCTGATGTTGCGGATAGTGGGGGTCACCACCACAGGAAGCAACCCGACTCTCGCCGCGTTGTCGGGGTGGTCGTTCCGATCGAAGGTGATGGGAGTGCCCGACCACTTCATGAGTCAGGAGCTCTCAGGCGCCGGGGAGACAGCGCAAGCCTTCCTCCAAAGGAGCTTGGCTCTCCTCCGGGACGCTGGCGCAGTCGCTCCTCCGAAGATAGTGGCGACAGCCTGCCGTGACTCTTGGAAGCCAAGGCCGGCCTCCTCGGGAGCATCGTTTCCGTCGGGACGGCGATCACCGCGCTCCTTCTGGTGATCCTCGGTGAGGTCGTGCCGGTCGGTTGGGTGGATCTCACACCACTTGCCAGCTCCCGGTTTGGCCGGAGCCGGCTTCTGGAATCCCCTGTCGGGCCAGGGGCACCTCCTCGAGGAGCTTGGCCGGGTTGTTGCTTGTTGAGGCCCTCCGCCGCCGCCAGGACGGTGGCAGCCTTCCGCTTGCTTTTCTTGTTGTCGGGTCGGCCGGACCGGGCGTGCTCCAACACGGCGGGCTCATCCGGGGCGCCGAGGCACTCAGAGCGCTGCTGCGCCTCAGCATCCTCAGCACATTTGTCCGCCAACGCGAACAGCTCGGAGACGGTCTCGACGATGCGCATCTCGAGCTTGCCCACGAGACACTTGTTGGTCACGCCCTCGGTGAACGCCATGATTACGGCCGAGGGTGTGATGCGCAGGATGGTGTTGCGCACCTGGCTGAAACACTGGATGTACTGTCGCAGCGATTCGCCCTTGCGCTGCTTGACGGCGAGTAGGTAGCCCCTGGTCCCCGGTCGGTTGAATGAACCGGAGAAGTTGGTGACGAACTGCTCGCATAAATCTCCCTAGGAATTGACCGATTCCTGGGGAAGATTCATCAGCCAGGACCTCGCCGTGCCTTTCAGGGCGACGTGGAAGTAGTCGGCCATGACTTGAGGCCCTCCACCCACAGCCTGAATGGCCGTGGTGTAGATCTAGAGGAACTCCTCTGGGTCGATGGTGCCGTTGTACTTCTCTGGGAGATCTGGTCGGAACTTGGTAGGCCAGTTGACCCGTCGCAAGTCGGCGGTGAACGCTCGGCACCCGGACCCGTAGGGCCCGATGTCATTGCCCACCGAGTTCCCCTGCTCGCGTGTGCCGCAGACAGGGGAGCCAGAAGAAGCATGCTCCTCCCTGGCCTCTCGGCGGCACTCGTGTGCGAGCTCAAGGGTGGTTCGGCCGTCTTCGCTCGCCCTGATCTCTTGAAGCTGGGAACGCAAGTCGTGCGTCCCGTTCGTGGCCGACCCCGCCGGAGCAGGTGGTCGCGGTGGTCGCCGGTGGCCCCCTCGGGAGGGCCCCCAGCCGTCACTCGAGAGCCCTGAGCCCCCGGCTTGAGACAGGCCTTCCCCACGAGACAGGCCAGCTCATCGAGCCAGCGTTCCTCGGGGGTCCCCGACTCTGCTCGCACAGGAGGATGGCTCAGGAGCGCTCGAGCGGTGACCAGCCCTTCCCCTGGGGGAACGCCGCCGCGGTTGGTCCTGGCAGGCGCATGGGACGTGTGATGAACTGCGCGCCGTTTGGCATCCACCCGGAGTTGAGCGTACCAAACATTGGCCGACGTGGTACCCCTAGAGGCGGATCTGAGGGCGTCGAGACGGGGTGGCACCATGGCGAACAGCGTCGGTTGCCGTCCGTCTTCATCCTCGACGCAGAGAGCACCCGGCGGGGGGCGTGCTCGTCTCTGCTCTCACTGTCGGAACAGTCGGAGCGGCTCGCCATTGCTTCAATCGGAGGTTCTTCGTCGAGGATGAAGACTTCACGCGACAACACCCCCTACCTGGCGCGCCAGCTGACGGTGGGTGAGGACCACCAGCAGGGATTCGTGGGAACCCCCGTTTAGAGATTCGGCCAGGGGTGTAACACGAAGCGAAGTTTCAACCGTGGGACAAAGAGTTTAGAAAGGTTCGGGCCGCTCGGGAGCGTAAGACCCTACGTCCTGCGTGTACGTTCTTGTTCTATTGCTCGAGTGAGCTTGTAGCCGATGTCTTATGGGACTTTGGCCTCACTTTTACATGTTGCCCTGATATCCTATTTATAGCCCCTCCTCTGGGCCTAGAGAGGAGTTCTACTGCCTTAGATTTACTGCCTTTGGGTGTGAACGCGGCGCCACACTGGGGGGCGCTCCCCTGCAAGTGGCGCTGCCCTTCTGACTCCGTCTTATCTTGCAGGCCCCACCCGATCAGCTCCCAGGGTCTTCCCGGGGTACCCCGGGGTGGTCAGGCCGACACCCGGGGTGCTCGTGGGGCCCGCGAGGTCCTCGGGGCGCGCCCTCGGGCCGTCCCGGGGTCTTCTCCAGACCCCGGGGCCTCCCCGGTGGTCCAACCGACGCGTCGGGGGGCCCCGTCTATGGGCCCCGTCTGCACCGTCTTCTGCTGGGTTGACGGGACGTGACCGGGGGGAGGGGCTCCCCTTGCTCTGGTCAGGGCGTCGTCTGATCGCACGCCTCTCTGTAATCATGTTGTTTTACGGGGAAGCTGCGCCGTGGTGGTCCCCTCTCCGCTTAGTGCCGGCGCAGTAAAAATCTCCAGCCAGGGGTAGTTCCTTATAGGCTAAGGAACCGCCCTGACTGGCAGGGCCGTCCATGCCCCTACCTAGCTCGACACCCCTGAAAACCGCTGTGCTGGGCCGGGCCTCAACACCCGCGATAGGGGTAAGGTGGGGACCCTAGTCCTCACGATGTCGATAGTGGCCGTGTCGGAGCAGCTCATAGGATTCATTTTGCGGGAGATCCTAGATCCTAAAGGCGAGTTTTACCACGATAGTCATCCGGTCCGTAGAGAATCCGCATCGACGTTGTGAGGGGCTTAGAACTTGTAATCTCGACACAAATGATTTCTAGTGCTTGTAATCGTGATATTTGTATATTTGTAAATATTATTATGTCCAAATAACTTAATTACATGATTGGCAGTGACACTTAGTTATTTTCATACATTATATTAACTCGAATGCGACTAATGAACGTATAGTAGTGTATAGCTCAGTTATGCGCAGCAATTCTGCAAGCGAAAACAGTAATAAACAATTGAAATAAAATAGAATTTGAAAAAAAGAGAACCTTTGGTATGCGATGGAAAGGCACCGGTACCAAAGGGGCCACCAGCTTGCATCACCGTGGCGGCCCCCTTTGTATCGGTTGGAATATCCGTTGAAAATCGAGATTTTCAGTTTCGGTCTCGTAGTACCGGTTAAAGAACCAGTGCTGAAGGGGCTAACCGGTGCTCATCACGCTTTTTCTAGTAGTGCAAGTTATAGAATACATCTAAGCACGGCTAAGCACCTAGTAAAATTTAATTAGTTATCCAAACTACTAAGGCCGTGTCCAACGGCTGGCGACGTCGCCGGCCTAAGCTGACATGGTGGAGTGAGAAATACTAAAATTTCCTGCGCTAGCGGTTCTTTAGTCGCTAGCTGATGGTACGTTTATCGGAGAGCCCGCGTACAACTCGAGAAGAAGGGAAACTCGTTTTTGCTTTGTTTATTACTTGCAGCTGTCGCTCCGGCCAACAATATCGTCAAGGCAGGATATGGATAAACAATACAAGGAAGGGTAATGCATGAAAGCAGGTACAAAACTGCAATAAATAAAAAAAATACATAACCCATAAATATCCAAATGAAATAACTAAAAGTAAATCAATTTAGCGGTAAAGGAGATCATGCTTAGCTTGCTTACCTTGGTTTTCTTCCGACTCAACAACGAACTCAACACCGGGTTCAGGCTCAATAGTTTGGGCAGGTTCAACTTGCTTGTTGTTCGGTGTTTCGGTCACTAAAATGCATGAATGGATGCATATGTTAGCATGATGCTATGGTTTGTGGATGTAATGACATACATGAAGAAGGAATGGCACAAACATATAAAGATAGACAAACATCACCACAAACAATAACAATCAAGCACATCTACTAGACTAAGCATGAAAAGCGCTAAGCAAGTATTAACAAAAAAAATCATACATCAAGTACAAATCATGAAATAATCTGAGGATACAGAGAACATCAATAAGAATTCATGAAAGTTGGATTTCCCAGAAAAATCAATTTTATAAAATTATTTACAAGCATGGCAATTTTCAGCTACTCTAAACAAGATAAATTAGAAAGAGCGTGCAAAACACTTTAAACAATTCATAGAAAATTACCATAGGAACTAGGCATAGAAACGAAGCTAACACAGGTAGTTTCATCATTTTTCAGAAAAGAGTTATGAAATAAACAAATATTCAAGCATCGAACATGAAATCAATCTAAAACCCTAACAAACAGTTGGTTTCCCACAAAACAAATTACACCCTTGGATAGATCATTAAAAAAGGGATCTAACAAAACTAAGTTTGGAATTTGTAGAGCATCAATAATTTACCAAGTATTTAAATCACTTTTACAAACACAAATCATAACTAATTTTACGTATGGGCAACAAGAAAACCACCAACTCTACAGGGTAGATCTTAGCTGGAGGAGTCTAACAAAATAAATTTCACATTTTTCGCAGACCTACATAATTTCTTATGAACTTTACAAAATAATAGCACATCAAAAACTCCTAAAAATGCTAGATCCACTCGGATCCACCACTCCCAAGTGCCGACAAGCGGGCCCCAGGGGCCAGGTGGACCTAGGCCGGGTCAAGGCTGACCTCGTAACCTTGACCGCGGCCACAGCATGCTCGACGCGCTCAAGGCACCCATGCGCGATGCTCGGCCGAGGCCATAGAGGCAGGCTAGGGCTCACCAGGGAGGGCGAAGGCGCGATGAGGCGGCGGCCAGTGTCCTCCACGGCGACGATGGCGGCGACCGGAGGAGCTCCACTGGGAGGGCATGTATGGCGACGGAACGGAGGGGTGAGCGCCAAAATGGATCGAGGCTGGCGAGGGGAAGCTGTAGCTGGGAGGAATCGAGCAATTGCTCACCAAAGATGATGAATTGTGTCCTTTGGCGGTGAGGAAGAAGCTCGTGGCGGCGGGAAGAACGGAGGTGATGGGGAAAAGAAGCTAGGGTTTGGGGGTCCGGGACTAGTGGGGTATAAAAGGCGAGGGGGAGGCGAGTAGCTGGCATGGCACCTCGCCTGCCCGCGGCCACACTGGTCGAGCCAGCGGCCGACGACGTGGCGTCGCCGCCCGTGCTGCCCAATCTAGGGGTGAGAGGCGCAGGAGAACGGGAGGGTGGGGCTCATAGGGGGGCCGGCGCGAGTTGAAACAAGTTAAAAGGATGGTTCACTTCAAAAATCGAAAACAAGAACTTCCCCCAATCCAAAAATTACCAAATTTTAACAGGAGCAAGATAACAACACCAGAAACATATTGCAACAACAAAAACTCAACTTCCAGAATATGCTTTCGGTTTGAATGTCAGAAAATTAAGGAAAAATATGTTAATTCATAAATTTAAGTCTAGTATTTGAATAAATTATTGGAGGCAAAGTTACGTAGCAAAAATTAAACTTACTTCACAAACATTCACACAAACTAGACAAAAAAATTGTCACATGCACACAATAATCCAGTATGATTCAATGATGCTCATGATGTCGTTGTTTAATTGTTAAACATATTTAGCACATTTGGGTCGTGACTAGCCTCTTGTGAATGATGGACCTCGGACCCAGCGATTGCAAATTTGTAAGCAATGCCAGCTACTCACCCTTGGCCAATGTAAGCATTTCTAGGTTTGGCTAAAGTCAAATTTGTTCAACTTTAATTATAAATAGTCAATAATTTATAAATATATATAAGATAAAAATAGTAGTAATAGATTCGTTATGAAAGCAATTATCATAATATATAAGTGTTTATATTTTAAAATAATTCATTCATAAGAATATTGAGAACAAATTTCACTTTGACTAAACCCAGAAATGCTTATATTTTGGGACAGAGGTAGTAGGTTTTTGAGTGATTTTTTGCCTTTTTCTTACTCAAATTTTTATTGTCCAAGTTTGTTGTTTTCCGGTTATAAACAATTACTATATCATTCAGGTTTTCTTTTTGTGACCAGCATTGATGTGTCGCAATCTTAGTAGTCCTAAAAATGATTGATAGCTGAAAAGAAAATCATCCGGATGATATGTAGATACTTCATCTTTGTAATTCAAAATTACTAAGAGCCCAGATTTGAGAAAATCATTTCTCTCTGTAAGTGGAGCAATCTGTAATCCTATTGGAATTCCCTTTGGTTAGTTGGGCTAGTGCTCTCCCACCACCACCCACCAGTGCTCCTCCCTACTTTTCCCCATCATCCTCCTTGACGAATCCCCTCTTCCTTTCGTGGCTGCCGCCTCCTCCCTCAGGACTTCCTCACCACGGAGAAGAGATCTCCTCTCCCGGGCGAGCAGGAGAGCAGGGGAGAGACATGGGCGGGCGGGTGGATCACGAGTACTCATACCTTTTCAAGATGGTGCTCATTGGGGACAGCGGCGTCGGCAAGTCAAACATCCTCTCTCGCTTCACGCGCAACCACTTCTCCCTCGACTCCAAATCCACCATCGGCGTCGAGTTCGCCACCAAGTCCCTGCAGGTCCGCCGCCATTCCCTCCCCATTCCCCCTCTAGTTGTTCCACACGCGCGCGCCCCTGGGTAGTTTCGTCTCGATCCGAGCCCGCCAGATCTCGGTCTTGGTGGCCTTCGTGGAGCGAATGATGTCGCCAAGATTGCGTCTGGTACCCATCCCGATAAAGCTGCCCGTTTCGTCATGCGCGGTGCCTGACGAGTCTTTCTTTCTCGGGACATTGAAATGATGCGTCAAATCTTCGTGGAGGGATTATTGGGAAATCATCTGTTCACATGTAGCGAATGCATTGTTCTGTCGATTTTATTTACCCCATCTCCTGGTAATTATTCGGACATACACTTTGTTACTTTGGAAATTTTACCGTGTTGTAGCGAAATCATTTTGCTGGATGGATCGGGCCTTATTGCCCTGGATCGCATCATTGAGTTGGTTGATGTAGATAGATTGATAGATTAATGCGTCAGCTACTGCCTCTGATATGTATGTGGCATCCTGTCTGTCCTTGAGTGTAAGGTGAACCAAACTGTCATCTTAAGATTTTCCTCGCTGTTTAATTAGGCTGGTCCCCGTTTATCTCTTCAGATTTGCTAGATGCCAATCAGTTGAAATCTTGTATTTGTGTCAATCTACATTCTCGGACGTTGGATTGGCTCTGGATGAATGAGATTACTCGTGTGTAAATACCACAACCGGGCCTGCTGCGACAGATTATTTTCGAGCCTGCTATAATATCGGGTCGTCACCGTGTGAAGTGGGTGTGCCCGTTTTGGCTCTGTTGAGTGGGCAGGAGCTTAAGCGGGACTCTGGTTCATTTGTCCCCCTTTCGTCTTCGTTCTCGTCGCCGAGCGTGGGGCATCTGAAGCGGCGGCGGCGAATTGATTACCTCATCATCGGATCGGCGATCATCGACAAGGAAACAATGACCTCGTCGTCGATTTGGCTGCTGAGGTATGCACATGAGTTGACCAACGAGATGCAGTTCTAGGGTTTTGATCTGAGCGTGAGGGTTATGTGGGCATGTATTAGTTTTGGGGTTGAGTTGTTCCAGTTTCGTGGCGGATTTTGATTTGATCTGTGTTGTCGTTAGAATCGATTTCGTGTTTCGCCTTTTCCACTCGAGTGAATTCACCTATCTGTGGGGGAGAAGCTGTGATGCATTTTTTTTCCTGTTTGGCAGTCGTGGTCGATTAGGAGTAGAATCCCGTGCAGCCAAACCCCACACTGCTTTTGTGCTGATTCATGAAGGTGCTTTGGATTTTGTGATCTAAGCAGAGCCTATTGTGGGATTTTTGGCCTGCTGGCACTCAATCACATTTGAATCCAAAGACGGGAGAAATATGTTCTTCACAGCATCACGAGCACATAGAAAATACAGAATTAATAATCCTATGTGTGAGACCATTGCAATCTCACCAAAAAAGTTTTCATCCATTTTTTTTCACAGCATCCTGATGCAGTGTATTAAATGGGAGTGTTCCCTCACTATCCTCAACAATTAGAAGCAGATAGTGACCTTTATCTTTTTTTATGTTGCCTTTCAGTTTTAATAACCAGAGAACAAACTAGCGGCACTCTGAGTTTCTGCTGTTGGCAGCTAGCGCTCCTGTAGTTTTTGCATGACGACTAGAAGCTGCAGCTCATGTCTATAGCTTGCATTGTTTTCTAGTGGTTGTAGTTTCATTAAGGAAAAGTTGAGATACCTCATCCTCTGGCCCTTGATTAGTAAAAATTTCTAAGTACTATATTCAAAAGTTAAAGAGTCATATAACTGTAATTACACAATCACACATAGTGTAATTTTTTTTGTTGCAATGCTACTCATATCTCAAATGTAATTTGATACCATGGTACCTTTGTTGTCATCACTGGCATGGAGTAAAAAATAGAGAGCATCACACATGTAAATGTATCTTACAACACAATGCAGTGTAGTAGTTTCATGCAACAATGCATAAAAACCAAAATCATACCATCGGATTTGTTGTCTTTATATAATGGACTCTCCATGTTGCATTTGTGTCTGGCAGTAGCACTTTGATTTTGGATGTTCGGTTAGCTTGCTTTTGTCGATATGAGCCTTGCCTTATTTAAGTACAATAGGTAGTATCAAATCCTTAATTTTTTTTGTCGATCTTTAAAATTGCTTATTTATTGTCCCCAAACTGTTATAGATTGGTGTATGTTGTACTACCTTTTTTGTGTAGATCGCAAGTTTCTTCAAACTCTTTTTACCAAGAAAACCTTCATCCAGTCTGCAGGTAAAAACTAATGTTCTACCTCTCTTGATTGCGTAGTTTTGTAATTCTGAACATTTTCTTTTTCTTAATATATTTTTTCTTCTTCCTAGTAGATCCGTCTATTTTCATTGCTTATGGCAACATTCTCTATCTGTATAATTTATCAAAGCTCAAACTAAATCAAATATTTACTTTTCATAAGCATGTTGCTTTGTTTTTATTAGGCAGCATATGTTATAATTTATTGTCGTATCTGTTAAATTTTTAATAGTAAATAATATATGTGTATGTGGATAAAGATTTCTTTGTATTTGATGTTTTATTAGCATAGATATGTGTAATTTCTAAAAAGGTTTTAGTATGACTCTACTACTGCTACTGCTTCCAATATTAGAAGTTACAGAGCATCTATAGAAAAAATTAATATGTAACTTTGTTGTCAGCACAAAAAATTACATGTAATATTTTTATTCTTAGTGTAACTTAATACTATTAAATTTTTTAGAAGTAAATAGTATATGTATCTATGTATAAAAGTTTCTTTCTATCTGGAGATGTATTGGCAAAGATATGTGTAACTTCTAAAAAGTTTTAGTATAACTCTACTACTGCTTCCAATATTAAAATTACAGAAACTATAAAAAAATATATGCAACTTTGTTGTCAACCCAAAAATTTACATATAACTTTTTATTCTTAGTGTAACTTAATAGTTCTTTCTCCGACTAGCCACCAAGAAATTTGTATAATTCTCAGTATTATTTATATTCTCTATTGTTTGAGCTTATGTATTCATGATGTTTCTATTTTTTTCTTTTGCTGTAGATACAGTTGATATGATGCCGGTAGGATGATTTGCTCTTTGCAATTTGGTGCAATGTTTTTGTTTAATATTGGCTCATGTCTTTCCCTTTATATTTGAGGTACAACATTGTACTGTTATCAGTGCCTCTGTATGTGATAGGAGTCTACTTTGTTCGCTCTGTACATGTGCTTGTTTAGAAAAGGCTTAAAAGTAGGAACCCTGGGAACACATTTGAACATGAGCTACTGGTGTGTGTGCTGTGTAATAGGAGTCTACTGGTGATGTTCAAAATTCTACATCCGTACATCATTCTACTTATCGTGCGTTCAGTGTGAGTGTAATTTCGTTTGCATGTAATTTCGTTGATTTTTGTTTGCATCCTAGTTGGCAAAACAAAAGCACAAATAAAACAGGTAGTTACTGGGCTCCATGTCAGGTATTAGGCCAGTAACATCCCATTTTAGGCCCCAAAACCAACAGAAAAATGGACCTAAATTGCTAATGGGTTCACAAACTACAACTGCACCCAATATGATTGGTCCTCCACGCTAACAGGCACACTACAGTAAATAGAGGGCCTGATAACACATATGTATAGGTCAGTAGCGGTGATAAATCAACAGCTCAAATCATCGATTGATAGATATCTAAATCTCAGTCGATTGACGTGTAGACAGACCCTTATCTCTTTTGTTTCTTCGCATTGTGATTCATTTGATACGAAAAATGTTGACACAATGTCGTTGCAATCCTGTCCTATACTGGACAGCCTCTTCTTGTAATGAGGATGAATTTATTGCTGCGGCTATTTCTTCAATGCCTGATTGTGTCTAGTCTTCTTTCGCAGATGGAAGGCAAAACGATAAAGGCTCAGATCTGGGACACAGCCGGGCAGGAGAGGTACCGTGCCATTACAAGTGCGTACTACCGTGGTGCTGTTGGAGCTCTACTTGTATATGACATCACAAAGAGGCAGAGCTTTGACAATGTTCACAGGTGGCTGCGTGAGCTCCGTGACCATGCTGATTCCAGCATTGTGATCATGAT
Organism: Panicum miliaceum; assembly: GCA_032594955.1. Lineage (NCBI taxonomy): Eukaryota > Viridiplantae > Streptophyta > Magnoliopsida > Poales > Poaceae > Panicum > Panicum miliaceum. The sequence continues at coordinate 33,009,776 of CM064058.1, read as the reverse complement.
GGTCGGCAACAAGTCTGACCTGATACATTTGAGGGCTGTCTCTGAGGATGAAGGCAAAGCGTTGGCAGAAAAGGAAGGGTTATTCTTCCTGGAAACATCAGCTATGGAGGCGGTAAACGTGGAGGAAGCGTTCCAGACTATTATCTCGGAGGTCTATGGCATTGTGAACAGGAAAGCGCTGGCTGCCAAAGAAGCGGCAGCTGCAGCAGCTCCACTGCCTTCCCAGGGCAAGACCATCAACATTGACAGCACTGCAGGAAATACAAAGAAGGCATGCTGCTCTTCTTAAAATGTAATTCGGCTTCAGACATCATATTATAGAGAACCTTGGGCAACAAATGTTGGTAGAAAGAGGAGCATAGTAGTCACAAATGGTGTGGAGGGAATATCTACTCTTGCCTTTGTTTTTCTTTGTTGGGTGAACTCGCTGGACCATATGCAGTTTGTTCGTGTTTCTGAATCAAAAGTTAGATGTGTGTATTAGGATTCATTCCATTTACATTCTGGAAGTTACATGCCACTGCAGTATATCTTATAATTATATAGTCGAAGTTATACAATTCAATTGTGGTATTAAATTCTCAGCATTTTGGTCTACCTAGTTGGTTATGCAGCCTATTTCTACTGGAGTTATTGTATGCTGGTATCCAGTCACACCTGCTCCATGATTACAGTGGGTATTGGAATCACTGAGGTGCTGTTTGGTTGGGGAAATTATCGGCGTTAACAGATCACAGAGGCAGCCGATAACTTTAAACGTGTTTGTTTGAGGAGCCAAGTAATCCGTTTACACGGTATCAAATAACTTGCCTATACAATTGCGTTACCGCTCCCCTTTGACAGGTAACAGAAAACGATATGAAATGGACCGCGTCGTCCTCCTCCCGACGGACAGAGAAGCGACGCCCCTCCGCCTTCTCTCCTGTGCGAGGAGCAACGCGATACGCAAAATAACAGGCGTGCCGCCTGCCCTACTCCGCATGGTGAGCGAATTCGCATGGGATTCGCCTTGGAAGCCTCCGCAGGCAGCCGGGCGACGCTCGCCTCGTTGATCTGGCTGAGATTCTGTTTTCTTCAACGTAGATATCCATGGATGCAGGCATGGAAGGATTGGATGAGGTGAGAGAAAGAGGAGGAACATGAGAGCAACATACCGTTGTTCGATTTTTCCTTGGTAAGATCCGGCAACAATATTGCTTGTTTCTAACTGTTCAACCTGTTCATGGAGTATGATATGGTTTTCATGCTAAATTTTTCATCGTCCTTGCAGGCGTCTTCTTCCCCGGCGGTTCAGTCATCTTTGCTCCCGAGGCGAGCGGCGGCTATACTGATGATGGCGGGTTAGAGGAAGGTTGTGCTGAGGCCAGTCCCGCAGTCAGGGGCCTAGTCAGGATTTCGACTTTGGGGGGTGGGGGTGGGGGACAATGCTATCCCGCGTGGTCCCTATATTAAAAGTTATGATATCTATATTTGTCTAATTATATAAGCGTCAAAACTATCACTTTTGACTAATGCATTTAATAAGAAAAATTGGAATTATAGAATAGAACAAATTAAATCTGATAAATATCCATTAAAATTTATGTCTGAATTGACAATTAGCAACTCATACAACTGGCCTACTGCAACATAAAAGAGTTGAAATTACAATAAGAAAAAACAATTGAGTAATGCCACGTGCGGTAGACTTAGCTTCCAAAATATAAGAATCAAGAATTCAAGATTCACCGAGGTACATGTCGTGTTTGGGCTGCAAATTGCAAAAAGCGAAGCAAATGATTGGCCACTCTTTGGACGCATCTTAGGCATGGTTGCTATGCTCAGCCCATCTCGTTGTGCGCTGCCATGCCAGTGTGTGTGCTCGTGCGGCCGGACGCCAGTGCTATAGTATAGCCGTGCGGTAGGCTTACGGAACTGGGTAGGCAAGGAAGCCAGCGGCGTGCGAGCATGATTAAACAAAGGTCCCTGCACTACTCGTTGATATGATCAGTCAATATGCAAACGAAAGGCATCCAAATGCATCTGAATTAGAGGGTAAGGTTCACGAAGTGAGCCCATGTGGGCACACAGTGAGTAGCTAATTTTTTCCCCTTTAATGAATTTGATATCTACTTCCTGTTAGGAAACGTGGAACGCTATGCTATGTCCTTCCACCACGTGAAACCTAGCCATGTACAAGGCTAGTGAAGTGCTACCCTTGTGTGGCAAAACCACCTGAATTAATCCAGCTCAAGCGCGCTAACCAACACCACGAGAGCAATCAGGGCTAACTCGCACTTCAAACGGAATAATTCATTGGTCTGTCGGGTAACCTCCCGATACAACCACGGTTTTTGCCGATCGAAACCATACATACACGTTCTCACACGAAGGTGAGCCCAGATGATACAACATTCCACAAATTTTACATCACAGGTTCATCATAAATTATTATTACAACTGAGTTCGAATTCGTAAAACAAGGTAATTCAGAGTCAAAATAATTGAGTTCTTCAGAGTTCAATGCAGCGAAAAATATAACGATAAACTACTCGACGAAACATGATGTCTCGATGAAGCCCGTACGAGACATCACTCGGCATTATCGCCGTTGGCCGGGGGCGCATCCCATTCCACCGACCAACCAGGAGGAAAGGTACACGGCCAAGTCAAACTAGAAATCATGTCCTCGAAAGTATCACCTGAAAACAAGCCACAAGTAAGGCTGAGTATACTAATACTCAGCAAGGCTTACCCGACTAGTGGAATATACTTAGCCGACTCCTAGACATGCAAGGCTTTTGGCTTGAGGGGTTTGTTTTGCCGAAAAGCATATACAAATAGGTTCTTACTTTCATATTTTAGCTCCAGGTTCTAGTTTTCTTTATCCATTCTAAGTAAGCAACTATCCAATATCATACATGGTGAAAGAATTAATTTTTCATCCAACAAGATTAATCATCATCATTATTCCTCTTCTTACTCTATGTGGTAAAAGGGTCAAGCAGTCTCAGTAACCGCGAGAAACGGACGATTCGAATCGAATTTCTTAACCTTGCAAGGGAAACCTAAACACACGTCACGTGGTTACTCACAGAGTCACACGTGCAACTTTTCCCCTTTCTTCCTGGGTTGTGGATCAGGGCCACCATCCGAGACTACAGAGCCAAGCTCTGCACCCACCATGTGCGCGCATGGAACCGAAGTTGAGATGGTGGGATGCTGTCCACTTGCCGGTCTGATTAGGTACTTAAGCTTACCGATTACCATATTCTCCGCATGTGGTTAGTACGTTCAAAGACTTAACCACCACTACCACACACTGCGGCCATAGCATTTTTCACTAAACAGACGGGTAAACAGACGGGGCCTCAATCATCAACATAAACATCGTACCATAGCCCCGTCCGTTGACCTTATGATTGCAGCATCTAGTAAACATTCAACTCCTAAATTCTCGCGAGTGATAGGAAATCACTCGACTTTTACCGGAGTCCTATTAGCATAGCATTCTATCGAACCTTACATCTAGTGTTCAGAGCATGGGTACCTAGGATCATGCAACTAAGTTTTCATCCAACTCCTATAAACTTAATGCACAAGTAAAATAGAGTAATAAGTTGCATAAGTTTAGAAAGTAGGGGTCATGCTTCGCGGCTTGCCTTCTTGGGTAAAGTTAGTTTGGGGCTCGTCCGAACTCGGGTTCGGGTCTTCGAAAGCTTCAGTTAGATTCACTTGAGCTTCACGCTGCTCACACTCGAACGCGGGCACCAGATCGTACGTTCCGTCGGCGAGAGTAGTCGATTCTATATGAATGCACAAGTGTAAGTTGTAGTGATGGTATATGACGATTATTTTCCTTCACGATAAAGTTGCAGTCCACAAAAATATAGATTTTGTTGTAAAGTTACTTAGTTAAGATTTCTTTGGGCGATTGTTAATAGAGTGTAACTTAAACTATTAACTTCATTAAACAAGAAGGGGTTGTGTTATATTGGAAACTTAATTTTCTAATCACAACATGGATTAAACACAACTTCTGGACGAGGTAACTTCTGGTGATGAAATTTTTATTTAGAGCACATTATGCAGAGACAAAAGCACTGCAAAATTTTCAGACATTTTCACGCAGCAGAATAATTATGAAAAAAAAAGTAATGCACAGCCACTACTAGAACCTAGTTAGTTTTATATAGGACAAACCATGAATGTTTTGATGCTAAAACTTTTACAGGGTGTTAACCTATCCATATAGGTGTTACTGTAAATTTTTCAGATTTTATAGTGCAAGATACAAAGCATAACAAAAAGGACAAGATACACTTATGTTAATAAAGATTAGTTTCTACAGGATATTTTACAGGGTTTCTGTGTATGAAACTTTTTATATAGCCAGAGCTACTATAAGGTGTCTTACAGTAAAAAGTTGAACATTTTCCAAGCACTCAAACTAACTATTTGAATTAGTGCATTTTTCCTACCACAAAATTATATAAATGGGTTACAGAAAGGAAATTCTAAACTTTTTCTGTGGTACTTAGGCATCACTATAACAGTTTTGGAAAAGTTTCATAGCATGTATCACAATATAACAGCAGTTACAAATTAGTTTTATTATTTTATGTCATAAACAAGTTTTATTCAAAAGTTTAGCTTGAGATGGGTTCTGGTCCTAATATTTTTACACTGGCCTAAACATCAAGCAACCAATCTACTGTTAAATTTTTAGGTTTATCCTTTGTCTACAACAATGGGTACAATTAAAGTCTATTAAACCTTCCATTTAATTTATAGCAAGATTTCGCAAGCAACTGAAGAAATGCATGTAACAAAAGTTGTAGATCTTCTTCTAAATATTACAGAACAGTTGAGTTTGTATTTTTACGATTTTTCTACAATTTTATACAAATTTTACAAGTTCGCTATTTTGGAATTCAAAGTTTAAACACAGGTTTACAGATATGTCCCTGGAAACTTGCGTGCAGACTCTTTTAAAGATTTCAATCGTTGCAATTGGGTCCCTAGGCGGCACTGGCATGGCGGCCGGCTAGATTCCGGCGAGGGAAAAAGGCTCGAGGAGATCTAGGGAGGTGAGAGCTACCTTGGGGTGGCCTTGGTCGGGGTTGGGGGTGGCTGGAGGTGGCTCGTCGGCACGGAGCAGAGGGGCGGCGGCGGTGCGGAGTGTCAGCAACGGTGCTCCGGCGAGGAGGGGAGGGTGTGGGCTGGTCGATGAGCTTCGCAGCGTCAAGGGAAAACCGTTTCGAGGCTTGGCTTGGACGGAGGAGCTTTGGAGTGGGCTGTCCGCGGAGCAGCAGGGAAGCGGCGGCGGCGCGAGCGGCGCTGGCGGTGCTGCGGCGGTCGAGATGGCCGAGGAAGAGGCCGTTGAGCTTCATTGGAGGGAGGGCAAGCTCGCTGGGTGATGGGTTTGGGCAGCGGGAGGCCGGCGGATATAACTCTACGGGCGGGTGGTGCACGGCGGCGGCAATGGCAGCGGCGGCGGCGTTCTAGGGGTTGAGGCGCGCGCGAGTTGCCTGGTGTCACCTTTTATAAGCTGCAGGAGGGAGGGAGAGGACCGGGCAACGCTGGGGAGGGGCGGCACGGTGGGGGCGCGTTACTGGTCGCGGTGGGTGGCGAACAGAGCCGGCGCGGCGTGCGGCGGGCGCGGACAGGGGATTGGGCGCTGAGGATTTGGAGTGGGGAGCGCGAGATCACGCGGCGCGCAGGTTGGGCGAGGAGCTGCAGCAGCTGGCTTGCCGGGCGGCGAGCGCGGCGGCTGGCGGGACGCGGCGCGGACACGGGCATGGCGCGGCTTGTCCATTGGGCGCGGCGGGCGGTGAGCAGAGGCGCACGTCGCCGGCGTGCGCGTGGCGTGCCCGGACGGGGGAGGAGCGCGGCGTGCGGGCGTGGCCAGGCATTGGCTTGGCGCCTAGCGCCGGTCTGGCATCGCCGGCCAGGTGGCCTGCGGCGACTGCGCGGCGGCGGAGGGTCGGGCGAAGCGAAGGGTCGGGCGAAGCGAAAGGTCGGGCGAGCGAAGGGTCGGGCGAAGCGAGTGCGCGTCGGAGGGTCGGGCGAAGCGAAGAAGAAGGGTCTGCAGTGAAAATAGAAGAAAAGGCAGGGGCTGGTTTGCAAATCCATGTGTTTCTCAAATTTTCGTGTTGCAACTCAAAAGTCTCTAAACATGAAAGTTGTTCAAAATGAAAAGTTACACAAGTTTTGTTTCAGGCCAAAGTTCATTTGAGTTCTAGTTTAGAAGTTATTTTTAAAACTCAAAAAGTATGACTCGGAGGGCACGTCATTTCCTGGGCAAAAATTTGCATTCTCTCCTAGGCTTCAACTAGACTTTTGTTTAACATGTCAATAACGATGTGCCTGTTCATATTTTGCAGCCATGCTTGCATCAATGTGAAAGTGATTTAATTGGTTTGATTAACGTACATGTACTTATGCACATATACCCAACTATTTTCAATTCAAAGTAATTCGTTTCTTTTAAAATTTTCTTAGTTATTTATGCATCGTGTTAAGCTAATGAGGCTTATTTCGCAATTTAAACACCTGAGGTGTTACACCTTGTCATCTCAACCATATCTCGCTCCGTGTAGAACATATTTCACTGACTAACCTTTAGCCGTGGCATGGCCATGCACTTTTAGTTCCTACACATCGAGAGGGCTCGGAGGCATCTCTCCCTTATGCGGGAGGGGCAGATTCCATCTTGATTCGACGCACCCTACGGCTTATTTCGGAACATACCTAAAAACTACCTTTATAACTACCCAGTTACGGAGTAGCGTTTGACACTCCAAAATGTGCTCTTCCACAATTCGGGACTCTACGCCGATCTAAGGTCTAAGGATCTTAGTATGCGTGTCATTACGAGACTCACCGATAGCACAAAAGTATTCGCGGTGTCTCGGAATGGGTCTATCCAACAATGTGTTCCTAACACGCATCTGTTGACACCATTTTTTGGCATGTGGCTGGCTGATGCAAAAACGAAAGAGAGAAGCCAATGATGGAAGCATTGGTCGATAAGGCATCGTAGGCCGATGGGGCGAATCGTCGCCGACAGATAACGTCAACAGGTTATCTTAGAAATATTGAGTCGTATGTTGTTAGTTTGTTTAGAAAGTCCGTTTCTTTTTAGTCAAGCAATGTAAGTCGTGATCGACAAGGAGTCATAGCTTAGAGCTATATATATCAGCCCTCAGGCTTGTAATCAAGACATCTGAATCAACAGAACACCTGTTTTTTCACGTTTTTTCTGTCGGCGACTTCGCCAAACCCTAGTTGCAGTAGATTTTTCTTTTTACGAGTTCTTCCGAGTCGCTGGGCTGCATCGACTTCGACATCCGGCTTGCTGGTAAGTTCCATGTTGAATAACGCAGATAGGTTCAAGGTTGACGGCACATCGCTTCTTCCTCTATCTGTTTTATTCAAGTTATCGAGCAAATTAGATATAGGTCTGGTTTGTTCACAATTTATCGATATCGGCTTGTTCTTGTTAGATTAATCTCTTTTAGTCTAGCTTGTTTTAGTTGTTATCAAAGTTATTGATATTGGCTTGCTTTGCTAGATCAATTTATTTTAACTTGTTTAGCATAGCTTCTATCACAGTTATCCAGCTTAGATCCATGCAGTCCATCGGCTTTTACTATTTTATTGTTATTTCAATCTGTTATCCTGATTATAGCTGATCGGATTTCGATCTATGTGTTTTATCCAAGGCTCTACTAAGTGAATTTTACGCAGCCTTTACTCTCAATTCGGCTACTTGGGCGATTGCATCTACAAACAGTATCGGACAAAAGGCCGATATGCTTGCGGAACGATTCGGAACACTAGCCGATATGTTCTTGAATTTAACGCTATCTTATTCTTTGTCAATTTTAGGTCAAATTGTCTGGCACGCCTAGCACCAACGCGAAGCTAGATTGGAGCCTACACCGGAGTAAAGCAAATCTCCCAGGTCCTTGTGTGGGGCTGCGCAGGAAGTCTACATGCGACTTTTTGCGTCAACACACTTTTGGCACGCGTGGTGGGACACGACAACTACTTCACCATGGACATCTCGTACCGCTGTGAGCTCAGCGATGACAACATCGTCAAGGTCACCAAGGACCAGCTCAATGACGAGAAGATGTAGAAGCTGCAGTTGAACATGCAGAAATACGAGGATGTGTGCCTCAAAGCTTTCAGCATCAACAAGAGTGGAGAAGTCTTGCAGAAGTACGATTTCCCTGGTCCGAGGGAGATCATGATCACAGAGAACGCGACCAAGTTCTAGAAGATGTTCGATAGTTCCATGCACCATGCCATGGACGGCTCCAACAGCTGATCAGTGGTGGTATGCAGATCGTCTTTACAGGGCCATGTTACTTCAAACTGGAGCCATCGGTCACAACAGCTGCTAGAGCGACAGGAGCAATAGTTAATGCCACAGCTCCGCCTTAATAGCGCAATACAGCAAGGATACCCAATGCCGCCTTACCTGTTCCGATAGCAAATCTATCCACAGGTGGCAATGCAGATGCCGAGGGGCCCGGTGTTTTCTTCGCCGCCGCCGAAAACCCAACAACACAGAAGAATCTGTTCAGCACTCCGCTAGGATATGTCCCCACGACGTCCCTAGGTGTGCCCCCAGAATTCATGAAGCCTACCACGACAGGGGTTGTCACACAGCCTCAAGGAGCTGGAGGGATAGGGAGTCCATCTCAGATAACTCCCGGGACGCAACCATTGGTGGTGCACAATCAGCAACCGCCAATTGGCGTTCCAAAGCAAGCATCGACTTCTCAGCCAATGGCTCAGTAGTATGCTATTGACAACTCATAGGGCATGTCCACGCCTCAGTTGGTAGCCTACATGTTGATGCAACAGCAGATGGCGGCTCATCAGCAGGCCTAGCAGCCTCAACCTCAACCACAACAGCCATATCCTGCGGTGCAACAACAGGACAATGGCCTCCAGAATGTTGACTGAACCAGTAAAGTTGCAAAAGTGATGAGGAGTTAGTTCGGCTTGAAGCTTGACGAGCTAGTCTACATGTAACGTAGGTCTTACCCTAAGACTTATGATCAGGTTCCCTTGCCGTACCGGTACAAAGTGCCGGATTTCACCAAGTTCTCTAGGCAAGACAATGTGTCCACCATTGAACACATCAGCAGATTCTTGGTTTACTGCAGGGAAGCGTCTGGGATGGATGCATTGAAGATCAGAATGTTCCCGCTCTCGCTCTCTAGATCGTCCTTTGCCTAGCTTTCTTCGTTGCCAACAAACTCCATAATCACTTGTGCCGATCTAGAGAAAAAGTTCCACAAGTACTTCTTCACTGTGGTACACGAGATGAAGCTCAGAGATCTGACTGCCGTGAGATTGAGGAATGATGAACCGGTGCCCGAATACATCCAAAGGTCCATGGACGTCAGGAGCCGGTGCTACAATCTAACCCTCAGCGATGGCCAATTAGCTGAATTGGCCTTTCAAGGACTCTTGTCTCATATCAGGGAGAGATTCTCTTTGCAGGAGTTTGAGAGTCTGAGTCACCTCGTTCAGAGGTTGGCAAGCGTCGGCGTGCGATCTCAAGACCCCAAGAGGAACACGTTCCCAGGAAAAGTCGCTCTGGTAGGGGATTCCTCCGAGTGTGACGATGAGGCGGAAATCGGCTTGGTAGAGTGGACCACAAGCAAAAACCCAGTTTCGTGCTCCTTTGTCAAGAAAGAAACGGAGAGATTCAGGTTTGACATCATGAAGGCCAATAGGATCTTCGATCTGCTTCTATAGGAGGGGCAGATCACATTATCTGCTAATCATACGATCCCATCGGACGAAGAATTAAAGAACCATAAGTATTATAAATGGCACAACATTGTTTCTCAAAATACTAACGAGTGCAAGGGGTTCCGCAAAGAAATCCATATGGCTATCTGTTGGCACTCCTTAGCCTTTACGAACTAATCCGCAAGTGCACGGATACTGATGTAGCTTTCACCAGGGACTTTACCTGGGATATCGAATCCAAGGAACGGCAAGCACAACCAGACCTAGAACTATTCAACCGGATCCACCTAGAGAGACAAGGTACGAGGGTAGAGGGGTTAACTTTAGTTAGCCAACTCGTTAATCAGATAACTCATCCGTTCGAAGGGTGGGAGACCGGGGGACACTAAGGTAGTAACATCATACACGGGCGTGGTGCTCGGGTATGCAGGATCCTTCGCATATGCCCGTGCTCCATGGTATTGCAGGGGCAGACCGCAGAAGGTGACAACTCTGTTGGTCCGCCATGACGTCTCGTAATGGTTAGCGAAGTCCCGCAAGTTCGGGTTCAGGGTAGGAGTTCATGCAAAGATGTAACGGCCTGGATGTACTCCGGGACAGGACATTCTCCCTGATATCCCTATTTTCCCAGCACGTGTAGTTCTAAGCATGTTAGTATTTAACCTTTGCTTGTACGAATAGATGCTATTAGGACCTTGCTGTAAGCTTATTCTCCCACTAACCCGTAGGTTTATTCATTTATTCTTTATCCTGAGTTTGACCCAGTGTGTGTGTCACATTACCCTATTCATATCATTTATCTTGACTGACCCCGTTTTATGCTATAGTCTATGGCTTACTCATATAGTTTTGATAATGTTCCAAGTAAACTCTTTTACATCATGCTCTCCTTTGTGAAAATATAAATAACGATACGCGAATACTCATCGGGTGAAATGCTACAGCGGTATATCCGTGCGCTTGCGGATTCATTCTGTAATCGTCAAGACATACGACACAGTGTTTCCTAGTGCTGCGGGTAGAGATGGGATTAACAACCTCATTCCTAGTGGTGGCGCTACGAAACGCCAACAAGCATTTCTGGCGCTGTTGCTGGGGAGAAGCATTGATATAAAAGATTTACTTGAGCAGGATCATGACAATATGTTTAAAGAAATAGCTGTAGCTTATTCAGGCTAATGTTGCTTTTATTTTCTCCTAATTGGATGAAAACAGGGTAGTGTATGACTGGTTTCTCCTTGCCGACAAACTTCATTGAAAATCCCGAGAAGCTCGTGAGAAAGGTCTGACCTCGCGTCGTCCCTCCTCAGGTCATCCTCTCCGCAAGCGAGCCTGTCCATCCAGCACCAACAACCTCAATCGAACCCATGGCTGAGAAGACTCTCCGCGATTTCTCCAACCCCTCCGCCGCCAATGTGGCGACTGGACCCAACGTCAATGTTGGGGACGTGAACTTCGAGCTGAGGTCCAGCCTCATAAACATGGTGCAGGCTAGCTCATTCTATGGCAAGCCAATGAGGACGCCAACGCCCACCTCCAGAACTTCCTGGAGTTGTGCGAAACTATCGTTATCAGGGGCGTTGCAGCTGATGCCATTAGGCTTCGACTGTTTTCCTTCTCCCTGCTGGGGAAGGCGAAACAATGGTTTTACAAGAACAAAGAAGCGGTTAGCGCGTGGGACAAGTGTTCCATGACGTTCCTCGCCAAGTTCTTTCCGCAAATCAAAACCAATGCCTTACGCGGAAAGATGTCCGGTTTCCAGCAGGCAGGGATGGAGTCACTCCCAGAAGCTTGGGAAAGGTTGCAGGAATACATACTCGCCTGTCCTCATCATGGGATGGATGAGTGGCTCGTCTTCCAAAGCTTCTACAATGGGTTGACTCCGACATCAAGGGCCCAGATAGATGCTGCTGCTGGAGGAGCTTTTCTCAGCCTTACTATTGCCAAGGCCAACGAATTGGTCGAGAAGATGGTCTCCAACTAGGGTTGGAACGAGGAGCATTCCCAACCCAAAAGCAAAGTCGGCGGAATGCACATGGTGAAAGAAGTTGACATGCTCTCCGTCAAGATGGACCACCTAATGAAGCACCTCGACGAAAGGGTGTAGTTCAAGGAGCGTATGAATAACTATGCTCAAGCCGTAGACTCGCACCCCATGTGCGAGGTCTATGGCAATGGAGGACACTCGGGGAATGACTGCCCCAAGACCCGTGAAGACGTGGCTTACATGAATAACAACAACAACAATGGGTATCGTCCACAAGGAGGCCAAGGGTGGGGCCAATCACGCCCACCTTACCATGGAGGAGGTAATAACTTCAACTCAAATTTCAATTCGAATCAACCCTCCATAAAAGACCTTATTTTCGGCCAAGTTAAATAAATGAATCTATAAATAAGAAACTTGCTGCCAATGATAAAACTCTTGAGAGCTTAAATATAAAAGTTGAAACCTTATCTTCTGCTCTCAAGAATCAATTAAGTTTTAATGAAATGATCAAAACCCAGTTACCTCAAATAGTTGTGTTGACGCCGGATTTTGACACGTCTTGAATCGGCGTCAGGAGAAGAAGATTGGCCGATGCAGAAGATCTGAGAGCTACAGTAAGGAATCGGCCGATCGAGGTAACAGTTGAAAATCGGCCGATTGGTGGCATAGCCCATACTGACAGCATAGGATTATTCCAGAAGATCCTGGTCAAAAGCTGGTCAACAAAGTGTGCTAAGACGGCTGGGAAGCAATCGAAGGGGTCCTGATTGGATTAGGAAACGGCGGCGGAAGATTCTGCGGGAGTTCGTTTCCCTTTTAAAGTTATTATAGATATAGTAGTTTTCCTATTTTAAATAAGGTTGTAACAAGTCGTAATCGACCAGGAGTCCTAGTTTCAGGGTATAAATAGGAGTCGCTAGGGTTTTGCAAAAACAACCAACATCAATCAACAAAAACACTTCTACTTTTTTCCAGTACTTTACTTTTCAAGTCGGCGACTTCACCAATATTTTCTTCTTTCACGAGTTCGTACGGATTGGCAGGGCTGCATCAACCTGATCTCCGGCCAATTGGTAGGTTCCGCTTATCGAGTAATATCCGAGCTTTAACTACGGGCGCATCGCTGTGGTTTCGTTTGGATTTATTCACAAGTTATCGATATTTACTAGAATTGCAAGTTTTACCTGTTATTCTAGTATTATCACCAGTTATCCAGCTTGAGATCAGGGTAATCGGCTTCGTCATTGTTCTCCTTCGATTCATCGCCATATAGCCGATTAGATCTGTTTCAAGTGTTGCTTCTATAGTAATTGTTTAGATTGCTCCAGCAGTTCTCTTTACAATTATTATACGATCATCGGCTGACCCATAGCCGATCATCTCTACAGCAAATCGGCCGATTTGCCGCCGATGCGCTCCTCAGGACAGATTGGAAATCCAGCCGATCGACGCGCCTGGAATTTAATACTCTATTTCCTTGTCAATCAACAGGTCAGATTGACTGGCACGCCGCGCGAACCGCACCAGGGCGATAACCCGAACAGGAGCTAAGCAGATTCTCCCGGGTCGTGTGTCCGACGCTGAAGACCCATCGGCCGATTCCTATCCGGCCGATTTTAGCGCCAACACACTTTTGGCACGCCCGGTGGGACCATCCAAGACCTGATATGTCGAACAACGCAGAAATCTCTGACAGCAACATCATTGGGGTCACAGAAGCTGATCTCAAGGACGACCAGAGGGAGGAATTGGCCAAACATCTGGAAGATTAGGAAAGCTCCTATTCCAGCACCTCGCCACATCACCATTGCTGAAGACTCGGGCAAGATGTCAGAGATGATTCAACAGTCCGTGTATCAAGCGTTCATTGACCAATCCTCGGTGATGAGCAACACGGTGTACAACGCCGTCGTCAACTCTCTGGCCAGCGGAGCCATTCAAGGTTATCAGGGACCGGCATATGCCCCTCCAACTACCTTGCCGGCCAGAAGCTTACCGTACACATCCCAATCGGCTTCTCAGCCGATATTGATGCAGCGCGAAGGATACAGCTCTCCACCACTTCCGGCGTCTCCAAGATACAGCGGTGCACCATGTCTCCCATCGCGAGCGCCGCTTCAACCCGTTCAAATGGCTTCTGTGCAAACACTGCCTACGAGCTCAGTGCCTTGGGGGGCATCAGCCACGACGTATTTCCCCGAGCCAGCGAACCGGCATGGCACTTATCCGTTTCAGGTGCCGTACCAATCGGCCGCCCGGCCGGTGGTCTCTCAGTACCAGCTGATTTTACCAGAAATCGGCAGGGGGGCAATCACTATGGAGGCATTCAGAGGCACGGTGCCAGCAACGACGTACGAAGGGGATGCGGACGCGTTTCGCCAGCAGTTATCGGCCGCTCAGCAAACTTCGCCGATTCATCACCTGGCCGAACCAGCCCTTCAACACGTGCCCGCGCCGCGAACAACTGTTCATCAGCAGCAGGTGGACTGGACGGCAAGAATAGCAGAAGTAATCCAGGATCAGTTTGGGCTGAAGCCGAAAGTTCAAACTTATACTTACAAGACCCCGTATCCATCGGCCTATGACTCGTTGCCATTCCCACACCGCTACAAGGTTCCTGATTTCACCAAGTTCTCAGGAACGGATGACACATCCACTGTGGAACACATCAATAGATTCATCATCCAGTGCGGTGAAGCTGCCACACAAGACGCTCTGAGGGTACGGTTATTTTCATCATCTCTATCCGGATCGGCCTTCCAGTGGTTCACCACTTTACCGCCAAATTCTATCATCACGTGGGCCGATCTGGAGAAACAATTCCATAAGTACTTCTATGCAGGGGTACACGAGATGAAGATTTCGGATCTAACCAGCCTCAGGCAGAGGAGCAATGAGCCGGTGACAGGGTATATACAGAGGTTCAGAGAGATCAAAAACAAGTGCTACAGCCTGGCTCTGACCGATGCACAGTTGGCCGATATTGCTTTCCAGGGCCTCTTACCGCAAATCAGAGAGAGATATGCTGCCCAAGAGTTTGAGAGCTTGAGTCAAATCGTCCACCGATTGTCAGGGCAGGAGATCCGACCGCTTGAACAGCGGAGGAGCTTCCAGAAGAAGGTGGCGTACTTGGAGGGATCTGAATCTGACGCGGAGGAAGAAATCGGCCTGGCGGAATGGGTAAAAGGGAAAAAACCAGTATCCTGCCCCTTTGGTAAGAAGGAGCCAGAGACATTCGGCTTTGACACGTCCAAGGCCGATAAAATTTTTGATCTACTGCTTCAGGAGGGACAGATTAAGCTGTCACAACATCACACCATCCCTACGGCCGATCAGCTGAAGAAGATGAAGTACTGCAAGTGGCACAACGCTACCTCTCATGACACCAATGAATGTAAAGTCTTCCGTCAGCAGATACAATCGGCCATTGAACAGGGGCGGCTCAGATTTGAGACTCCAATCAAATCGGCAATACCGATGAAGATAGATCAGCATCCCTTCCTAGCCAACACGGTCAACGCTGGAGAAGAATCAAGTCAAACCAAGGTGCTGACGTCAGAATCGGCGAGAAGAGGTGGCGTCGTCGGTCCCAAGAGGCAGATCACGACGGAAGAATTCAGAAGGAACGGGCGAGGACCAGAACGACCACACACGCCTGTCACCTCCCGATTTCTACTAAGTAAATATCGGCGTCGGCAAGAACAAGCACAACACCAAGAAGAGATGATACGCCGGCGTGAAGATCACTGGCAGTGTCCCTTCTTCATCCACTGCTGGGAGAACGATATCAGACTGCCCTCTGCCGATAACTGTCCGGAGTGCAATGGATCAAACCGCAACGATCGCCCGAAGCCACACTCTAGGGACAAAGGATCAGAGCCGATCAACAGAAATCGGCGCGAAGAATGGCGCGTTTCGGTGCATGATCGGCTGGGGGGCAGAGTTGACCAGTATGGCAGGTCAAAAACCAAGATCGGCCAGCAAGATGGACTGGGGGGCAGGATCAGAGTACACAATCGGCTGGAAAAGATGGCCGATGATAGGGTGTCAGACGAAGACCCCCTAGGTAGAGAACCAGACTGGGAACACGCCAGATCATCGGCCAAACCAGTGAATCCCAGGTGGTGTCCCGATGGCTTATCCAGATCCCAAAAGCGAAGGATCCAACGCCTACGCCAGTTTGAGCATCGAGAAGAAGAACAAAAACAGGTGCCAGAGAGAAGGAATGTGAAATCTCGAATTTGGCGCCCAAAGAAAAATGATCAGGAAGCAAACAGCCAAGAATCGGCGGCCGAAATCGATATGGTTTTCATACTGCCGATGGAGTTCATGGCGCCAAGTGATCGGGACAAAGTGACAAATACAGAGGAAGAGCAAATGGCACAACTGGTATTAGAGCCGATGACGGCTATGTTCGAAAAGCCAGAGGAAGAAAAACGACAGCACCTCAAAGCGCTGTTTCTCAAGGGCTATGTCAACGGAAGACCCGTCACCAGACTACTGGTAGATGGAGGCGCGGCAGTCAACATCATGCCGTATGCCATGTTCCGCAAGCTGGGCAAGGGCGATGACGACCTCACCAAGACGGACATGATGCTGAAGGATTTCGAAGGCAACGTGTCGCCTGCCCGCGGGGCATTCTGCGTCGACCTCACCATCGGCAGTAAGACCCTCCCCACTACTTTCTTCGTCATTAATGGCAAAGGGTCCTATAATATGCTGCTTGGTCGCGACTGGATACATGCAAACTGCTGTGTCCCATCTACTATGCATCAATGCCTTGTGCAATGGGTCGGCGACAGTACAGAGATAGTAGCTGCCGATTCTGTTTACAGCGTTGCAGCGGCCGACACACAACAGTGGAGTTGCGAGCACGTCAAGTGTACATCTGGCAGGACTTGGGACACTGACTTCATGAGAGTGTCCGATTTCGGTCTACAGCCGATCCAAGCAGTCGGCTCCGAAGATTCAGAATAAATGGATCAGCTCATCCGAGAAGATGGGAAGCTGGGGCACGGGTTCACGTCAGCCGATTTGTTAGAGATGGTAGATTTGGGAGATAGCAGCAAATCGAGGCCGACGTACGTTAGTGCCAATTTGGATTCTGAGTACAAATGCAAATTGATAAAATTATTGAAAGAGTTCAGGGATTGTTTTGCTTGGGAATACCACGAGATGCCAGGACTAGACCGGTCTATTGTTGAACACCGGTTACCTATAAAATCAGGATATCGGCCGTATCAGCAACCTGCACGGCGGTGTAATCCCAAGATTCTACCTGACATAAAGGCTGAGATCACAAAGTTGATTGAGGCAGGATTTATTCGGCAGTGCCGTTACGCCGAATGGATTTCTAACATTGTGCCTGTATACAAGAAGAATGGAAAATTGCGTGTGTGCATCGGTTTCAGGAACTTAAATCAGGCTACGCCAATGGATGGTTATCCGATGCCAACGGCCGATATCTTGGTGGATGCCGCCGCAGGCCACAAAGTCATAAGTTTCATGGATGGGAATGCCGGATACAATCAGATATTAATGGCCGAAGAAGATATTTCGAAAACGGCTTTTAGGTGCCCAGGCCATATTGGTTTATTTGAATGGGTGGTCATGACTTTTGGCTTGAAAAACGCCGGCGCTACATATCAACGGGCCATGAACTACATCTTCCACAAACTCATTGGTTCATCAGTGGAAATTTATATAGATGACGTCGTGGTCAAGTCAAAAGGTCACCAGGATCATCTGGCCGATTTACAGGAAGTGCTGGAGTGCACAAGGAAGCATGGGCTGAAGATGAACCCAAACAAGTGTGCGTTTGGTGTATCGGCCGGACAATTCTTGGGATTTATGGTCCATGAGCGTGGGATAGAAGTCAGCTGCAAGACTATAGACGCCATCAATAAAGTAGTGGCCCCACAAAATAAAACTGAACTGCAGTCCCTCATCGGCAAGGTCAATTTCATCAGAAGATTCATATCCAATCTATCGGGACGTATTCAGGCTTTTACTCCTCTGTTGAAATTAAAGCCCGACCAAGAGTTCACATGGGGAGAAGAACAACGCAAGGCACTGGAGAATATCAAGCAGTATCTGGTTTCACCTCCGGTGTTAGCCCCGCCACAGCCTGGTAAGCCGTTCAAGTTATATTTATCGGCTGACGAGCAGGCTATTGGATCGGCGTTGGTACAGGAGTTTGAAGGGAAAGAACGAGTGGTGTACTACGTCAGCAGAAGACTTTTAGACGCCGAAACAAGATATTCTTCGGTGGAGCGATTATGCTTGTGCTTGTACTTTTCATGTACTAAGCTCAGGCACTATTTGCTATCGGCAGAATGCATAGTCGTATGCAAGGATGATGTGGTGAAGTATATGCTATCATTGCCGATTTTGAAGGGGCGGATTGGAAAATGGATCCTGGCTTTGTCAGAATTCGATCTAAGGTACGAATCGGCCAAAGCCGTCAAAGGTCAAGTGATGGCCGATTTCGTAGTTCAGCATTGTGGGCCAGAAATTGCCACCGTTGAATCAGTTCCATGGACTCTATATTTTGATGGTTCTTCGTGTGGGGTCGGATCAGGAATCGGCATCGTTCTTGTGTCGCCTCGGGGGGCAACTTATGATTTCTCTCTGCCGATAGAAGCTTCTGCAACCAACAACCAGGCGGAGTATCGAGCTGTTCTGAAAGGCATCCGATTGTTAAGGGAAGTCAGGGTGGATGCAGTCGAGATCTTTGGGGACTCCATGCTAATTGTGGATCAGTTAACAGGACGATCCGAATGCAAGGACGACGTCCTGAGGATTTATTATGAAGATTGTCTTCAACTTTTGAAAGGCTTCAAATTGGCAACAATTGAGCACATCCCCAGAGATTATAATGAAGAAGCCAACAGACTGGCTCAACATGCTTCTGGGTATCGGCCGATTCAGGGAGCGATGACGCTAGAACTCGCGGCCGATGACTGGCGGAAGGAGATCACCGATTATTTGAAAAATCCATCCCAAAAGGTGGATCGGCGAACACGTTTTCAGGCTACAAAGTATGTGTTGCTTGAGGATGACTTATTTTTTCGGACGATTGATAGAGTTCTTCTCAAATGCCTGGGAACGGAAGAGGCAAAGATTCTAATGGGAGAAATCCATGAAGGCGTGTGTGGAGCTCATCAATCGGCTCACAAAATGAAGTGGATGATCAGGAACAATGGATATTACTGGCCGACCATCCTTGAAGATTGTTTCAAGTATTACAGAGGATGCCAAGACTGTCAGAGGTTTGGTAATGTGCAGCGCGCACCAGCATCGCCTATGAATCCAATAATTAAGCCGTGGCCGTTCAGAGGTTGGGGAATAGATCTCATCGGGCAGATTCATCCTCCATCTAGCAGAGGGCATAAGTTCATATTGGTGCCTACAGATTATTTTACCAAATGGGTGGAGGCAGTTCCTTTGAGGAACGTGACATCAGCCGATATGATTGAGTTTGTTAAAAGTCATATTATATATCGATTTGGTATTCCTCGAACCATCACAACTGATCAAGGGACAATGTTCACTTCTGGAGAATTCGGAGAGTTCGCCGCCGATATGGGAATTAAATTATTAAATTCTTCTCCGTACTATGCTCAAGCCAATGGCCAAGCAGAATCGTCTAACAAGGGGATAATCAAGCTAATCAAGAGGAAGGTAGAGGAGCAGCCCAAGAAGTGGCATATGTCTTTGGCTGAATCTTTATGGGCGTACAGGATGGCTTGTCATGGGGCCACTAAAATATCCTCTTATCGTTTGGTTTATGGCCATGAGGCGGTCTTACCATGGGAGATAAGAACAGGGTCAAGACGCATATCGCTACAGGATCAGTTAACGGCCGATGACTATTCCTTTCTCATGAAAGATGAACTTGACGATTCGGCGGGTTTGCGGTTAAGAGCTCTGATTAGCATAGAAGAGAACAAGAAAAGGGTGGCCAGATGGTATGACAAAAAGGTCAAAGTCAGACAGTTCTCTCAGGGAGATCTGGTATGGAAGCTGGTGCTACCGATAGGATCTAAGGATCCCAAATTCGTTAAGTGGTCACCCACTTGGGAAGGGCCGTATAGAATCGACCGATGTGCTCCCGGAAATGCATACATTCTGGAGACAATAGAAGGGGAGGAATTCCCAAGAGCTCTGAATGGACGATATTTGAAAAGGTACTATCCAAGCATTTGGGTAGATGCATAACTTACAGCAAGATATATCAAGGTAACGTGGCCGATTTCTCATCGGTTTTCTGGTTACACATCTGGTGAAGAAAACATTGGGATTCATCATCGAATGGAAATCACAGATTGCATGGCCGACATGGTGTAAGTCGCCCTTAGAATGAAAAACACTACTGGTTACGCCTGCGTTGGATTTCTCTTTCGACGCTACCTAATCTTATCATGAGGGAAAGCCTTTCATCTTTGAAGTCCTTTGCAGTGGCTCCAGTTTTGGCTTGGTCGCAGAGTTCTTTCAGCAAGCGGGCTTTCTCCTCTTCCAAATCTTTCATGGTGGCTTTAGTCTTAGCTTCAGCAAGTCGGTGCGAAGATGAAGAACTCTCGTCAGAAGATGGCATTTGTTCAAAGCAGACGAGATCCATATAGTCCAAGATTGATCGGACATTGGCAGGAACATGATCTTTGAGTTCTTCAGAATGAGCTTTTATCAGGTCTATGTCAGCTTGCGACAATGGCTTGCCTGAATGCATGATTTCGATCGCTCTTTCTAAATCAGGGCTGAGACGGTTCGGCTGAAAGAGGGAATAGACAAATGCGTTGGAACAAAGTAAGATATCTCAGGAAGGGATGGAGAGAAAATTGATACCTGGTTAACGGAAGAGGAGGATCGAGAAGACATTTTAATGCTTGACCAAAGACGGCGAGGGGCGGGTTTCAGAAGGAAAAGAAGACGAGCCAGAAGAGCATTTTTGGAAATAATACGAAGAGTCGTATTTATAGAAAGGAAGAGACAAAGGATTGGCGAGACGTGTGCCGTCGGAGTAAAGGCATCAGTAAATGTAAAGCTGCCTGGGGAGATGGTCAAAGTTTCAGTCTACACGCCAACATGATGTTCGTCCTGTTGCCAGATTCCATGTCGTGGAGCTGATTCTAGAGCCAGGATCAGATGCAGAGGAGTAGGTAACGCAATTGACTCTGGGGTTTACTCCTGTCACAATTGGAAAGTTTCGGGGGAGAGGATTAAATAAAAGAGTTTCGAAGGAAAAGTTATATTTTACTCCGAAACTGGGGGCCATGTGTTGACGCCGGATTTTGACACGTCTTGAATCGGCGTCAGGAGAAGAAGATTGGCCGATGCAGAAGATCTGAGAGCTACAGTAAGGAATCGGCCGATCGAGGTAACAGTTGAAAATCGGCCGATTGGTGGCACAGCCCATACTGACAGGATAGGATTATTCCAGAAGATCCTGGTCAAAAGCTGGTCAACAAAGTGTGCTAAGACGGCTGGGAAGCAATCGAAGGGGTCCTGATTGGATTAGGAAACGGCGGCGGAAGATTCTGCGGGAGTTCGTTTCCCTTTTAAAGTTATTATAGATATAGTAGTTTTCCTGTTTTAAATAAGGTTGTAACAAGTCGTAATCGACCAGGAGTCCTAGTTTCAGGGTATAAATAGGAGTCGCTAGGGTTTTGCAAAAACAACCAACATCAATCAACAAAAACACTTCTACTTTTTTACAGTACTTTACTTTTCAAGTCGGCGACTTCGCCAATATTTTCTTCTTTCACGAGTTCGTACGGATTGGCAGGGCTGCATCAACCTGATCTCCGGCCAATTGGTAGGTTCCGCTTATCGATATTTACTAGAATTGCAAGTTTTACCTGTTATTCTAGTATTATCACCAGTTATCCAGCTTGAGATCAGGGTAATCGGCTTCGTCATTGTTCTCCTTCGATTCATCGCCATATAGCCGATTAGATCTGTTTCAAGTGTTGCTTCTATAGTAATTGTTTAGATTGCTCCAGCAGTTCTCTTTACAATTACTATACGATCATCGGCTGACCCATAGCCGATCATCTCTACAGCAAATCGGCCGATTTGCCGCCGATGCGCTCCTCAGGACAGATCGGAAATCCAGTCGATCGACGCGCCTGGAATTTAATACTCTATTTCCTTGTCAATCAACAGGTCAGATTGACTGGCACGCCGCGCGAACCGCACCAGGGCGATAACCCGAACAGGAGCTAAGCAGATTCTCCCGGGTCGTGTGTCCGACGCTGAAGACCCATCGGCCGATTCCTATCCGGCCGATTTTAGCGCCAACAAGTTGCTATCATTCCTGTTGTGGACGACGGAAAAATTCCGGGGCAACCGGAAGCTCCCGTCGAAAGTGTCAACATGGTGTCCACCGGATGGGGCAACCCGTCCCGGAGGATACCACGTGCTAATCATGCAGGTAGGTCCTCACATTCCAAGACGAATGCATGGGGAGGACTGACAGCAGCACTGCATGGAGATCCAGGGGTCCCGATGATTCGTTGCTCAATCTACGATCAACACTACACTCGGGCTCTCTGCGACCTCCGGACTAGCATAAACATCATGCCCAAGGTAATATTTGAGCAACTGCAATATCCTGCTCTTTCCCCGACTCTCATGTACGTGCAGCTCGCCAACTCTACAATCCGATATCCCGAAGGGGTAGTTGAGAACATGCTCGTACGAGTCAAGAACTCCTTTGTCCTCGCCAACTTCGTCGTCCTTGACATGGAGGGCGACATGGGCATACAGCTCTTCCTTGGACGCCCCTTTTTAAGGGACATCGAGGCAAGGATAGACGTCAGGACAGGAGAAATCCATTTCCACATTGGAACGGATAGCATTTTCTTTAAATTTCAGCATTAGGAGCAGCAATTTGTGATCCATCAAGGACACGCCGGGAGTGGCATTTGGGGAGAACCACTTCCCGAGCTAGAAACCCCACCGACCACATAGCTCAAAAGGAAGAAGACAAAGAAGGTGTGGCAGAAGATCGAAAGTTCATCCTCGTCTAACTCTCCACAACGAGGCGACAAATGGTAAGTAACGCCGGAGAAAAGTCCTACCTATCGGACTTTAAACGACAAGCCCTTGCCAAAGGTAAATTGGTATTTATCTTATATTTGATTTGTCCACAAATTGATTTTCAACCCATTTGATTTTTCCCACTGCATATTTAATTTTCCAAAATTTTCCTTGCATGCTGGAACTTTTCTAGGTATTTTTATCTTTCAAAAAAATCCTAAAAATATTTTTGAGCATAAAATTCCTTTGAAAAATTCATTTGAACATCTTTTAGGAGCAAAGTTGGGCCGTGCACCAGAAAATTTGAAAGCAGGTGACTGTTGGAGGCAGTGGGCCCAGGCTGTCAGCAGGGCGCGCCACCTAAGGTCCCCAGGGTGCGGCCGCACCCCTGGGTTGGCCGACCCCACCTCAATGGCTCTCGGGCCCCACCTGCTCCAACGGCTCCTGGCCGTTGTGCCCGACGCTTCCTCAAGTGTTCCCTACTATTGCTCTTTAAATAGAGGCCGGGAGAGAGGGGTGAAGCATTCCCACTTCACTTCTTTCACTCACTCCCTTTCACACTCTTTGCTCTCGGGTTTTCATTGGAAATTTGCTCAAGTTTGGATTCAAGAAATCTCTCTCTCTCATTTCCTTGCTGCAAGAAAAGCCCACACATCCAAAAGAACAAACGTTTGTAAGAGCTTTCACTCCAATTTCGCTAAGATAACCCCAACCAAGTTGTTCTTGTTCATTTTTTGTGTTCCAAGCTTCAAGCATGAAGAGCATGGGACGTAAGCTCTCCGGTGCATTCAAGAAGGTGATGGGTGCGAGCTCATCTCGTTCCCGAGGTGGCCCAAGCTCCCGTCACACTCCTGAGCCAACTCCGACCCCGAGCATGATGGACTACGAAGAACAAGAAGAAGTGCAAACCGAAGTGCAAGCCGAGGACATGGGGATAGACGATGAAGATGCACCATACCTCGACTAAAGCTTTGGCCACACCAAAGCCTTCGACCCGGACCTCCTCACAAAAATAGGTATGGACCTTGACTTTGCTAATGTTTGGCATGCGGTCAGTTGGGAAGGTTTCGTGCCCGTTGAGGAGTATGGTTCTCGACTCCTCACCATTCAATTTCTTTGCACTCTTCAAGAGGTGGATGACGGTGTTTGTTTTCGGCTTTTCAAAAAAGATTATTATCTTACTTGGAAAATGTTGAGTCACCACCTTGGTTTTCACAAATGCTTGCCAGTTTCTCTTGAGCATGCTTGCCACAATTTTAATCGTCATGAATTTTGGGGTTTGATTTCGAGTCAAGTTGTTCATGGCAAGTTTGCACCTCGGTGCAATGACATCCAAAATCTGACCCTTCGCTTGATGCACAAATGGCTAGCCATCACTCTCTTTCCAAGAGGTGACTTCCGAGTTGTGCACAACGATGAGTTGATGATCCTATATGCCATGGTCAACAAGATTCGAGTCTCTTCCGTGAAAGAAATAGTCAACCGTTGGCATGCGAATTTCGAGGTGACGGGTCCTATTGAGTGCACTTCTTTAATAACTCGCATTGCTTCAAGCATTGGTGCCTTAGGAAGAAACAACGTTTCTTTCATTGAGTGTGACCGTGTTTTTATCGATGAGGCTTATTTGGTTCAAGGCCGCATACTCAAAAGGGGCCCAAATGACTCCTTGGTTTTCTTCTCTCTGGCTATGCAAATGAGATCCCGTTGCCAAATGCAGGGTATTATTTGTATAATTGCCAGTCACTAACTGCCCCTCTCATTCCAGAAGAGGTGGCACGTAGACATAGTGTTTCTGGATTACCTGGCAGGACTACAAGAAGCAGGGCCAGAGGAGGAACCGAGCCAGCACCACCACCGCCACAACTCCAGCCTTCATACCACGATGAGGCAGTTGGTTCGTCCTGGCACAGCGCAAGCACCGAGGAGTGGGCACGGCAAGCCCCAAGCTGCCGGTCCACAAGATCCAGCTCTGACGGAGTCCCGAGCCTCGCACGATGCACGACCTCCAGCCGTGATTTCGGCTCCATCACTCAGCAGCTAGGAGAGCTACGGGTCCAGGCCAACAAAATCGAGAATACACTACACTAACAAATCGAGACCAACCAAGCATGGCAGTGGTACACTGACGACAGGATCCATGCCATGGAGTAGAGGCAGTTGCAGCAGCACGAGGAGTGGAGGGCTTACTACCGTTGGATGGGGTACAACCCCGACCAACAGTAGTGAGCCTGAAGCTAGCTTGGGGGAGGATCCCCACCGAGAGGTATCTTGTATATTAACTCATTTACTACTTTCAAAATATTATGCATGAAACAAAACAAAAATCTGCAAAACTAAAAACAAATAAAAATTTGCAAAACCAAAAAGACCAAAAATATTTACTTGCTTCCTTATGTGTAGTAAGCATGGTGTAGTTTTTCTTGTTGAGATGATGAATAGTTGCTCTATTAATTTCCTTCACATGCCTAGTTACAACTTAGTGATCTTCTTAAGTTTTGAGTTTGTTGGCTAATTGTTCAAACCTTAAGCTTGAAACTTGTGGGTAGCAGAAAGCATTATCCGAATCTAGGTTGTGTGAGTTATGATATGGTTGAACTAGAGCTACTATGATCTTCTCCGAAGTGATGCTTGATTTCCGGTGCATTTATTTTTGAAAATACAAAAAACAAGCAAAGTTCCTCAATGATATGAAATTCCTATCCAAAGCCATATGTTGATCCTATTGAAAATCTTCCACATATGCAACTTGTTATCTCATTGAGCGTTGTCAAATTGTTGTGACCCATTGTGAGATGCATTTCATACTCCCATGATCAAGATCACGCACATACTCCACCATATGCTACACTTCTACACAAGAAGTAAGCAAGTATTCCATTCATCCATCCACAAATAAAAAAACTCCATATTGCCTCATGACCACTCTCTCCAAAGTTCCATAAGAAAAAGAAGTATGGGCTATACAAAAACAAATGCATACCCAAAGAAGGTATGCCACTTGCTCACAAGGTATGTCAAAGAAAAAAAAGAGAGATAAGAAAAGATGCATACCCAAAGAAGGTATGCCACATGCTCACAAGGCATGTCAAAAAAAAGAAGAAGAAAAAAAGGAGAAAATAAAGGGAGATGGTTCATAAAAAGGAGTTCATCCACCATCCACCAAAAATATCCACAGACTTGCACATCTTGATCAAGGCTTATAACTTGTCTCTCCTTTGGATCCGGTTTTTGACTTTACAATACATGAGAAACAAGTGTGCCTTAAAATCCTTCATACCTACAGCTCCATAAATTTTGACCTTTAGAGATAGGTTGAGGAAGAAAGACAAAATAAAAGGCCTTGGAGAGGAATCATACACAATGAGTGATCCGAGAGATCATTTGAGGAACTTTGAAATTTCTTTTGAAAATCCATTATAAAAACCTCCGGATTGATGGTTGAGCCTGAGTAGAAATATTAGAACTCTACAACACTGTTATGACTCTCAACCGCTGAAGATAAGGTGAAGCTACAAGCCCCACATGAGTAAGGTAAGAGGTGAGAACAAATGCCAACTTATTCAAAATCATGGTAAGAACACTTTGTTGTGCCTAAGGTATACATTGGAAATGCAACATTGATGCAACTCCTTATCAACAGCATAAAGCCTTGTTTTGCTCAGGGACGAGCAAAAGGCTAGCTTGGGTGTGTTGTTGACGGTCCTTCTCAAAAACAAAGGAAAACCATGCCTCTTACTTGCATATTTGTATTACTAACCTAGCTCCATAGTAGTTTTGGAGAATTTATCATTTCAGGGATGCAATTCCGAAATAAGAAGGAAAACACGAAGAAGACGCAACAGAAACCACAGAAGATCACATCCTGCGTCACACACCCAAGAGAAGGCCCACATGTCATAGCCAACCGACGTACAAATATAGGAAACACACCCAACAGTGAAGAGGACCCACCAGGCACTCACCCAGGCAAAGGCGGGGGCAAAAGGCGGTGCCAGGGGGTCAGCCGACCCCCTAGTGCGGCCGAACCTGGACTGCACCCCCTAGTGCGGCCGAACCTGGACTGCAGTCCAGGTGAGGCTTGGTGGGAGATTCGATCCTATCCTCTACAAGTCGGTTGCAGATGTTTCCATGTGGGGAGATGGCGGGAACCATCCTCAAGAGATATAAAAGGAGCCATCCCCTTCTCATTCAACACACCACCACTTGGAGCCATTCTCTTTCACTCTCATTTGTCACTTGTAATCCTTAGTGTAGTGGAGCTAGGCTAGAAATCCTCTCTTAGCGAATCCAGTCATCCTCGGGAATGGAGAGCAATCCTCGGTCCTTGGTATGGATTTGTATTGGAGTTGTCAGTATCTCATTCATAATATAGAGCTGAGCTTTGATTGTTATGTTATCTTGATAGTCTATCATGCTCTTGCTTGTTATGCTACCTTCATAATATATCATGCCTCGGCTTGTTGCTTCATTAGTTATACTCTTTATATGCTTAGGCCACATGATCTGGGTAAGGATATTGGTTCGTCATGCCTTCGGGCTTGCCTTAGTGTTTTACTTGTCCATCCGAAGGGTGAGAGACCGGGGGACACTAAGGTAGTGACCTCATTCACGGGCGTGGTGCTCGGGTATGCGTGATCCTTCGGATATGCCAGTGCTCCACGGTATTCCAGGGGTAGACCGCATAAGGTGACAGTTCTGTTGGTCCGCCATGATGTCTCGTCATGGTTAGCGAAGTCCCCCACATTCGGGTTCGGGGTAGGAGTTCATGCAAAGATGTAATGACCTGGATGTACTCCGAGATTGGACATTCTCCATGATATCCCTATTTTCCCGGCACCTGTAGTTCTAAGCATGTTTAATGTGTAACCTTTGCTTGTACGAATAGATGCTATTAGGACCTTGCTGTATGCCTATGCTCCCACTAACCCGTAGGTTTATTCATTTATTCTTTATCCTGAGTTTGGCCCAGTGTGTGTGTGTCACAATACCCTATTCATATCATTTATCTTGACTTACCCCTGTTTATGCTATAGTCTATGGCTTACTCATATAGTCTTGATAATGTTCCAAGTAAACTCTTTTACATCATGCTCTTCTTTGGGAAAATATAAATAACGATACCTGAATACTCACTGGGTGAAATGCTATAGCGGTATATCTGTGCGCTTGCGGATTCTTTCTGTAATCGTTAAGACATACCACACAGTGTTTCCTAGTGCTGCTGCTAGGGATGGGATTAACACCCTCATTCCTAGTGGTGACGCTAAGGAACGCCAATAGTGTTCCAGCCCACGCTGGCAGCTGACATGGTGTGCCATCCACGCTGTCAAGTGATGTGTCAGGCGTCACGTGCCACAAAGGGGGACCGACACGTGACCACCCTGCATGATGCCACGTGTCACTATTTGGATAGCCCACGTGTCTCTATTTGGTCAGCCCACGTGTCTCTATAAGGTCGGCCCACGTGTCACTATTTGGGGAGCCCACATGTCACTATTTGGTCAACCCACGTGTCACTATGCGGGCAGCCCACGTGTTCTTGCCTCAGGTCGACACGTGTCACTATTTGGTCAGCCCACGTGCCTCTATACGGTCGGCCCATGTGTCACTATTGGGCAGCCCACGTGTCCTCGCCTCAGGTGGATACGTGTCGCCTTGCAACAGCAGCACGTGCCATTCCAAGATGAAGCCACGTTTCATTACGACACGGAGCCACGTGTCTTCTTCCCGTTTGTACACATGTCGTCCTGCTGATTGCCCACGTGGCCTCGGTGGACTCACCCACGTGCCTCTTTCCTATGTGTGCACGTGTCATTGTGCTGCTCATCCACGTAACCTTCTCCTGTTCGCCAATGTGTCGATTTTCTGGATGGCCATGTGTCCTTTCCTTGTTCTGCCAAGTTTCGGCTTCCTATTTGCGCACGTGTCCTTCTGAGCTTGTGCCAAGTGTCATTTTCCTGTTTGTCCACATGTCCTTTCCTGGCTTGCCCACGTTTCGTTCCAGGTTCTTCCACATGTCGGTGCCCTAGTTGTCCACGTGGCCGTCCCTGGATGATCCACGTGCCTTTTCCCTATTCTGCCACATGTCGGTGCCTTATTTGTCCCCTTGTCATTTTCCTGTTGCGGCACGTGGCGTGCCCATATGGATCCATTTCGTCACAACACCATTTTTGTCACAGAACTATTTCGTCACAGCACCATTTCGTCACATCACCATTTCGTCACAAAACAACATTATACATTAGAATTGATCCACAAATAGTTTTATTACATGACCACAATTAGTGGAGCAGACTGTTCAGAATCACATTATGACATAAATGGGAATGTCCTGGGTCACTACAGTTCCACACACATAGGATAAGCTGCGAAATGAGGCGATGGCTATCTTCTTGTTGCTTCTTCAGCTCCTCATACTGCCTTTGGGTTCTCTCCAGCACTTCATTTGCTGCTTCAGTCTCCCTCTATAGTGCATCACTCTTCCTCTGTAGATCATCACTGTTCCTCTGGAGTTCTTCCACTTGTTGATGCAGAACAGATGAACACTGTCTTTCAGCATCAAGTTCTTCATGAAGTGAAGCTTCAGAAGATGACCGACATGTGGCAGAACCACCTGAATTAATCCGGCTCAAGTGTATTAACCATCACCATTAAGGCATCCTCGGTTAACCTTACACTTCAAACGGAGTAATCCACTGGTCTGTCGGGTATAACCTCCCGATACAACCACGGTGAACGGATCGAGCGCCGTACATACAAATGCTCATGCGACGATGAGCCCAGCGAATACCACATTCCAGCAATATTACATCATTTAGCATAAGTAAATATTACAGACCAGGTTTTGAGTTTAGAAATCAAGTACTTCAATTAACATAAATAAGTTCTTCAGAATTAAGTTGCAGCGGAAATAAACAACGGGAACTACTCGACGATACAGGATGTCTCGATGAAGCCCGTACGAGACATCACTCGGCCTTATCTCCGTTGGACGGGGGCGCATCCCATTCCACCGACCAACCAGGGGGAAGAGTGCAGGGCCAAGTCAAGCTAGCAAATGTGTCTTCGAAGGGCTCACCTGAAAACGAGTCACAAGCAAGACTGAGTATACTAATACTCAGCAAGACTTACCCGTGTAGTGGAAACTACTCCACCGACTCTAGACATGCCAGGCTTTTTGGCTCAGGGGTTTGTTTTGCCGAAAAGCGTCTACAAGTGGGTCCTTACTTTCAACTTTTAGCTCAAGATTCTAGTTGCATTAACCATTCTAGATAAGCCGCTAGCTAGAAGCATACATGGTGAAGCATTTAATTTTTCATCCAACCAGTTCATTTATCATCATTGTTCCTCTTCTTACTCTGTGGGTAAAAATGGTTAAGCAGTCTCAATAGCCGTGAGAAACGGACGATTCGAATCGAATTTCTTAACCTTGCAAGGGAAACCCAAACACACGTCACGTGGTTACTCCCTAGAGTCACACGTGCAACTGTTCCCCTTTCTTTCCGGGTCGTGGATCGGGGCTACCCTCCGAGAGTACAAGAGCTCCACGCCACGGTTCGGCGCCGGGTCGTGACCACTCTCTGCACTCGCCATATGCACATGGGACCGAAGTTCAAAGGGTAGGATGCCGTCCCCTTGCCGGGCCAATCAGGTACTTAAGCTTACCGATTCCCATAATCTCGGCATGTGTTTAGTACGTTCAAAGACTCAACCATCACTACCACACCCTGCGGCCTTAGCATTTTTCACTAGACAGACGGGCCTCAACCGTAACCATCGTTACATAACCCGTCCGTGTCCTTATGATTGCAGCGTGTAGTAGCCATTCAACTCCTATTTTCTCGCGAGTGACAGGAAATCACTCGACTTTTACCGGAGTCCTATTAGCACAGCAGTCTATCGAACCTTACATCTAGTTTTCACGCAAGGGTTCCTGACATCATGCAACTAAGTTTCCATCCAACTCCTATAAACTTAATGCACAAGCAAGAGTAATGAGTTGCATAATTTCGGAAAGAATGGGTTATGCTCCGGGGCTTGCCTTCGCAGTTCGCTTGGGGATCTTCCGAACTTGGGCTCGGGTCTTCAAAAGCTTCAGTTAGATTTGCTTGAGCTTCACGCTGCTCACTCTCGGATGCGGGCACCAGCTCGTAAGTTCCGTCGGCGAGAGTCGTCGATTCTACATGAGTGCACAAGTTTAAGTCGTGGAAATAGCACTTGATTACGATTTGAGAGTAATTACTACAAGGGATAGTTTCTGGTCACGAAATTTTGGATTTAGGCACATCAAGGAAAGATGTGCTTACTGTAAAATTTTCAGCCAATTTTATGTAACAGATTATTTCTGAAAAATATACTACATAGTTGCTGTTAGATCCTCGCTCTTTTTATACAGAACAATTGGTGCAACAAATGAGTCTAAGATTTTTACAGAGCTTTCACTTAAGCATGCAGAAGCTACTGTAATTTTTGTAGGATTTATTATGCAGTATCCAGAGCAAAGAAAATATGACATTCTACACCTAGGCTTTTCAAAGATTCATTTTTACAGGACCCTACACAGGGTTTTTGTCCATGAAACTTTTTACACAGTAACCCCTATCATAGTGTAACTCCCAGTAATAATTTGGGAATTTTCCAAGCTAAGATACTATTTTCTTGATTTAATGTATGTTATTAGCACATAAATCAAATAAATAGGTTACTGTGAGATAAAAAGTCTCCTAATTTTTCTCTGGCTTCTAGGTACCAATACATTAGCATAGTAAAATTTTCAATGGGTGACTCACCACCTAACTGCAGGGATAAAACATTCTACTTACACATGAATTAAAACTAAGTTTAACAAACAGTAGAGCTAGAGATGGAATTTGGGCCTGTTCTTTTTACACAGTCCTAAACATCAAGCAACTAATTCACTGCCCAAAATCTAGGGTCAGCATTGTTCTAGAACAGTGGGTACAAAATAAGTCCATTAAAGCTTCTATTTAATGTAGAGTAAAATATTATGAGATTCTGAGAAAACTTTTGTAACAAAAGTGGTAGAGTTTGTTCTGAGGATTCCAGAACAGTTGAGTTTGCATCTTTCTGAATTTTCTCCGATTTTATACGAATTTTACGAATTCACTGATTTTGAATCTAGGTTTGAAACTTTCTTTTACAACCAGGTCCTTGAATCTTACGCTCAGACCCTTCTAAAGATTTAAATCCTTGCAATTGGGTCCTCGGCGGCTCGGGTACGGCGGCCGGCCGAAATTCCGGCGAGGGGGCTCGCCGGCGGCGAGGGGCGAGGGTCGGAGAAGGTTCAGGGGTGCGAGGGCTACCTTGTGGGGGTGTTGTTCAGGTGGGGGACGGCCGGGAAGGGCTCGCCGGCGTTGGAGCAGAGGCGGCGGCGGCGCGGCTCGCGTCGACGGCGGTGCTCCGGCGGGCTTGGGGCGGCGTGGTCCGGTCGGTGAGCTTCAGTGACGCGTGGGGAAGCTACTCAGGGGCTCGGCTTGGACGGAGGGGGTCGGGGTCGTGCTGTCCACGGCGAGCAGGGGCGGCGGCGGCGACGGCAGCGCGGGCGGCGGCGCTCCGGTGGCTCTGGGTGGCGTTGGGTGGGTCGACGAGCTGCGGTGAGGTGATGTAGTGGTGGCTGGGGGCTCAGTTTGGGCAGTGGGCGGCGGCGGAGGGCTGTCCACGGGCGGGCGGTGCTCGGCGGCGGCGATGGCGACGGCGAGGCGTTCTGGGCTGCGGTGGCTCGCGCGCGTGGCCGGGCGGGGCTTTTATAGGGACAGGAGGGGGTGTGGAGGTGCCTGGGTGACGCGCGGGGCGGGGCACGGCAACGGCGTGCACTGGGCGCGGCGGGCGGCGGCAGAACGCCGGCGCGGCGTGCGGCGAGCGGGCGCGGTGACTGGGCGGCCGCGATTTTGGCGTGGGCGCGAGGAGATAGCGCGGCGTGCGGATTGGGGAGCAGCTGCTGCAGCGGCTCGGGCGGAGGGCAGGCGCGGCAGCTGGCGGGGCGCGGGGGGCCGGGGCGGCACGGCGGAGCGCGGCTACTGGGCGGCCGGGCAGCGGGCTGGGCGCGGCAGCACGCGCGGGCGCGGACTGGCCGCGCGGCGTCGGGGCGCGGCAAAGCCGGCCGTGGCGGGGTGGTGCGGCGGCCACTGGCCTGGCGCTTCGCGCCGGTCAGGCGACGCCGGCCACCTGGCGCGCGGCGGGCGGGCGAGCGCGCGCGGTGCGGCAGAGGAGGGAGGGACCGAAGTGCAAAAATTCGAAAAACTTCAGGGGGCTGGGTGCAAACAGGGCGTTTTCTCCTCTTTCTGATTTGAATTTCAAAAACTTTTGAACACAAAAGTTGTTCAAAATAAAAAGTTCTACAACTTTGGTTTCAGGCAAAATCTCATTTGGCTTATGGTTTTAAAGTTAATTTAAAAGTTTCAAATGTATCCAAATGTGCCCAAATTAAATTTGAATTCCAACTGAACCCGTTTTAATTCTTTTCACCCTCTCATTAGTTGGTTTAAAACTTTGAGTTAGGCTAATGTCATTGATTTTGGAATTGTAATTACCAGGGTTGTCACAGCCTTCCCCCCTTAACAAGAATCTCGCCCCGAGATTCGGTAATTCTTAGTGTGGGCGTGGGTGCACATACCAGTGGTTGAGACAAGAAACCCAGGGAAATGTTGGTTCAGGTAGCTCTCCGTTTCCCAGGTGGCTTCTTCTTCCGTGTGGCGATTCCATTGTATTTTATACATTCTAATCACTTTCCTCCTGGTCTCTCTTTCTTTTTGGTCCAGAATCTTAACTGGGTGTTCGACATACGAGAGGTCGGGTTCCAACGATATTTCTTGTTGTTCCACAATCTCGGTAGGGACTCGAATACACTTCTTGAGTTGAGATACGTGGAAGACATCATGGGTGGCCGTGAGTTGAGGGGGCAGTCGTAATTTGTAGGCTACGGGTCCGCAGCTCTCAATGATTTCGTAGGGGCCAACATAACGGGGAGCTAGTTTGCCTTTGATTCCAAATCTTCGCACTCGCTTGGTCGGTGAAACTCGAAGATAGACATGATCGCCAACTTCGAACTTTAGGGGCTTTCTCCTTTTGTCAGAATAGCTCTTTTGTCGGGCTTGTGCGGCTTTAAGATTTGCTTGTATTACTTTTACTTTCTCCTCTGCCTCGATTACCAGGTTGGGTCCAATTATGTTACGTTCTCCGGTTTGCGACCAGCTCAAAGGAGTTCGACACCTTCGTCCGTACAGGGCCTCAAATGGTGCCATTTTCAAACTCGTTTGGTAGCTGTTGTTGTACGAGAACTCTGCCAGGGGTAGGCATTTGTCCCAATTCTTGTCATAATGAATGACACAGGCTCTCAGCATGTCTTCAAGAATTTGGTTTACTCTTTCCGTTTGTCCATCGGTCTGAGGGTGGTATGCTGAGCTGCGAATCAGCTTTGTGCCAAGAGACGTTTGCAGTTGTTCCCAAAAGCGTGCTACAAACTGGGGACCACGATCGGAAATAATTGTCTTAGGTATTCCATGCAGGCAAACAATACGATCGAGGTAAATCTCGGCATATTTCT
This sequence comes from Panicum miliaceum, assembly GCA_032594955.1. NCBI lineage: Eukaryota > Viridiplantae > Streptophyta > Magnoliopsida > Poales > Poaceae > Panicum > Panicum miliaceum. The sequence continues at coordinate 32,975,424 of CM064058.1, read as the reverse complement.
TGGTAGAATAGGTGGTGTGCACCGGAAGAAAATGTGCCGTCTTCGTGAGTCTATCAACGATAACCCATATGGAATCATGTTTCTGGGAAGTGTTTGGTAGTCCCACGATGAAGTCCATACTTATGTCTTCCCATTTCCATGATGGTATAGGTAACGGTTGAAGTGTACCGGCTACCTTTAAGTGGCTAGCTTTTACTCTCTGGCACGTGTCACATTCCGAGACATACGTAGCAATTTCCCTTTTCATTCTAGTCCACCAGAAGTTTTGCCTTAGGTCCTGATACATTTTGCTACTGCCGGGGTGGATAGAGAATTTGGAGAGATGTGCCTCATCAAGAATTTGCTTGCGGAGTTCACGATTCTTCGGAACGACTATACGACTTTCGAACCATAGAACTCCCTTATGGTCCTGGCGGAAACACTTATACTTCTCCTCACCTAGAGAGAGTTTTTGTTTGATGATCTTGATTCCTTCATCATGTAGTTGTGCCATGACGATTTGGTCGTGAAGAGTGGGCTCAACTGAGATGTGATTTAGAGTGCCTTGGGAAACCATTTCCAAGTTAAGCTTCCTCATGTCTGCACACAATGTCTCATGGTAGAACTCCATGGATAAGCAATGGCAATGGGACTTGCGGCTTAGTGCATCCGCGACTACATTAGCCTTGCCGGGTTGATAATGCACTTCAAGGTCATAATCCTTGATTAATTCTAGCCATCTCCGTTGTCTCATATTCAGATCGGCTTGTGTGAAGATGTACTTGAGACTCTTATGATCCGTGTAGATATTGCACTGTGTACCCATGAGATAGTGCCTCCATATCTTCAGCGCGTGAATGACGGCTGCAAGCTCAAGATCATGAGTGGGATAATTCTGTTCGTGGGGCCGAAGGGCTCGTGAGGCATATGCAATCACTCGATTCTCTTGCATAAGCACACATCCTAGACCAGTACCTGATGCGTCACAATACACATCGAATGGCTTGGTATTATCGGGTTGAGCTAACACAGGTGCAGTAGTCAGATGCTCTCTGAGAGTGTGGAAGGCTTCTTCACACTTCTCATTCCATACAAACTTTACTTCCTTCTTCAATAGTTCCGTCATGGGCTTAGCAATTCGAGAGAAATCCGGGATGAAGCGACGGTAGTAACCGGCTAAGCCGAGAAAACTGCGAATCTGATGAACAGAGGTAGGGGGTTTCCAATCCATCACCTCTTGTACCTTGCTGGGGTCAACAGCTATGCCTTCGCTGGAGATTGTGTGACCTAAGAACTTTACAGTATCCAACCAGAATTCACACTTAGAAAACTTAGCATAGAGCTGATGGTCTCTGAGTCGCTGAAGAACAATGCGAAGGTGCTTGGCATGCTCTTCCTCATCCTTGGAATAGATAAGAATGTCGTCGATGAACACTACGACGAATTTGTCAAGTTCGGGCATGAATACCGAATTCATGAGATACATGAAGTAGGCAGGGGCATTGGTGAGTCCAAAGGACATGACCAAAAATTCATATAGTCCATATCGTGTGGAGAAAGCAGTCTTAGGAATATCGCACGGGCGAATCTTGATCTGATGATATCCCGAACGAAGATCAATCTTTGAGAAGACTCTGGCTCCAGCTAATTGATCGAAGAGTACATCGATGCGAGGAAGGGGGTATTTATTTTTAACAGTTACCGCATTGAGAGGTCGGTAGTCAACACATAACCTCAAACTGTCACCCTTCTTCTTTACGAATAGGGCGGGACATCCCCAAGGTGACGCGCTAGGGCGAATGAACCCTTTGTCCAGTAGTTCCTGGAGTTGAATTTTTAGCTCTGCCAATTCTTTAGGGGGCATCCTATATGGTCTTTTGGATATAGGTGCAGTGCCTGGTTGTAGTTCAATAACGAACTCAATGTCCCTATCTGGTGGCATTCCGGGTAAGTCATCCGGGAAAACATCGGCATACTCGTTTACCACAAGAATATCATCTAGCTTAAGTCCTTCCATCTTATAAGCACAGGAATTCGTGCAATCTATGAATGGTAGGTAAAGGGTAGTGGCTCCGTGACTAGATGAATTTATCTCCACGGCTCGGGAAGAAAGGGCCAGTGTGACTCCATGCATAGCCATCCAGTTCATTCCCAAAATAATGTCCATGCCGTCAAGGGGTAAAAGGACAAGGTCCGTGTCGATGGTTTTACTACCCAATTTGACTGGTACTTGTCTGATCATTTGGTTTGAAGCAATTTTACCACCCGGCGTTGAGATCATATATGACCCTTTGGTGTGACAAACATCCAAGCCTACTTTTGCACCGAATTTTGCACTTATGAAGCTATGCGATGCACCAGAATCAAATAATATAACTGCAGGCTTGTTATGGATAGAGAATGTACCCGACATCACTGGGGCTCCTTCAGGAAGCTCTGCAAGCGTGGTGAAGTTAATCCGTCCTTGCTTGACTTGCAGGGTCTGTCTCTTGCCCCTGTTCTTGGCGTTCGGGTTGGATCCTTGACCTTGGTTGGGCTGTCCAGGCTGAGGGCATTCTCGTGCGAAGTGGCTGGAACTCCCGCATTTGAAACAGCGATTCGCGGGGCTAGGTCGAAGAGACTGCTGAGGAATGGGCCTCGGACCATTCTGTGGAGGCATCGGGGGTCGTACCATGCCTGGCTGCTGTGGGGGTCTGGCAATCCATCTTCCTGGCTGCGGGGCCCTTGGTGGAGCTGTGGGTGCGGTATTTTGCACGATGCGATACCTTGGTGGTTGGACACTTGATGGTCCCGCGGGTGCCTTTCTCTTCTTCTCTGCCCGGTGCGCCATGATACAGTCTTCCTGGGTAATGGCCATATTGACCAACTCGTTGTAGGTGTCAGCCCTGGCTAGGTTCAGACGTTCCTTGAGCTTGGTATTCAGACCTCGGCGGAAACGATCACGCTTCTTGGCATCCGTATCAGCGTGATAGCCCGCATACTGGCATAGGTTGTTGAACGCCTGGGCGTACTGCAACACGGTGCGGGTGCCCTGGGTGAGTGCCAGGAACTCATTCAACTTCCTCTCCATGAGACCCTCGGGGATATGATGTGCCCGGAACGCGGTCTTGAATTCATCCCAGTCGACCACATGATCAGCCGGAAGCATCGCAAAATAGTGGTCCCACCACAGTCGAGCGGTACCGCGAAGCTGTTGCGCGGCAAAACGAGCTTTGTTGGCTTCTGAGCATGGGGCCACAAGTAGTGTGAACTTGGATTCTATGGTGCGAATCCATGCATCTGCGTCCAGGGGTTCCTCTGTCTTATGGAACAATGGAGGCTGGGTCCCTAGGAAATCCGTGTATCCTGCGGCTTGTGGTTGGTGAGTATTGTGCCCACCTCTCTGCTGGTGTTGTCCTTGCACAATCTGACGTAGCAGCTCGGTTTGAGCGGCCATCACTTCCACCAAACTGGGCGGGGGTGGTGGCGATTGTCGCGAGCGGCTGCCACCGGCACCAAAACCCTCGGGGTTGCCACGTGTTGATCCAACCATCTGAAACGTGAAAGGTTACCATTAGCAACGCGATCCATATCACTTCCTTGATTCATAAATAATTGGTGTAGTCATAGACTTCCGAAGTCACAGCTAGACGTATGGACAGAATCTCTGTTTGCTACGAGAAAAATCATAGCCTGCTGTGGGTCCATCCAAAACATTTCAGACTTTTGCAGTAGTCAGAGAATTTAGGAATGCACCACTTTGGTATTTAACTTCGGTGCTAGAACTATGGCTAAGGTGGTCGAAAAGCTTGTCCTTTGCCTTACTGTCTTGGCTGTTTTTCAGCAGATTGATCGGTACGGTTTCGCCTATATCTCAAACTAGCGAGGTCCAATGATGCTGAATTTTTGTGAGAACCTAGATCACAAAACTTAGCACAAGTCTGGTATTCAACACTCAGCCAATAAATGCAAGGAGACATGGATAAAAATTCCGACAAGACTCAGCGATTGTGGATTTCATTGTTTACCAAGTTACAACGAAATCACCCAAGTTTATCGCCGTTCCTTACATGCTGAGGGTATCCACATGGTTCAGGTGTACCCAACACAAAAGAGTTACTCAACTCCTAGTTAGCCTATTACAACACTTGCCAAAAGTTAGGCTACCCTATCGAGGAGTATGTGCAAAAGTCCTCCTAGGTCGTCCTCTAGAAATCATCCAAGTCGTTGACAGACGACTCGCTGTGAGCAGGAGAGTGAGCTCCCATCTGAGGTGCCTGGGGTACCTCACCCTCGAAATCCATACCTGAGATACCATCAATCTCCTGTGGCTCCTCCTCATCCTCCTCCATGTCGTCCTCATGGGGATGGTCATTCTGATCATGATGCCACTGAATGTGCTCATTAGCATCCTCCAACTCAAGGCTCAGATCATGGAGCTGCTCCTCCAACTGTGCTATCGTGGTATCTCTCTCACCCATGAGAGTGTCCTGCTCCTGGATTTGGCCCTCAAGTTGGCCAATCTGAGCATCTCTGTCCTCAAGATCCTGACTGAGCTCCTTTATCTGCTCATCCCTGGTATCTGCCATCATATGGTAGGCCTGAGCAAGATCAGTGAGCTGCTCGAGTGCCTGACTCTGGAGAGTCTGAAGCCGGTAGAGTGCACTCATGCACCGCACGGAGGTGTGGATAGTCTCCTGGGCATGAAAGTCTACCAAGTACTGTGCGTGCTGCACCCTGTTGAGCCAAAAGGGGTCGTTGTCCTGGGCAGCAGGAAACAATCCAATGGGAGTGAGTGTGACAACCTCGGGACGCTGCGCACAAAACGTGGTGAGCGCCCTCATGGCTGCAAGCTCCCAAGTATCGGCCAAACGGCGACCAACAGCCTCAAGCTCCAAGGCGGGCCACTCCGGGTGTAGCGGGTGCGGAAAGATAGTCACGTTGACACGGCACTGGGTAACTCCATTTTCTGCAAACTCCAGTCCGGCGTAACGTGGGGGAACTAGATAGCCCGCGGTACGCAGAACATCCCACAAAATAGAGGGAAAGCCCTCCCAGTGGAGACACTGCGAGTGTACGCGTCCATCCTCATCCACCATCATATCAACAGGCTCGGCCATCCGAACAAAAGATCAAATGGAGGGAGATAGCGAAAAACTGTGAACAGCACAAGGACAGATTCTGTATAGTGTGCAAAAATAACCATAACTCCCACAGTTCTCATCCAAAAATTCTCAAATTTCACCAGATCACCCCTAAGGTATTTGTGAACAACTTTGCTAGTCAACTCCAGAGCTAATTAGGTCCCTAAGATGGTCTTTCTTTTCAGGTTTTACCTTACTGTCTACCCAGAATTTTCAGTGAACAGAGGGCTAGAGTTTCGTGCACCAGGGAAAATCTACCCAGCCAAAATTTACCAAATTTTAACAGAAGCTTCCTGGGTAAATTTGGAACAATTATTTCAACATGAACTTCTCCAGAAAAGGTCATTTTCTTGGGTCAATAAATCGTTCTTTTTGGTCATGGCAGATTTGTGACAGATTCGCTAGATAGTCCTTATGCAAACCACGCTTAGATACGCAAGAACCTTACCACTCTCATACAACGCATTTTTGATTTCAGATACATATGTTTATGATGTATGCACGTCCTATTCGTCCTCACAAAATAAAACAATTGCCAAATAGCTTTGGTCTTACGAAGATAGTTTCGGTGGCTTACACAATACGGCTCTCGCTATAATAGCTAGTCGAGTCTTTCTAATCGTTCCTTAACTTATCGAAATCGCGGTTAGTGTACCTGCAGAAGACTGACAAAGCATATATATATTTCATGAACCTTTCATGCCAGCACTCATGAAAGCGTCCGTATTCATTACCGTTTACTTATAGAAACGATATCTGTACAATTCCCGCCGTACAGACGATGTTAACATACGCTATCGAGATAGCGTATTCACGGGGGTACCGTCATAAGACGGGGGTATGAACAGCGATCGCCATACCCTGCGCCGAACCTTCTACTCCCAATATGTTCAACTAACAGTTGGCATATTGGCAGCACCTCAAGTAAGCCACTGCTTGAGGGCAGCGTTCGGTTCGCATCACCGACAGGAAGGCCAAGCTCTCTCAGTTGGCTGAGGATCCTTACCTTCTTACCTTAGCGACGAGTGCGTCGTTACAGAATTTAAGGTCGGTTGTGCATGAAAGTAAGTTTTGACAGAAGGTAATGTGCTGGAAGTCAGTTGATACTATATATAGAAGTTAGATAGCCACCTAGTAACTTTCCCATAATCCCTTAGGGCTTTACGAACTAGGCACCATCCTTAACGTACCAACGCATTTCGCAACACAACCTTCTAGTCAAGCTTTAGTAAAATGAGTTTTTTTTAAGGCTTGTAGCATTCTCTGGCGTATGTATTTCGGCTCTGGTGTCCGCTGTTGCCAGCTGTGGCACCAGCTACGGCTCTGATACCAGCTGTGGCAGAACCACCTGAATTAATCCGGCTCAAGTGTATTAACCATCACCATTAAGGCATCCTCGGTTAACCTTACACTTCAAACGGAGTAATCCACTGGTCTGTCGGGTATAACCTCCCGATACAACCACGGTGAACGGATCGAGCGCCGTACATACAAATGCTCATGCGACGATGAGCCCAGCGAATACCACATTCCAGCAATATTACATCATTTAGCATAAGTAAATATTACAGACCAGGTTTTGAGTTTAGAAATCAAGTACTTCAATTAACATAAATAAGTTCTTCAGAATTAAGTTGCAGCGGAAATAAATAACGGGAACTACTCGACGATACAGGATGTCTCGATGAAGCCCGTACGAGACATCACTCGGCCTTATCTCCGTTGGACGGGGGCGCATCCCATTCCACCGACCAACCAGGGGGAAGAGTGCAGGGCCAAGTCAAGCTAGCAAATGTGTCTTCGAAGGGCTCACCTGAAAACGAGTCACAAGCAAGACTGAGTATACTAATACTCAGCAAGACTTACCCGTGTAGTGGAAACTACTCCACCGACTCTAGACATGCCAGGCTTTTTGGCTCAGGGGTTTGTTTTGCCGAAAAGCGTCTACAAGTGGGTCCTTACTTTCAACTTTTAGCTCAAGATTCTAGTTGCATTAACCATTCTAGATAAGCCGCTAGCTAGAAGCATACATGGTGAAGCATTTAATTTTTCATCCAACCAGTTCATTTATCATCATTGTTCCTCTTCTTACTCTGTGGGTAAAAATGGTTAAGCAGTCTCAATAGCCGTGAGAAACGGACGATTCGAATCGAATTTCTTAACCTTGCAAGGGAAACCCAAACACACGTCACGTGGTTACTCCCTAGAGTCACACGTGCAACTGTTCCCCTTTCTTTCCGGGTCGTGGATCGGGGCTACCCTCCGAGAGTACAAGAGCTCCACGCCACGGTTCGGCGCCGGGTCGTGACCACTCTCTGCACTCGCCATATGCACATGGGACCGAAGTTCAAAGGGTAGGATGCCGTCCCCTTGCCGGGCCAATCAGGTACTTAAGCTTACCGATTCCCATAATCTCGGCATGTGTTTAGTACGTTCAAAGACTCAACCATCACTACCACACCCTGCGGCCTTAGCATTTTTCACTAGACAGACGGGCCTCAACCGTAACCATCGTTACATAACCCGTCCGTGTCCTTATGATTGCAGCGTGTAGTAGCCATTCAACTCCTATTTTCTCGCGAGTGACAGGAAATCACTCGACTTTTACCGGAGTCCTATTAGCACAGCAGTCTATCGAACCTTACATCTAGTTTTCACGCAAGGGTTCCTGACATCATGCAACTAAGTTTCCATCCAACTCCTATAAACTTAATGCACAAGCAAGAGTAATGAGTTGCATAATTTCGAAAAGAATGGGTTATGCTCCGGGGCTTGCCTTCGCAGTTCGCTTGGGGATCTTCCGAACTTGGGCTCGGGTCTTCAAAAGCTTCAGTTAGATTTGCTTGAGCTTCACGCTGCTCACTCTCGGACGCGGGCACCAGCTCGTAAGTTCCGTCGGCGAGAGTCGTCGATTCTACATGAGTGCACAAGTTTAAGTCGTGGAAATAGCACTTGATTACGATTTGAGAGTAATTACTACAAGGGATAGTTTCTGGTCATGAAATTTTGGATTTAGGCACATCAAGGAAAGATGTGCTTACTGTAAAATTTTCAGCCAATTTTATGTAACAGATTATTTCTGAAAAATATACTACATAGTTGTTGTTAGATCCTCGCTCTTTTTATACAGAACAATTGGTGCAACAAATGAGTCTAAGATTTTTACAGAGCTTTCACTTAAGCATGCAGAAGCTACTGTAATTTTTGTAGGATTTATTATGCAGTATCCAGAGCAAAGAAAATATGACATTCTACACCTAGGCTTTTCAAAGATTCATTTTTACAGGAACCTACACAGGGTTTTTGTCCATGAAACTTTTTACACCGTAACCCCTATCACAGTGTAACTCCCAGTAATAATTTGGGAATTTTCCAAGCTAAGATACTATTTTCTTGATTTAATGTATGTTATTAGCACATAAATCAAATAAATAGGTTACTGTGAGATAAAAAGTCTCCTAATTTTTCTCTGGCTTCTAGGTACCAATACATTAGCATAGTAAAATTTTCAATGGGTGACTCACCACCTAACTGCAGGGATAAAACATTCTACTTACACATGAATTAAAACTAAGTTTAACAAACAGTAGAGCTAGAGATGGAATTTGGGCCTGTTCTTTTTACACAGTCCTAAACATCAAGCAACTAATTCACTGCCCAAAATCTAGGGTCAGCATTGTTCTAGAACAGTGGGTACAAAATAAGTCCATTAAAGCTTCTATTTAATGTAGAGTAAAATATTATGAGATTCTGAGAAAACTTTTGTAACAAAAGTGGTAGAGTTTGTTCTGAGGATTCCAGAACAGTTGAGTTTGCATCTTTCTGAATTTTCTCCGATTTTATACGAATTTTACGAATTCACTGATTTTGAATCTAGGTTTGAAACTTTCTTTTACAACCAGGTCCTTGAATCTTACGCTCAGACCCTTCTAAAGATTTAAATCCTTGCAATTGGGTCCTCGGCGGCTCGGGTACGGCGGCCGGCCGAAATTCCGGCGAGGGGGCTCGCCGGCGGCGAGGGGCGAGGGTCGGAGAAGGTTCAGGGGTGCGAGGGCTACCTTGTGGGGGTGTTGTTCAGGTGGGGGACGGCCGGGAAGGGCTCGCCGGCGTTGGAGCAGAGGCGGCGGCGGCGCGGCTCGCGTCGACGGCGGTGCTCCGGCGGGCTTGGGGCGGCGTGGTCCGGTCGGTGAGCTTCAGTGACGCGTGGGGAAGCTACTCAGGGGCTCGGCTTGGACGGAGGGGGTCGGGGTCGTGCTGTCCACGGCGAGCAGGGGCGGCGGCGGCGACGGCAGCGCGGGCGGCGGCGCTCTGGTGGCTCTGGGTGGCGTTGGGTGGGTCGGCGAGCTGCGGTGAGGTGATGTAGTGGTGGCTGGGGGCTCAGTTTGGGCAGTGGGCGGCAGCGGAGGGCTGTCCACGGGCGGGCGGTGCTCGGCGGCGGCGATGGCGACGGCGAGGCGTTCTGGGCTGCGGTGGCTCGCGCGCGTGGCCGGGCGGGGCTTTTATAGGGACAGGAGGGGGTGTGGAGGTGCCTGGGCGACGCGCGGGGCGGGGCACGGCAACGGCGTGCACTGGGCGCGGCGGGCGGCGGCAGAACGCCGGCGCGGCGTGCGGCGAGCGGGCGCGGTGACTGGGCGGCCGCGATTTTGGCGTGGGCGCGAGGAGATAGCGCGGCGTGCGGATTGGGGAGCAGCTGCTGCAGCGGCTCAGGCGGAGGGCAGGCGCGGCAGCTGGCGGGGCGCGGGGGGCCGGGGTGGCACGGCGGAGCGCGGCTACCGGGCGGCCGGGCGGCGGGCTGGGCGCGGCAGCACGCGCGGGCGCGGACTGGCCGCACGGCGTCGGGGCGCGGCAAAGCCGGCCGTGGCGGGGTGGTGCGGCGGCCACTGGCCTGGCGCTTCGCGCCGGTCAGGCGACGCCAGCCACCTGGCGCGCGGCGGGCGGGCGAGCGCGCTCGGTGCGGCAGAGGAGGGAGGGACCGAAGTGCAAAAATTCGAAAAACTTCAGGGGACTGGGTGCAAACAGGGCGTTTTCTCCTCTTTCTGATTTGAATTTCAAAAACTTTTGAACACGAAAGTTGTTCAAAATAAAAAGTTCTACAACTTTGGTTTCAGGCAAAATCTCATTTGGCTTATGGTTTTAAAGGTAATTTAAAAGTTTCAAATGTGTCCAAATGTGCCCAAATTAAATTTGAATTCCAACTGAACCCGTTTTAATTCTTTTCACCCTCTCATTAGTTGGTTTAAAACATAGAGTTAGGCTAATGTCATTGATTTTGGAATTGTAATTACCAGGGTTGTCACACGACACCTCGAGAAGGGAGCGGCTATACCAGCATTCTTCAAGGAAGTGCTGTTGGAGCTGGCTTGGGAGAGGACCTTGGAAACAACCTCAGCACTAGGCAATCTTGGCTGCCCATCAGCAACAGCTTCTACCTGTATAGTTTCCGTTAATATCTACAAAATATAAAGATGAACTATTAGCTTACTGACTATATTGGATAAACAATCTAGAAAAAGGAACATTAAACAAACTGGGAACAAAGGCAGATTGGATAACGCGTACTAAAAACTGTTAGCAAACCTCAGAATTACAGGCAACCATGCACGTTAACAACATATGATGTGGCATGTACAGAGTATTGGACAAAAAAGGACAAAACTCTTGCTGAAGGAATGTACCGGGACATACAACTGCGTCTCTAGCCGCGGCACTCATATCGTTCTTGCTGGTATGGCAGACCTTGAAGGCTACCACGACATCCACTTCGGTAGGTTCAGCATCTTCATCAACTTGGGGCCCTCCATCCTCGGTGACTTCAGTGAGTTCGGCATTGTTGCTCTTGTTTTGGTGCAGATGATGTACCAAATGCATGAATCAAACTTAAAGAATAATTCGACTTGCCACGAGCGACAGACGGAAGTGCAAGAATAATGGGAAGCAGAAGAATGGAGAGGTTACATTAGAAGCGTGTTGACACTTACATATAAATGCAATTGCGCAACGTAGCAGCGTGATCCTGTTGCTCAAGGTAACAAGACTCTGCCCCGGTTTCACTTGTTCTGCTTAGAAACCTCCTGCATGAGATGTATGAGTTAGTCTCCATCATAAGTTTACAACACTGTGCATCAGTCATGTTGAAGATAGGAAAGCACACAAAGAGAAATTACCCTGTGGTGTGCATTTGACCACTTGCCAACAAGTTGGCACCACTATGCATCAGTCATGCCGGAGATAGGAGAGGTTGTGCGGATCTCATTTGCAGGGACGCCAACAAAGTATTTCTGCTTCAACTTATACCGCGTCTGACGTACGGATTTCTAGAACACACTGCTACAAGCATCTATTGTTGGCTGCTGCCTAGTGTCAATTGCTAACCTTCTCTGGTGATTAGAATCCAAATCAGACTTACACAAGGGCCATGTAAGAGTTTAATGTACAACATGGACTAGTAGGTAGGCACTTATAGATAGCTTTCCCACGAAGCCATCAAAAATTTCAGGCTGTCATTTGTATTCTTTCCAATGGGACAAGATAGAAACTTGAGACCTAACAGCAACACTAGCCTCTGATGAAAACTTGGCAGCTTGCACCGGAACATGGGGCCTTTTGTTCCCCTCAAGAACAGAGATGTGAATCCTTATCCCCATAGCTTTGTTCATCCTGTCAAGCAAAATTCCCCATGTTGCCTGCCTTGCCTTCCTCGGGCCACCTCTTTGTGTAGGTGCTGCAGAGATGTCATTGAAATTCTCATCATGCATCAAATATGAAACCATGAGCGCTAAAAAGCTTTAGGGTCAACAAACCAACCTTCATCTTCAATGATGGCATTACCATCATCTTCACATCGTGCCCAGTCTCTAAAAGGACTTGAACAGCCATTCAAGTGCTCATTACAGGTAGTGTTTTCTGGTATTGCTGGCGATTCTTCCTGCGCAGTAATTTCACCACCGCTACTGTTTTTTGCAATTGGCTACAACCTTTCATGCACAGGCCGTTGAGGTGCTCCAGCAACGTCCAGCCTTTTCCGTATCCTTGATGAAGTTTCCTCAGTGCCATCTGGTGGTGGGATTGACCTCACCCTCTTCGATTGTCTTCCTCCAAGACCCAGGGCAACACCTGTTGTCCCCACCTTCCTACGCCTAGGGCCCTGTAGATTTCAAAAGGCATAACTTGTAAGCATGTCAGTAAATTAGAAGCACTTATAAGTAGTGGAAATATGTAGTTACTGCATTGGAAAAAAATAGTGCTGCTTGTAACCATAGGAAATATCTAGTTCACGCATCCCCACAGCCAAGTATAGAAGATGCACCTCATTTTGTAGGGGTGTCCGCTCCTCCTCTAAGTCCGTATCATCATCTCCATTGTAGGTCTCTTCTTCTTGAGGGATGTAATCTGCATCACTGCTAGACCTTCTCCCTTTGCTACCTTCACTACAACCCTTTGAAGTTGTTTTTCTTCCAGTACTAAGACCTGCTATTATTTCAGTCAATCCACTCGCCTTCAATATTCTGTTATTCTCCCTGATGCGGGCTTGCCGTTGCATTCTGTATTCACGGCAATCCCATCACTTTGTGTAGGTTCTAACATGTGTGAAACAGATTTGAAGTGTTAGGGAGCTAGGTTGATTACATATTTATGCTTGGAAGTTGGAAGTAGAATGCTGAGCCACTAGAATCCGATGGGTGTCATCATCGACATTGATGGGTGTCGTCGAAGGGGTAGCAGATCCGATACGGTGGTAGTTGCAAATGGGGAAGCAGACCCTTTGCGGCGGTTGTAGCTGAAATGGAAGAAGCTTCGGTGCCGCGGTAGTGTCCGACAGGGAAGCAGCTCCGGTGCGGCAGTAGTGGTAGACCGGGAAGCAGCTCCAATGCGGCGGTAGTGGCGGATAGGGAAGCAGATCTAGTGCGGCGGTAGCGGCCGACGGGGAAGCGCGCTCAGCGTCATCGATGAGGTTGAAGCTCCAGCGTGGTGGTCTCCGGTGGAGCCGAGGGGTCGAGTGCCGGCGCGTTGGAGCTTGTTGACGCAGAGGGGAAAGGCGAGATAGATTGAGGGATAAGGCGAAAGGTGGAGAATGGATCGAAAACTCGAAAAGGGGCAGATGATATGGGGCGCGTGAGTGAGATTGTCACAAATACCCTTTAGAGTTTGGTTATTGCCAGAGCAGTGTGGCTTTTGCTTGAGGAGTACAAGGGACATTTCAGGTGAAAAGTTTTCGGCTTCGGTGGCAGAGTTGGCGCCAGGTGAAAATTTCGGAGCATGGTGTCCCCTCTGACCCATGGACCCCACATGTCGGTCTTCTTAGAATGCGTTATGAATGCCGTGGCCATTTCTTGTGAACAAGACTCTTTCCCTTTTTAATCTGCAATTTGAAATTTGGATTTGTCTTTCTCCCTTGTACAACATCGAAATGACTTGATTCTTTTTGTAAAGTGAATCTAAAATGAAGCTCGATCCAATCGTTGCTCTGTGTCACTCTCTTTCTATGGAAATGCACTCTATTTTGAAAATTCCATGGTTCTTTTTACTCTAGATTTTGCCAGGAATGTGGAAACATACACATCAAAGTCAGTAGTGTTCATCACACACAGATGCATATCAGAGCACTTGCGCTGATCACCTAATAGAAGATTACTAACACCTACATTCTACCTCAACGCATAACTAACTCCCATGGCAATAAGGGCTACGGCCAGCAGACAGAAGAAAATCATAGCTTTGGTTAATTTCTCCATTTGCTTCCAATCCGTTGCTCTTCAGCATGGCACCACCTGCTGCAGGGCTCCCAGCAGCATGAATGTGCTCCATGGATTGGACTTCTTGAATCTCTTCTTCATCAAACAAACGTAGGTGGACCATCTTTTCTTTAATCAAATCATTCAAGTAAACCCTCTGCCATGTGAAGTAGGCACACCACTGAATAAACAAGAAACCCTTGGTTAAACCCTATCACAGATCTGAAAGCAAAAAAGCCAAATCAAAGCAGAATCCACTAACCGGGCATTTAAAATACAACCGACCGATGTTCTCTTTCTCCTTCCTTGATCGGGGCTCACGCATCCTTGCTCTCTTGCAGGTCTGGCACATCATCATGGGCAAGCCAGTCTCCTCCCCAACAAGCGATGACATTTGCCTTCTTCCGGATGAGGACTCTGCAACATGCGACATCCTTCCGTGCCAGTGGCAATGGCAGGCAGTCAGAAGGGCCAGATTCCGATGGTAATGGCAGGTGGCGAGCAGAGAAGCAGCAGCGAGGCACATCTGGCTTAGGTAGGCCTAAAGGATAAGGTACGGATAGAAGGGTCCTTTGGCATGGGATGCCGCGACACATCAACAACCTAGGCTTAAACGTATTGTGAGAGTGAAATATTGAATGGATGGAAATTACTTAACTATCCCTGAGCATCTCCCCCTTTCCCTGCCTACTCCTCCCTTCCTCTTTCGACTCCGGCAAACAAGGCGAGCGGAATGATCCCCATCGAGCTAACCAGCAACAACGACTCCGACTCCGGCATGGGTTTCCCTAAGGTGGAAGATCTACCAGTGCCGGCCAAACACCCCGTGGTTGACCCCCGAAGGCTGAGTCACGCCCCTCGGCCTCGCCGCTGGCCAAGCGCCCCTGTGGTCGCCTGCCGACGGCAGACTGGCCCTCCTCGGCCTCGGCGCCAACCAAGCATCCCCGTGGTCGCCCGCCGAAGGCAGACTCGCCCTCCTTGGCCTCACCGTCGACGAAGCTCCCCTGTGGTTAGCCAACGACAGCAAAGTCGCCCTCCTCCCACACGTCGCCGGCCAAGGGTCAACGCGGACGCTCGCCGAAGACAAATACCGCCTGCATCGCCTCGCCGCCGCCTAAGCGGGCCCGCGGCCGACCACCGAAGAAGGCGCCGTCCAAGGCTATCGGATTTGCACTCCGGCAAGTCTGCCTATGGTAGCCCCAACCAATAGATTTTAGGCGGGCTGGATCAGAAAGCCGTGAGCTTGATGGTAACAAGAAGATGCAAGGACTTAGACAGGTTTGGGACGCACGGAGCGTAATACACTACGTCCTGTGTTCGGGGATTTGTATTATGAGTACCAATGTCTAGGGTTTCGGGAGTTGTAGGAATTGTCTTCTATGGGTACCCCGACAGCCCCCTTATATATCCAAGTAGCCGTGGGTTACAAGTTAGGGCAAATATACTCGGGTTGGTTACAAGGAATCCGATCAGTTGAGATACGCAAGATCATGTCTATTCAGTTTGACCTAGATCCTAACCCCGGGGGATCCCACCCATCGTCCAATCGAGTGCCTGTACACTGGGTCGTCCATGCAGAGTCGTCTAGCCAGGTAGCCGTCTCCACTAGGCAGGGAGGTACCTAGGTCTACCTCCATCAAGCCCCCGAGCGCCAAGTCCCAGAATAGAGCCATAACCGAGAAATGAGGCCAATCGGTGATCGTACAATAATCTTTACATCCTCGGGCTCCTATAGCAACTTGACTTCAGTAGACTCCTGCCTTTATGTCTTTCCTTCAACGAGATGCGCCCCTGGGCACACCCGTTGGGTGTAGCCCCCGAGCCTCGGAAGGTTTGGCAGAAGCGTTTCGAGGGTCAAAAAAGGAAACAACCCCTTAATCCCTTTATTTCGAATAACCCTCTAGCATTTAGCCTTGGATCCCGCGAAGGAACACCTGGTCAAGTTTTGGCATCCAGCTCTCGAGCAGGGTCACTAGTGGAGTCGCAAAGACACGTCAAGTCAAATAGCGGCGCCCAGCCCCCGAGCGACGTCGCTGGTGGAGTCACACAGACACGCCGAGTCAAATAGCGGCGCCCAGACCCCGAGCAGGGTAGCTGGCAGAGTCACGGAGACACGCCGAGTCATGTAGCAGCACCCAGCCCCCGAGCAGGGTTGCTGGCGGAGTCATGGAGACACGCCGACTCAAATAGCGGCGTTCAGCCCCCGAGCAGGGTCGCTGGCAGAGTCACAGAGACACGCCGAGTCAAATAGCAGCGCCCAGCCTCCGAGGAGGGTCACTAGCTGAGTTACGGAGACACGCCGAGTCAAATAGCGGTGCCCAGCCCCCGAGTAGGGTCACTAGAGGAGTCATGGAGACACGCCTTGTTAAATAGCAGCGCCTAACCATCGAGCAGGGTCGCTGGCAAGTCACAGAGACACGCCGAGTCAAATACCGGCGCCCTACCCCCGAGAAGGGTCACTGGCAGAGTCATGGATACACGCCGAGTCTAATAGTGGCGCGCAGCACCCTAGCAGAGTCGCTGGTGGAGTCACGGAGACGCGTCGAGTCAAATTGTGGCGCCTGGCATGGAAGGGAATATTCCAATCCTACGGGCAGATCCAATCCGATCTGAAAAGTCTGGGATCTGTTCCGATCTTTACTCAGTTGCACAGCGTATCCTTTGGAGCAATTTTTCATTTTACTGCTGCCATCAATCATTTGTTACCATTTCCCCTTTTGCCTCGGGGAAAGGAAGGGACACTCCTGAGGTCGATTCAAAATTCAAAAGAAAGGGAGAAGCCAAATAGCCCGTTCAGGGTTACGTCCGATATAAAAACGATCGGCTCGGCGCATCCTTATCCATTTGCACCCTTTCCTTTCTGCCATAGTCAAGTCTTCCAGACCTCCCTCGACCTTCTCCTAAGCACTGGCCTCCCAAGCGCTCTACCGCATCGTCACCCGCCGCCACCCCCCCAAAGCAGAAATGGCCGGTGAAGTCCTAGCAGCAGCCGCCACCGCCGCCGCGCCCTTGGCCCTGGAGCTAGCCTGGTCCCCTAGCACCACGACCGACACCGACATTGAGGTGCTCGTGGTGCAGGGCCTGCTCCCGGAGAAGGCGGTCTCTGGGTGGCGGAGCTGCACCGGGGAGCCGGTCCCCTCGAAGGACTGGACGGAGATGGTCGTCTTCCGGTCCTTTTACGAAAAGGGGTTCGGCTTTCCATTGGGAGCGTTCTTCCGGGGGCTCCTTCACTACTATGGGCTGGAGGCGATGCACCTCAAACCCAACTCCATCGCGCATATCGCGACATTCATCCATTTGTGCGAGGGGTTCTAGGGGATCGCGCCCCACTTCAACTTGTGGAGGGCCCTGTACCATTTGCGGGCGTATCTAAACAAGGATACGCCAGATGTGGTCGGCGGGGCCACCTTCTCACTCCACCAGGGGGGAAAGTAACCCGAGGCTGTCTTCAGGGATAGCAACAAGAGATGGGCGGAGGAGTGGTTCGTGGTAGCGAACCCTGCTTCCAGCCTCCCGCCTCGCACCGGCCCCCTGCCGGTCCTGAATGCTAGGTGGGAGGAGAAGCCCATCGAGGAGGAGATGGTGGAGGTGGAGGCGCTGCTAGCCGAGCTACAGAAGCTCAAGGCCGACAAGCTGATCGACGTCATGGTGGCGCTGTTGTTCGCCTAGCGGCTGACCCAGCTGATCCAAAAGCGCATCCACCCCGGCTACGAGTACTCAGGCCGCGAGGACCCGACTCGCGGGTAGAACCGCAGTGTCTTGTGCAGCAAGGCCTACAGGTGTGTCATGCTCATAGTGAGCGGGGATGTCCGCGACAAGGGTTGCTCGAAGGCGTACTGCCTGAAGGGGCCCACCATAGAGGTAATCCTTTTGCTTGTAGAATTGTTTTCCCTTCGCGCCGAGTGGTTTTGGTTCGAGTAGTTCTTCGTCGAGTTGTTTTGCTCTCAATATCACCGGTTGCGTTCTAATACCACTCGGCTTTTTGCAGGAAAAAGTTGTGTCATTCTGGTGCCCTGTGCCGCTGCCGGATGGGCAGCAGGGCAAGGCTGTTGATCCGCCCACCGGGCTAGCATTGCCGGCAGCGGATGTCGGAAGTTTTTCATCCGACTCCTCCATCAAGAGCGAGTCGGACGATGTTGTCGAAGTGTCGGGGCCGATGGCTGGTGCCGACTCCAGTTTGAAGAAGCGGCGCCCCACACGCAAGATGGCCGCATCGAAGGCCCAGAGGGGTGGGGTGCTGCCGCGGGGTCGGAGCTCCACCCCTTCGGCGACAGGAAAGGGGGAACGGAGGCCGCGGCCGAGAAGGCTGGCCTCACCACCCCCAAGCTAGAGGAGGGGGAGCAAGAAGAAGATCGGGGGCCGCCAGCGGGGTCGCCAACACGGGTAGCGCAGTCGCTGCCCTTCACCAAGCCGTTAAAGATGAGCTTCAGCGTGCAGCGGACTGGGAGGTTAATGTCTGGCATCTTGCACCTTTTTGGTCCGGCTCCTTATGTTGCTTTATTTCAATTCTAGGTCAATGGTTTGATTTGTAGGAAGGTGTCGTTAAGCGGCACCTAGCGCAAGGCGGAGGTGTCCACCCATGAGGCCAGTTCGGCCGAGGTGGCTAATGGGGAGGTGTCCCCGGTGGAGCGGCCACTAGCTCGCCCTCGACTGATCGAGGGTGTGGCAACCGAGGCCGAGGAGGCCAAGGTGGAGGCAGTGGCGTTGGAGAGGTCGCTAGGGGTCGTGCCGGGGGACAGGACCACAACACGGGTTATTGAAGACCCTGCCAACCCAAACGCGATGCACCGGGTCATCACTCCTACGCTCCTTGCTGTCCAGCAGCCGCCTGAGGAGAAGGCGCCTGGGGAGGAGGTGGTGGTGACCAAGGAGGCACTGCTCGAGGCTGCTCAGCGGGCGGCCGCTGCGACTCAGGTGAGCTATTGATGTTTGTGTTTAGATGTCGGGGCATGTAGCTTGATGCGCCTTGTTTCTGTAGGCTTTGGCCGACCTGAGTCGGCGAGCTGCAAGCCAGTACGAGGCGGGAGATGGGTCGGCGAGCCGAGGCCTTCAGTTGGAGGAGGAGCTGCAGGCGCTGAAGCGGCACCACTCCGAGATATCGAGGAAGCAGTCAGCGAAGCTGAAAGGTTTGACTTTTGGCTCATCATTGCTTTTTGTCGGATTTGCACTCGGCAAGTCTGCCTAGGGTAGGCCCAAGCAGTAGATTTGTAGGCGCGGCGGATTGAAGAGAGCCAGTGAGGTTGATGGTAACACGAGGATGCAAGGACTTAGACAGGTTCGGGCCGCATGGAGCGTAATACCCTACGTCTTGTATTCGGGGGTTTGTATTATGAGTAGCAATGGCTAGGGTGTCGGGAGTTGTCAGAATTGTCTTCTATGGGTACCCGCACGGCCCCCTTATATATCCGAGTAGCCGTGGGTTACAAGTTAGGGTAAATCTACTCGAGTTTTTTACAACGAATATGATCGGTTGAGATACACAAGATCATGCCTATCCAGTTCGACCTAAATCCTGACCCCTAGAGGATCCTGCCCATCGTTCAGCTGAGTGCGTGTACACCGGGTCATTTATGAAGAGTCGTTCTGATGAGGACATCAACACCAACGATACATCCACTCCGACACAAGTACCTATTGCTGGTCCAATTACTCGTGCTCGTGCTCGTCAACTTAAGCATTAGCAACCAAGGGGACGACCGAAAGGGAAACGGATTCACGCAGGCTGGATTCGGACTGCAGAACAGTACCAACTTGTGACGGACACCATGGTCGCATATGAACTCAGATTGGGGCTTTCAAGTACTTCATTGAAAGCTTATGGAGTCTTCTTTCAAACGGATCTAGCCTCATATCCATATCTATTACGAGTCGGCCGCAATCGTAAAATTAATACAGAGTCCTTTCTGCTCATGGTGCTGCGTCACCCGGTTTTGGCCCAATGGGCCGTGTATCAAGTTGAGTCCATTACGGATGCATCCTAGGGTTGGAGTACGACCCCAGAACCCCTGTGGTCATCCTCCTAGGTACTTATACTCCTTAGCCACCGCCAAGGATGCTTGGGTTTTGTTTAGATCAAGTTTAGCCTTCACTACTTGCTTGCAAGCGCGCGTGCTGGATCAGCCGCCCGTCTTCTTGTCTTCGGAACCCCACCATTATTGAGATTGCGTGTGAAACCTTCATTTACATCTCGTAAATTCAGCACTTGTTATACTTGTTCTTGCTAGTTCTTCGATTGCTTGCAGGATGAGTGCCCTAGTGGCCGGGTGCCGCGCTCCACAAGATCGCGACAGCCATTGGAGGGGTTGTATCGGTTGCTAAGGCGCAGCTTGGAAGGCTGTAGTCGGGCCGTGAACGTCGCCTCCATCGACCAATCGAGTTATCCACACCTCTCATCGAAAGATCGGGAATCAAACCCTAGTGGGTCGCCATCACGTTCAGCTGGATAGCCATCTCCACTCGGCAGGGAGGTACCTAGGTCTACCTTCGTCTAGCCCCCGAGCGCTGAGTCGCCGAATTGAGCCTCAACTGAGCAATGAGGCCAATCGGTGATCATATAACAATCCTTTCATCCTCAGGCTCATGCAGTAACTTGACTTCAGTACACTCCTGCCTTTATATTTCTTCTTCAATGGGATGCACCCTTGGGTGCACCCGTTGGGTGTAGCCCCCGAGCCTCGGATGGTTTTGCAGAAGCGTTTTGAGAGTCAAAAAATGAAACAACCTCTTAAGCCCTTTATTCCGAGTTAATCTCCAATCTTCTGCCTCGGCTGCAGCAGGGGAACCAAGGAACGTTAGGCCATATTGTGGCGCCCCCCCAAGCAGGGTCGCTGCCGGAGTCACGGAGACACCCCGGGTTAAATAGCGGCGCCTAGCCCCAGAGGAGGGTCGCTGGTGAAGTCATGGAGACACGCCGAGTCAAATAGCGGCGCCCAGCCCCTGAGCAGGGTCGTTGGCAGAGTCACGGAGACATGCCGAGTCAAATAGCAGTGCCCAGCCCCCTAGAAGGGTCGCCGATGGAGTCGCGGAAACACGCCGAGTTAAATAGCGGCACCCAGCCCCCGAGCAGGGTCGCTGGCGGAGTCACGGAGACACGCCGAGTCAAATAGCGGCGCCCATCCCCCGAGCAGGGTCACTGGCGGAGTTGCGGAGACACACCGAGTCAAATAGCGGTGCCCAGCCCCCGAGCAGGGTCGCTGGCGGAGTCATGGAGACACGCCGAGTCCAATAGCGGCGCCCAACCGCCAAGCAAGGTTGCTCTCAGAGTCACGAAGACACGCCGAGTCATTTAACATCGCTTGGTACATAAAGGAATATTCCAATCCAACAGGCAGATCCAATCCGATCTGAAAATCCTGGGATCCGCTCCAATCTTTTACTCAACTGCATAGCCCATTCTTCGGAGCCATTATTCCTTTTACTGCTGCCGTCAAATCCTTTGATACCGTTTCCCCTCCTAACTCAGGGAAAGGAAGGGACGCTCCTGGAGTCGATTCAAAATTTGAAAGAGGGGAGAAGCCGAACGGCCTGCTAGGGTTACGGCCGATATAAAAACGATTGGCTCGGCGCATCCTTATCCGTTTACACCCTTTTGTCTCTACCACCACCGAGTCTTCCAGATCTCTCCAGCCCTCTCCTGAGCACTCGCTGTCCAAGCGATCCACCGCCCCCTCACCCGCCACCACTCACCTCAAGCAGAAATTTTCAGCGAGGCCCCTGCAACATCCGTCGCCGCTGCCGCACCGCTAGTGTGACAACCCTGGTAAATTACATTTCTAAAATCAATGTCATTAGCCTAACCCTATGCTTAACTAACTAATAAAAGGGTGAAAAGAATTAGAACGAGTTAAGTTGAAATTCAAATTTAAATTGGGCACATTTGTATACTTTTGAATTTTTAAATTTACTTTCAAACCATAAGCCAAATGAGATGTTGCCTGAAACCAAACTTGTAGAACTTTTTATTCTGAACAACTTTCATGTTCAAAAGTTTTTGAAATTCGAATTAGAAAGAGGAGAAAAAGCCCTATTTGCACCCAGCCCCCTGAAACTTTTCAAATTCTTGCATTCAGGCCCTCGCCCCTCCCTCTCTCTCCCCTCCCCGCCCGACAGCCCGCCAGGTGGCCGGCGACGCCTGACCGGCGTGAGGCGCCAGGCCAGTGGCCGCCGCGCCACTCCGCCACGGCCGGCTTTGCCCCCTCCCCACGCCGCGCTGCCCAGTAGCCGCCCGCGCGTGCGCACGCCGCTGCCGCGTTCCGCCTCGCCGCCCGCCGCGCCCAACCACCGCACCCCGCCGTGCCGCCCCGGCTCCCGCGCCCCGCCCGTTGCTGCGCCTGCCCTCCGCCCGAGCCGCTGCAGCAGCTGCTCCACCACTCCGCGCGCCACACTATCTCCCGCGCCCACGCCAAATCCCGGCCGCCCAGTCGCCCGCGTCCGCCCGCCGCACGCCACGCCGGCGTTCTGCTGCCGCCCGCCGTGCCCAGTGCCGCGCCGTGCCGTGCCTCCGCCCCGCGCATCGCCCAGGCCCTCCACACCCCCTCCTGCCCCTATAAAAGCCCCGCCCGGCCGCCCGCGCGCGAGCCACCGCAAACAGAACGCCTCGCCGTCGCCATTGCTGCCGCCGAGCGCCGCCCGCCCGTGGACAGCTCTCCACCGCCGCCCACCGCCCAAATTGAGCCTCCAGCCACCACTACATCATCCCCCTGAAGCTCGCCGACCCGCCCAACGCCGCCTAGAACCACCGGAGCGCCGCCGCCCGCGCTGCCGCCGCCGCCGCCGCCCCTGCTCGCCGTGGACAGCTCGACCCCGACCTCCTCCGTCCAAGCCAAGCCCCTGAGCAGCTTCCCCACGCGCCACTGAAGCTAGCTGACCGGACCAGGCCACCCCAAGCCCGCCGGAGCACCGCCGTCGACGCGTGTCGCGCCGCCTCCGCCTCTGCTCCAACACCGGCGAGCCCTTCCCGGCCGTCCCCCACCTGAACAACACCCCCACGAGGTAGCCCTCGCACCCCTGAACCTTCCCCGACCCTCACCCCTCACCGCCGGCGAGCCCCTCGCCGGAATTTCGGCCGGCCGCCGTACCCGAGCCGCCCGAGGACCCAATTGCAAGAATTTAAATCTTTAGAAGGGTCTGCGCGTAAGATTCATGGACCTAGTTGTAAAAGAATGTTTCAAATCTAGATTCAAATTCAGTGAATTGTAAAATTCGTATAAAATCGTAGAAAATTTAGAAAAATGCAAACTCAACTGTTCTGGAATCCTTAGAACAAACTCTACCCCTTTTGTTACAAAAAGTGTCTAAGAATCTCAACATATTTTGCTCTACATTAAATGGAAGCTTTAATGGACTTATTTTGTACCCACTGCTGTAGAACAATGCTGACCCTAAATTTTGGGCAGTAAGTTAGTTGCTTGATGTTTAGGACTGTGTAAAAAGATCAGGCCCAAATTCCACCTCTAACTACACTGTTTGTTAAACTTAGTTTCATACCTTAAGTGGCTAGATATATTTTATCCCTGCAGTTAGGTGATGAATCACCCAATGAAACTTTTTCTGTGCTAGTGTATTGGTACCTAGAAGCCAGAGAAAAATTGGGAGACTTTTTATCTCACAGTAACCTACTTATTTGATTTATGTGCTAATAACATACATTAAATCAAGAAAATAGTATCTTAGCTTGGAAAATTCTCAAATTTTTACTAGGAGATACACTGTGGTAGTGGTTGCTGTGTAAAAAGTTGAATGGACAAAAACCATCTGTAGCGTCCTGTAAAAATGAATCCTTGAATAACCTAGGTGTGTAATGTAATATTTTCTATGCTCTGGATACTGCATAATAAATCCTACAAAAACTACAGTAGCTTCTGCATGCTTAATTGAAAGCTCTGTAAAACTCTTAGACTCATTTGTTGCACCAATTGTTCTGTACAAAAAGAACAAGGATCTAACAGCAACTATGTAATATATTTTTCATAATTAATCTGTTACATAAAATTGGCTGAAAATTTTAAAGTAAGCACATCTTTCCCTGATGTGCCTAATTCCAAAATTTCATGACCAGAAACTATCCATTGTAGTAATTACACTTAAATCGTATTGATTACCATTACCACGACTTAAACTTGTGCATTCATGTAGAATCGACGACTCTCGCCGACGGAACTTACGAGCTGGTGCCCGCGTCCGAGAGTGAGCAGCGTGAAGCTCAAGTGAATCTAACTGAAGCTCTTGAAGACCCGAGCCCAAGATCGGAAGAGCCCCAAGCTAACTGCGAAGGCAAGCCCCAGAGCATAACCCATCTCTTTCCTAAATTATGCAACTCATTACTCCTTGCCTGTGCATTAAGTTTATAGGAGTTGAATGAAAACTTAGTTGCATGATGTTAGGAACCCTTGCTTGAAAACTAGACGTAAGGTTCGATAGAATGCTGTGCTAATAGGACTCCGGTAAAAGTCGAGTGATTTCCTGTCACTCGCGAGAAAATAGGAGTTGAATGTCTACTACACGCTGCAATCATAAGGACACGGACGGGCTATGGAATGATGGTTACGATTGAGGCTCGTCTGTCTAGTGAAAAATACTAAGGCCGCAGGGTGTGGTAGTGATGGTTAAGTCTTTGAACGTACTAAACACATGCCGAGATTATGGGAATCGGTAAGCTTAAGTACCTGATTGGCCCGGCAAGGGGACGGCATCCTACCCTTTGAACTTCGGTCCCATGTGCATATGGCGAGTGCAGAGAGTGGTCACGACCCGGCGCTGAACCGTGGCGTGGGGCTCTTGTACTCTCGGAGGGTAGCCCCGATCCACGACCCGGAAAGAAAGGGGAAAAGTTGCACGTGTGACTCTAGGGAGTAACCACGTGACGTGTGTTTAGGTTTCCCTTGCAAGGTTAAGAAATTCGATTCGAATCGTCCGTTTCTCACGGCTATTGAGACTGCTTAACCATTTTTACCCATAGAGTAAGAAGAGGAACAATGAGGATGAATGAACTGGTTGGATGAAAACTTAATGCTTCACCATGTATGCTTTTGGATAGCTGCTTATCTAGAATGGTTAACGAAACTAGAATCTTGAGCTAAAAGTTGAAAGTAAGGACCCACTTGTAGAAGCTTTTCGGCAAAACAAACCCCTGAGCCAAAAGCCTTGCATATCTAGAGTCGGTGGAGTAGATTCCACTACTCGGGTAAGTCTTGCTGAGTATTAGTATACTCAGCCTTGCTTGTGGCTCGTTTTCAGGTGAGACCTTTGAAGATATGATTGCTAGTTTGACTTGGCCCTGCACTCTTCCCCCTGGTTGGTTGGTGGAATGGGATACGCCCCCGTCCAACAGAGATAATGCCGAGTGATGTCTCGTACGGGCTTCATCGAGACATCCTTATCGTCGAAGTAGCTTTCGCTGTTTTATTTTCCGCTGCAACTCAAAAGAACTTATTAGCTATGATCTCTGAAGTACTTGGTTTCTAAAATCAAAACCTGGTCTGTAATATTTACTTATGCTAATGATGTAATATTTGCTGGAATGTGGTATTCTCTGGGGCTCATCGTCGCATGAGCGTTTGTATGTATGGCATTCGATCCGCCCTACCGTGGTTGTATCGGGAGGTTATACCCGACAGACCAGTGGATTACTCCGTTTGAAGTGTAAGGTTAACCGAGATTGCCTTGATGGTGATGGTTAATACACTTGAGCCGGATTAATTCAGGTGGTTCTGCCACAGCTAGCCTCGGAGCTGGCCTGGGGTCATGGCACCAACATTGATCCGCTCGTGGCGCGGGGTCTGCTGCCGGAGAAGGCGATCTTTGGGTGGCGGAGCTGCACTGGGGAGCCGTTCCCCTCGAAGGACCGGATGGAGACGCTCGTCTTCCGATCCTTCTACGAGAAGGGGTTCGGCCTCCCACCGGGGGCGTTCTTCCACGGAGTGCTTCACTAGTACGGCTGGAGGCGACGCACGTCAAGCCCAACTCCATCACACAGATCGCGATCCCGTGGGTGAGGTCGTCGCGGAGGACTTTACCGATGCCGAGTGGGACTCGCACTTTGCCGCTGTTGGACCCCTCACCGAGCGCATCATGGGACAAGTGAACATGTAGGAAGTCGTTAGTGGGGAGGAAACATTATGGGGCCAAGTGTTGGCCAAAAAACAATGTTTATTTTGCGTGTAGTTAAGTTTTACTTTTGTTATATTCCGTAGCCGAGTAGTTTTCTGATTGGGCCGTGTGGTTAGGATGCCGACCCTGCGGTGTGCCCTTGCCCATTATTTAGAGAGCTGGTCATCAGACACGTGACGGGCGCGGGTGGCGCAGAGTGGTTCCAGGACGCACAAGGTTGTGATAAGTCCACCGCTCAGTTAGGTTAGTTATTTGACGCGAATGATACTGGTGCGACTTGGCATGGCCGAGTCATAGCCCCCGAGCATGCTGGACGAGTCAGAAAGGGCAATACCAGTTCATTTTCCAGGCGCGAAAATAGAATATAAAAAGATAAAGGCGATGAAATGCTCTTATTATTATCAGAAAGGTTGGGGGTACAAAGCTGCGAGCTCTTCTCACGAGTAGAAGCGCCGAAGGTGTTCAATGTTCCATGGATTGCCTACGTCCATGTCATCTTCCCTCTATATGCGGTAGGTGCTGGGGGCGACGACCGCGCTGACGACAAAGGGACCTTCCCATGGGGATGATAACTTGTGTGCACCTGCAGTAGACTGGATGCGGCGTAGTACCATGTCGCCTATGTTGAAGTCTTGCTCCTGCACATTTCGGTCGTGGTAGCACCTGAGCTGCTGTTCGTAGCGTGCGTGCTGCAAGGCAGCTGTGATGCAATGTTCCTTGACTAGATCGATGTCATGGCACCGAGTCGTTTTCGCTTCACCTTCCTCATAGTTTTGGATGCGTGGGGCATCAAAGGTTATGTCACTCGGGAGGACAGCCTCCGAGCCATACACTAGGAAGAAGGGAGAGTAGCCGGTGGCTTAGCTCTTTTGGGTGCGTAGGCCCCAAACAACCTGTGGCAGTTCTTGGATCCACTTGGGACCGAACTTCTCGAGTGGGTCGAAGATACGCGCCTTGAGCCCTTGGAGGATCATGCCATTGGTGCGTTCCACATGACCATTGCACCTCGGGTGAGCCACAGAGGCATAGTAGACGTCGATGCAATTATACAAGCAGTGGTCCCAAAACGCAGCCCAGTGAATGATGTGCTGTAACACCCCAGGTGTTTAAATTGCGAAATGAGCCTCTTTACCTTAAAGCGGTGCATAAATAATTAAGAGAAATTTCAACTAAATAAGTTTTTAAAAATAACTTCTAAAAACTAGACCTCGAATAAACTTTGGCCGGAAGCAAAACTTGTAGAACTTTCCATTTTGAACAACTTTCGCGTTGAAGGATTTTCGAGTTGCAACACAAAAAGTTGAGAAACACTTGGATTTGCGAACCAGCCCCTGCCTTTTTCTTCTATTTCGCTGCAGACCCTTCCGTCTCGCCCGATCCTCTGACGCGCAGCCGTTCGCCCGACCCTTTTCGCTTCGCCCAACCCTCGCGTTCGCCCGACCCTTCTCGCTTCGCCTGACCCTCGCCGCTGCGCAGTTGCCGCAGGCCACTTGGCCGGCGATGCCTGACCGCGCTAGGTGCCAAGCCAATGCCTAGCCGCGCCCGCACGCCGCGTTCCTCCCCTGTCCGCGCACGCCACGCGCACGCCGGCGACCCGCGCCCTGCTCGCCGCCCCCATGCCCAATAGACGAACCGCGTCGTGCCCATGTCTCTGCAGCATTCCGCCAGTTGCTGCCCTCGCCGCCCGGCAAGGCAGCTGCTGCACCTCTTCGCCCAACCCGCGCGCCGCGTGATCTCCAGCTTCACACGCCAAATCCTCAGCGCCCAGTCCCCTGCCCGCGCCTGCCGCACGCTGCGCTGGCTTCTGTTCACCGCCCGCCGCGGCCAGTCGTGCGCCCCCGTCGTGCCGCCCGCACCCACGTCTCACAGTCAAGTCCCGCCCCTCCTCCTGCCCCTCTGCTGCCTACAAAAGGCCAAGCTGAGTTCTCCCCCCCCCCCCCCCCCCCCTCGCGCGCCCAACCACCCGAACGCCGCCGTCGCCACCATTAACGCCGTCGTGCTCAGCTCACCATGGAGCTCACCTCTCCGGCCACCCTTTGCCAGAGCTGAGTCTTCCACCACCACCAGCACCCCACCGCAGCTCACTGCACCACCCATCGTCGCCCAGAGACACCGGAGCACCGCTAGCGCTGCCCGCGCCGCCGCCGCTCCTTGCTGCTCCGTGGACAGCCCACACCGAAGCTCCTCCGTCCAAGCCAACCTTCAAAACGGGGTCCCCTCGACGCCGCGAAGCTACTCGACCAGCCTACGTTGTTCCCTTCTCGCCGGAGCACCGCCGCCGACGTTCCGCCCCGTTGCCGCCCCTCTGCTCCACGCCGACGAGCCACCTCCGGCCACTCCCAACCCCGACCAAGGCCACCCAAGGTAGCTCTCACCTCCCTGGATCTCCCCGACCATTTTTCCCTCGCCGCCAACGATCCCCCTCGCCGGAATCTGGACGGCCGCCATGCCAGCGCCGCCCAAGGACCCAATTGCTTTGGTTGAAATCTTTGAAAGAGTCTGCACGCAAGTTTCCAGGGGCATATCTGTAAACCTGTGTTCAAACTTTAAAATCAAACACGGCGAACTTGTAAAATTCATTTAAAATCGTAGAAAAATCGGAAAAATACAAACTCCACTGTTCTGGAATCTTTAGATGAAAATCTACAAATTTTGTTACATGCTTTTCTTCAGTTGCTTACTAAACCTTACTATAAGTTAAATGGAAGGTTTAATAGACTTTAAATGTACCCCCTGTTGTAGGCAAAGTCTAAATCTGAAAATTTTACAGTAACACACTTATGGATAGATTAACACCCTGTAAAAGTTTTAGCTTCAATACTTGAATGGTTTGTTCTGTATAAAAATATCTAGGTGCTAGCAGTGGTTGTGTTTTACATTTTTCATAATTAATCTGCTGCGTAAAAATGTCTCAAATATTTTGCAGTGCTTGTGTCTCTGCTTATTGTGCTCTGAATAAAAATTTCATCACCAGAAGTTACCTAATCCAGAAGTTGTGATTAATCCGTGTGTGCTTGGAAAATTCAGTTTCTATTATAACACAACCCCTTATTGTTTAATGAAGTTAATAGTTTAAGTTATACTCTTTAATAATTGCCGACAGAAATCTCAACTAAGTAACTTCACAACCAAATCGATGTTTTGTGAACTACAACTTTAACGTGAATGAAAATAATCGTCATATACCCTCACTATAACTTATTTTGGTGCATTCATATAGAATCGACAACTCTCGCCGACGGAACGTACGAGCTGGTGCCCGCGTCTGAGAGTGAGCAGCGTGAAGCTCAAGTACATCTAACTGAAGCTCTCGAAGACCCGAGCCCAAGTTCGGACGAGCCCCAAGCTAGCTTTTCCCAAGAAGGCAAGCCCGAGAGCATGAACCCTATTTTTCTAAACTTATGCAACTTATTACTCTACTTTACTTGTGCATTAAGTTTATAGGAGTTGGATGAAAACTTAGTTGCATGATCCTAGGTACCCATGCTCTGAACACTAGATGCAAGGTTCGATAGAATGCTATGCTAATAGGACTCGGTAAAAGTCGAGTGATTTCCTGTCCCTCGCGATAAATCAGGAGTTGATTGTTTACTACATGCTGCAATCATAAGGTCGACGGACGGGGCTATGGTACGATGTTTATGTTGATGATTGAGGCCCCATTTGTTTAGTGAAAAATGCTAAGGCCGCAGTGTGTGGTAGTGGTGGTTAAGTCTTTGAACGTACTAACCACATGCCGAGAATATGGTAATCGGTAAGCTTAAGTATTGGATTGAACCGAGGCCGGAATATACTCCCCACTGTCTTGAATTCGTTCACATCTAGCTAATGGCGGGTGCATCAGCCGCCACAGCCCGACGTACCGTGGTCTGTGGGGAGGTGTAGTTGAGGGCGGTGGGCCTGTTCCGTGAAGCGGGAATTGAAGGGAAAAGTTGCACGTGTGACTCTGGGAGTAACCACGTGACGTGTGTTTAGGTTTCCCTTGCAAGGTTAAGAAATTCGATTCGAATCGTCCGTTTCTCGCGGTTATTGAGACTGCTTGACCCTTTCACCACATAGAGTAAGAAGAGGAACAATGATAATGATTAATCTTGTTGGATGCAAAAATAATTCTCCACCATGCATGATATTGGATAGTTGCTTACCTAGAATGGTTAAAGAAAGCTAGAACTTGGAGCTAAAATCTGAAAGTAAGGACCTACTATATATATGCTTTTTGGCAAAACAAACCCCTCAAGCCAAAAGCTTCGCATGTCTAGGAGTCGGCTAAGTATACCCCACTAGCCGGGTAAGCCTTGCTGAGTATTAGTATACTCAGCCTTGCTTGTGGCTTGTTTTCAGGTGAAACTTTCGAGGACATGATTGCTAGTTTGACTAGGCCTTGTACCCTTCCTCCTGGTTGGTTGGTGGAATGGGATACGCCCCCGGTCAACGGTGATGATACCGAGTGATGTCTCGTACGGGCTTCATCGAGACCTCCTTTACCGTCGAGTAGTTGTCGTTATCGTTTCTACTGCTTGAACTCTGAAGAACTCATTTATTTCGAAACCCCAAGTACCTTGTTTTACGAATTTGAACTCTATTGTAATGATAATTTATGCTGAACCCCGTGGTGTAAAAATGTGGAATGTTGTATACTCTGGGCTCACCTTCGTGTGAGCACATGTATGTGTGGTTTCGATCCGCAAGAACCGTGGTTGTATCGGGAGGTTACCCAACAGACCAGTGGATTATTCCGTTTGAAGTGCGAGTTAGCCCTGATTGCCCTTGTGGTGATGATTAGCGCGCTTGAACCGGATTAATTCAGGTGGTTCTGCCACATGTGCCCAGGTCGATGATAATCCTGTTAGGCACACCAAACCTGTGAGAGATCTCCAGAATGAACTCGACCGCCTTGAGTGCTGAGGGGGCTATGATTGGTTTGACCTTGATCCACTTGGTGAACTTATCAGTAGCCACAAATATGTGGTTATAGCCGCCTACGGCTGTCTTCAAGGGTCCAACCGAATCGAGCCCCCAGCAGGCAAAGGGCCAAGAAGGAGGAATCGTTCGCTGGGCCTGAGCCGGAACGTGTTGCTGTTTGGCAAAGAATTGGCACCCTAGGCACCTTTTGACAATATCGTGATCATCGGTGAGTGTTGTGGGCCACTAAAAACCAAATCTGAATGCTTCGCCCACCATGGTGGAGGCGCCTACGTGGTTGCCGCAGATGCCCGAGTGGATATCATGGAGCAATGTGACTCCTTCGCTCTGAGCGATGCACTTGGATAGCGTCCCTGAGGAGGCCGAGTGCTTGAACAAGTCGGTGCCAACGACCACGTAGTTGGCGGTTCATCGCGAGAGCTTCTTGTGCTCCTTCTTGTCGGGGGGTGGGGGGGGGGGGGGGTTTGTTGTTGACGAGGAAGTCGATGATGGGTGAGCGCTAGTTGGAGTCGATCATCAGCACTTCTTGACCCTGAGCTGGCACCAAGTTTGGCTTGGTGGGAGGTGGTTCTTCAACTTCGACCGTGGGTCGTCTCAAGGCTTGGACGAAGACTCCAGCCGGGACGAGGGCTCGACTGGAGCCGAGCTTGGATAGGACGTGGGCCGCGATGTTATAGTCTCTGAAGACGTGGTGGAATTCCAAACTGTAGAAGCTGGCTTCTAACTTTCATATCTCCTTGCAGTAGGCATCCATCTTCTTCTTTGTGCGGTCCCTATCTTTGTTGACTTGTTGAATAACAACCTTGGAGTCTCCGTAAGTGAGTAGACGCTTAATGTCGAGTGAAGAGGCGATCTGGAGACCGTGAATGAGAGCTTCATACTCAGCAACATTGTTAGTCGCCTTAAAGAGTAATTGGAGGACGCACTTTAGTTGTTCGCCTCTTGGGGAGATCAGTAGAACTCCAGCGCCGGCTCTGTCGAGGTTTGAGGGCGCCGTCGAAGTACATCTTCCAGTGTTCAGGTCATTCCTCAAGTGGTGAATCTTGTATCTCTATCCACTCGGCCATGAAGTTAGCCAAGGCCTGAGACTTGATAGTGGACCAAGGGGAGAAATGCAGATTGAGCGCACTGAACTCGACGGACCAATTGACCACTCAGACTTTTGCGTCACGGTCGTGGAGGATGTCACCGAGTGGAAAGGAGGAAACAACTCTGATGCTGTGTGCTTGGAAATAAAGCTGCAGCTTCCTGGACGTGATGAGGACTGCGTACAGGAGCTTCTGGACCTAAGGGTAGTGCACCTTGGACTCGCTGAGTACCTCACTAATGAAGTAAACAGGTTGCTGCACCTTATAAATGTGACCTGGCTCGCCTCGCTCAACGACTAGGACGGTACTAACCACATGAGTGGTTGCTACTATATAGAGAAGGAGTTCTTCATTAGGCTCTAGAGCCGTGAGGACTGGTGGATTGGTGAGGAATTCCTTGAGCTCCTGGAAGGCTCTAGAAGCATCATCGTTCCATACAAACTTGTCTGCTTTGCGAAGCAACTTGAAGAAGGGGAGTCCTTTGTTGCCGAGTCGACTGATGAATCGACTCAGGGCCACCACGCACCCGGTCAACTTCATCAAGTCTTTCTTGCACCGAGGGGGCTTAATTCTCCTGCTGGCGTTGACCATGGTGAGGTTGGCCTCGATGTCTGGGTTACTGACTATGAAGCTAAGTAACTTTCCGGAGGGGACACCGAAGACACACTTGCTTGGGTTCAGCTTCCACATGAATTTCCTAAAATTTTCAAATGTTTTGACTAGGTCGGCTATGAACTGATCATAGGACCTGGTTTTGACTACTACATTGTCAACGTAGGCCTCAATGTTGCAGCCGATCTGCCCCTCGAGGCATCTCTGGATAGCTTTCTAATATGTGGCACCCGCGTTTTTGAGGCCGAACATCATGGTGTTGTAGTAGTACTCCCTGAATGGTGTAATGAATCAAGTCTTCTCTTGATCTGACTCCTTGAGGGCAATCTGATGATACCCGGAGTAGCAATCAAGGAACGAAAAAAGGACGCACCCGGCCGTTGAGTCAATGCGAGGAAGAGGGAATGGGTCTTTAGGGCAATGCTTGTTGAGATCCGTATAGTCAACACACATTCTCCATTCACCGTTTTGCTTTTTTGCAAGGACTAGGTTTGCCAGCCATTCGGGATGTGTGACTTCTCGAATGAATCCTGCAGCTAAGAGCCGAGTAACTTCTACCCTAATAGCATCCTTCCGATCTTGAGCGAAGCGCCGGAGTCGCTGCTTGATGGGTCGCGCCTTTTCATCGAGATCCAAGGAGTGCTCAGCCTCCTCGCTCGGAATACCTGGCATGTAGGAGGGCTTCCATGCGAAGATGTCCCAATTGGCATGGAGGAAGGAGGTGAGCGCGTCTGCCTATGCTTTGTCGAGGTCCACCCCGATGAGGGCGGTCTTGTCTGGGTCATTCTCCCTAAGGAGGATGGTCTTCATCGCGTAGCCAGGCTGCAATTGTGACTCGGTGGCCGAGTCATTCGCTCGGATGGGGATGTCCTCTGGAGGCATCGCCTTTGCCGACTCAGCAATCATGATGGCGTTCTTGGTCCTCTCTAGAGCCTCCGAAATGTTTATGTTCTCAGTCTCACAGGAGTGGGAAGTCTGCAGGTCGCCGTAGATGGAGAGCACACCATTGGGAGCAGACATCTTGAGGACAAGATACGTGTGGTCTGGAATGGCCACGATCCTAGCAAGGACGGGCCTCCCCAAGATTGTATGGTACGACGTTTCGAAGGAAGCCACCTCGAAGTTGATGTTCTCCGTTCTGTAGTTCTCCCGGCTGCCAAATGTGACCGGGAGGGTTACCTGGCCGACCAGAGTGGAGCCTGAGCCGGGATGATGCCGTAGAAGGCCTCCTAGATCGGAACCAAGGAGGTCATATCATGCCCCGTGCTATCCAGCATCTTGGAGAAGATGATATTGAGGCCACTGCCTCCGTCGACGAGCACCTTAGAGAGGCGCACCTGGCTGACCACCGGGCTGACCATGAGTGGGTAGGAGCCAGGGTTGGGGAGATGGATCCAGTGGTCACGTCGATCAAAGGTTATCGCGTCGTCGGACCAGCGCAAGGGTTCAACTGGGTGATGGAACACAGAGTTGACCTCGCGCTGATCAAGCTTGAGGTGATGTCGACACCCTTGAGCCCTGGAGCCGCCATAGATGAAGTTGACAGTGCGGTCCGCCTCCTGGAAGTCTGCTGGAGACTTGTCGCCTTGGTTGTCCCGATCTCGCCTGGGCGAGTCATTCCGGCATCCTCGACCCTGGGAGGTGTTAGAGCTGCCGGGCTTGTCTCGGTCGTCGTAGCGAGGGCGCTTAGGGTCGTCCTGAGCCACACTGTTGCGGAGTGCGTGACACTTGCACGCTGTGTGGTTGGAGTCCTTGTGCCGTGGGCACTTGACGTCGAGGAGTCGATCCAGCTCCTCTTGGTTGAGGGAGGTACGCTGTCGGGGTCGATCTGCAACTGCGACGGTGTTGTCGGGGCCATGCTTGAGCTCCTGTTGCTTGGACAACTCAGGTCGGTCGTTATTCTTGCCGGAATTGTGGTGAGGCGGTCGACTATCGGGTCGTTGGCGATCGTCGTGTTGCTGCTTGCGCCGGTCGTCGGAGTGACGCCGGTCCTTGTGGTGATGGTGCGCCTTCTCAGCATCTTCCATATCGGTGTGTTAGTTGACGACGACCATCATCTCGGAGACGGTCTTGGGGTTGCTCTCAAACATCTTGTGCCAAAGCTCGATGTTGTGTAGCCCTTGGTGGAAGTAGTGGATAACATCCCTGTCATCAACATCCGTAATCATGTTACAGTTGGTGAAGTACCTCTTGTTGTAGTCGTGTAGTGATTCGTTGGGTTGCTGGGTGACGCTGCCCGGATCCCATCTGGTTTTGGGACCCGGGCATGAAGCCTGGAAGTGGTTGATGAAGGCGGTGCAGAGGTCCTGCCAGCTGTTGATGGAGCCGGGATGGAGTCCCTCGAGCCAGTTGAGAGCTTGGCGAGTCATCATGACTGGGAAGTAGGCCGCCATGATGTCGTTGTTGTCGTTCGCTGCCCGGACGGCGATGGAGTAGGTGCGCAGCCAAGTCTTGGTGTCGGAGTCACCGTTGAACTTGTCGATGCCGATTGGCTTGAATGTAGATGGCCACGAGACTCCGCGGAGTTGGTTGGAGGAGGCGGAGAAGCCGTCCAGATCCCCAGTGATGTCATCGTCGAGATTGATCGGAGCCTGCTAGGGTCGATGTGGACGCTGGTCAGCGTTTCCGTGGCGAGCCCGGGTGGACCGTAATCCTCGTCGTATCTGCGGCGGTGCTCCCGCTCAGCCTCCTCGCGATCACGTTGTTGATCATTGATGACGGGTCGAACATCGCAGTTGCGGAGGCTGGACGCAGATCTGGCTGGTTGACCTCGTTGCTGTCATGGTGGTGGGCGGTGGAGTGGCGAGAGCTGCTGGATTGGGCTCGTAGAGCCGAGTAGTCCTTCCTCAAGTGCTGAACCTGAGCAGCAGCAATGTGCAAACGGGTCCAGGCTCGTTCGAGCTCGGGTGAGTGGGGTAGAGTCTCGAGTACCTTGAATGCGGCGGCCAAGTTGGCAGATGGGGTGGTGAAGACGTTCTGGCCATCGCACTCGAGGACAAAGTTGTCGTCGAGGTTCCGTGGAGTCACTGGCGCACGGTGGGGTGCGATGCGCGGGTTACGACCATCGGCGTTGCAGAGATCCTCCTCTGCTTGGTTGATGGTGGCCTCGTTGTTGCATCGCTCCTAGCGGTTTTGTTTGCGCTGAAGTCGTTGATGCTTGGCCTCCTCATCCTCTCCTTCGACAGATGCCTCGTCGGAGGAAACAACGGAGATCTCCCGGCGATCTGGAGAGCTCATTGGGTTGTGTGGGAGGGTAAAGAGGACCTCCTGGTAGCCAGCTTGTGGTCCTGAGACCGTGTCAAATCCGATCAGGTTAATGCTGGATCGACTCAGGTCAGAAAGACGTAGTTTCTCCATCGAAGATCGGATCTGGTCCGAGTAGATAGAGGAGCTAGAGCGGAGTCCGAGCGGGGCATGATGGGCCGAGTCGCGAGGACGACGGAGTGCCGACTCTGCGAACCCGATGCACACGGTGAGGGAGGCAACGACTCGGTCCAGGCCAGCGACGATATCATCGATGTTCATGCGTGGACGACAGGTCGTCCATGCAGGGTTTTGGGCCTCGTCCTGGATGGACAGGTCCTCCACCTGGCATAGCACTGAGCTAGACAGCGTCAGATTGGATGTAGAACCCTAGGAGCTTTCTATCTTAGAGATAGATGAGCTTGGCGATGAGCTCCTATGAGTAAATATCTCAGGAAAGCTTCCAAAGATGATGGAGTGGCCGGCGGCGGCCTGGATCTGGAGCATCACTTGTGCGGAGAAGAAGACGCCAGAGTTGGATGCCATCAAGCTCGTGAAGAGGACCCTGGAGAACCCCCTACCTGGCGTGCCAGCTGTCGGATTTGCACTCCAGCAAGTCTGCCTAGGGTAGCCCCAAGCAGTAGATTTGTAGGCGGGGTGGATCGAAGAGAGCCGGTGAGCTTTATGGTAACATGAGGATGCAAGGACTTAGACAGGTTCGGGCCGCACGGAGCGTAATACCCTACGTCCTATGTTCAGGGGTTTGTATTATGAGTAGCAATGGCTAGGGTTTTGGGAGTTATCGGAATTGTCTTCTATGGGTACCGCCACGGCCCCCTTATATATCCGAGTAGCCGTGGCTTACAAGTTAGGGTAAATCTACTCGGGTTTGTTACAAGGAATCTGATCGGTTGAAATACACAAGATCATGCCTATCTAGTTCGACCTAGATCCTGACCCCTAGAGGATCCCGCCCATCGTCCAGCCGAGTGCCTGTACGCCGCGTCATTTATGTGCAGTCGTTCAGCCTGGTAGCCATCTCCACTCGGCAGGGACGTAGGTCTACCTCCGTTACTTTTGGTTGCCTGACTTGCCGTGCGAGGCTGATGCCTAGGGATTTGCAGAGCTGAAGGGGGCCAATGAGACGATGGCCCGGGAGCTCAAGGTCGTCGTGGAGGCGAACGCCAAGCTGCACCAGCTGAGGGAGGGCGCCGAGGGTCGGGAATCTCTCACGGAGGAGAAGCTACGGCTTGAGAAGCAGTGCTGCAAAGGTATCTGCCATTGCTCCTGGAGGCTTACCTGTTTTGTTGAGTTGCTCATACTGATATGAGCTGCTTTCGCAGCGACGAAGTCCCGTTTGGCCGACACCCAGGCAGACCTCAACCAGCTGATGGCCAAGATCGATGCCATGGTGGTCGCGTTTGAGCCGGAGGGGGTCGCCCTAGCGGAAGATGTGGCGCGGCGCCTGGACGCTGCGCGGGAGCTGTAACACCTCAGGTGTTTTAATTATTAAACAAGTCTTATTGGCATAATAAAATGCATCTCTAACTAAGAAAATAAAAAGAATGGATTAAGTTTGGTTTTGCTTTTACCTTTAAAAAAGTTTGTATGTGCATAAATGCATGTACTTTAATGAAGCAAATTGGATAACTTTCACATCAAAGCAAATATGGCTATGAAATTAGATGAGCACACCAGTATTAGCATGACCAACAAAAGTTTAGTTGAAGCCTAGGGAAGAAAATGAAATTTTGAAATAAAATGACGCGCCCTCCGAATAGAGTTTTCTTTAAGTTTTTAAAATAACTTTAGAACTAAAGCTCAAATGAACTTTGGCCTGAAACAAAACTTGTAGAACTTTTTATTCTGAACAACTTTCATGTTCAAAAGATTTTGAAATTCAAATTAGAAAGTGGGGAAAACATCCTCTTTGCAACCAGCCCCCTGCAAATTTTCGAATTCTCGCAGTTAGGCCCTTACCCCTCCTCTGCTGCACCGCCCAGCTCGCCCGACCGCCGCCGGCCACCTGGACCTCGACGCCTGCACGGCACCAGGTGCCGAGCCAACCCCCAGCGCCCTGCCTGCTGCCCGCCCCCGCTCGCCCAACCGCGGCCGCGCTTTCTTCTCCCTCCCGCACGGCATGCCCCTGCCCAACCCGCTGCTCCCTGCAGCACCGCACTGCCTCCCAGTCTCTGGCCGCCGCCCCTCCACCCAGTGCCCCGTCGTGCCGCCCCAGCTCGCCAACCACACGACCGCGTCGTCCGCACGCGACGTCGTGCCCCAGTGCGCGCCCAGCGCACGCACGCCACGCACACGGCGCGCCTCTGGCCGCTGGTCACCGCCGGCCGCACCAATGGCGCCCAGCCTCGCCGCCCCCTCCACCCCGCGTTCTGGCCGTGCCACGCCCGCCCCCACGAGCTCCACCGGCTATAAAGCCCGGCGCAGCGCCCCTCCCTCCCCTCCTTTCTTCTTCCCCGCAGAACAGAGCGAAGCAGAGCAGAGCTCCATTGCCGCCGGCGCCCCCACCTCGCCGTGGAGCCCCTTGCTCCGGCCCACCTCCGCCCGAGACAAGCACTGAAACGGATTCCCCTCGACGCACTGAAGCCTCCCAGCCCGAGCCCCGCCGCCCAGCTCGCCGGAGTTCGTCGGAATTCCGGCCGCACCTCGATGGAGCCGCTGCTCCACGTCGCGGCACCCCTTCCCGGCCGCCCCAACTCGCACAAAACCCACCCAAAGGTAGCCCCCAACCTCCTCTTGCTCCTCCCCCACCTTGCCCTCGCCGCCGGCGACCGAGCCCGCCGGATTTCGGCCGGATTTGCTGTTCCCCGCCGTGAATCGCGACCAGGGACCACATTGCAATCGCCCAAATCTTCCTAGGGGGTTTTCTGCTAGTTTTCAGGGACCCCTCTGTAAAGAAAGATTAAACCAAATCAGTGAACTTGTAAAATTCGTATAAAATCTTAGAAAATTCAGAAAAGTGCAAACTCAACTGTTCTGGAATCCTTAAAAGAAACTCTACAACTTTTGTTACATAAAGTTTCTCAGATTCTCAATATATTTTGCTCTAGATTAAATGGAATGTTTAATGGACTTCTTTTGTACCCACTGTTGTAGATCATTACTGACCCTAATTTTTGGGCAGTGAGTTACTTGCTTAATGTTTAGGGCTGTGTAAAAAGATCAGGACCAAAGCCATCTCTAGATACACCTTTTGTCCAACCTTGTTATACGCCATAAAGTGTTAGAACTAATTTTTCCTGCTGTTCTGTGATGATTAATGATATGAAACTTTTTCTGTGGTGTTGTAGTAATCCCTAGAGGACACAGAAAAATTTAGAAACATTTTTACTATATGTAACCTGTTCATATGAATTTGTGGTAGGAAAACTTCACTAATTCAAAATAATAAGTAAAGTGCTTAGAAAATGTTCATCTTTTTACTATGAAACACATTAGAGTAGCTCAAGCTGTACAAAACGTTTCATACATAGAAACCCTGTATAACATCCTGTAGAAAATAATCTTTAATAACATGAGTGTAGCTTGTCCCATTTATTATGCTCTATATCATGTGCAATAAAATCTGAAACATTTACAGTAGCACAAATATGGTTATAGCAACACCCTGTAAAATTTTTAGCATCAATACTTGCATGGTTTGTTCTGTACAAAAATAACTAGATTCTAGCAGTGGCTGTGTATTACATTTTTCATATTTAACATGCTACACAAAAATGTCTGAAATTTTTACAGTGACCTTATCTCTGCATAATGTACTTTGAATAAAAATTTTATTACCAGAAGCTAACTAGATTAGTAATTGTGTTCAACTCATGTTTGTGTTTAAAAAGAAACTAAGTTTTCAATATAACACAACCCCTTCTTCTTTAATGAAGTTAAATAGATTAAGATAAACTCTATTAACGATTGCCCAGGAAATGTTAAAGTAAATAACTTCACAGCAAAACTTATGTCTTATGAACTGCAACCTTATCGTGAAGGAAATCATGTCGTTTACCATCTCCACTACTTAAACTTGTGCATTCATGTAGAAACGACGACTCTCGCCGACGGAACGTACGAGTTGGTGCCCGCGTCCGAGAGTGAGCAGCGTGAAGCTCAAGTGAATCTAACTGAAGTTGCCGAAGACCCGAGCCCAAGTTCGGAAGAGCCCCGGACTAACTTTTCGCAAGAAGGCAAGCCCCGGAGCATGAACCCTATTTTCTCAACTTATGCAACTTATTACTCTACTTTACTTGTGCATTAAGTTTATAGGAGTTGGATGAAAACTTAGTTGCATGATCCTAGGTACCCATGCTCTGAACACTAGATGCAAGGTTCGATAGAATGCTATGCTAATAGGACTCGGTAAAAGTCGAGTGATTTCCTGTCACTCGCGAGAAATTAGGAGTTGATTGTTTACTACACGCTGCAATCATAAGGACGACGGACGGGCTATGGTACGATGTTTATGTTGATGATTGAGGCCCGTCTGTCTAGTGAAAAATGCTAAGGCCGCAGTGTGTGGTAAGTGATGGTTAAGTCTTTGAACGTACTAACCAC
Source organism: Panicum miliaceum (assembly GCA_032594955.1). Lineage (NCBI taxonomy): Eukaryota > Viridiplantae > Streptophyta > Magnoliopsida > Poales > Poaceae > Panicum > Panicum miliaceum. The sequence continues at coordinate 32,935,053 of CM064058.1, read as the reverse complement.
ATGCCGAGAATATGGTAATCGGTAAGCTTAGTACTGGATTGAACCGAGGCCGGAATATACTCCCCACTGTCTTGAATTCGTTCACATCTAGCTAATGGCGGGTGCATCGGCCGCCATGGCCCGGCTGCGTCCGTGGTCCATGGGGAGGTGTAGTCGAGGGCGGTGGGCCTGTTTCGTGAAGCGGGAATTGAAGGGAAAAGTTGCACGTGTGACTCTAGGGAGTAACCACGTGACGTGTGTTTAGGTTTCCCTTGCAAGGTTAAGAAATTCGATTCGAATCGTCCGTTTCTCACGGCTATTGAGACTGCTTAACCACTTTTACCCAAAGAGTAAGAAGAGGAACGATGATGATGAATAAACTTGTTGGATGAAAATTTAATGCTTCACCATGTATGATGTTGGATAGTTGCTTACCTAGAATGGTTAAAGAAAGCTAGAACTTGGAGCTAAAATCTGAAAGTAAGGACCTACTATATATGCTTTTTGGCAAAACAAACCCCTCAAGCCAAAAGCCTCGCATGTCTAGGAGTCGGCTAAGTATACCCCACTAGTCGGGTAAGCCTTGCTGAGTATTAGTATACTCAGCCTTGCTTGTGGCTTGTTTTCAGGTGAGACTTTCGAAGATATGATTGCTAGCTTGACTTGGCCCTGCACTCTTCCCCCTGGTTGGTCGGTGGAATGGGATACGCCCCCGTCCAACGGAGATAATGCCGAGTGTTGTATCGTACGGGCTTCACCGAGACATCCTGTATCGTCGAGTAGCTTTCGTTGTTTTATTTTCCGCTGCAACTTAAACTCTGAAGAACTTATTAGTTATGATCACTGAAGTATTTGGTTTCTAAATTCAAACTTGGTCTGTATTATTCACCGATGATAATTTTGTAATATTTGCTGGAATGTGGTATTCTCTGGGCTCATCGTCGCGTGAGCATTTGTATGTATGGCATTCGATCCGCTCTACCGTGGTTGTATCGGGAGGTTATACCCGACAGACCCGTGGATTACTCCGTTTGAAGTGTAAGGTTAACCGAGATTGCCTAAATGGTGATGGTTAATACACTTGAGCCGGATTAATTCAGGTGGTTCTGCCACAGCTGGTATCAGAGCCGTAGCTGGTGCCATAGCTGGCAACAGTTGGCGCCGGAGCCAAAATACATACGCCAGAGAATGCGACAAGCCGTAAAAACCTATTTTCATAAAACTTGACTAGAAGGATGTGTTGCGAAATACGTTGGTACGTTAAGGATGGTGCCTAGTTCGTAAAGCCCTAAGGGATTATGGGAAAGCTTACTAGGTGGCTATCTGACTTATGAAATATTATCAACTGACTTCCAGCACATTACTTTCTGTCAAAACTTACTTTCATGTACAACCGACCTTAAATTCTGTAACGACGCACTCATCGCTAAGGTAAGAAGGTAAGGATCCTCAGCCAACTGAGAGAGCTTGGCCTTCCTGTCGGTGATGCGAACCGAACGCTGCCCTCAAGCAGTGGCTTACTTGAGGTGCTGCCAATATGCCAACTGTTAGTTGAACATATTGGGAGTAGAAGGTTTGGCGCAGGGTATGGCGATCGCTGTTCATACCCCCATCTCATGACGGTACCCCCGTGAATATGCTATCTCGATAGCGTATGTTAACGTCGTCTGTACGGCGGGAATTGTACAGATATCGTTTCTATAAGTAAACGGTAATGAATACGAACGTTTTCATGAGTGCTGGCATGAAAGGTTCATGAAATATATATATGCTTCATCTTCTGCAGGTACACTAACCGCGATTACGATAAGTTAAGGGATGATTAGGAAGACTCGACTAGCTATTATAGCGAGAGCCGTATTGTGTATGCCACCGAAACTACCTTCGTAAGACCAAAAGTATTTGGCAGTTATTTTATTTTGTGAGGACGAATAGGACGTGCATGCATCATGACCATATATATCTGAAATTGAAAATGCGTTGTATGAGAGTGGTAAGGTTCTTGCGTATCTAAGCGTGGTTTGCATAAGGGCTATCTAGCGAATCTGTCACAAATCTGCCATGACCGAAAAGAAAGATTTATTGACCCAAGAAAATGACCTTTTCTGGTAAAGTTCATGTGGAAATAATTGTTCAAAATTTCGTGTTCTATCCCCTGTTCAAAAATCAAAAATTCTGAACTCATGGATAGTAAGAAATAACAGAAACCACGGAATGTCAGAATTCTGTCCAGAATAAGCACTTCTGCCTCTTAAATTTTTAGGCCCCCTTCCTACAGTTTTCTGCAAAAGAGTACAACACAAAACTTGTTCCAAATTTACCCCATTAGCTGCTGTTAAAATTTGGTAAATTTTGGCTGGGTAGATTTTCCCTGGTGCACGAAATATTGGCCCCCTGTTCACTGAAAATTTCTGGGTAGACAGAGAAGTGAGACCTTAAGGAAACAGCCATCTTAGAGCCTAATCCAGCCAAAGTGTTGAATACAAAAGTGGTGCACAAATACCTTAGGAATGCTCTGGTAAAAGTTGAGAATTTTTGGACCAGAACTGTTGAAGTTATAGGCCAGATACTATAACTCGTTCTGCTGAAAAACAGCCAAAACAGGGAAGCAAAGAGTGAATCGTTTGACCAGCTTATCCGTCGATTTAGCATCTTGGCTGAATATCAAAGTTGTACATCCCTAAATTCCCTATCCACTGCCAAAATATGAGGAACTTTGGATGAACCTACCAGGAGTTATAAGATTCTTATGGCAGACAGTTTTTATGCCCGCGATTCCATCCAGGACCTTTTGGAAGTCTACTATTCCGCGTTGGATCTTTTTGGAGTCATGGAAGCAATATGGATCACGTTGCTAATGAAGAACATTCGCCTTTTCAGATGGTTGGAGCAACCCGTGGTAACCCGGATGGTTTTGGTGCTAGCGCAAGTGGATCACAACCACAGCCGCCGCCACCACCCAGCTTGGTGGAAGTAATGGCCGCTCAAACCGAGTTGCTTCGCCAGCTCGTGCAAGGACAGCACCAGCAGCGGGGTGGGCACAATGCTCCCCAACCCCATGCTGCAGGATACACGGATTTCCTAGGGACCCAGCCTCCCTTGTTTCACGAGACGGAGGAACCCTTGGATGTGGACGCTTGGATTCGCACAATCGAGTCCAAGTTTTCTCTACTTGTGGCCCCATGTTCGGATGAAAACAAGGCCCGCTTTGCCGCGCAGCAGCTTCGCGGTACGGCTCGTCTATGGTGGGACCACTATTTTGCTATGCTCCCCGCCGATCACATCGTCACCTGGGATGAATTCAAGACTGCGTTCCGGGCACACCATATTCCGGAAGGTCTCATAGAAAGAAAGTTAAATGAGTTTTTAGCTCTCACTCAAGATAACCGCACTGTACTTCAGTATGCTCAGGCCTTCAACAACCTGTGCCAATACGCGGGCTATCACGCAGACACAGATGCCAAGAAGCGTGATCGTTTCCGTAGAGGTCTGAGTACTAAACTCAAGGAACGATTGAATCTTGTCAAAGCCGATACATATAATGAGCTAGTCAACATGGCCATCACTCAAGAGGACTGTATTGAGGCTCATCGTGCTGAAAAGAAGAGAAAGGCGCTAGCTGGACCCTCGGGTGCTCAGCCACCGAGGTATCGCTTGGTGCGAAATGCTGCGCCTACAGCTCCACCGAAGGCCCCTCAGCCAGGGCGTTGGATTATCAGGCCCCCGCAGCAGCCAGGCATGGTACGACCCCCGATGCCTCCACAGAATGGTCCGAGGCCCACTCTGCAACAGCCTCTTCGACCCAGCCCCGCGAATCGTTGTTTCAAATGCGGGAGTTCCGGTCATTTCGCTCGCGAATGCCCTCAACCCAGGCTGCCAAATCAGGGCCAGGACTCTAACTAGAACAATAAGAACAAAGGCAAGAAGCAGACCCTCCAGGTCAAACAAGGACGGATCAACTTCACCACCCTTGCAGAACTTCCTGAAGGAGCACCAGTGATGACGGGTACATTCTCCATCCATAACAAGCCTGCAGTCATATTGTTTGATTCTAGTGCATCACATAGTTTCATTAGTGCAAAGTTTGGTGCAAAAGTAGGCTTGAATGTTTGTCACACCAAAGGGTCGTATATGATATCAACACCGGGTGGAAAAATTGCTTCCAACCAAATAATAAGGCTGGTACCGATAAAATTGGGAAGTAAAGTCATCAAAACGGACCTTGTTCTTTTACCCCTTGACGGCATGGATATTATTTTGGGAATGAACTGGATGACTAGGCATGGAGTCACACTGGACCTTTCTTCCCGAGCCGTTGAGATAAATTCACCTAGTCACGGAGCCACTATCCTTTACCTACCATTCCTGGATTGCATGGATTCCTGTGCTTACATGATGGAAGGACTTAAACTAGAGGATATTCCTGTGGTAAATGAGTATGCCGATGTCTTTCCGGACGACTTACCCGGAATGCCACCAGACAGGGATATTGAGTTCATCATTGAACTGCAACCAGGCACGGCACCTATATCCAAAAGACCATATAGGATGCCCCCTAAAGAATTGGCAGAGCTGAAAATTCAACTCCAAGAACTACTGGACAAAGGTTTCATTCGCCCTAGCGCGTCACCTTGGGGATGTCCAGACCTATTCGTAAAGAAGAAGGATGACAGTTTAAGACTATGTGTGGATTACCGACCTCTCAATGCGGTAACTGTTAAGAATAAATACCCACTTCCCCGTATCGATGTACTCTTCGATCAATTAGCTGGAGCCAGAGTCTTCTCAAAGATTGATCTTCGTTCGGGATATCATCAGATCAAGATTCGCCCGTGCGATATTCCTAAGACTGCCTTCTCCACACGATATGGACTATATGAATTCTTGGTCATGTCCTTTGGACTCACCAATGCCCCTGCCTACTTCATGTATCTCATGAATTCGGTATTCATGCCCGAACTTGACAAATTTGTCGTTGTGTTCATCGACGACATCCTTATCTATTCCAAGGATGAGGAAGAGCATGCCCAGCACCTTCGCATTGTTTTTCAGCGACTCAGAGACCATCAGCTCTATGCTAAGTTTTCTAAGTGTGAATTTTGGTTGGATACTGTAAAGTTCTTGGGTCACACGATCTCCAGCGAAGGCATAGCTGTTGACCCCAGCAAGGTACAAGAGGTGATGGATTGGAAACCCCCTACCTCTGTTCATCAGATTCGCAGTTTTCTTGGCTTAGCCGGTTACTACCGTCGCTTCATCCCGGATTTCTCTCGAATTGCTAAGTCCATGACGGAACTATTGAAGAAGGAAGTAAAGTTTGTATGGAATGAGAAATGTGAAGAAGCTTTCCACACTCTCAGAGAGCATCTGACTACTGCACCTGTGTTAGCTCAACCCGATAATACCAAGTCATTCGATGTGTATTGTGACGCATCGGGTACTGGTCTAGGATGTGTGCTTATGCAAGAGAATCGAGTGATTGCATATGCCTCACGAGCCCTTCGGCCCCACGAGCAGAATTATCCCACTCACGATCTTGAGCTTGCAGCTGTCATTCACGCTCTGAAAATATGGAGCCATTATCTCATGGGTACACAGTGCAATATCTACACGGATCATAAGAGTCTCAAGTATATCTTCACACAAGCCGATCTGAATATGAGACAACGAAGATGGCTAGAATTAATCAAGGATTATGACCTTCAAGTGCACTATCACCCCGGCAAGGCTAATGTAGTCGCGGATGCACTAAGCCGCAAGTCCCATTGCCATTGCTTATCCATGGAGTCCTACCATGAGACATTGTGTGCAGAAATGAGGAAGCTTAACATGGAAATGGTTTCCCAAGGCGCTCTAAATCACATCTCAGTTGAGCCCACTCTTCACGACCAAATCGTCATGGCACAACTACATGATGAAGGAATTAAGATCATCAAACAAAAACTCTCTCTAGGTGAGGAGAAGTATAAATGTTTCCGCCAGGACCATAAGGGAGTTCTATGGTTCGAAAGTCGTATAGTCGTTCCGAAGGATCGTGAACTCCGCAAGCAAATTCTCGATGAGGCACACCTTTCCAAATTCTCTATCCACCCCGGCAGTAGCAAAATGTATCAGGACCTAAGGCAAAACTTCTGGTGGACTAGAATGAAAAGAGAAATTGCTACGTATGTCTCAGAATGTGACACGTGCCAGAGAGTAAAAGCTAGCCACTTGAAGGTAGCCGGTACACTTCAACCGTTACCTATACCATCCTGGAAATGGGAAGATATAAGTATGGACTTCATCGTTGGACTACCAAACACTTCCCAGAAGCATGATTCCATATGGGTTATCGTTGATCGACTCACGAAGACGGCACATTTTCTTCCGGTACACACCACCTATTCTACCAAGAAATATGCCGAGATTTACCTCGATCGTATTGTTTGCCTGCATGGAATACCTAAGACAATTATCTCCGATCGTGGTCCTCAGTTTGTAGCACGCTTTTGGGAACAACTGCAAACGTCTCTTGGCACTAAACTGATTCGCAGCTCAGCATACCATCCTCAGACTGACGGACAAACAGAAAGAGTAAACCAAATTCTTGAAGACATGCTGAGAGCCTGCGTCATTCACTATGACAAGAATTGGGACAAATGCCTAACCCTAGCAGAGTTCTCGTACAACAACAGCTATCAAACGAGTTTGAAAATGGCACCATTTGAGGCCCTGTACGGACGAAGGTGTCGAACTCCTTTGAGCTGGTCACAAACCGGAGAACGTAAAATAATTGGACCCGACCTGGTCATCGAGGCAGAGGAGAAAGTAAAAGTAATACAAGCAAATCTTAAAGCCGCACAAGCCCGACAAAAGAGCTATTCCGACAAAAGGAGAAAGCCCCTAAAATTCAAAGTTGGCGATCATGTCTATCTTCGAGTTTCACCCACCAAGGGAGTGCAAAGATTCGGAATCAAAGGCAAACTAGCTCCCCGTTATATTGGTCCCTATGAAATCATTGAGAGCTGCGGACCCGTAGCCTACAAATTACAACTGCCCCCTCAGCTCACGGCCACCCATGATGTTTTCCACGTATCTCAACTCAAGAAGTGTATTCGAGTCCCTACCGAGATTGTGGAACAACAAAAAATATCGTTGGAACCCGACCTCTCATATGTCGAACACCCAGTTAAGATTTTGGATCAAAAAGAAAGAGAGACCAGGAGGAAAGTGATTAAAATGTATAAAGTTCAATGGAATCATCACACTGAAGAAGAAGCCACCTGGGAAACTGAGAGCTACCTAAACCAAAATTTCCCTGGTTTTCTTACCTCAACCACGGGTATGTACACACACTGCCCACACTAAGCTTATTGTCCGAATCTCGGGGCGAGATTCCTTTTAAGGGGGGAAGGCTGTAACCCCTCAGGTGTTTTAATTATTAAACAAGTCTTATTGGCATAATAAAATGCATCTCTAACTAAGAAAATAAAAAGAATGGATTAAGTTTGGTTTTGCTTTTACCTTTAAAAAAGTTTGTATGTGCATAAATGCATGTACTTTAATGAAGCAAATTGGATAACTTTCACATCAAAGCAAATATGGCTATGAAATTAGATGAGCACACCAGTATTAGCATGACCAACAAAAGTTTAGTTGAAGCCTAGGGAAGAAAATAAAATTTTGAAATAAAATGACGCGCCCTCCGAATAGAGTTTTCTTTAAGTTTTTAAAATAACTTTAGAACTAAAGCTCAAATGAACTTTGGCCTGAAACGAAACTTGTAGAACTTTTTATTCTGAACAACTTTCATGTTCAAAAGATTTTGAAATTCAAATTAGAAAGTGGGGAAAACGTCCTCTTTGCAACCAGCCCCCTGGAAATTTTCGAATTCTCGCAGTTAGGCCCTTACCCCTCCTCTGCTGCACCGCCCAGCTCACCCGACCGCCGCCGGCCACCTGGCCCTCGACGCCTGCGCGGCACCAGGTGCCGAGCCAACCCCCGGCGCCCTGCCTGCTGCCCACCCCCGCTCGCCCAACCGCGGCCGCGCTTTCTTCTCCCTCCCGCACGGCATGGCCCTGCCCAACCCGCTGCTCCCTGCAGCACCGCACTGCCTCCCAGTCTTTGGCCGCCGCCCCCTCCACCTAGTGCCCCGTCGTGCCGCCCCAGCTCGCCAACCACACGACCGCGTCGTCCGCACGCGACGTCGTGCCCCAGTGCGCGCCCAGCGCACGCACGCCACGCACACGGCGCGCCTCTGGCCGCTGGTCACCGCCGGCCGCACCAATGGCGCCCAGCCTCGCCGCCCCCTCCACCCCGCGTTCTGGCCGTGCCACGCCCGCCCCCACGAGCTCCACCGGCTATAAAGCCCGGCGCAACGCCCCTCCCTCCCCTCCTTTCTTCTTCCCCGCAGAACAGAGCAAAGCAGAGCAGAGCTCCATTGCCGCCGGCGCCCCCACCTCGCCGTAAGACCCCTTGCTCCGGCCCACCTCCGCCCGAGACAAGCACTGAAACGGATTCCCCTCGACGCACTGAAGCCTCCCAGCCCGAGCCCCGCCGCCCAGCTCGCCGGAGTTCGCCGGAATTCCGGCCGCACCTAGATGGAGCCGCTGCTCCACGTCGCGGCACCCCTTCCCGGCCGCCCCAACTCGCACAAAACCCACCCAAAGGTAGCCCCCAACCTCCTCTTGCTCCTCCCCCACCTTGCCCTCGCCGCCGGCGACCGAGCCCGCCGGATTTCGGCCGGATTTGCTGTTCCCCGCCGTGAATCGCGACCAGGGACCACATTGCAATCGCCCAAATCTTCCTAGGGGGTTTTCTGCTAGTTTTCAGGGACCCCTCTGTAAAGAAAGATTAAACCAAATCAGTGAACTTGTAAAATTCGTATAAAATCTTAGAAAATTCAGAAAAATGCAAACTCAACTGTTCTGGAATCCTTAAAAGAAACTCTACAACTTTTGTTATATAAAGTTTCTCAGATTCTCAATATATTTTGCTCTAGATTAAATGGAATGTTTAATGGACTTCTTTTGTACCCACTGTTGTAGATCATTGCTGACCCTAATTTTTGGGCAGTGAGTTACTTGCTTAATGTTTAGGGCTGTGTAAAAAGATCAGGACCAAAAGCCATCTCTAGATACACCTTTTGTCCAACCTTGTTATACGCCATAAAGTGTTAGAACTAATTTTTCCTGCTGTTCTGTGATGATTAATGATATGAAACTTTTTCTTGTTGTTGTAGTAATCCCTAGAGGACATAGAAAAATTTAGAAACATTTTTACTATATGTAACCTGTTCATATGAATTTGTGGTAGGAAAACTTCACTAATTCAAAATAATAAGTAAAGTGCTTAGAAAATGTTCATCTTTTTACTATGAAACACATTAGAGTAGCTCAAGCTGTACAAAACGTTTCATACATAGAAACCCTGTATAACATCCTATAGAAAATAATCTTTAATAACATGAGTGTAGCTTGTCCCATTTATTATGCTCTATATCATGTGCAATAAAATCTGAAACATTTATAGTAGCACAAATATGGTTATAGCAACACCCTGTAAAATTTTTAGCATCAATACTTGCATGGTTTGTTCTGTACAAAAATAACTAGATTCTAGCAGTGGCTGTGTATTACATTTTTCATATTTAACATGCTACACAAAAATGTCTGAAATTTTTACAGTGACCTTATCTCTGCATAATGTACTTTGAATAAAAATTTTATTACCAGAAGCTAACTAGATTAGTAATTGTGTTCAACTCATGTTTGTGTTTAAAAAGAAACTAAGTTTTCAATATAACACAACCCCTTCTTCTTTAATGAAGTTAAATAGATTAAGATAAACTCTATTAACGATTGCCCAGGAAATGTTAAAGTAAATAACTTCACAGCAAAACTTATGTCTTATGAACTGCAACCTTATCGTGAAGGAAATCATGTCGTTTACCATCTCCACTACTTAAACTTGTGCATTCATGTAGAAACGACGACTCTCGCCGACGGAACGTACGAGTTGGTGCCCGCGTCCGAGAGTGAGCAGCGTGAAGCTCAAGTGAATCTAACTGAAGTTGCCGAAGACCCGAGCCCAAGTTCGGAAGAGCCCCGGACTAACTTTTCGCAAGAAGGCAAGCCCCGGAGCATGAACCCTATTTTCTCAACTTATGCAACTTATTACTCTACTTTACTTGTGCATTAAGTTTATAGGAGTTGGATGAAAACTTAGTTGCATGATCCTAGGTACCCATGCTCTGAACACTAGATGCAAGGTTCGATAGAATGCTATGCTAATAGGACTCGGTAAAAGTCGAGTGATTTCCTGTCACTCGCGAGAAATTAGGAGTTGATTGTTTACTACACGCTGCAATCATAAGGACGACGGACGGGCTGTGGTACGATGTTTATGTTGATGATTGAGGCCCGTCTGTCTAGTGAAAAATGCTAAGGCCGCAGTGTGTGGTAAGTGATGGTTAAGTCTTTGAACGTACTAACCACATGCCGAGAATATGGTAATCGGTAAGCTTAGTACTGGATTGAACCGAGGCCGGAATATACTCCCCACTGTCTTGAATTCGTTCACATCTAGCTAATGGCGGGTGCATCGGCCGCCATGGCCCGGCTGCGTCCGTGGTCCATGGGGAGGTGTAGTCGAGGGCGGTGGGCCTGTTCCGTGAAGCGGAAATTGAAGGGAAAAGTTGCACGTGTGACTCTAGGGAGTAACCACGTGACGTGTGTTTAGGTTTCCCTTGCAAGGTTAAGAAATTCGATTCGAATCGTCCGTTTCTCACGGCTATTGAGACTGCTTAACCACTTTTACCCAAAGAGTAAGAAGAGGAACGATGATGATGAATAAACTTGTTGGATGAAAATTTAATGCTTCACCATGTATGATGTTGGATAGTTGCTTACCTAGAATGGTTAAAGAAAGCTAGAACTTGGAGCTAAAATCTGAAAGTAAGGACCTACTATATATGCTTTTTGGCAAAACAAACCCCTCAAGCCAAAAGCCTCGCATGTCTAGGAGTCGGCTAAGTATACCCCACTAGTCGGGTAAGCCTTGCTGAGTATTAGTATACTCAGCCTTGCTTGTGGCTTGTTTTCAGGTGAGACTTTCGAAGATATGATTGCTAGCTTGACTTGGCCCTGCACTCTTCCCCCTGGTTGGTCGGTGGAATGGGATACGCCCCCGTCCAACGGAGATAATGCCGAGTGATGTCTCGTACGGGCTTCACCGAGACATCCTGTATCGTCGAGTAGCTTTCGTTGTTTTATTTTCCGCTGCAACTTAAACTCTGAAGACCTTATTAGTTATGATCACTGAAGTATTTGGTTTCTAAATTCAAACTTGGTCTGTATTATTCACCGATGATAATTTTGTAATATTTGCTGGAATGTGGTATTCTCTGGGCTCATCGTCGCGTGAGCATTTGTATGTATGGCATTCGATCCGCTCTACCGTGGTTGTATCGGGAGGTTATACCCGACAGACCAGTGGATTACTCCGTTTGAAGTGTAAGGTTAACCGAGATTGCCTAAATGGTGATGGTTAGTACACTTGAGCCGGATTAATTCAGGTGGTTCTGCCACAGGAGCGCCTCAAGGCCTTCGTCAAGAATACAGCCAAGGACTCGATACAGTTCGTGATGGCCCTCGTGAAGTCCCACAACCTTGAGGCAGATATGGATCCCATGGGAGAGGGTGTCGCGGAGGACTGCACCGATGCCGAGTAGGACTCCAATTTCGACACTGTTGGACCCCTCGCCGAGTGCATCATGGGCCAGGTGAACTTGTAAGAAGTCGTTAGTAGGTCAGAAACTTTATGGGGCCAAGTGTTGGCCGAAAAACAATGTTTATTTTGCATGTAATGAAGTTTTACTTTTGTTAAGTTTCGTAGCCGAGTAGTTTTTTGATTTGGCTGAGTGGTTAGGATGCCGACCCTGCGATGTGCCCTTGCCCATTTTGTAGAGAGCTGGTCATCAGACACGTGATGGGCGTGGGTGGCGCAGAGTGGTTCCAGCATGCACCGTGTTGTGATAAGTCCAGCACTCGGTTAGGTTAGTTTTTTGACGCGAACGATACTGGTGCGAGTTGGCATGGCTGAGTCGCAGCCCCCGAACGTGCTGGACGGATCGGAAGGGGCTATACCAGGTCATTTTTTAGGCATGAAAAAGAGATAAGATATAGAAAGATAAAGGCAATCAGTTGCTCTTATTATTATTAGAAAGGTTGGGGTACATAGCTGCGAGCTCTTCTCATGGGTAGAAGCGCCGAAGGTGCTCGATGTTTCATGGGTTGCCTATGTTCGTTCCATCTTCCCTCTGTAGGCGGTAGGTGCCAGGGGCAACGACTACGCTGATGACAAAGGGACCTTCCCATGGGGAAGATAACTTGTGTGCACCAGTAGTAGACTGGATGCGGCGTAGGAGCATGTCACCTATGTTGAAGTCTCGCTCCTGCATGTTCCGATCGTGGTAGTGCCTGAGCTGCTGTTCGTAGTGTGCGTGCTGCAAGGCAGCTGTGATGTGATGTTCTTCGACTAGGTCCATATCATGGCGCCGAGTCAGCTCTGCCTTACCTTCCTCATAGTTTTGGATGTACGGGGCACCAAAAGTTATGTCACTCGGGAGGACAGCCTCCGAGCCATAAACTAGGAAGAAGGGAGAATAGCCTGTGGTAGTTCTTGGATCCACTTGGGACCGAACTTCTCGAGTGGGTCGAAGATACGCGCCTTGAGGCCCTGGAGGATCATGCCATTGGCGCGTTCCACCTGACCGTTGCACCTTGGGTGAGCAACGGAGGCGTAGTAGACGTCGATGTAATTATCCAGGCAGTGGTCCCAAAAAACACCTCCAGTGAATGATGTGCCTAGGTCGGTGATGATCCTATTAGGCACGCCGAACCTGTGAGAGATTTCCTGGATGAACTCGACCGCCTTGGCTGCTGTGGCGGCTGCGACTGGTTTGACTCGATCCACTTGGTGAACTTATCGATGGCCACAAATATGTGGTTATAGCTGCCTACGGCTGTCTTCAAGGCTCCAACCGAGTTGAGCCCCCAGCAAGCGAAGGGACAAGAAGGAGGGATCGTTCGTAGGGCCTCAGCCAGAACGTGTTGCTGTTTGGCGAAGAATTGGCACCCTAGGCACCTTTTGACAATATCGTGGGCGTCAGCGAGTAATGTGGTCTAGTAAATATCGGACCTGAATGCTTTGGCCACCATGGTAGAGGCGCCTACGTGGTTCCCGCAGATGCCCAAGTGGATGTCATGGAGCAATGTGTTGGTATTTCATAAAGTTCACAGATAAATCCGCAAGCGCACGGAAGATACCGTTGTAGCACTTCACCCGAAGAGTATTCAGGGTATCGTATTTTCTCAGGGAACGGAGGTGTAACGGTCTTCTAGCTAGTTTAATGCTTGGAGAAGAAAGAGATAGAACGGCCTGGGTAGTGTGGTTTATCTAAAGGAACGGGTTCAAGGTAGGGTAAGCTTGGGTTGCTAAACGAGTACTTCAAGCTCCCGTCTAACCTTGGTCTGCCAAGACCCTCCGGCTATTAGCTCTACTCCAAACCCAGGCGGGGGGGAGTACACTAACCATGAAGCAGCTTCCAATGTGTTGGTATTTCATAAAGTTCACAGATAAATCCGCAAGCGCACGGAAGATACCGTTGTAGCACTTCACCCGAAGAGTATTCAGGGTATCGTATTTTCTCAGGGAACGGAGGTGTAACGGTCTTCTAGCTAGTTTAATGCTTGGAGAAGAAAGAGATAGAACGGCCTGGGTAGTGTGGTTTATCTAAAGGAACGGGTTCAAGGTAGGGTAAGCTTGGGTTGCTAAACGAGTACTTCAAGCTCCCGTCTAACCTTGGTCTGCCAAGACCCTCCGGCTATTAGCTCTACTCCAAACCCAGGCGGGGGGGAGTACACTAACCATGAAGCAGCTTCGTAGCGGACGGACAGGGCTGTCACCACCTACCGTCTACCCCATGATGCCAGCTGAGCTCGGAGCAAACTAAGGTAATCTAGAGCCTAGACACCACGTCTGCGCTGTCAACTACTTCTCTAGCGTCGACCAGGGTTACCCGTCTTTATCAGGGGCCCTCTACCGGAGCATCCGTTACAAGAACGTACGATGATCCTGTATACGAATAACAAAACAAAAATAACCTTACCAAGACCATACCAATAGAACAAACCCGGATACTTACTCAAATGGATCATATCCGTCAAGGTACAAGGCTGAAGAGAGAGGCCAACATGTCCAGCTCTTCTCCTGCACTTCCACCTCACACACTCCGTATCCTAATGATACAAGTAGTGGAGTCCCTCTACTTCTTCTCCTCCAAAATGTGTTGTGTAGAATGAGGGGGGTGGAGGCCCCCTTTTATAGTTGTGGAGGTGCCTTGGGGGAGTGGAGATGCTAGGAATATTCCTTCCTTCTCTATGGAAACCTTAGCCATGGCCTTCAGATTGCTTAGGGGCTACTCCTCCTCGAAGTGTACCTGGATGGGAGGTTGTCCAGGTTCGGCCGACGGCCGACCCCTTGTGGCACTCCCTCGGGTGCTCCTTCCTCTTGCTAGCTCGTAGGTGGGCCCTAGTGACGATGCTCAGGTGTTTCTACCTTAGCGCGCCCGTTTGCTCTGCCAGTGGGCCCTTGGATCTGTGTGCTAGCCTGTGATTGGTCGGAGGTGTGTTTCTTGGTCTCTTGGGCTAATTTGCTGTGGGCCCTTCTTGTAAGTGTAACATAGAGTATGATCTTTTGTGTATTTCCCTATGATCACTTGTGTTTTCTTTCGCATTTCAGCTATGGGTGGCTGCAGATCACATTTCACCAAAACTCATGGAAATGATTAGTATTAAACTCCTATCTCTTGTTTGGTGTTTGTTTTGATAAGAAAGATGTAGGAGTTGACGGTTGATTTTAGGACTTAAGCACCGTCAACACAATGTGACTCCTTCGCTTTGGGTGATGCACTTGGACAGCGTCCCTGAGGAGAATGAGTGCTTGAACAAGTTAGTGACGATGACCATGTAGCTGGCGGCTCGTCGTGAGAGCATCTCGTGTTCTTTTTTGTCGGGGGAGGACTTGTGGTTGATGATAAAGTCATTAATGGGGGAGTGCCAGTCCAAGTCGATCACCAGCACCTCTTGACCCTGAGCTTGTACCAAGTCTGGCTTGGTGGGAGAGGGTTCTTCGACTTCGACCGTGGGTCGTCTGAAGGCTTGGACGAAGACTCCGTTGGGGACGAGGTCTCGACTGGAGCCAAGCTTGGAGAGGACTTCGGCTGTGATGTTATAATCTCTAATGACATGGTGGAATTCCAACCCATAGAAGCTGGCTTCCAACTTTCTTATCTCCTTGCAGTAGGCATCCATCTTCTCCTTTGTGCAGTCCCAATATTTGTTGACTTGTTGAATAACGACCTTGGAGTCTCCATAGGCAAGAGGCGCTTAATGCCGAGCGAGGCGGCGATCGGAAGACCATGAAAAAGAGCTTCATACTCAGCAGCATTGTTAGTTGCCTTGAAAAGTAATTGGAGGACGTACTTTAGTTGTTCGCCTTTGGGGAGATGAGTAGAACTCCAGCGCCTGCACCATCGAGGTTGAGGGCGCCGTCGAAGTACATCTTCCAATGTTCAGGCCTTTCCTCAGGTTGTGGGTCTTGTATTTTTGTCCACTCGGCCATGGCCTGAGACTTGATCGTGGATTGAGGGGAGAACTGCAGGTTGAGCGCACCGAGCTTGATGGACCACTTGACAACTTGGTCGTCGCGGTTGTGGAGGATGTCGCCGAGTGGAAAGGAAGAAACGACTCTGACGCTGTGTGCTTGGAAATAATGTTGTAGCTTCCTAGACGTGATGAGGACCGCGTATAGGAGCCTCTGGACCTGGGGGTAGCACACCTTGGACTTGCCAAGTACCTCACTGATGAAGTAGACGGGTCGCTGCACCTTGTAAGCGTGGCCTGGCTCGCCTCGCTCGACGACCAGGACGGTGCTAACCACATGAGTAGTTGCTGCTATGTAGAGGATGAGCTCCTCGTTAGGCTCTGGAGTCGTGAGGACTGGTGGGTTGGTAAGGAATTGCTTGAGCTCCTGGAAGGCTCTGGAAGCATCGTCGTTCAATGCAAACTTGTCTACTTTGCGAAGCAGCTTGAAGAAGGGGAGCCCTTTGTTGCCGAGTCGGTTGATGAATCGACTCAAGGCCGCCATGCACCCAGTCAACTTCATCAAGTCTTTCTTGCACCGAGGGGGCTTGATTCTCCTAATGGCGTTGACCTTGGTGGGGTTGGCATCGATGCGTCGGTTACTGACTATGAAGCCGAGTAACTTTCCTGAGGGGACACCGAAGACACACTTGCTTGGGTTCAGCTTCCATTTGAATTTCCTGAGCTTTTCAAATGTTTCGACTACGTCGGCTATGAACTAATCATAGGACCTGGTTTTGACTACTATGTCATCAATGTAGGCCTCAACGTTGTGGCCAATCTGCCCCTGGAGGCATATCTTGATGGCCTTCTGATATGTAGTGCCCGCGTTTTTGGGGCCGAACCTCATGCTGTTGTAGCAGTATGCCCCAAAGGGCATGATGAATGAAGTCTTCTCTTGATCCGACTCCTTGAGAGCAATCTGGTGGTACCCGTAGTAGCAATCGAGGATCGAGAGGAGGACGCACCCGGCCGTAGAGTCAGCGACCTGGTCGATGCGAGGAAGAGGGAAGGGGCCTTTAGGGCAATGCTTGTCGAGATCCATATAGTCAACACACATCCTCCATTCGCTATTTTGCTTTTTTACAAGGACTGGGTTTGCCAGCCATTTGGGATGTGTGACTTCACGAATGAATCCTGCGGCTAAGAGCCGAGTAACTTCTACCCTAATATCCTCCTTTTGATCTTGAGTGAAGCACCAGAGTCGCTGCTTGACAGGTCGCGCCTTTTCGTCAAGACCTCAGCCTCCGCCCTCGGAGCGCCTAGCATGTTAGAGGCCTTCCTATGCTTTATCGAGGCCAATTGGCATGGAAGAAGGAGGTGAGCGCATCTTCCTATGCTTTATTGAGGTCCGCCCCGATGAGGGCGGTCTTGTCTAGGTCGTTCTCCTTGAGGAGGATGGTCTTCGTAGCGCAGCCAGGCTGCAGCTGCAACTCGGTGGCCGAGTCATTTGCCGGGATAGGGATGTCCTCTGGAGGCATCACCTTTGCTGACTCGGCGATCATGACGGCGTTCTTGGTCCTCTCCAGAGCCTCCGAGATGTTTATGTTCTCGCTCTCATAGGACTGGGAAGTCTGTAGGTCGCCGTAGATGGAGAGCACGCCGTTGGGAGCAGGCATCTTGAGGACAAGATACGTGGGATGTGGGATGGCCATGAATCTAGCGAGGGCAGGCCTCCCCAAGATTGCATGGTAGGACATCTCGAAAGAAGCCACCTCGAAGTTGATGTGCTCCATTCTGAAGTTCTCCCGGGTGCCGAAGCTGACCGAGAGGGTTACTTGGCCGACCGGAGTCGATCCTTAGCCGGGGATGATGCCGAAGAAGGCCTCCTGGGTCGGAACCAAGGAGGTCATGTCATGCCCCATGCTCTCCAGCGTCTTGGAGAAGATGATATTGAGGCCAGTGCCTCCCGATGAGCACCTTGGAGAGGCGCACCTAGCTGACCACGAGTGGGTAGGAGCCACGGTTGGGTACATGGATCCAGTGGTCATGCCGATCAAAGGAGATCGCGACCTCGGACTAGCGTAAGGGTTCGACTGGGTGTTGGAACAAAGAGGTGACCTCACGCTGATCAAGCTTGAGGCGACGTCGGTGCCTTGGGGCCCTGGAGCCACCATAGATGAAATTGATCGCACGGTCCGCCTCCTGGAAGTCTGCTAGTGACTTGTCGCCTTGATTTTCCCAATCTCGCCAGGGCGAGTCGTTCCGTCGTCCTCGACCCCGGGAGGTTTTGTCTCGATCGTCGTAGCGGGGATGCTTGGGGTCATCTTGAGCCACACTGTTGCGGAGTGCATGACACTCCCGCGCTGTGTGGTTGGAGTCCTTGTGCCAGGGGCACTTGCCGTCGAGGAGTCGATCCAGCTCCCCCTGGTTGAGGGAGGTGCGCTGTCGGGGCGATCCGCAACTGCGACAGTGTTGTCTGGGCCACGCTTGCGCTCTCGTTGCTTGGATGACTCGGGATGGTCGTTGTGCTTGCTGGAGTTGTGGCGAGGCGGTCGGCAGTCAGGTCATTGGCGATCGTCGTGCCACTTCTTGGGCCGGTTGTCGGAGTGACGCCGATCCTTGTGTTGGCGGTGCGCCTTTTCAGCATCTTCCATGTCGGTGTGCTTGTTGACAACGACCATCATCTCAGAGACGGTTTTGGGGTTGGTCTCGAACATCTTGCGCTAAAGCTCGATGTTGTGCAGCCCTTGGTGGAAGTAGTGGATGACGTCCCTATCATCAACATCCATAATCATGTTACGGTTGGTGAAGTACCTCTTGTTGTACTCGCGAAGGGATTCGTTGGGTTGCTGGGTGACGCTGCCCAGATCCCATCTGGTTTTGGGACCCGGGCATGAATCCTGGAAGTGGTTGACGAAGGCGGCGTAGAGGTCTTGCCAGCTGTTGATGGAGCCAGGTCGGAATCCTTCAAGCCAGTTGAGAGCCTGGCGACTCATCATGACTGGGAAGTAGGTCGCCATGATGTCGTTGTTGTCGTTTGCCGCCCGGACGGTGATGGAGTAGGTGCGCAGCCACGTCTTGGGGTCGGAGTTGCCGTCGAACTTGTCGATGCCGGCCGGCTTGAATTTAGATGGCCACGAGACTCTGCGGAGTCAGTTGGAGAAGGCGGAGAAGCCGTCCAGATCCCCCGTGACGTCATCGTCGAGGTTGATTAGAGCCTGCACGGGTCAATGTGGATGCTGGTTGGCGTTGTTGTGGCAAGCCCGGCCGCCCAGTTAGCGCCGAGTGGACCGTACTCCTCGTCGTATCTGCGGTGGCGCTCCTGCTCAGCTTTGTCACGTTCGCGGTGTCGATCATTGATGACGGGTCGGACGTCGCGGTTGCCGAGATTGGCGCGCAGATCCGGCTGGCTGACCTTGTTGCCATCATGATGGCAGGCTGTAGAGTGGTGGGAGCTGTTGGATTGGGCTCGTAGAGCCGAGTTATCCTTCCTCAAGCGCTTAACCTGAGCAGTAGCAACATGTAAGCGAGTCCGGGCTCATTCGAGCTCGGGTGTGTATGGTAAGGTCTCCAGTACCTCGAATGCGGCGGCCAGATTGGAGGATGGGGTAGCGAAGACGTTCTTGCCGTCGCACTCGAGGATGAAGTCATCATCGAGGTTCCGCGGAGTCGCTGGCGCACCGTGATGTGCGACCCGCGGGTTACGACCATCGGCGTTGCGGAGATCGTCTTCGGCTTGGTCGATGGTGGCCTCATTGTTGCGTTGATCTTGGAGGTTTTGGTTGCGTTGGAGTCGTTGGCGCTTGGCCTCTTCGTCTTCTGCTTCGACGGTTGCCTCATCGTAGGAAACAACGGAGATCTCTCGCCGATCTGGAGAGCTTACTAGGTTGGGTGGGATGGTGAACAAAATCTCCTGGTAGCCAGCTTGTGGTCCTAAGAACGTGTCAGATCCAATCTGTTCAACGCTGGGTTGACTCAGGTCACAAAGATGTAGCTTTTTCATCGAAGATCGGATCTGGTCCGAGTAGACGGAGGAGCCAGTGCAGGGTCCGAACGGGGACCGAGGGGCCGAGTCGCCTGGACAGCGGAGTGCTAACTCAGCAAGCCCGATGCACTCAACATGGGAGGCATCGACTCGGTTCGGGCCAGCGAGAATATCGTCGATGTTGATACGTGGATGATGGGTCGTCCAGGTAGGGTTTTGAACTTTGTCGTTGATAGATAGTTCCTCAACCTGATGCAGCACTAAGCTCGAGAGGATCACATCGGATCTGGAACCCTGGGAGCTTTCTATCTCGGAGACAGATGAGCTCCTGGGAGCAGACATCTCGGGAAAGCTTCCGAAGATGATGGAGTGGCCGGCGGCGGCCTGGATCTGGAGCGTCACTTGAACGGAGAAGAAGACGCCGAAGTTAGATGCCATCAAGCTCGCCAAGAGGACCCTGGAGATCCCCCTACCTGGTGCGCCAACTGTCGGATTTGCACTCCGGCAAGTCTGCCTAGGGTAGCCCTAAGCAGTAGATTTGAAGGCGGGGTGGATCGGAGAGCCGTGAGCTTGATGGTAACACGAAGACGCAAGGACTTAGATAGGTTCGGGCCGCACGGAGCGTAATACCCTACGTCCTGTGTTCGGGGGTTTGTATTATGAGTAGCAATGGCTAGGGTCTTAGGAGTTGTAGGAATTGTCTTCTATGGGTACCCCCACGGCCCTCTTATATATCCGAGTAGCCGTGGGTTACAAGTTAGGGTAAATCTACTCGGGTTTGTTACAAGAAATCCGATCGGTTGAGATGCACAAGAGCATGCCTATCCTATTCAACCTAGATCCTGACACCGGGGGATCCCACCCATCATCCAGCGGAGTGCTTGTACGCCGGGTCTTTCATGCAGAGTCGTCTAGCCGGGTAGCCGTCTCAATTAGAGAAGGACATAGCCTCTCTCCGAAGTGACATCCTTGCATTCGAACAATTAGAGAAGGAGTCCATAGGTGCAGCATGGGCCAGATTCTCAAACCTTTTAGCATCAAGCCCAGACTGGTCTATACCCGATGATATAGCTTTGCACATCTTTTACAAGGGTTTAGACATGGACTTCACCAATGATCTTGACATTGCCGCTTTAGGTTCATTTGCACATAAAACTCCAACAGAAGGAAAGAAGATCCTAGATCACATGTTAAGAAACTCTTCTTTTCTCACCCATCCATACGAGCCCCAGCAGAAGTCCAAGAAGCACCATGAGAGCCCCTCATGAGCCGAATCCAACTCTTTACCTTCCACATCCAAAGATTCGCCTGTTGAGCCCTCTCCCGAACCACGAACATCGAATGAAGAAGAAATTCAACCTTCAAAGTTCTCTTTCCCATTCGAGGATGATCCCTATAAAATCCTTAGAGATACCTCATTTTACCTCTACGAGAGGACCTATGGCATCCGAGAAAGTGAGGCGTTCTTCCAAAGCAATCTGAATTAGCTCACTTTCAAAGACCATCTATTGTTCTATAAGAGAAACTGTTGTAGAAGCCCTTCTTGATCCCACTGCCGAGGCCTGCATCATGTCCGAGTTCCTCATGAACACTTTCAAAGGAAGCATGCCTCTAGTCCCGACCGACAGACTCATCAAAAGCCCCTCGGGACTTATCTTTGAATGTCGGGGGATCGCTCGGGCCGTACCGATCGAGATAGACAAAATCAAGGTGCATCTAGACTTTCACATCTTTCCCATCCTTGATTTTGATCTCCTCATAGACTTCCCTTTGGAAAATCTTCTCCAAGAAAAATCATCACAAGGGAGCCCCTATAATGAAGTTAGGAAAACTGCTTTCGCCACTCCTATCTCTTACCCAGAAATTCCAGTGGCGAAGCATCATACCGACCATGACCCGCTCGAGGAGGTGAAGTTCATATCCCTGTTCATATCCTTGTGAAACAGAACGTCCTTGTTCACCCTCACCCGAGTTTGAGCCTTATCCCTCTGATCGGATCTTTCATGATAAATTTCTTGAGGAGAACTTCGGTATCATGGACCCTTGCGACACGTCAACTCTAGACCCAAAGAAAAGAATTCCACAAACGAGAATGAAAGTTTCTTTTTCGAATTTCGTCAAGATTCATGCTTGCATAAGGAGTCTCCAGAGTCCGTCTCGCTTAGTACCACGTGCTTCCACAAAAATCAAAACCACCTTCCGGTCTTCTCTAGAAAAATGCTTAGAAGGATGGTTGTAGATGTTTTTGTTTATCGTAAACATTGCAAATTTCGTGGATGCACTGTGGCACTAACCATGCAGCTTGAACGACAATGATAAATCAAAAAATGGTGGTGAAGCCAGGAACTACATCACCATTGTTAGCTACAGGATAAATCCCCCATGGTCGAGCTTATGACCATAAACAAAGCACTGCCGGGAGATGGCCCGGACTTTCATTACCCTTTCTAAAAAAGTTTCTCTTTACTCAATAAACGCAAGAGCATGTTTATAGGATAGTATGCACCTTCGTGTATTCTTGGTGGCTAACCATTTCAGGTTCGGATTAGAAGAACGAGGGTCATGCGATGTCTAGGAACATAAGAGCTGCACCAACTACACACTTGGTGATGGAACATACACTCAGAAGGAGACACCGACATCGCACACTTGGTTTTTGGTGTCGTGAGACACAAAAGTCCAAGTGGGGGAGGGTGGTGAGTACCTCGCAACGGGATTCATCTATACCAAGGATGGTGTTGGTTCTGTCTTGCCAAAAGAAAAAAAAAGAAACAAAGAGAAAAAAAGAAGAAAAAAATGAAAATGAAAAAAGAGAGAGAGAGAGCGATGAAAAAAAAGAGAAGCTGAAAATAACAAAAAAAATGAGAAAAAAAGAGAGGGTCAAAAGAAAAGAAAGAGAGAGAACAAAAAGAAGAAGAAGAGGAGAAGAGTGAGAGCGAGCTAGCATACTCAACATGGATCAAAGGCTGCATTACGCATTCCTCCGATACATGGCACCTTGATAGATATCATTTCGCCATTTGGCTGCACCCAACCTTGCTCACACTTACGCTCGCAAAGCCTTCACACTATCCTCATCCACCCCCAGCTTTGCATAGCTTCGCTCTAGCAGCTTCGGCGCACATAAAGCCAGAGGAATGCTCCTCTTTGTCTCTCCAGGCCTTCGCTGCTCCACTCCATGTGGCTCTTGCTTGCCTGCACGAAAGGAAACGTACTTTGCGCTCCTAATCCCAAATCATTGCGCTAACGGACCCAGCCACTAAGGCCCATGGTTTCTACACACCAGGCGTGTGTACAACCTAGCCTTGTTGCTCGTCTGGGTTAGCATGGTCAAAGAACCCTCCTCTGCTACAGTCCTCATCCATACAGAGGAACCATTGACAACCACATGATCATACTCTCGGCAGACGAACCCATCATTCCAGCACCAACAATTGTCATGGCCGATAAGACTCTTCATGATTTGTCCGTCCCCTCTACCACCAACATGGCCACCAGGCCAAATATCAACATCAGCGACATGCTTCGAACTCAAAGATGAGTCTCATGAACATGGTGCAGGCAAGCTCATTTTGTGGCAAGCTAAACAAGGACATCACAACTGATTCCATCAGGCTCCGTCTGTTTCTCCTCTCCCTCCCAGGGGAAGGTGAAACAGTGGCTTTACAGGAATGAAGCTGTCAGCATCTGGGACAGATGTTCCATGGCGTTCCTCGCAAAATTCTTCCCGCTGGGCAAAACCAACGCCCTATGCGGGGGAATATTGAGTTTCCAGTAGACAACGGTGGAATCCATCCCGGAAGCTTCGGAAAGGCTACAAGAATACATCTTAGCCTGTCCTCATCATGGGATAGATGAATGGCTCATCCTCCAAAGCTTCTACAATGGGCTGCCTCCAACATCAAGAGCCCACATCAACACTGCTGCTGAAAGAGCCTTCCTCGACCACGCTATCGCCAAAGCTACAGCATTGGTCGAGAAGATTGTGGCAGAACCACCAGAATTAATCCGGCTCAAGCGTGCTAACCATCACCACGAGCGCAATCAGGGCTAACTCGCACTTCAAACGGAATAATCCATTGGTCTGTCGGGTAACCTCCCGATACAACCACGGTTTTTGCCGATCGAAACCACACATACATGTACTCACACGAAGGTGAGCCCAGAGGATACAACATTCCACAAATTTTACATCATAGGTTCAACATAAAATTATTATTACAACTGATTTTGAATTCGTAAAACAAGGTACTTCAGAGTTGAAAGTAATTTAGTTCTTCAGAGTTCAATGCAGCGGAAAATCAACGATAAACTACTCGACGATACATGAAGTCTCGATGAAGCCCGTACGAGACTTCACTCGGCATTATCATCGAAAGTCTCATCTGAAAACAAGCCAAAAGCAAGGCTGAGTATACTAATACTCAGCAAGGCTTACCTGACTAGTGGAATATACTTAGCCGACTCCTAGACATGCAAGGCTTTTGGCTTGGGGGTTTGTTTTGCCGAAAAGCATATACGAGTAGGTCCTTACTTTCAAGTTTTAGCTCCAAGTTCTAGTTTTGTTTAACCATTCTAGTTAAGCAACTATCCAATATCATACATGGTGGAAGAATTAATTTGCATCCAACAAGATTAATCATCATCATTGTTCCTCTTCTTACTCTTTGTGGTAAAAGGGTCAAGCAGTCTCAATAACCGCGAGAAACGGACGATTCGAATTGAATTTTTTAACCTTGCAAGGGAAACCTAAACACACGTTACATGGTTACTCCTAGAGTCACACGTGCAACTTTTTCCTTCAATTCCCGCTTCACGGAATAGGCCCACCGCCCTCGACTACACGTCCCCATGGAACCGGCCATGGCGGCACATGCACCCGCCATTAGCTAGATGTGAACGAATTCAAGATGGTGGGGAGTATATTCTGGCCTCGGTTCAATCCAGTACTTAAGCTTACCGATTACCATATTCTCGGCATGTGGTTAGTACGTTCAAAGACTTAACCACCACTACCACACACTGCGGCCTTAGCATTTTTCACTAAACAGACGGGGCCTCAATCATCAACATAAACATCATACCATAGCCCCGTCCATCGACCTTATGATTGCAGCATGTAGTAAACATTCAACTCCTAAATTCTCTCGAGTGACAGGAAATCACTCGACTTTTACCGGAGTCCTATTAGCATAGCATTCTATCGAACCTTACATCTAGTGTTCAGAGCATGGGTACCTAGGATCATGCAACTAAGTTTTCATTCAACTCCTATAAACTTCATGCACAAATAAAAATAGAGTAATATGTTGCATAATTTAGAAAATAGGGTTCATGCTCCGGGGCTTGCCTTCTTGGGTAAAGTTAGTTTGGGGCTCGTCCGAACTCGGGTTCGGGTCTTCGAAAGCTTCAGTTAGATTCACTTGAGCTTCACGCTACTCACTCTTAGACGTGGGCACCAGCTCGTACGTTACGTCGGCGAGAGTAGTCGATTCTATATGAATGCACAAGTGTGAGTTGTAGTGATGGTATATGACGATTATTTTCCTTCACGAATAAGTTGCAGTCCACAATAACATAGATTTTGTTGTGAAGTTACTTAGTTTAGATTTCTTGGGCAATCGTTAATAGAGTATAACTTAAACTAATTAACTCCATGAAACAAGAGGGGTTGGGGGTTGTGTTCTTTTGGAAGCTAATTTTTCTAAGCACAACATGGATTAAACACAACTTCTGGACTAGGTAACTTCTGGTGATGAAATTTTTATCAGAGTACATTATGCAGAGATAAGACTACTGTAAACTTTTCAGACATTTTTATGCAGCAGAATAATTATGAAAAATTTATTACACAGCCACTCCTAGATCCTAGTTATTTTTATACAGAACGAACTATACAAGTATTGATGCCAAAAATTTTACAGGGGTTAACCTAACCACAAATATGTTACTGTAATGTTTTTGAATTTTATTTTGCATGATACAGAGCATAATAAATAGGCAAGCTACACTGATGTTAATAAAGATTAATTTCTACTAGATGTTTTACAGGGTTTCTTAGTATGAAACTTTTTATACAGCATGAGCTACTCTAAAGAGTCCTACAGTAAAAAGTTGAACATTTTCAAAACATAGAAACTAATTATTTGAATTAGTGCATTGTTCATACCACAAAATTATATAAATAGGTTACAGAAAGGAAAAAGGTTCTAACTTTTTCTGTGGTATTTAGGCATCACTATAACAGTTCTGAAAAAGTTTCACAACATGAATCACAATATAACAGCAGGTACAAATTAGTTCTATTTTTTCATGACATAAACAAAGTTTAACAAAAAGTTTAGCTAGAGATGGGTTCTACTCCTAATATTTTTACACTAGCCTACACATCAAGCATCCAATCTACTGTCCAAAAATCAGATTCAGAACTAGTCTACAACAGTGGGTACAATTAAAGTCTATTAAACTTTCTATTTAATTTAGAGCAAGATTTAGCTAGAAACTGAAGGAAAAAATGTAACAAAAGTTGTAGATTTTCTTCTAACGATTCCAGAACAGTTGATTTTGTATTTTTCTGAATTTTCTATCATTTTATATGAATTTTACAAGTTCGTTGTTTTTGAATTCAAAGTTCAAACACAGGTTTACAGTTATGCCCCTGGAAACTTGCGTGCTGACCCTTTTAAAGATTTTAATCGTTGCAATTGGGTCCCTGGGCGGCGCTGGCATGGCGGCCGACCAAATTCCGGCGAGGGGGCTCGTCGGCGGCGAGGGGAAAAGGGTCGGGGAGATCCAGGGAGGTGAGAGCTACCTTGGGGTGGCCTTGGTCGGGGTTGTGGGTGGCCGGAGGTGGCTCGTTGGCGCGGAGCAGAGGGGCGGCGGCGGTGCGTAGCGTCGGTGACGGTGCTCCGGCGAGGAGGGGAGGGCGTGGGCTGGTCGATGAGCTTCGCGGCGTCGAGGGGAACCCGTTCCGAGGCTTGCCTCAGATGGAGGAGTGTCGAAGTGGGTTGTCCACGGAGCAGCAGGGGAGCGGCGGCGGGGCGGCGCTAGCGGTGCTCTGGCGGTCGAGATGGTCGGGGAAGAGGCCGGTGAGCTTCAGTGGAGGGAGGGCAAGCTCGCTGGGTGATGGGTTTGGGTAGTGGGAGGCTGGAGGATGGGGCTCCACGGGCGGGTGGTGCACGGCAGCGGCAATGGCAGCGGCAACGGCGTTCTGGTGGGTTGAGGTGCGCGCGAGTGGCCTTGTGTCTCCTTTTATAGGCTGCAGGTGGGAGGGAGAGGGCCGGGCGACGCTGGGGAGGGGCGGCACGATGAGGGTGCGTTACTGGTCACGGTGGGCGGCGAGCAGAGCCGGCGTGGCGTGCGGCGGGCGCGGGCAGGGGATTGGGCGCTGGGGATTAGGCGTGGGGGAGGGGGAGATCACGCGGCGCGCGGGTTGGGCGAGGAGCCGCAACAGCTAGCTTGCTGGCCAGCCGCGGCGGGTACACGGGCACGGCGCGGACTGGCCATTGGGCGCGGCTGGCGGCGAGCAGAGGCGCGCGTCGCCGGCGTGCGCGTGGCGTGCGCGGACTGGGCATGGTCGCGGCGTGGGGAGGAGCGCGTGCGAGCGGGGCGTGGCCAGGCATTGGCTTGGCGCCTAGCGCCGGTCAGGCAACGCCGGCCAGGTGGCCTGCGGCGACTGCGCGGTGGGCGGAGGGTCGGGCGAAGCGGAGAGTCGGGTGAAGCGGAGGGTCGGAAGGTCTATAGTGGAAATAGAAGAAAAGCAGGGGCTGGTTTGCAAAGTCAAGTGTTACTCAAATTTTTGTGTTGCAACTCAAAAATCTCTGAACATGAAAGTTGTTCAAAATGAAAAGTTACACAAGTTTTGTTTTAGGCCAGAGTTCATTTGACTTTTAGTTTAGAAGTTATTTCAAAAACTCAAAAAGTATGATTCGGAGGGCACGTCATTTCCTGGGCAAAAATTTGTATTCTCTCCTAGGCTTCAACTAGACTTTTGATTATCATGTCAATAACGATGTGCCTATTCAATTTCGTAGCCATGTTTGCATCGATGTGAAAGTTATTTAATTTGTTTGATTACAGTACATGTATTTAATTCATTTCTTTTAAACTTTTCTTAGTTATTTATGTATCGTGTTAAGCTAATGAGGCTTATTTCGTAATTTAAATACCCGAGGTGTTACAGCCTTCCCCCTTAAAAAGAATCTCGCCCCGAGATTCGGACAATAAGCTTTGTGTGGGCAGTGTGTGTACCTTCGGTAGAGTTGAGAAAACCCGGGAAATTTTGGTTTAGATAGCTTTCAGTTTCCCACGTGGCTTCTTCCTCAGTGTGATGATTCCATTGAATTTTGTACATTTTAATCACTTTCCTTCTAGTGCTTCTTTCTTTTTGATCCATGATTTTGATAGGATACTCAACGCATGAGTGGTCAGGCTCTACCAATATTTCCTGTTGTTCGACAACCTCGTTAGGGACCCGAACACACTTCTTGAGTTGAGACACGTGAAAGACATCATGGATGGCTGCAAGCTGAGGGGGCAGTCGAATTCTATAGGCTACGGGTCCACAGCTCTCGATGATTTCGTAGGGACCAACATAACGGGGAGAGAGTTTTCCCTTGACTCCGAATCGTTGTACAACCTTGGTTGGTGAAACTCGAAGGTAGACGTGGTCACCAACTTCAAATCTCAGAGGCTTTCGTCTCCGGTTGAAATAGCTCTTTTGCCTGGATTGTGCGGCTCTAAGGTTTTCTTGTATTACTCTCACTTTTTCTTTTGCCTCGATTACCAAGTCTGGTCCAAATATTTTGCGTTCTCCGGTCTGTGACCAACTCAAAGGGGTTCAACACCTTCGTCCGTACAAGGCCTCAAATGGTGCCATTCTCAAACTCGCTTGATAGCTATTGTTATATGAGAACTCTGCTAGGGGTAGGCATTTGTCCCAATTCTTTCCATAGTGAATGACGCAAGCTCTAAGCATGTCTTCAAGAATTTGGTTCACTCTTTCAGTTTGCCCGTCAGTTTGAGGATGATAGGCTGAGCTTTGAATCAATTTAGTACCAAGAGAAGCTTGCAATAGTTCCCAAAAGCATGCTACAAACTGAGTACCACGATCGGAAATAATTGTCTTAGGTACTCCATGTAGGCAAACGATACGATCGAGATAAATCTCGACATATTTCTTGGCAGTATAGGTGGTGTGTACCGGAAGAAAATGTGCCGTCTTTGTGAGCCTATCAACGATAACCCATATGGAACCATGTTTCTGTGCGGTACTCGGCAATCCAACAATGAAATCCATACTTATGTCTTCCCATTTCCATGAGGGTATAGGCAAAGGTTGAAGTGTACCGGCTACTTTCAAGTGGCTGGCTTTTACTCTCTGGCATGTGTCGCATTCTGAGACATATTTAGCGATTTCTCTTTTTATTCTAGTCCACCAGAAATTTTTCCTAAGATCTTGATACATTTTGCTACTGCCGGGGTGAATAGAAAATTTGGAAAGGTGTCCCTCATCAAGAATTTGCTTACGGAGCTCGTGATTATTTGGAACGACGATGCAACTTTCGAACCATAGAACTCCCTTATGGTCCTGGCGGAAACATTTGTATTTCTCTTCACCTAGAGAGAGTTTCTGTTTGATGATCTTAACTCCTTCATCATGTAGTTGTGCCATGATGATCTGGTCGTGAAGAGTGGGCTCAACTGAGATGTGATTCAGATTGCCTTGGGAAATCATTTCCAAACTAAGCTTCCTCATTTCTGAACATAATGTCTCATTATAGAATTCTACTGATAGGCAATGGCAATGGGCCTGACGGCTTAGTGCATCCGTGACTACATTAGCCTTGCCGGGGTGATAGTGCACCTCGAGGTCATAATCCTTGATTAATTCAAGCCATCTTCTTTGTCTCATATTCAGATCGGCTTGGGTGAAGATATATTTGAGACTCTTGTGATCGGTGTAGATATACAATGAGTGCCCATGAGATAATATCTCCATATGTTTAGAGCATGAATGACTACTGCTAATTCGAGATCATGGGTTGGATAATTCTGCTCATGGGGCCGAAGGGCTCATGAAGCATAGGCGATAACTCGATTTTCTTGCAGAAGCACACAACCAAGACCACTGCAAGATGCGTCACAGTAAACATCGAACGGCTTGGTGTTATCGGGTTGAGCTAACACAGGGGCCGTAGTCAAATGTTCTCTAAGAGTGTGGAAAGCTTCTTCACATTTCTCATCTCACACAAACTTTACTCCCTTTTTCAATAGTTCAGTCATAGGCTTAGCAATTCTGGAGAAATCCGGAATGAAACGGCGATAGTAACCGGCTAAGCCAAGAAAACTACGAATCTGATGAACCGAGGTAGGAGGTTTCCAATCCATCACTTCTTGTACCTTGCTGGGGTCAACGGCTATGCCTTTGCTGGAAATAGTGTGACCCAAGAATTTCACACTATCCAACCAGAATTCGCACTTAGAAAATTTAGCATAGAGCTGATGGTCTCTGAGACGCTGAAGAACAATATGCAGGTGCTTAGCGTGCTCTTCCTCATTCATGGAATAGATAAGGATGTCGTCAATGAAAACTACGATGAATTTTTCGAGCTCAGGCATGAATACCGAATTCATGAGATACATGAAGTAGGCAGGGGCATTGGTGAGACCAAAGCACATGACCAAGAATTCATATAGTCCATATCGTGTGGAAAAGGCGGTCTTAGGAATATCGCATGGACGAATCTTTATCTGATGATATCCAGATCGAAGATCAATCTTTGAGAAAGCTCTAGCTCCAGATAATTGATCAAAGAGAACGTCGATGCAGGGAAGTGGGTATTTATTCTTAACGGTCACCGCATTGAGGGGTCGGTAGTCCGCACATAATCTTAAACTGTCATCCTTTTTCTTTACAAATAGGGCTAGACATCCCCAAGGCGATGCGCTAGGACGAATGAAGCCTTTGTCCAGTAGTTCTTGGAGTTGTGTATTCAGTTCGGCCAGTTCCTTAGGTGGCATCCTATAGGATCTTTTGGAGATAGGTGCAGTGCCTGGTTACAGTTCAATAACGAACTCAATATCCCTATCTGGTGGCATTCCTGGCAAATCGTCCGGAAAAACATCGGCAAACTCGCATACCACTGGAATATCCTCTAGTTTGATTCCTTCCATCACGAAAGCACAAGAATTCATGCACTCCCGGAACGGTAGGTAAAGGGTAGTGCTTCCGTGACTAGGTGAATTTATTTCAACAGCTCGAGAAGAAAGGTCCAGTATGACTCCATGCATAGTCATCCAATTCATACCCAAAATAATATCCATGCCTTCAAGGGGTAAGAGAACAAGGTCCGTGTTGATGATTTTACTACCCAATTTTATCGGTACCAGTCTTATTATTTGGTTGGAAGCAATTTTTCACCCGGTGTTGATATCATATATGACCCTTTTGTGTGACAAACATCCAAGCTACTTTTGCACCAAACATTGCACTAATGAAACTATGTGATGCACACCGGAATCAAACAATATAACTGCAGGCTTGTTATGGATAGAGAATGTACCCATCATTACTAGTGCTCCTTCAGGAAGTTCTGCAAGAGTGGTGAAATTGATCCGTCCTTGTTTGACCTGAATGGTATGCCTCTTGCCTTTGTTCTTATTGTTCTGGTTAGAGCCTTGGCCCTGAATTGGCTGCCTAGGCTGAGGGCATTCTCGAGCAAAATGACTGGAACTTGCACATTTGAAATAACGATTGGCGATGTTTGAACGAAGGAATTGCCGAGTAGCGGGCCTTGGTGCAGTTTGCTGAGGCACAGAGGGTCGTACAACACCTTGTTGCTGCGGGGTCCTGACAATCCAGCGTCCTGGCTGAGGGGCCTTCTGTGGAGCTGTAGGCGCAGCATTTTGCACTAAGTGATACCTCGGTGGCTGAGCTCCCGAGGGTCCAGTTGGCGCCTTTCTCTTCTTCTCGGCACAGTGAGCCACAATACAATCATCTTGGGTAATTTCCATGTTTACCAGCTCATTATAAGTATCGGCCTTGACAAGGTTCAGTCACTCCTTGAGTTTGGTACTCAGACCTCTGCGGAAATGATCCCGCTTCTTAGCATCCGTGTCCGCATGATAGCCTGCATACTGGCACAGATTTTTCAAGGCCTGAGCATACTGAAGTACAGTGTGGGTACCCTGAGTGAGAGCCAAAAACTCATTTAGCTTTCTTTCCATAAGACCTTCTGGGATATGGTGTGCCCGGAACGCAGTTTTGAATTCATCCCAGGTGACGATATGATCAGCTGGGAGCATAGCAAAGTAATTCTCCCACCAAAGACGAGTTGTTCTGCGAAGCTGCTGCGGGGCATAGCGAGCCTAGTTTGCATCCGAACATGGGACCATGAGTAGAGAAAACTATGACTCGATTGTGCGAATCCAAGCGTCCGCATCCAAGGGTTCCTCCATTTTGTGAAACAAGGGAGGCTGGGTCCCAAGGAAATCCGTGTAACCGGCAAGTTGAGGTTGGTGAACGTTGTGCCCCCCATGTTGTTGGTGCTGTCCTTGCACGAGCTGACGAAGCAACTCGGTTTGAGCGGCCATTAATTCCACCAAACTGGGTGGTGGCGGTGGCTGCTGTTGTGATTCACTAGCACTAGCACCGAAACCTTCCGGGTTACCACGGGTTGCTCCGACCATCTGAAGTGTGAAGGTTTACCATTAGCAACGTGATCCATATTGCTTCCACGATTCAAAAGGATTAGCGCGGAAAAGTAGACTTTCGAAAGATCATGGATAGAATCGTGGACAGAATACTGTCTGCCATAAGAAACTTATAACTCCTGGTAGGTTCATCCAAAATTTCTTGGATTTTGGCAGTGGGTAGGGATCGATGGCCAAGATGGTCGAAAGATTCATTCTTTGCTTCTCTGGTTTGGCTGTTTTTCAGCAGAACGAGTTATAGTATTTTGCATATAACTCAAACTAGCAAGATCCAATAGTGCTGAAATTTTGTGAGAACCTAGATCACAAAATTTAGGA
Source organism: Panicum miliaceum (assembly GCA_032594955.1). NCBI lineage: Eukaryota > Viridiplantae > Streptophyta > Magnoliopsida > Poales > Poaceae > Panicum > Panicum miliaceum. The sequence continues at coordinate 32,902,431 of CM064058.1, read as the reverse complement.
TAAGTTTGGTATTCAACACTCAGCCCAGAAATGTAAGGAGGCATGGGTAAAAATTCCGACAAGTTTCTGCAGTCGCAGATTCAACTGCTTTCCAACATCACAATCAAACCACCAAGTTTTTTAGCCATGGCCTACATGATTAGAGTATCCAATGGTCAAGTTGTACCCATCACAAAAGAGGTACTCAACTCTTAGTTAGCCTATTACAACACTTACCAAAAGTTAGGCTACACTATCGAGAAGTATATGCAAAAGTCCTCCTAGGTCATCGTCTAGAAGTCGTCGAGGTTGTTGACGGACGACTCGCTGCGAGTAGCAGAGTGAGCTCCCATTGGAGGTGGCTGTGGTGCCTCACCATCAAAGTCCATACCTGAAACACCGTCAATCTCCTATGGCTCCTCATCATCTTTCTCCATAGACACCACCTCGGGAGGGGCATTCTGATCATGGTGCCACTGAATGTGCTCATTAGCATCCTCCAACTCAAGGTTCAGATCATGGAGCTGCTCCTCCAGGTGCGCTATCATGTCATCTCTCTCACCCATGAGAGTGTCGTGCTCCTGAACTTGGCCCTCAAGTTGGCCAATCCGGGTGTCTCTGTCCTCAAGTTCCTCACTGAGCTCCTTAATTTGCTCATCTCTGGTATCTGCCATCATGTGGTAGGCCTGTGCAAGATCAGCGAGCTGCACAAGCGCCTGACTCTGGAGAGTCTGAAGTCAGTACAGTGCATTCATGCACCGCACGGAGGTCTCGATAGTCTCCTGGGCATGAAAGTCTACCAAGTACTGTGAGTGCTGTATCCTGTTGAGCAAAAGGGGGTCGTTGTCCTGGGCAGCAGGAAACAAACCAATAGGAGTGAGCGTGACAGCCTCGGGGCACTGCGCACAGAAAGTGGTGAGCGCCTGCATAGCATCAAGCTCCCAAGTATCAGCCAAACGGTGACCAACAGTCTCAATCACCAAGGCGGGCCACTCCGGGTGTAGTGGGTGCGGAAAGATGGTCACGTTAACACGGCGCTGGGTAACTCCATTCTCTGCAAACTCCAGTCCGGTGTAACGTGGGGGAATTGGATAGCCCACGATGCTCAAAACATCCCAAAAGATAGAGGGAAAGCCCTCCCAGTGGAGACACTGCGAGTGAATGCGTCCATCCTCATCCACCATCATGGCAACAGGCTCGGCCATCTAAACAAAAGATCAAATGGGTGAGATATCGAAAAACTGTAATAGTGAACAGGTTCTGGACAGTGCACTAAAATAGCCATAACTTCAACAGTTCTTGTCCAAAAATTCTCAACGTTTACCAGAACATTCCAAATGTATTTGTGAACAACGTTGCTAGTCAACTACAGAACTAGATCAGGCTCTAAGATGGTCTTTCTCTTAAGGTTTTACTTTACTGTCTACCCAGAAATTTCAGTGGACAGTGAGCCAATGTTTCGTGCACCAGGGAAAATGAACCCAGCAAAAAATTTCCACATTTTAGCAGTAGCTGTCTGAGTAAATTTAAAACAATTTTTGTGTTGAACACTTTTGCAGAAAACTGTAGTAAGGGGGCATAAAAATTTATGTGGTAGAAGCACTCATTTTGGGCAGAAAACTGACATCTCAAGGTTTCTGGTGTTTCTCATTATCCATATGTTCAGAATTTTTCATATTTAGACAGGAGGTAGAATACAACTTTTGGAACAAAACTTTGAACATGAGTTTCTCCAGAAAGGATCATTTTTTAAGCGCAATAAATTCATCTTTTCAGATATGGCAAAAATGTGACAGATTTGCTAGATAATCCTTATGCAAAGACAATTGTGTGGGCGCATGAACCTTACCACTCTCACGCATCACATTTTGAATTTCAGATTTATATTGTCATGATGCATGCACGTCCTATTCGTCCTCACAAAATAAAATAATTGCCAAATAGCTTTGGTCTTACGAAGTTAGTTTCGGTGGCATACATAATACGTCTCTCACTATAATAGCTAGCCGAGAATTCTCTAACCGTTCTTTAACTAATCGTAATCGCGGTTAGTGTACCTGCAGAAGATTGATATAGCATATATATGTCCATTGAACCTTTCATGCCAGCACTCATGAAAGTGTCCGTATTCATTACCGTTCACTACAGAAACGGCATCCGTACAATTCCCGCCGTACAGACGACGTTAACATACGCTATCGAGATAGCGTATTCACGGGAGTACCGTCTTGAGACGGGGGTATGAACAATGATCGCCATAACCTACGCCAAACCTTCTACTCCCAATATAATCAACTAATAGTTGGTATATTGGCAGCACCTCAAGTAAGCCACTGCTTGAGGGTAGCGTTCGGTTCGCGTCATCAACAGGAAGGCCAAGCTCTCTCAGTTGGCTGAGGATTCTTACCTTCTTACATTAGCAATGAGTGCGTCGTTACAGAATTTAAGGGTCGGTTGTGCATAAAAGTAAGTTTTGACAGAAAGTAATGTGCTGGAAGTCAGTTGATAATATTCATAAGTTAGATAGTCACCTAGTAACTTTCCCATAATCCCTTAGAGCTTTACGAACTAGGTACCATCCTTAACGAACCAATGCATTTTGCAAACGCATTTTTCTGGTCAAGTTTTATGAAAACAAGTTTTTAAGGCTTGTTGCATTCTCTGGCGTATGCATTTCGGCTCTGATACCAGCTGTGGTAGAACCACCTGAATTAATCCAGCTCAAGCGCGCTAACCATCACCACGAGGGCAATCAGGGCTAACTCGCACTTCAAACGGAATAATCCATTGGTCTATCGGGCAACCTCCCGATACAACCACGGTTTTTGCTGATCGAAACCACACTGTGACAACCCTGGTCAAAAATATCATTTCTAAAATCAATGTCAGTAGCCTAACCCTATGCTTAACCAACTAATAAAAGGGTGAAAAGAATTAGAACGAGAGAAGTTGAAATTCAAATTTAAATTGGGCACATTTGGACACTTTTGAACTTTTAAATTTAACTTTCAAACCATAAGCCAAATGAGATGTTGCCTGAAACCAAATTTGTAGAACTTTTTATTCTGAACAACTTTCGTGTTCAAAAGTTTTTGAAATTCAAATTAGAAAGAGGAGAAAACACCCTGTTTGCACCCAGCCCCCTGAAACTTTTCGAATTCTTGCATTCAGGCCCCTCGCGCTCCCTCTCTCTCCCCTCACCGCCCGACCGCCGCGCGCCAGGTGGCCGGCGACGCCTGACCGGCGCGAGGCGCCAGGCCAGTGGCCGCCGCGCCACTCCGCCACGCCCGGCTTTGCCCCCTCCCCACGCCGCGCGGCCCAGTACGCGCCCGCGCGTGCGCACGCCGCTGCTGCGTCCCGCCTCGCCGCCCGTCGCGCCCAACCGCCGCACCCCGCCGTGCCGCCCCGGCTCCCGCGCCCCGCCCGTCGCTGCGCCTGCCCTCCGCCCGAGCCGCTGCAGCAGCTGCTCCACCACTCCGCGCGCCACACTATCTCCTCTCTGCCACGCCAAATCCCGGCCGCCCAGTCGCCCGCGTCCGCCCGCCGCACGCCGCGCCGGCGTTCTGCTGCCGCCCGCCGTGCCCAGTGCCGCGCCGTGCCGTGCCTCCGCCCCGCGCATCGCCCAGGCCCCTCCACACCCCCTCCTGCCCCTATAAAAGCCGCGCCCCGGCCGCCCGCGCGAGCCACGCACCCAGAACGCCCTCGCCGCCGCCATTGCCGCCGCCGAGCGCCGCCCGCCCGTGGACAGCTCTCCACCGCCGCCCACCGCCCAAATTGAAGCTTCAGCCACCACTACATCATCCCCTTGAAGCTCGCCGACCCGCCCAACGCCGCCCAGAACCACCGGAGCGCTGCCGCCCGCGCTGCCGCCACCGCCGCCGCCCCTGCTCACCGTGGGCAGCTCGACCCCGACCTCCTCCGTCCAAGCCAAGCCCCTGAGCAGCTTCCCCACGCGCCACTAAAGCTCGCAGACCGGACCAGGCCGCCCCAAGCGCGCCGGAGCACCGCCGTCGATGCGTGCCGTGCCGCCGCCGCCTCTGCTCCAACGCCGGCGAGCCATTCCCGGCCGTCCCCCACCTGAACAACACCCCCACGAGGTAGCCCTCGCGCCCCTGAACCTTCCCCGACCCTCACCCCTCGCCGCCGGCGAGCCCCTCGCCGGAATTTCGGCCGGCCACCGTACCCGAGCCGCCCGAGGACCCAATTGCAAGAATTTAAATCTTTAGAAGGGTCTGCGCGTAAGATTCAAGGACCTAGTTGTGAAAGAAAGTTTCAAATCTAGATTAAAATTCAGTGAACTTGTAAAATCCGTATAAATTCGTAGCAAATTCAGAAAAATGCAAACTCAACTGTTCTGGAATCCTTAGAACAAACTCTACCACTTTTGTTACAAAACGTTTCTCAGAATCGCAACATATTTTGCTCTACATTAAATGGAAGCTTTAATGGACTTATTTTGTACCCACTGTTGTAGATCAATGCTGACCCTAAAAATTGGACAGTGAGTTAGTTGCTTAATGTTTAGGGCTGTGTAAAAAGACCAGGCCCAAATTCCATCTCTAGCTGCACTGTTTGTTAAACTTAGTTTCATACCTTAAGTGGCTACATATTTTTATCCCTGCAGTTAGGTTATGAATCACCTAATGAAACTTTTTCTGTACTGGTGTAATGGTACATAGATGCCAGAGAAAAATTTGGAGAATTTATATCTCAAAGGAACCTAATTATTTGAATTATGTGCTAATAACATACATTAAATCAAGGAAATAGTATCTTAGCTTGGAAACTTCTCAAATTTTTACTAAGAGATACACTGTGGTAGTGGTTGCTGTGTAAAAAGTTGCATGGACAAAAACCCTGTGTAGGGTCCTGTAAAAATGAATCCTTGGATAACCTAGGTGTGTAATGTCATATTTTCTATTCTCTGATTAATGCATAATAAATCCCACAAAAATTACAGTAGCTCCTAAATGCTTAAATAAAAGCTCTGTAAAACTCTTAGACTCAGTTGTTGCACCAATTGTTCTGTACAAAAAGAACAAGGATCTAACAGCAACTATGTAATATATTTTTCATAATTAATCTGTTACATAAAATTGTCTGAAAATTTTACAGTAAGCACATCTTTCCTTGATATGCCTAAATCCAAAGTTTCATGACCAGAAACTATCCAATGTATTAATTACACTTAAATCATGTCGATTACCATTGCCACGACTTAAACTTGTGCATTCATGTAGAATCGACGACTCTCGCCAACGGAACTTACGAGCTGGTGCCCGCGTCCGAGAGTGAGCAGCGTGAAGCTCAAGTGAATCTAACTGAAGCTCTTGAAGACCCAAGCCCAAGTTCGGAAGAGCCCCAAGCTAACTGTGAAGGCAAGCCCCGGAGCATAACCTATTTCTTTCCTAAATATGCAACTCATTACTCTTTGCTTGTGCATTAAGTTTATAGGAGTTGAATGAAAACTTAGTTGCACGATGTTAGGAACCCATGCTTGAAAACTAGATGTAAGGTTCGATAGAATGCTGTGCTAATAGGACTCCGGTAAAAGCCGAGTGATTTCCTGTCACTCGCGAGAAAATAGGAGTTGAATGTCTACTACACGCTGCAATCATAAGGACACGGACGGGCTATGGAACGATGGTTACGATTGAGGCCCGTCTGTCTAGTGATGGTTAAGTCTTTGAACGTACTAAACACATGCTGAGATTATGGGAATGGGTAAGCTTAAGTACCTGATTAGCCCGGCAAGGGGACGGCATCCTACCCTTTGAACTTCGGTCCCATGTGCATATGGCGAGTGCAGAGAGTGATCACGACCCGGCGCCGAACCGTGGCGTGGGGCTCTTGTACTCTCGGAGGGTAGCCCCGATCCACGACCCGGAAAGAAAGGGGAAAAGTTGCACGTGTGACTCTAGGGAGTAACCACGTGACGTGTGTTTAGGTTTCCCTTGCAAGGTTAAGAAATTCGATTCGAATCGTCCGTTTCTCATGGCTATTGAGACTGCTTAACCATTTTTACCCACAGAGTAAGAAGAGGAACAATGAGGATGAATGAACTGGTTGGATGAAAATTTAATGCTTCACCATGTATGCTTTTGGATAGCTGCTTATCTAGAATGGTTAACGGAACTAGAATCTTGAGCTAAAAGTTGAAAGTAAGGACCCACTCGTAGAAGCTTTCGGCAAAACAAACCCCTGAGCCAAAAAGCCTTGCATATCTAGAGTCGGTGGAGTAGATTCCACTACTCGGGTAAGTCTTGCTGAGTATTAGTATACTCAGCCTTGCTTGTGGCTCGTTTTCAGGTGAGACCTTCGAAGACATGATTGCTAGCTTGACTTGGCCCTGCACTCTTCCCCCTGGTTGGTCGGTGGAATGGGATACGCCCCCGTCCAACGGAGATAATGCCGAGTGATGTCTCGTACGGGCTTCATCGAGACATCCTTATCGTCGAAGTAGCTTTCGTTGTTTTATTTTCCGCTGCAACTTAAACTCTGAAGAACTTATTAGTTATGATCATTGAAGTACTGGGTTTCTAAAACTCAGAACTTGGTCTGTAATATTTACTTATGCTAATGTTGTAAAATTGCTGGAATGTGGTATTCTCTGGGCTCATCGTCGCATGAGCATTTGTATGTATGGCATTCGATCCGCTCTACCGTGGTTGTATCGGGAGGTTATACCCGACAGACCAGTGGATTACTCCGTTTGAAGTGTAAGGTTAACCTAGATTGCCTTAATGGTGATGGTTAATACACTTGAGCTGGATTAATTCAGGTGGTTCTGCCACAGCTGGTATCAAAGCCGTAGCTGGTGCCACAGCTGGCAACAGCTGGCGCCAGAGCCAAAATACATACGCCAGAGAATGCGACAAGCCTTAAAAACTCGATTTACTAAAACTTGACTAGAAGGATGTGTTGCGAAATACGTTGGTACGTTAAGGATGGTGCCTAGTTCGTAAAGCCCTAAGGGATTATGGGAAAGTTACTAGGTGGCTATCTAACTTATGAAATATTATCAACTGACTTCCAACACATTACTTTCTGTCAAAACTTACTTTCATGCACAACCGACCTTAATTTCTGTAACGAAGCACTCATCGCTAAGGTAAGAAGGTAAGGATCCTCAGCCAACTGAGAGAGCTTGGCCTTCCTGTCGGTGATGCGAACCGAACGCTGCCCTCAAGCAGTGGCTTACTTGAGGTGCTGCCAATATGCCAACTGTTAGTTGAACATATTGGGAGTAGAAGGTTTGGTGCAGGGAATGGCGATCGCTGTTCATACCCCCGTCTCATGACGGTACCCCCGTGAATACGCTATCTCGATAGCGTATGTTAACGTCGTCTGTACGGCGGAAATTGTACAGATATCGTTTCTATAAGTAAACGGTAATGAATACAGACACTTTCATGAGTGCTGGCATGAAAGGTTCATGAAATGTATATGCTTTGTCAATCTTCTGCAGGTACACTAACCGCGATTACGATAAGTTAAGGAACGATTAGAAAGACTCGACTAGCTATTATAGCGAGAGCCGTATTGTGTATGCCACCGAGACTATCTTCGTAAGACCAAAAGTATTTGGCAGTTATTTTATTTTGTGAGGACGAATAGGACGTGCATGCATTATAACCATATATATCGGAAAGTGAAAATACGTTGTATGAGAGTGGTAAGGTCCTCGCGTATCTAAGCATGGTTTGCATAAGGATTATCTAGAGAATCTGTCCCAAATCTGCCATGACTGAAAGGAGCGAATTATTGACCCAAGAAAATGACCTGTTATGGTAAAGTTCATGTTGAAAGAATTGTTCCAAATTTTGTTTTCTATCTTCTGTTCAAAAATCAAAAATTCTGAACTTCTGGATAATAAGAAATAACAGAAACCTTGGAACGTCAGAATTCTGTCCAGAATAAGCACTTCTGCCTCTTAAAATTTTAGGCCCCCTTCCTGCGGTTTTCTGCGAAAGAGTACAACACAAAACTTGTTCCAAATTTACCCGAATAGCTGCTGTTAAAATTTGGTAAATTTTGGCTGGGTAGATTTTCCCTGGTGCACGAAACTCTAGCCCTCTGTTCACTGAAAATTCTGGGTAGACAGAGAGGTAAAACCCGAAAAGAAAGACCATCTTAGAGACCTATCTAGCTCTGGAGTTGACTAGCAAAGTTGTTCACAAATACCCTAGGAGTGATCTGGTGAAATTTGAGAATTTTTGGATTAGAACTGTGGAAGTTATGGTTATTTTTGTTCTTTTGTTCAGATGGCCGAGCCTGTTGCTATGATGGTGGATGAGGATGGACGCGTACACTCGCAGTGTCTCCACTGGGAGGGCTTCCCCTCTATTTTGTGGGATGTTCTGCGTACCGCGGGCTATCTAATTCCCCCACGTTACGCCGGACTGGAGTTTGCAGAGAATGGAGTTACCCAGTGCTGTGTCAACGTGACTATCTTTCCGCACCCGTTACACCCGGAGTGGCCCGCCTTGGAGCTTGAGGCTGTTGGTCGCCGTTTGGCCGATACTTGGGAGCTTGCAGCCATGAGGGCGCTCACCACTTTTTGTGCGCAGCGTCCCGAGGTTGTCACACTCGCTCCCATTGGATTGTTTCCTGCTGCCCAGGACAACGACCCCTTTTGGCTCAACAGGGTGCAGCACGCACAGTACTTGGTAGACTTTCACGCCCAAGAAACTATTCATACCTCCGTGCGGTGCATGAGTGCACTCTACCGACTTCAGACTCTCCAGAGTCAGGCGCTTGAGCAGCTCACTGATCTTGCTCAGGCCTACCACATGATGGCAGATACCAGGGATGAGCAGATTAAGGAGCTCAGTCAGGATCTTGAGGACAGAGATGCTCAGATTGGCCAACTTGAGGGCCAAATTCAGGAGCAGGACACTCTCATGGGTGAGAGAGATGCCACGATAGCACAGTTGGAGGAACAGCTCCATGATCTGAGCCTTGAGTTGGAGGATACTAATGAGCACATTCAGTGGCACCATGATCAGAATGACCGTCCCCATGAGGAGGACATGGAGGAAGATGAGGAGGAGCCACAGGAGATTGATGGTATCTCCGGTATGGATTTCGAGGGTGAGGTACCACAGGCACCTCAGATGGGAGCTCACTCTCCTGCTCACAGCGAGTCGTCCGTCAACGACTTGGATGACTTCTAGATGATGACCTAGGAGGACTTTTGCACATACTCCTCGATAGGGTAGCCTAACTTTTGGCAAGTGTTGTAATAGGCTAACTAAGAGTTGAGTAACTCTTTTGTAATGGGTACACCTGAACCATGTGGATACCCTCAGCATGTAAGGAACGGCGATAAACTTGGGTGATTCGTTGTAAGTTGGTAAACGATGAAATCCACAATCGCTGAGACTTGTCGGAATTTTTATCCATGTCTCCTTGCATTTCTTGGCTGAGTGTTGAATACCAAACTTGTGCTAAATTTTTTGATCGTGGTTCTCACAAAAATTCAGCATCATTGGACCTCGCTAGTTTAAGTTATAGGCGAATCATTACCGATCAATCTGCTGAAAAACAGCTAAGACAGTAAGGCAAAGGACGAGCCTTTCGACCACCTTAGCTATAGTTCTAGCGCCGGAGTTAAATACCAAAGTGGTGCATTCCTAAATTCTTTGACTACTGCCAAAGTATGAGATATTTTGGATGGACCCACAGCAAGCTATGATTTTTCTCGTAGCAAACAGAGACTCTGTCCATACTTCTAGCTGTGATTTCGGAAGTCTTTGACTGCACCAATCACTTATGAATCGAGGAAGTATTATGGATCGCGTTGCTGATGGTAACCTTTCACGTTTCAGATGGTTGGATCAACACGTGGCAACCCCGAGGGTTTTGGAGCCGGTGGCAGCCGCTCGCGACAATCGCCACCACCCACGCCCAGTTTGGTGGAAGTGATGGCCGCTCAAACCGAGCTGCTGCGTCAGATCGTGCAAGGACAGCACCAGCAGAGGGGTGGGCACAATGCTCACAAACCCCAAGCTGCAGGATACACGGATTTCCTAGGGACCCAGCCGCCCTTGTTCCATAAGACAGAGGAACCCTTGGACGCAGACGCATGGATTCGCACCATCGAATCCAAGTTCACACTACTTGTGGCCCCATGCTCAGAGGCCAACAAAGCTCGTTTTGCCGCGCAACAGCTTCGCGGTACCGCTCGTCTGTGGTGGGACCACTATTTTGCTATGCTCCCCGCTGATCACATTGTCACCTGGGATGAATTCAAGACTGCGTTCCGGGCACACCATATTCCCGAAGGTCTCATAGAAAGAAAGCTAAATGAGTTTTTAGCTCTCACTCAGGGTGACCGCACTGTACTTCAGTATGCACAGGCGTTCAACAACCTATGCCAGTATGCGGGCTATCACGCTGATACGGATGCCAAGAAGCGTGATCGTTTCTGCCGAGGTCTGAACACCAAGCTTAAGGAACGTCTGAACCTAGCCAGGGCTGACACCTACAACGAATTGGTCAATATGGCCATTACCCAGGAAGACTGTATCATGGCACACCGGGCAGAGAAGAAGAGAAAGGCACCCGCTGGACCATCAAGTGCTCAACCACCAAGGTATCGCATCGTGCAAAATGCCGCGCCCACCGCTCCACCAAGGGCCCCTCAGCTAGGGAGATGGATTGCCAGACCCCCACAGCCGCCAGGCATGGTACGACCCCCGATGCCTCCACAGAATGGTCCGAGGCCCATTCTTCAGCAGTCTCTTCGACCTAGCCCCGTGAATCGTTGCTTCAAATGCGGGAGTTCTAACCACTTTGCACGAGAATGCCCTCAGTCTGGGCAGCCCAACCAAGGTCAAGGATCCAACCCGAACACCAAGAACAGGGGCAAGAGACAGACCCTGCAAGTCAAGCAAGGACGGATTAACTTCACCACGCTTGCAGAGCTTCCAGAAGGAGCCCCAGTGATGTCGGGTACATTCTCTATCCATAACAAGCCTGCAGTTATATTATTTGATTCTGGTGCATTGCATACTTTCATAAGTGCAAAATTCGGTGCAAAAGTAGGCTTGGATGTTTATCACACCAAAGGGTCATATATGATATCAACACCGGGTGGTAAAATTGCTTCAAACCAAATGGTCAGACAAGTACCAGTCAAATTGGGTAGTAAAACCATCGACACAGACCTTGTCCTTGTACCTCTTGACGGCATGGACATTATTTTGGGAATGAACTGGATGACTATGCATGGAGTCACACTGGACCTTTCTTCCCGAGCCGTTGAGATAAATTCACCTAGTCACGGAGCCACTACCCTTTACCTACCATTCCTAGATTGCACGAATTCCTGTGCTTACAAGGTGGAAGGACTTAAGCTAGAAGATATTCCTGTCGTCAACGAGTATGCCGATGTCTTTCCGGATGACTTACCAGGAATGCCACCGGATAGGGATATTGAGTTCATCATTGAACTACAACCAGGCACTGCACCTATATCCAAAAGACCATATAGGATGCCCCCTAAAGAGTTGGCAGAGCTAAAAATTCAACTCCAAGAACTACTGGACAAAGGTTTCATTCGCCCTAGCGCGTCACCTTGGGGATGTCCAGCCCTATTCGTAAAGAAGAAGGATGACAGTTTGAGGTTATGTGTTGGGCGGGTCGGCGAGCTTCAGGGGGATGATGTAGTGGTGGCTGGGGGCTTAGTTTGGGCACTGGGCGGCGGCGGTGGGCTGTCCACGGGCGGGCGGCGCTCGGCGGCGGAAATGGCGACGGCGAGGGCGTTCCGGGGTGCTGTGGCTCGCGCGCGTGGCCGGAGGGGGTGCGGAGAGGCCTGGGCAGCGCGCGGGGCGGGGGCACGGCACAACGCGCACTGGGCGCGGCGGGCGGCGGCAGAACGCCGGCGCGACGTGCGGCAGCGCGAGCGCGGTGACTGGACGGCCGGAGATATGGCGTGGGCGCGGTGGGATAGCGCGGGGCGCGGAGTGGTGGAGCAGCAGCGGCAGCGGCTCGGGCGGAGGGCGGGTGCGGCGACTGGCGGGGCGCTGGGGCCGGGGCGGCACGGCGGAGCGAGGCGACTGGGCGGCCGGGCGGCGGGGCTGGACGCGGCTGCGTCGCGTGCACGCGCGGGCGTTTACTGGCCGCGCGGCATGGGGGCGGGGCAAAGCCGGCCGTGGCGGGGTGGTGCGGCGGCCACTGGCCTGGCGCCTCGCGCCGGTCAGGCGACGCCGGCCACCTGGCGCGCGGCGGTCGGGCGCGGAGGAGAGAGAGGGGGGGGGGGGGGGGGGGGCGAGGGGCCTGGATGCAAGAATTCGAAAAGTTTCAGGGGGCTGGGTGCAAACAGGGCGTTTTCTCCTCTTTCTGATTTGAATTTCTAAAACTTTTGAACACGAAAGTTGTTCAAAATGAAAAGTTCTACAACTTTGGTTTCAGGCAAAATCTCATTTGGCTTATGGTTTGAAAGTTAAATTTAAAAGTTCAAAAGTAACCAAATGTGCTCAAATTAAATTTGAATTCCAACTGAACTCGCTTTAATTCTTTCCACCCTTTCATTAGTAGGTTTAAACATAGAGTTAGGCTAATGACATTGATTTTGGAAATGTAATTACCAGGGTTGTCACAGCCTTCCCCCCTTAACAAGAATCTCGCCCCGAGATTCGGTAATTCTTAGTGTGGGCGTGGGTGCACATACCAGTGGGGGAGATAAGAAACCCAGGGAAATGTTGGTTCAGGTAGCTCTCAGTTTCCCAGGTGGCTTCTTCTTCCGTGTGGTGATTCCATTGTACCTTATACATTCTAATTACATTCCTCCTGGTCTCTCTTTCTTTTTGATCCAAAATCTTAACTGGGTGTTCGACATACGAGAGGTCGGGCTCTAACGATATTTCTTGTTGTTCCACAATCTCGGTAGGGACTCGAATACACTTCTTGAGTTGAGATACGTGGAAGACATCATGGGTGGCCGTGAGCTGAGGGGGCAGTTGTAATTTGTAGGCTACGGGTCCGCAGCTCTCAATGATTTCGTAAGGACCAATATAACGGGGAGCTAGTTTGCCTTTGATTCCAAATCTTCGCACTCCCTTGGTTGGTGAAACTCGAAGATAGACATGATCGCCAACTTCGAACTTTAGGGGCTTTCTCCTTTTGTCAGAATAGCTCTTTTGTCGGGCTTGTGCGGCTCTAAGATTTGCTTGTATTACTTTTACTTTCTCCTCTGCCTCGATCACCAGGTCGGGTCCAATTATTTTACATTCTCCGGTTTGTGACCAGCTCAAAGGAGTTCGACACCTTCGTCCGTACAGGGCCTCAAATGGTGCCATTTTCAAACTCGTTTGATAGCTGTTGTTGTACGAGAACTCTGCTAGGGGTAGGCATTTGTCCCAATTCTTGTCATAATGAATGACACAAGCTCTCAGCATGTCTTCCAGAATTTGGTTTACTCTTTCCGTTTGTCCATCAGTCTGAGGATGGTATGCTGAGCTGCGAATCAGTTTTGTGCCAAGAGACGTTTGCAGTTGTTCCCAAAAGCGTGCTACAAACTGAGGACCACGATCGGAGATAATTGTCTTAGGTATTCCATGCAGGCAAACAATACGATCGAGGTAAATCTCGGCATATTTCTTGGTAGAATAGGTGGTGTGTACCGGAAGAAAATGTGCCGTCTTCGTGAGTCTGTCCACGATAACCCATATGGAATCATGTCTCTGGGAAGTGTTTGGTAGTCCCACGATGAAGTCCATACTTATGTCTTCCCATTTCCATGATGGTATAGGTAACGGTTGAAGTGTACCGGCTACCTTCAAGTGGCTAGCTTTTACTCTCTGGCACGTGTCACATTCTGAGACATACGTAGCAATTTCTCTTTTCATTCTAGTCCACCAGAAGTTTGGCCTTAGGTCTTGATACATTTTGCTACTGCCGGGGTGGATAGAGAATTTGGAAAGGTGTGCCTCATCGAGAATTTTCTTGTGGAGTTCACGATTCTTCGGAACGACTATACGACCTTCGAACCATAGAACTCCTTTATGGTCCTGGCGGAAACACTTATACTTCTCCTCACCTAGAGAGAGTTTTTGTTTGATGATCTTAATCCCTTCATCCTGTAGTTGTGCCATTACGATTTGGTCGTGAAGAGTGGGCTCAACTGAGATGTGATTTAGAGTGCCTTGGGAAACCATTTCCATGTTAAGCTTCCTCAGTTCTGCACACAATGTCTCATGGTAGGATTCCATGGATAAGCAATGGCAATGGGACTTGCGGCTTAGTGCATCCGCGACTACATTAGCCTTGCCGGGGTGATAATGCACTTCAAGGTCATAATCCTTGATTAATTCTAGCCATCTCCGTTGTCTCATATTCAGATCGGCTTGTGTGAAGATGTACTTGAGACTCTTATGATCCGTGTAGATATTGCACTGTGTACCCATGAGATAATGCCTCCATATTTTTAGAGCGTGAATGACGGCTGCAAGCTCAAGGTCATGCGTGGGATAATTCTGTTCGTGGGGCCGAAGGGCTCGTGAGGCATATGCAATTACTCGATTCTCTTGCATAAGCACACATCCTAGACCAGTACCTGATGCGTCACAATACACATCGAATGACTTGGTATTATCGGGTTGAGCTAACAAAGGTGCAGTAGTCAGATGCTCTCTGAGAGTGTGGAAAGCTTCTTCACATTTCTCATCCCATACAAACTTTACTTCCTTCTTTAACAGTTCAGTCATGGGCTTAGCAATTCGAGAGAAATCCGGAATGAAGCGGCGGTAGTAACCGGCCAAGCCGAGAAAACTACGAATCTGATGAACAGAGGTAGGGGGTTTCCAATCCATCACCTCTTGTACCTTGCTGGGGTCAACAGCTATGCCTTCGCTGGAGATCGTGTGACCTAAGAACTTTACAGTATCCAACCAGAATTCACACTTAGAAAACTTAGCATAGAGCTGATGGTCTCTAAGTCGCTGAAGAACAATGCGAAGGTGCTTGGCATGCTCTTCCTCATCCTTGGAATAGATAAGGATGTCGTCGATGAACACTACGACGAATTTGTCAAGTTCGGGCATGAATACCGAATTCATGAGATACATGAAGTAGGCAGGGGCATTGGTGAGTCCAAAGGACATGACCAAGAATTCATATAGTCCATAGCGTGTGGAGAAGGCAGTCTTAGGAATATCGCAGGGGCGAATCTTGATTTGATGATATCCCGAACGAAGATCAATCTTTGAGAAGACTCTGGCTCCAGCTAATTGATCGAAGAGTACATCGATACGAGGAAGGGGGTATTTATTTTTAACAGTTACCGCATTGAGAGGTCGGTAGTCCACACATAATCTTAAACTGTCATCCTTCTTCTTTACGAATAGGGCTGGACATCCCCAAGGTGACGCGCTAGGGTGAATGAAACCTTTGTTCAGTAGTTCTTGGAGTTGAATTTTCAGCTCAGCCAATTCTTTAGGGGGCATCCTATATGGTCTTTTGGATATAGGTGCAGTGCCTGGCTGTAGTTCAATAACGAACTCAATGTCCCTATCTGGTGGCATTCCGGGTAAGTTGTCCGGAAAGACATTGGCATACTCGCATACCACTGGAATATTCTTTAGGTTGATCCCTTCCATCACGAAAGCACAAGAATTTGTGCACTCCTGTAACGGTAGGTAAAGGGTAGTGGCTCCGTGACTAGGTGAATTTATCTCAACGGCTCGGGAAGAAAGGTCCAGCGTGACTCCATGCATAGTCATCCAGTTCATTCCCAAGATAATGTCCATGCCGTCAAGAGGTAAAAGGACAAGGTCTGTGTCGATGGTTTTACTACCCAATTTGACTGGTACTTGTCTGACCATTTGGTTTGAAGAAATTTTACCACCCGGTGTTGATATCATATATGACCCTTTTGTGTGACAAACATCCAAGCCTACTTTTGCACCGAATTTTGCACTTATGAAACTATGCGATGCACCAGAATCAAATAATATAACTGCAGGCTTGCTATGGATAGAGAATGTACCCGACATCACTGGGGCTCCTTCAGGAAGCTCTGCAAGCGTGGTGAAGTTAATCCGTCCTTGCTTGACTTGCAGGGTTTGTCTCTTGCCCCTGTTCTTGGTGTTCGGGTTGGATCCTTGACCTTGGTTGGGCTGTCCAGGCTGAGGGCATTCTCGTGCGAAGTGGCTGGAACTCCCGCATTTGAAACAGCGATTCGCGGGGCTAGGCCGAAGAGACTGCTGAAGAATGGGCCTCGGACCATTCTGTGGAGGCATCGGGGGTCGTACCATGCCTGGCTGCTGTGGGGGTCTGGCAATCCATCTTCCTGGCTGCGGGGCCCTTGGTGGAGCAGTGGGTGCGGCATTTTGCACGATGCGATACCTTGGTGGTTGGGCACTTGATGGTCCTGCGGGTGCCTTTCTCTTCTTCTCTGCCTGGTGTGCCATGATACAGCCTTCCTGGGTAATGGCCATATTGACCAATTCGTTGTAGGTGTCAGCCCTGGCTAGGTTCAGACGTTCCTTGAGTTTAGTACTCAGACCTCGGCGGAAACGATCACGCTTCTTTGCATCCGTATCAGCGTGATAGCCCGCATACTGGCATAAGTTGTTGAACGCCTGGGCGTACTGCAGCACGGTGCGGGTGCCCTGGGTAAGTGCCAGAAACTCATTCAACTTCCTCTCCATGAGGCCCTCGGGAATATGATGTGCCCGGAACGCGGTCTTGAATTCACCCCAGTCGACCACATGGTCAGCCGGGAGCATCGCAGAATAGTGGTCCCACCACAGTCGAGCGGTACCGTGAAGCTGTTGCGCGGCAAAACGAGCTTTGTTGGCCTCTGAGCATGGGGCCACAAGTAATGTGAACTTGGATTCGATGGTGCGAATCCATGCATCTGCGTCCAGGGGTTCCTCGGTCTTATGGAACAAGGGCGGCTGGGTCCCTAGGAAATCCGTGTATCCTGCAGCTTGGGGTTGGTGAGCATTGTGCCCACCCCTCTGCTGGTGTTGTCCTTGCACAATCTGAAGCGGCAGCTCGGTTTGAGCGGCCATCACTTCCACCAAACTGGGCGGGGGTGGTGGCGATTGTCGCGAGCGGCTGCCATCGGCACCAAAACCCTCGGGGTTGCCACGTGTTGATCCAACCATCTGAAACGTGAAAGGTTACCATTAGCAACGCGATCCATATTACTTCCTTGATTCATAAATAATTGGTGTAGTCATAGACTTCTGAAGTCACAGCTAGAAGTATGGACAGAATCTCTGTTTGCTACGAGAAAAATCATAGCCTGCTGTGGGTCCATCCAAAACATCTCAAACCTTTGCAGTAGTCAGAGGATTTAGGAATGCACCACTTTGGTATTTAACTTCGGTGCTAGAACTATAGCTAAGGTGGTCGAAAAGCTCGTCCTCTGCCTTACCGTCTTAGCTGTTTTTCAGCAGATTGATCGGTACGGTTTCGCCTATATCTCAAACTAGAAAGGTCCAATGATGCTGAATTTTTGTGGGAACCTAGATCACAAAATTTAGCACAAGTTTGGTATTCAACACTCAGCCAATAAATGCAAGGAGACATGGGTAAAAATTCCGACAAGTCTCAGCGATTGTGGATTTCATCGTTTACCAACTTACAACGAAATCACCCAAGTTTATCGCCGTTCCTTACATGCTGAGGGTATCCACATGGTTCAGATGTACCCAACACAAAAGAGTTACTCAACTCCTAGTTAGCCTATTACAACACTTGCCAAAGTTAGGCTACCCTATTGAGGAGTATGTGCAAAAGTCCTCCTAGGTCGTCATCTAGAAATCATCCAAGTCGTTGACGGACGACTCGCTGTGAGCAGGAGAGTGAGCTCCCATCTGAGGTGCCTGTGGTACCTCACCCTCGAAATCCATACCGGAGATACCATCAATCTCCTGTGGCTCCTCCTCATCCTCCTCCATGTCGTCCTCATGGGGATGGCCATTCTGATCATGGTGCCACTGAATGTGCTCATTAGCATCCTCTAACTCAAGGCTCAGATCATGGAGCTGCTCCTCCAACTGTGCTATCGTGGCATCTCTCTCACCCATGAGAGTGTCCTGCTCCTGGATTTGGCCCTCAAGTTGGCCAATCTGAGCATCTCTGTCCTCAAGATTCTGACTAAGCTCCTTAATCTGCTCATCCCTGGTATCTGCCATCATGTGGTAGGCCTGAGCAAGATCAGTGAGCTGCTCAAGTGCCTGACTCTGGAGAGTCTGAAGCCGGTAGAGTGCACTCATGCACCGCACAGAGGTATGAATAGTTTCCTGGGCATGAAAGTCTACCAAGTACTGTGCGTGCTGCACCCTATTGAGCCAAAAGGGGTCGTTGCCCTGGGCAGCAGGAAACAATCCAATGGGGGCGAGTGTGACAACCTCGGGACGCTGCGCACAAAAAGTGGTGAGCGCCCTCATGGCTGCAAGCTCCCAAGTATCGGCCAAACGGCGACCAACAGCCTCAAGCTCCGAGGCGGGCCACTCCGGGTGTAGCGGGTGCGGAAAGATAGCCACGTTGACACGGCACTGGGTAACTCCATTTTCTGCAAACTCCAGTCCGGCGTAACGTGGGGGAACTAGATAGCCCGCGGTACGCAGAACATCCCACAAAATAGAGGGAAAGCCCTCCCAGTGGAGACACTGCGAGTGTACGCGTCCATCCTCATCCACCATCATATCAACAGGCTCGGCCATCTGAATAAAAGATCAAATGGAGTGAGATAGTGAAAAACTGTGAACAGCATAAGGACAGATTCTGTATAGTGTGCAAAAATAACCATAACTCCCACAGTTCTTATCCAAAAATTCTCAAATTTCACCAGATCACTCCTAAGGTATTTGTGAACAACTTTGCTAGTCAACTCCAGAGCTAATTAGGTCTCTAAGATGGTCTTTCTTTTCAGGTTTTACCTTACTGTCTACCCAGAATTTTCAGTGAACAGAGGGCTAGAGTTTCGTGCACCAGGGAAAATTTACCCAGCCAAAATTTACCAAATTTTAACAGCAGCTACCTGGGTAAATTTGGAACAAGTTTCATGTTGTGCTCTTTTGCAGAAAACCGCAGGAAGGGGGCCTAGAAATTTAAGAGGCAGAAGGGCTTATTCTGGACAGAATTCTGACATTCCAAGGTTTCTGTTATTTCTCACTATCCATAAGTTCAGAATTTTTCATTTTTGAACAAAAGATAGAACACGAAATTGGGAACAATTCTTTCAACATGGACTTCTCCAGAAAAGGTCATTTTCTTGGGTCAATAAATCGCTCTTTTTGGTCATGGCAGATTTGTGACAGATTCGCTAGATAGTCCTTATGCAAACCACGCTTACATACGCAAGAACCTTACCACTCTTATACAACGCATTTTTGATTTCAGATACATATGTTCATGATGTATGCACGTCCTATTCGTCCTCACAAAATAAAATAACTGCCAATTACTTTTGGTCTTACGAAGATAGTCTCGGTGGCATACACAATACGGCTCTTGCTATAATAGCTAGTCGAGTCTTTCTAATCGTTCCTTATCTTATCGTAATCGCGGTTAGTGTACCTGCAGAAGATTGACAAGCATATATACTTCATGAACCTTTCATGCCAGCACTCATGAAAGCGTCCGTATTCATTACCGTTTACTTATAGAAACGATATCTGTACAATTCTCGCCGTACAGACGACGTTAACATACGCTATCGAGATAGCGTATTCACGGGGGTACCGTCATGAGACGGGGGTATGAACAGCGGTCGCCATACCCTGCGCCAAACCTTCTACTCCCAATATGTTCAACTAACAGTTGGCATATTGGCAGCACCTCAAGTAAGCCACTGCTTGAGGGCAGCGTTCGGTTCGCATCACCGACAGGAAGGCCAAGCTCTCTCAGTTGGCTGAGGATCCTTACCTTCTTACCTTAGCGATGAGTGCGTCGTTACAGAATTTTAAGGTCGGTTGTACATGAAAGTAAGTTTTGACAGAAAGTAATGTGCTGGAAGTCAGTTGATACTACATATAGAAGTTAGATAGCCACCTAGTAACTTTCCCATAATCCCTTAGGGCTTTACGAACTAGGCACCATCCTTAACGTACCAACATATTTCGCAACACACCTTCTAGTCAAGTTTTATGAAAATAGGTTTTTACGGCTTGTCGTATTCTCTGGCGTATGTATTTTGGCTCTGGCGCCAGCTGTTGCCAGCTATGGCACCAGCTACGGCTCTGATACCAGCTTTGGCAGAACCACCTGAATTAATCCGGCTCAAGTGTATTAACCATCACCATTAAGGCATTCTCGGTTAACCTTACACTTCAAACGGAGTAATCCACTGGTCTGTCGGGTATAACCTCCCGATACAACCACGGTGAACGGATCGAGCGCCATACATACAAACGCTCATGCGACGATGAGCCCAGAGAATACCATATTCCAGCAAATATTACAACATTAGCATAAGTGAATATTACAGACCAAGTTTTGAGTTTTAGAAAGCAAGTACTTCAATTATCATACATAAGTTCTTCAGAGTTTAAGTTGCAGCGGAAATAGAATAACGAAGCTACTCGACGATAAAGGATGTCTCGATGAAGCCCGTACGAGACATCACTCGGCCTTATCTCCATTGGACGGGGGCGCATCCCATTCCACCGACCAACCAGGGGGAAGAATACAGGGCCAAGTCAAGCTAGCAATCATATCTTCGAAGGTCTCACCTGAAATGAGCCACAAGCAAGGCTGAGTATACTAATACTCAGCAAGACTTACCCGAGTAGTGGAATCTACTCCACCGACTCTAGACATGCAAGGCTTTTTGGCTCAGGGGTTTGTTTTGCCGAAAAGCATCTACAAGTGGGTCCTTACTTTCAACTTTTAGCTCAAGATTCTAGTTTTGTGAGCCAGTCTAGATAAGCAGCTATCTAAAAGCATACATGGTGAAGCATTAAATTTTTCATCCAACCAATTCATTCATCATCATTGTTCATCTTCTTACTCTGTGGATAAAAATGGTTAAGCAGTCTCAATAGCCGTGAGAAACGGACGATTCGAATCGAATTTCTTAACCTTGCAAGGGAAACCCAAACACACGTCACGTGGTTACTCCCTAGAGTCACACGTGCAACTTTTCCCCTTTCTTTCCGGGTCGTGGATCGGGGCTACCCTCCGAGAGTACAGGTGCCCCACGCCACGGTTCGGCGCCGGGTCGTGACCACTCTCTGCACTCGCCATATGCACATGGGACCGAAGTTCAAAGGGTAGGATGTCGTCCCCTTGCCGGGCCAATCAGGTACTTAAGCTTACCGATTCCCATAATCTCGGCATGTGTTTAGTACGTTCAAAGACTTAACCATCACTACCACACTCTGCGGCCTTAGCATTTTTCACTAGACAGACGGGCCTCAATCGTAACCATCGTTACATAACCCGTCCGTGTCCTTATGATTGCAGCGTGTAGTAGTCATTCAACTCCTATTTTCTCGCGAGTGACAGGAAATCACTCGACTTTTACCGGAGTCCTATTAGCACAGCATTCTATCGAACCTTACGTCTAGTTTTCAAGCAAGGGTTCCTGATATCATGCAACTAAGTTTTCATCCAACTCCTATAAACTTAATGCACAAGCAAAGAGTAATGAGTTGCATAATTTCGGAAAGAATGGGTTATGCTCCGGGGCTTGCCTTCGCAGTTCGCTTGGGGATCTTCCGAACTTGGGCTCGGGTCTTCAAGAGCTTCAGTTAGATTCGCTTGAGCTTCACGCTGCTCGCTCTCGGACGCGGGCACCAGTTCGTAAGTTCCGTCGGCGAGAGTCGTCGATTCTACATGAGTGCACAAGTTTAAGTCGTGGTAATGGTGCTTGATTACGATTTGAGAGTAATCGCTACAATGGATAGTTTCTGGTCATGAAATTTTGGATTTAGGCACATCAAGGAAAGATGTGCTTACTGTAAAATTTTCAGCCAATTTTATGTAACAGATTAATTATGAAAAATACATTACATAGTTGCTGTTAGATCCTTGTTCTTTTTTGTACAGAACAATTGGTGCAACAATTGAGTCTAAGATTTTTACGGAGCTTTCACTTAAGCATTCAGAAGCTACTGTAATTTTTGTAGGATTTATCAAGCAGTATTTAGAGCATAGAAAATATGACATTCTACACCTAGGCTATTCAAGGATTCATTTTTACAGGACCCTACACAGGGTTTTTGTCCCTGGAACGTTTTACACAGCAACCTCCACCAGAGTGTATCTTCTAGTAAAAATGTGAGAATTTTCCAAGCTAAGATACTATTTTCTTGATTTAATGTATGTTCTTAGCACATAAATCAAATAAATAGGTCACTGTGAGATAAAAAGTCTCCTAATTTTTCTCTGGCTTCTAGGTACCAATACACTAACATAGAAAAAGTTTCGTTGGGTGATTCATCACCTAACTGCAGGGATAAAATATTTCACTTAAACATGGTATGGAACTAAGTTTAATAAACAGTAAAGCTAGAGGTGGAATTTGGGCCTGATCTTTTTACACAGTCCTAACCATCAAGCAACTAACTTACTGCCCAAAATTTAGGGTCAGCATTGCTCTACAACAGTGGGTACAAAATAAGTCCATTAAAGCTTCCATTTAATATAGAGAAAAATGTGTTGAGATTCTGAGAAACTTTCTGTGACAAAAGTGGTAGAGTTTGTTTTAAGGATTCCAGAACAGTTGAGTTTGCATTTTTCTGAATTTTCTACGATTTTATTCGAATTTTACAAGTTCACTGAATTTGAATCTAGATTTGAAACTTTCTTTTACAATTAGGTCCTTGAATCTTACGCGCAGACCCTTCTAAAGATTTAAATTCTTGCAATTGGGTCCTCGGGCGGCTCGGGTACGGCGGCCGGCCGAAATTCCGGCGAGGGGGCTCGCCGGCGGCGAGGGCGAGGGTCGGGGAAGGTTCAGGGGTGCGAGGGCTACCTTGTGGGGGTGTTGTTCAGGTGGGGGACGGCCGGGAAGGACTCGCCGGCGTTGGAGCAGAGGCGGCGGCGGCGCGGCACGCGTCGATGGCGGTGCTCCGGCGGGCTTGGGGCGGTGTGGTCCGGTCAGAGAGCTTCAGTGGTGCGTGGGAAAGCTGCTCAGGGGCTCGGCTTGGACGGAGGGGGTCGGGGTCGTGCTGTCCACGGCGAGCAGGGGCGGCGGCGGCGGCGGCAGCGCGAGCGGCGGCGCTCCGGTGGCTCTGGGCGGCGTTGGGCGGGTCGGCGAGCTTTAGGGGGATGATGTAGTGGTGGCTGGGGGCTTAGTTTGGGCAGTGGGCGGCGGCGGTGGGCTGTCCACGGGCGGGCGGCGCTCGGCGGCGGAAATGGCGACGGCGAGGGCGTTCCGGGGTGCTGTGGCTCGCGCGCGTGGTCGGGCGGGGCTTTTATAGGGGCCGGAGGGGGTGCGGAGAGGCCTGGGCAGCGCGCGGGGCGGGGGCACGGCACAACGCGCACTGGGCGCGGCGGGCGGCGGCAGAACGCCGGCGCGACGTGCGGCAGCGCGAGCGCGGTGACTGGGCGGCCGGAGATATGGCGTGGGCGCGGTGGGATAGCGCGGGGCGCGGAGTGGTGGAGCAGCAGCGGCAGCGGCTCGGGCGGAGGGCGGGTGCGGCGACTGGCGGGGCGCGAGGGCCGGGGCGGCACGGCGGAGCGAGGCGACTGGGCGGCCGGGCGGCGGGGCTGGACGCGGCTGCGTCGCGTGCACGCGCGGGCGTTTACTGGCCGCGCGGCATGGGGGCGGGGCAAAGCCGGCCGTGGCGGGGTGGTGCGGCGGCCACTGGCCTGGCGCCTCGCGCCGGTCAGGCGACGCCGGCCACCTGGCGTGCGGCGGTCGGGCGCGGAGGAGAGAGAGGGGGGGGGGGGCGAGGGGCCTGGATGCAAGAATTCGAAAAGTTTCAGGGGGCTGGGTGCAAACAGGGCGTTTTCTCCTCTTTCTGATTTGAATTTCTAAAACTTTTGAACACGAAAGTTGTTCAAAATGAAAAGTTCTACAACTTTGGTTTCAGGAAAAATCTCATTTGGCTTATGGTTTGAAAGTTAAATTTAAAAGTTCAAAAGTAACCAAATGTGCTCAAATTAAATTTGAATTCCAACTGAACTCGCTTTAATTCTTTCCACCCTTTCATTAGTTGGTTTAAACATAGAGTTAGGCTAATGACATTGATTTTGGAAATGTAATTACCAGGGTTGTCACACCCCGCCCGTCGCTGCGCCTGCCCTCCGCCCGAGCCGCTGCAGCAGCTGCTCCACCACTCCGCGCGCCACACTATCTCCTCTCTGCCATGCCAAATCCCGGCCGCCCAGTCGCCCGCGTCCGCCCGCCGCACGCCGCGCCGGCGTTCTGCTGCCGCCCGCCGTGCCGTGCCTCCGCCCCGCGCATCGCCCAGGCCCCTCCACACCCCCTCCTGCCCCTATAAAAGCCGCGCCCCGGCCGCCCGCGCGAGCCACGCACCCAGAACGCCCTCGCCGCCGCCATTGCCGCCGCCGAGCGCCGCCCGCCTGTGGACAGCCCTCCACCGCCGCCCACCGCCCAAATTGAAGCTTCAGCCACCACTACATCATCCCCCTGAAGCTCGCCGACCCGCCCAACGGCACCCAGAACCACCGGAGCGCCGCCGCCCGTGCTGCCGCCGCCGCCGCCGCCCCTGCTCACCGTGGGCAGCTCGACCCCGACCTCCTCCGTCCAAGCCAAGCCCCTGAGCAGCTTCCCCACGCGCCACTGAAGCTCGCAGACCGGACAAGGCCGCCCCAAGCCCGCCGGAGCACCGCCGTCGACGCGTGCCGCGCCGCCGCCGCCTCTGCTCCAACGCCGGCGAGCCATTCCCGGCCATCCCCCACCTGAACAACACCCCCACGAGGTAGCCCTCCCGCCCCTGAACCTTCCCCGACCCTCACCCCTCGCCGCCGGCGAGCCCCTCGCCGGAATTTCGGCCGGCCGCCGTACCCGAGCCGCCCGAGGACCCAATTGCAAGAATTTAAATCTTTAGAAGGGTCTGCGCGTAAGATTCAAGGACCTAGTTGTGAAAGAAAGTTTCAAATCTAGATTCAAATTTAGTGAACTTGTAAAATCCGTATAAATTCGTAGAAAATTCAGAAAAATGCAAACTCAACTGTTCTGGAATCCTTAGAACAAACTCTACCATTTTGTTACAAAAAGTTTCTCAGAATCGCAACATATTTTGCTCTACATTAAATGGAAGCTTTAATTGACTTATTTTGTACCCACTGTTGTAGATCAATGCTGACCCTAAGAATTGGACAGTGAGTTAGTTGCTTAATGTTTAGGGCTGTGTAAAAAGATCAGGCCCAAATTCCATCTCTAGCTGCACTGTTTGTTAAACTTAGTTTCATATCTTAAGTGGCTACATATTTTTATCCCTGCAGTTAGGTTATGAATCACCTAATGAAACTTTTTCTGTACTGGTGTAATGGTACATAGATGCCAGAGAAAAATTGGGAGAATTTATATCTCAAAGGAACCTAATTATTTGAATTATGTGCTAATAACATACATTAAATCAAGGAAATAGTATCTTAGCTTAGAAAATTCTCAAATTTTTACTAAGAGATACACTGTGGTAGAGGTTGCTGTGTAAAAAGTTGCATGGACAAAAACCCTGTGTAGGGTCCTGTAAAAATGAATCCTTGGATAATCTAGGTGTGTAATGTCATATTTTCTATGCTCTGATTACTGCATAATAAATCCCACAAAAATTACAGTAGCTCCTACATGCTTAAATAAAAGCTCTGTAAAAATCTTAGACTTAGTTGTTGCACCAATTGTTCTGTACAAAAAGAACAAGGATCTAACAGCAACTATGTAATATATTTTTCATAATTAATCTGTTACATAAAATTGTCTGAAAATTTTACAGTAAGCACATCTTTCCCTGATGTGCCTAAATCCAAAGTTTCATGACCAGAAACTGTCCACTGTATTAATTACACTTAAATCATGTCGATTACCATTGCCACGACTTAAACTTGTGCATTCATGTAGAATCGACGTCTCTCGCCGACGGAACTTACGAGCTGGTGCCCGCGTCCGAGAGTGAGCAGCGTGAAGCTCAAGTGAATCTAACTGAAGCTCTTGAAGACCCGAGCCCAAGTTCGGAAGAGCCCCAAGCTAACTGTGAAGGCAAGCCCCGGAGCATAACCTATTTCTTTCCTAAATATGCAACTCATTACTCTTTGCTTGTGCATTAAGTTTATAGGAGTTGAATGAAAACTTAGTTGCATGATGTTAGGAACCCATGCTTGAAAACTAGATGTAAGGTTCGATAGAATGCTGTGCTAATAGAACTCCGGTAAAAGCCGAGTGATTTCCTGTCACTCGCGAGAAAATAGGAGTTGAATGTCTACTACACGCTGCAATCATAAGGACACGGACGGGCTATGGAACGATGGTTACGATTGAGGCCCGTCTGTCTAGTGAAAAATGCTAAGGCCGCAGGGTGTGGTAGTGATGGTTAAGTCTTTGAACGTACTAAACACATGCCGAGATTATGGGAATCGGTAAGCTTAAGTACCTGATTGGCCCAACAAGGGGACGGCATCCTACCCTTTGAACTTCGGTCCCATGTGCATATGGCGAGTGCAGAGAGTGGTCACGACCCGGCGCCGAACCGTGGCGTGGGGCTCTTGTACTCTCGGAGGGTAGCCCCGATCCACGACCCGGAAAGAAAGGGGAAAAGTTGCACGTGTGACTCTAGGGAGTAACCACGTGACGTGTGTTTGGGTTTCCCTTGCAAGGTTAAGAAATTCGATTCGAATCGTCCGTTTCTCACGGCTATTGAGACTGCTTAACCATTTTTACCCACAGAGTAAGAAGATGAATAATGAGGATGAATGAACTGGTTGGATGAAAATTTAATGCTTCACCATGTATGCTTTTGGATAGCTGCTTATCTAGAATGGTTAACGGAACTAGAATCTTGAGCTAAAAGTTGAAAGTAAGGACCCACTCGTAGAAGCTTTCGGCAAAACAAACCCCTGAGCCAAAAAGCCTTGCATATCTAGAGTCGGTGGAGTAGATTCCACTACTCGGGTAAGTTTTGCTGAGTATTAGTATACTCAGCCTTGCTTGTGGCTCGTTTTCAGGTGAGACCTTCGAAGACATGATTGCTAGCTTGACTTGGCCCTGCACTCTTCCCCCTGGTTGGTCGGTGGAATGGGATACGCCCCCGTCCAACAAAGATAATGCCGAGTGATGTCTCGTACGGGCTTCATCGAGACATCCTTATCGTCGAAGTAGCTTTCGTTGTTTTATTTTCCGCTGCAACTTAAACTCTGAAGAACTTATTAGTTATGATCATTGAAGTACTGGGTTTCTAAAACTCAGAACTTGGTCTGTAATATTTACTTATGCTAATGTTGTAAAATTGCTGGAATGTGGTATTCTCTGGGCTCATCGTCGCATGAGCATTTGTATGTATGGCATTCGATCCGCTCTACCGTGGTTGTATCGGGAGGTTATACCCGACAGACCAGTGGATTACTCCATTTGAAGTGTAAGGTTAACCTAGATTGCCTTAATGGTGATGGTTAATACACTTGAGCCGGATTAATTCAGGTGGTTCTGCCACAGACACATACATATAATCACACGAAGGTGAGCCCAGATGATACAATATTCCACAAATTTTACATCACAGGTTCAACATAAAATTATTATTACAACTGATTTTGAATTCGTAAAATAAGGTACTTCAGAGTTCAAAGTAATTTAGTTCTTCAGAGTTCAATGCAGTGGAAAATCAACGATAAAATACTCGACGATACATGAAGTCTCGATGAAGCCCGTACGAGACTTCACTTGGCATTATCATCGTTGGCTGGGGGCGTATCCCATTCCACCGACCAACCAGGGGGAAGAGTACACGGCCAAGTCAAACTAGCGATCATATCCTCGAAAGTCTCACCTGAAAACAAGCCACAAGCAAGGCTGAGTATACTAATACTCAGCAAGGCTTACCCGACTAGTGGAATATACTTAGCCGACTCCTAGACATGCAAGGCTTTTGGCTTGGGGGTTTGTTTTGCCGAAAAGCACATACGAGTAGGTCCTTACTTTCAAGTTTTAGCTCCAAGTTCTAGTTTTCTTTAACCATTCTTGGTAAGCAACTATCCAATATCATACATGCTGGAAGAATTAATTTGCATCCAACAAGATTAATCCTCATAATTGTTCCTCTTCTTACTCTATGTGGTAAAAGGCTCAAGCAGTCTCAATAACCGCGAGAAACAGATTTTTCTAAGCACAACATGGATTAAACACAACTTCTGGAACTGGTAACTTCTGGTGATTGAATTTTTATTTAGAGTAAATTATGCAGAGACAACAGCACTGTAAAAATTTCAGAAATTTCTGTGCGGCAAATTAATTTTGAAAAATGTAATACACAGCCACTACTAGAACCTAGTTATTTTTATACAGGACAAACCATGCCTGTTTTGATACTAAAACTTTTACAGGATGTTAATCTATCCATATATGTGTTACTGTAAATTTTTCAGATTTTATTGTGCATGATACAGAGCATAATAAATAGGACACCTATTTCTTTAAGAATTAATTTCTACAGGATGTTTTACAGGGTTTCTGAGTATGAAACATTGGCTCACCTAGTTCGGCCAAACCAGGTTAGGCGCCCACCGCCTCCAGCTTCTTCTGTGGTGCTGACACATGACCCTTGGTCACTCCTGTGGGTGAGTCGAGTCTGTCCTAGGTCGGTTGTGCTTGTTTGTGGGCCCTTTGATGCATGGGAGGCTGAACGACGCGCTCTGATTGGTCGATGTCATTTACCTTGGTTTGAAGTGCTTTTTTACACTTGATTTCTGCTCAATTTCCCTGCATTGCAAAATCTCCAAGGGGAATGTGGAAACGATATTATTCTAGTATGCTAGTCATCCCAATTTTCTGATCAAATTGACGCTCAAAATTGGTCCGTAGCGAGCGTCAACAAGAACCCCCAAGCTGTCCTTTGCTCGTCCCAAGCAAAACAGGACAAGTCAGGATGTTGATCAGAAAATTGTTAGACTCATTACCTGCTGTCGTGTCAAGTCTGAGGCATAGATGATCTCCTTGGGATTGAGTAATGTTGGCATGAGTACCTGGCCCTTGTTACCTTCATCATCTATGGGGCTTATGAGCTTCTCCTCATCTTGAGCTATTGAGAGTTAGAACAGTCGATAGAACAGTACTTACCTCACCTTTGTTCAACAATCTATCTGGAGGTTTTCTTTTGGAAATAGTAAAATAAGACTAAGTTCCACGAATGATTCACTCAGGTCGCTCAATGGTGTATGAATCCTTACCAAGGCATTTCTCCTTTCTCATAACGAAAAGCTTTTGTGGAGCTCAAGGTACGGGATGGATGAAGCATACCTGCATTTCATATATTGCCAAGACAAAGAGTGGATCCATGGAGAAAACAAGTCATATCCCCTGATCAAGTGGTGCATGTGTGTGGATGGATGAGAGGTATGTTTACTCCTTTTTTGTTTGTGATCTCTCTCATCTTTATTTTTTTTGTATTTTCCTTTAGACATGGCTATCCCCTTTTATTCTTTCTTTTCTCTTTTCTTTTGGGTCATGCTTCTTGGGCATGCCATCTTTTCTCCTTTTCTTTTTCTCTCTTTTTTTTGGGGATGACAAAGCCTAATTTCTTTTTTAGGCATTTATTTGGTGGATGGATGGATTTGCTAATTCCCAGTGTAGAAATGTTGCAATGGGTGTAACGTGTGCGTGATCTTGATCAAGAGGATATGAAAAGCATCTCATTAGGGTCACAACAATTTGACAAAGCTCAATGAAATAGCAAGCAACATATGTATAGGGTTTTTCAATGTAAATGACATATAGCTTTGGTAGAACTTGGAACATCATTGAGGAACTTGTCTTTCCCTTTTTAAATTTTTGAAAACAAAAATACTCCAGACATCATGCTTCACTTAGGACAAGATTATAAATCTCCATCTTCCATATCTAAACTCACAACAACCTAGACTTGGATAAAGCCTGTGGAACCCACGAGATGTTCGGGTTCATGGCACAAAGGTTTAAACAGCCAGCAAACTCAAACTTAGGGAACAACTTGCTTTAGGACTAAGCAAGACAAACAAGCAAGAGCATAACAATTATTCATCCTTTCAACTTAGGAAGACTGAACATTCTTAGCAAGCATATAGATAAGGGAAATTTAAAGCAGAAAATATTTGTTTGGTTTCTTTAGAGTTTTCTAATCTTTATTGAAAGTAGTAAAGGATACAGTTCACTTGGTGGAAGGACTCCCCCAAGCTAGCTCTTGGTTTAAGGTCCGATGAGCAGGACCCTCTCCATACTTGTTTAACTCGAGGTCTAATCATCCATACCTGGAGAGGATGTAGAAGACGATGACGTCTTCTTCTTTCTCCACACCTTCTTGAATTTCTTCTTTGATGTTGTCGGTGGTGTGAGAGCTGGATCCTCGGGTGTGAGACTGTGTATCTCCCAGTCTTCGAACCATTCCGGTTCTGTCCCCAGCCCTTGTTCTTTGCTATCCTCATGAAGCAGGTATACTTGTTCGCATCTGTTTCGGAACCTGAACTTCATGGTCCTCTTCCCAATCCGGAAACTGATTCTTTCGGTCCCTACATCTATTCTGGCCTTGGCGTCTCTTAGGAATGGTCGCCCAAGGATGAGCGAGATTCCCAAATCACCCTCCATGTCAAGGACTACGAAGTCCGCGTGGACGAATGAATTCTGGACTCACACCAGGAGATTCTTCACGATTCCCTCGGGATATCGTATTGTGGAGTCGGCCAGCTGCACACACATGCAAGTAGGAAAAAGAGCAGGATAAGCTAGTTCTTCGAAGGTTACCTTGGGCATGATGTTGACGCTTGCTCCATGGTCGCAGAGGGCATGCTCATAATAACGTTCGTATATTGAGCGGTTAATCATTTGGGTTCAGGAATCCTCCTTTATAGTTACCGCTAGATTGCCCCAGGAACTCTTCTGAGGGCATTCGAGTCTTTCTGCATAGTTAGTAAAGAATTTACCACGCGATGGCTTACACCACTTTTTGGTTATTGCATTAACGCTCTCCAGGGGAGCCTCAGGTTGCCTTGGGATCTTCCCTGCCTCTCCAGCGGCTAGCTGAGCGATTGAGTTTGAAACATCTTATTGAAGCTCCGCTGTTCTTGAGTGTTGAGGAGATGCCATCCATCTTCGCTTGGATAGTCTCCAAGGTCTTGTCGTTAGCGGCAAGCTTCTTCTAAATTTCTTCGTTGGTCTTTGCTTGGTTTAAGACAAGATCCCTCAAGGAAGGTTGGTTAGGATTAAACGAATTTGAAATTACCATTACCTCCTTGGTAGTAGGGGCGCGACTGGTTCCACCCCTGTCCTCCTTGTGGACTAAACCCATTGTTGTTCATGAACATGACATCCTCCTGGGTTTCGGGGCAGTCGTTCCCCGAATGTCCGACGTTCCCACAGACCTCGCAAGTCATACGAGAATCTAAGGCTTGTAGTACCTGAGTTTGAGCCTTTTCTTGGGGGCGTTCATCAATCTTCTTGATGAGGAGGTCGAGCTTAGCAGCGAGCATGTCCATCCCCTTGATGGAGTGCATGCCCTGATGAGGACATCAACACCAACGATACATCCACTCCGACACAAGTACCTATTGCTGGTCCTATTACTCGTGCTCGTGCTCGTGCTCGTCAACTTAATCATCAGGTGAGTTGAAATCTAGGCTCATGTACATCATGTTTAGACCATGGAGACCCGTGTACTCTTGTTTTGCTTAGGAACCAAGGAGGCGACCGAAAGGGAAACGGATTAGCGCAGGCTGGATTCGGACTGCAGAACAGTACCACGGTCACATATAAACTCGGATTGGGGTGTTCAAGTACTTCGTGGAAAGCTTATGAAGTCTTATTTCAAACGGATCCGGCCTCATATCCATATCTATTACGAGTCGGCCGCAATCGTAAAATTAATACAGAGTCCTTTTCTGCCCATGGTGCTGCGTCACCCTGTTTTGGCCCAATGGACCGTGTATCAAGTTGAGTCCATCACGGACGCGTCCTAGGGTTGGAGTACGACCCCAGCACCCCTGTGGTCGTCCTCCCACGTACTTATACCCCTTAGCCGCCACCAAGGATGCTTGGGTTTTGTTTAGATCAAGTTTAGCTTTCGCTACTTGCTTGCAAGCGCGCGTGCTGGATCAGCCGCCCGTCTTCTTGTCTTCGGAACCCCACCATTATTGAGATTGCGTGTGAAACCTTCATTTACATCTAGTAAATTCAATGCTTGTCATACTTGTTCTTGCTAGTTCTTCGATTGCTTGCAGGACAAGTGCCCTAGTGGCCGGGTGCCGCGCTCCACAAGATCGCGACAGCCATTGGAGGGGGTGTATCGATTGCTAAGGCGCAGCTTGGAAGCCTGTAGTCGGGCCGTGAACGTCGCCTCCATCGACCAATCGAGTTATCCACACCTCTCATCGAAAAATCGGGAATCAAACCCTAGCGGGTCGCCATTAGTTGGTATCAGAGCAAGGTTTATCGGTGAGAGACTTCTAATTCTTCGCTATTTTATTTTTCCTATAGTCCAGAAAAGCCAAAAAAATAGTAGATTAGTTTACCTTCAATCCTATAAACTCGTTTGAGCCTTTGCTAGCACTGCTTAGTTAGGGCTTGTTGAATTTTCGGTTGCATCGGTTGCGTCGAGTGGCTTGTCTTAGTTTTAGTCCTTTAGAGTTTCGAGTTCTTGTCACGTTCTAGTCACAACCGTGCGCTACCATACATACTCCGTGTTGTCGAGTCCATATTCGTGTTCAAGTCCGAGTTAGATTCTGTGTTGGTTTGTGTTGACGCCAGATTTTGACACGTGTTGAATCAGCGTCAGGAGGAGAAGATTGGCTGATGCGGCAGATCTGGAGGCTACAGTAAAGAATCGGCCGATTGGGGTAACAGTTGGAAATCGGCCGATGGGTGATGCAACTTGCGCCAACAGGATGGGACTACTTCGGACGGTCCCGGTCAAAAGTTGGTCAACAGAGCGACGCTAAATCGGTCGGGAAGCAATTAAAAAAGTCCTGACTGGATTAGGAAACGGCGGCGGAAGATTCTGCGGGAGTCCGTTTCCTTTTTAAAAGATATTATAGATATAGTAGTTTTCTTGTTTTAAATAAGGTTGTAACAAGTCGTAATCGACTAGGAGTCCTAGTTTCAGGGTATAAATAGGAGTCGCTAGGGCTTTGAAAATATCAATACATCAATCAACAACAATACTTCTACTTTTCCAGCAATTTACTTTCAAGTCGGCAACTTCGCCAATACCTTTTCTTCTTTCACGAGTTCGTACGGATTGGCAGGGCTGCATCAACTTGATCTCCGGCCAATTGGTAGGTTCCGCTTACCGAGTAATATCCGAGCTTTAACTACGGGCGCATCGCTGTGGTTTCGTTTGGATTTATTCACCAGTTATCGATATTTACTTGAATTGCAAGTTTTACCTGTTATTCTAGTATTATCATCAGATATCCAGCTTGAGATCAGGGTAATCGGCTTCGTTGTTGTTCTCCTTCGATTTATCATCTCACAGCCGATTAGATCTATTTCAAGTGTTGCTTCTATAGTAATTGTTTAGATCGCTCCAGCAGTCTTCTTTACGATTACTATACGATCATCGGCTGATCCATAGCCGATCATCTCTACAGCAAATCGGCCGATTTGCCGCCGACGCGCTCCTCAGGGCAGATCGGAACTCCAGCCGATCGACGCGCCTGGAATTTAATACTCTATTTCTCATCAGGTCAGATTGACTGGCACGCCGCGCGAACCGCACCAGGGCGATAACCCGAACAGGAGCTAAGCAGATTCTCCTGGGTCGTGTGTCCGACACTGAAGACCCATCGGCCGATTCCTATCCGGCCGATTTTAGCGCCAACACACTTTTGGCACGCCCGGTGGGACCATCCAAGATCTGATATGTCGAAGAACGCAGAAATCTCTGACAGCAACATCATTGAGGTCACAGAAGCGGACCTCAAGGACGACCAGAGGGAGGAATTGGCCAAACATCTGGAAGATTACAAGAAGATGTACCTCCAGTCGTTTAGTCGTACCAGAAGCGGGGAGGCAGTCAAGAAGGCTCCTATTCTAGCACCTCGCCACATCACCATTGCAACAGTCAGAGATGATTCAACAGTCCGTGTATCAAGCATTCATCGACCAATCCTCGGTGATGTGCAACACGGTGTATAACGCCGTCGTCAACTCTCTGGCCAGCGGAGCCGTTCAAGGCTATTAGGGACCGGCATACGCCCCCCCATCTACTCTGCCGGCCAGAAGCCTACCATACACATCCCAATCGGCTCCTCAGCCGATATTGACGCAACGCGAGGGATACAGCTCCCCACCACCTCCGGCGTCTCCAAGATACAGCGGTGCACCATGTCTCCCATCGCAAGCGCCGCTTCAACCCGTTCAGATGGCTTCTGTGCAAACAATACCTACAAGCTCAGCGCCTTGGGGGACGTCAGCCACAGCATATTTTCCCGAGCCAGCGAACGGGCATGGCACTTATCAGGTTCAGGTGTCATACCAATCGGCCGCCCGGCCGACGGTCTCCTAGTATCAGCCGATCTTATCAGAAATCGGCAGGGGGGCAAACACTGTGGAAGTACTCAGAGGCACGGCGCCAGCAGTGACGTACGAAGGGGGTGCGGACTCGTTTTGCCATCAACTATCGACCGCTCAGCAAAATTCGCTGATTCATCACCCGGCCATACCAGCCCTTCAGCATATGCCCGCGCCGCGAACAACTGTTCATCAGCAGCAGGTGGACTGGACGGCAAGAATAGCAGAAGTAATCCAGGATCAGTTTGGACTGAAGCCGAAAGTTCAAACTTATACTTACAAGACGTCGTATCCATCGGCCTATGACTCGCTGCCGTTCCCACACCGCTACAAAGTTCCTGATTTCACCAAGTTCTCAGGGACGGACGACACATCCACTGTGGAGCACATCAACAGATTCATCATCCAGTGCGGAGAAGCTGCCACGCAAGATGCTCTGAGGGTGCGTTTATTTTCATCATCTCTGTCCGGATCGGCCTTCCAGTGGTTCACCACTTTACCGCCAAATTCTATCATCACTTGGGCCGATCTGGAGAAACAATTCCACAAGTACTTCTATGCAGGGGTACACGAGATGAAGATTTCGGATTTGACCAGCCTCAGGCAGAGGAGCGATGAACCAGTGACGGGGTATATACAGAGGTTCAGAGAAATCAGGAACAAATGCTACAGTCTGGCTCTGACCGATGCACAGTTGGCCGATATCGCTTTCCAAGGCCTCTTGCCGCAAATCAGAGAGAGATATGCTGCCCAAGAATTTGAAAGCCTGAGCCAAATCGTCCACCGATTATCAGGGCAAGAGGTCCGACCGTTTGAACAGCAGAGGAGCTTCCAAAAGAAGGTGGCATACTTGGAGGGATCTGAATCCAATGCGGAAGAAGAAATCGGCCTGGCAGAATGGGTAAAAGGGAAAAAACCAATATCTTGCCCCTTTGGCAAGAAGGAGCCAGAGACATTCAGCTTTGACACGTCAAAGACCGATAAAATTTTTGATCTACTGCTTCAGGAGGGGCAGATTAAGCTGTCTCAACATCACACCATCCCTACGGCCGATCAACTTAAGAAGATGAAATACTGCAAGTGGCACAACGCTACTTCTCACGATACAAATGAATGTAAAGTCTTCCGCCAGCAGATACAATCGGCCATTGAACAGGGGCGGCTTAAATTTGAAACTCCAACCAAATCGGCAAAGCCGATGAAGATAGATCAGCATCCCTTCCCGGCCAACACGGTTAACGCTGAAGGAACCTCAAGTCAAACCAAGGTGCTGACATCGGAATCGGCGAGAAGAGGCGGCGCTGTCGATCCCAGGAGGCAGATCACGATGGAAGAAATCAGAAGGAACAGGCGAGGGCCAGAACGACCACGCAGGCCTGTCACCTCCCAGTTCTTGCTAAGTAAATATCGGCGGCAGCAAGAACAAGCACAATACCAGGAAGAGATGATACGCCGGCATGAAGATCACTGGCAATGTCCGTTCTTCATCCACTGCTGGGAGAACGATATCTGGTTGCCATCTGCCGATAACTGCCCGGAGTGTAACGGATCAAGCCGCAACGATCGCCCGAGGCCACACTTTGGGGACAGAGGATCAGAGCCGATCAACAGAAATCGGCACGAAGAACGGTGCGTTTCGGTGCATGATCGGTTGGGGGGCAGAGTTGACCAGTGCAACAGGTCAAAAAGCAAGATCGGCCAGCAAGATGGACTGGGGGGCAGGATCAGCGCGCACGATCGGCTGGAAGAGATGGCCGATGATAGGGTGTCAGACGAAGATCCCCTAGGAAGGGAACCAGATTGGGAATACGCCAGATCATCGGCCAAATCAGTGAATCCCAGGTGGCGTCCCGATGGCCTATCCAGATCCCAAAAGCGAAGGATCCAACGCCTACGCCAGTGGGAACATCAAGAAGAAGAACAAAGACATGTGCCAGCGAGAAGGAATGTGAAATCTCGAGTTTGGCACCCAAAGAAAAACGATCAAGAAACGAGCAACCAAGAATCGGCAGCCGAAATTGATATGGTATTCATACTGCCGATGGAGTTCATGGCACCCAATGATCGGGATAGAGTGACAAGAACAGAGGAGGAACAAATGGCACAACTAGTGTTAGAGCCGATGACGGCTACGTTTGAGAAACCAGAGGAGGAAAAACGACAGCATCTTAAGGCGCTGTTTCTCAAAGGGTATGTCAACGGAAGACCTGTCACCAGATTACTGGTAGATGGAGGCGCGACAGTCAACATCATGCCGTATGCCATGTTCCGCAAGCTGGGCAAGGGCGACGACGACCTCACCAAGACGGACATGATTGTGAAGGATTTCGAAGGCAACGTGTCACCCGCCCGCGGAGCGCTCTGCGTCGACCTCACCATCGGCAGTAAGACCCTCCCCACTACTTTCTTCGTTATTAATGGCAAGGGGTCCTATAATATGCTACTTGGTCGCGACTGGATACACGCAAACTGCTGTGTCCCATCTACTATGCATCAATGCCTTGTGCAATGGGTCGGCGACAATACAGAGATAGTCTCTGCCGATTCCGTTTACAGCGTTGCAGCGGCCGACACACAACAGTGGAGCTGCGAGCACGTCAAGTGTATATCTGGCAGGACTTGGGACACTGACTTCCTGAAAGTGTCCGATTTCGGTCTACAGCCGATCCAAGCAGTCGGCTCTGAAGATTCAGAATAAATGGATCAGCTCGTCCGAGAAGATGGGAAGCTTGGACATGGGTTTACGTTGGCCGATTTATTAGAGATGGTAGATTTGGGAGATAGCAGCAAATCAAGGCCGACGTACATTAGTGCCAACTTGGATTCTGAGTACAAATGTAAGTTGATAAGTTTATTGAAAGAGTTCAGGGATTGCTTTGCTTGGGAATACCACGAGATGCCAGGACTAGACCGGTCTATTGTTGAACACCGGTTACCTATAAAATCAGGATATCGGCCGTATCAGCAACCTGCACGGCGGTGTAACCCCAAGATTCTACCTGACATAAAGGCCGAGATTACAAAGTTGATTGAGGCAGGATTTATTCGGCAGTGCCGCTACGCCGAATGGATTTCTAACATTGTGCCTGTATACAAAAAGAATGGAAAATTGCGTGTGTGCATTGATTTCAGGAACTTAAATCAGGCTACGCCGATGGATGGATATCCGATGCCAACGGCCGATATCTTGGTGGATGCTGCCGCAGGCCACAAAGTCATAAGCTTCATGGATGGGAATGCCGGGTACAATCAGATATTAATGGCTGAGGAAGATATTTCGAAAACGGCTTTTAGGTGCCCAGGCCATCTTGGTTTATTTGAATGGGTGGTTATGACTTTTGGCTTGAAGAACGCCGGCGCTACATATCAACGGGCCATGAACTACATATTCCACAAGCTCATTGGTTCATCGGTGGAAATTTATATAGATGACGTCGTGGTCAAGTCAAAAGGTCACCAAGATCATCTGGCCGATTTACAGGAAGTGCTGGAGTGCACAAGGAAACATGGGCTGAAGATGAACCCAAACAAGTGTGCATTTGGTGTATCGGCCGGACAATTCTTAGGATTTATGGTCCATGAGCGTGGGATAGAAGTCAACCGCAAGACCATAGACGCCATCAACAAAGTGGTGGCCCCACAAAATAAAACTGAACTGCAGTCCCTCATCGGCA
This sequence comes from Panicum miliaceum, assembly GCA_032594955.1. Classification (NCBI taxonomy): domain Eukaryota; kingdom Viridiplantae; phylum Streptophyta; class Magnoliopsida; order Poales; family Poaceae; genus Panicum; species Panicum miliaceum. The sequence continues at coordinate 32,864,157 of CM064058.1, read as the reverse complement.
AGGTCAATTTCATCAGAAGATTCATATCCAATCTATCAGGACGTATTCAGGCTTTTACCCCTCAGTTGAAATTAAAGCCCGACCAGGAATTCACGTGGGGAGAAGAACAGCGCAAGGCACTGGAGAATATCAAGCAGTATCTGGTTTCACCTCCGGTGTTAGCCCGCCACAGCCTAGTAAGCCGTTCAAGTTATATTTATCGGCTGACGAACAGGCTATTGGATCGGCGTTGGTACAGGTGTTTGAAGGGAAAGAACGAGTGGTATACTACGTCAGCAGAAGACTTTTAGACGCCGAAACAAGATATTCTTCAGTGGAGCGATTATGCTTGTGCTTGTACTTTTCATGTACTAAGCTCAGGCACTATTTGCTATCGGCAAAATGCATAGTCGTGTGCAAAGACGATGTGGTGAAGTATATGCTATCATTGCCGATTTTGAAGGGACGGATTGGAAAATGGATCCTGGCTTTGTCAGAATTCGATCTAAGGTACGAATCGGCCAAAGCCGTCAAAGGTCAAGTGATGGCCGATTTCGTAGTCCAACATTGTGGACCAGAAATTGCCACCGTCGAACAGTTCCATGGACTCTATATTTTGATGGTTCTTCGTGTGGGGTCGGATCAGGAATCGGCATTGTTCTTATGTCGCCTCGGGGGGCAACTTATGATTTCTCTCTGCCGATAGAAGCCTCTGCAACTAATAACCAGGCGGAATATCGAGCTGTTCTGAAAGGCATCCAATTATTAAGGGAAGTCAGAGCTGATGCAGTCGAAATCTTTGGGGACTCCATGCTCATTGTGGATCAGTTAACAGGACGATCTGAATGCAAGGATGACATCTTGAGGATTTATTATGAGGATTGTCTTCAGCTTTTGAAAGAATTCAAATCTGCAATAATTGAGCATATCCTCAGGAACTATAATGAAGAAGCCAACAGACTGGCTCAACATGCTTCTGGGTATCGTCGATTCAGGGAGCGATGACGCTAGAACTCGCGGCCGATAACTGGCGAAAGGAGATCGCCGATTACTTGAAAAATCCATCCCAAAAGGTGGATCGACGAACACGTTTTCAGGCTACAAAGTATGTGTTGCTTGAGGATGATTTATTTTATCGGACGATTGATGGACTTCTTCTCAAATGCCTAGGAACAGAAGAAGCAAAGGTTCTGATGGGAGAAATCCATGAAGGCGTGTGTGGAGCTCATCAATCGGCTCACAAAATGAAATGGATGATCAGGAACAATGGATATTACTGGTCGACCATCCTTGAAGATTGTTTCAAGTACTACAAAAGATGCCAAGACTGTCAGAGGTTTGGCAATGTGCAGCGCGCACCAGCATCGGCTATGAATCCAATAATTAAGCCGTGGCCGTTCAGAGGGTGGGGAATAGATCTCATCGGACAGATTCATCCTCCATCCAGCAAAGGGCATAAGTTCATATTGGTGGCTACAGATTATTTTACTAAGTGGGTGGAGGCAGTTCCTTTAAGGAACGTGACATCGGCCGATATGATTGAATTTGTTAAAAGCCATATTATATATCGATTTGGCGTTCCTCAGACCATCACAACCGATCAAGGGACGATGTTCACTTCTGGAGAATTCGGAGAGTTCGCCGCCGATATGGGAATTAAATTATTAAATTCTTCTCCATACTATGCTCAAGCCAATGGCCAAGCAGAATCGTCTAACAAGGGGATAATCAAGCTAACCAAGAGGAAGATAGAAGAGCAACCTAAGAAGTGGCATATGTCTTTGGCTGAATCTTTATGGGCATACCGCATGGCTTGTCATGGGGCCACTAAAATATCCCCTTATCATTTGGTTTTATGGTCATGAAGCGGTCTTACCATGGGAGATAAGAACAGGGTCAAGACGCATATCGCTACAGGATCAGTTAACGGCCGATGACTATTCCTTTCTCATGAAAGATGAACTTGACGATTCGGCGGGTTTGCGGTTAAGAGCCCTGATCAGTATAGAAGAAAACAAGAAAAGGGTGGCCAGATGGTATGATAAAAAGGTCAAGGTTAAACAGTTCTCTCAAGGAGATTTGGTATGGAAGTTGGTGCTGCCGATAGGGTCTAAAGATCCCAAATTCGGTAAATGGTCACCCACTTGGGAAGGGCCGTATAGAATCGGCCGATGTGCCCCTGGGAATGCATACATTCTAGAGACAATAGAAGGGGAGGAATTCCCAAGAGCTTTGAATGGACGATATCTGAAGAGGTACTATCCAAGCATTTGGGTAGACGCATAACTTACAGCAAAATATGTCAAGGTAACATGGCCGATTTCTCATCGGTTTTCTGGCTACACATCTGGTGAAGGAAACATTGGGACTCATTATTAAATGGAAATTAAAGATTACATGGCCGACATGGTATAAGTCGCCCTTAGAGTAAAAATACCGATATGACTAAGGGTTACGTTTCTTCTTGGTCTCTTTCTCAAACCGATCTAATTTCTTCAAGAGGTGGGCACTTTTCTTTTCTATATCTTTCAAGGCCGCTTCAGCTTCAGCAAGTCGATGTGAAAATGAGGGATTCTCGTCAAAGGATGGCATTTGTTCAAAGCAGGCGAAATCCATATAGTCCAAGATTGGTCGGATATTGGCAGGAGCATGATCTTTGAGTTCTTCAGAATGAGCTTTTATCAGATCTATATCAGCTTGCGATAATAGTTTGTCTGAATGTACGATTTCGATCGCTCTTTCCAAACTAGGGTTAAGATGGTTCGGCTGAAAGTAAGAACAGACAAACATGTCGGAACAAAGTAAGTGTTGGCACTAAAATCGGCCGGATAGGAATTGGCCGATGGGTCTTTAGCGTCGGACACACGACTCGGGAGAATCTGCTTAGCTCCTGTTCGGGTTATCGCCCTGGTGCGGTTCGCGCGACGTGCCAGTCAATCTGACCTGTTGATTGACAAGGAAATAGAGTATTAAATTCCAGGCGCGTCGATCGGCTGGATTTCCGATCTGTCCTGAGGAGCGCGTCGGCGGCAAATCGGCCGATTTGCTGTAGAGATGATCGGCTATGGGTGAGCCGATAATCGTACAGTAATTGTAAAGAGAACTGCTAGAGCAATCTAAACAATCACTATAGAAGCAACACTTGAAATAGATCTAATCGGCTGTATGGCGATGAAACGAAGGAGAACAATGACGAAGCCGATTACTCTGATTTCAAGCTGGATAACTGGTGATAATACTATAATAACAGGTAAAACTTGCAATTCTAGTAAATATCGATAACTTGTGAATAAATCCAAACGAAACCACAGCGATGCGCCCGTAGTTAAAGCTTGGATATTACTCGATAAGCGGAACCTACCAATTAGCCGGAGATCAGGTTGATGCAGCCCTGCCAATCCGTACGAACTCGTAGAAGAAGAAAATATTGGCGAAGTCGCCGACTTGAAAGTAAAGTACTGGTAAAAAGTAGAAGTGTTTTGTTGATTGATTTGATTATTCTCCTTTGCAAAGCCCTAGCGACTCCTATGTATACTCTGAAACTAGGACTCCTGGTCGATTACGACTCGTTACAACCTTATTTAAAACAGGAAAACTACTATATCTATAATAACTTTAAAAAGGAAACGGACTCCCGTAGAATCTTCCGCCGCCGTTTCCTAATCCAATCAGGACCCCTTCAATTGCTTCCCGATCGACTTAGCATGCCTTGTTGACCAACTTTTGACCAGGATCTTCTGGAATAATCCTATCCTTTCGGTATGGGCTGCGCCTACCAATCGGCCGATTTTCAACTGTTACCTCTATCGGCCGATTCCTTACTGTAGCTCTCAGATCTGCCGCATCGGCCAATCTTCTTCTCCTGACGCCGATTCAAGACGTGTCAAAATCCGGCGTCAACACATGCCCCCCAGTTTCGGAGTAAAATATAACTTTTCCTTCGAAACTCTTTTATTTAATCCTCTCCTCCGAAACTTCCCAATTGTGACAGGAGTAAACCCCAGAGTCAATTGCGTTACCTACTCCTCTGCATCTAATCCTTGCTCTAGAATCAGCTTCACGACATGGAATCCCGTAACAGGACGAACATCATGTTGGCGTGTAGACTCAAACTTTGACCATCTCCCCTGGCAGCTTTATATTTACTCATGCCTTTACTCCGACGGCACACGTCTTGCCAACCCTTCGTCTCTTCTTTTCTATAAATGCGCCTCTTCGTACTATTTCCAAAAATGCTCATCTTGCTCGTCTTCCTTTCCTTCTAAATCCCGCCCCTCGCCGTCTTTGGTCAAGCATTAAAATGTCTTCTCGATCCTCCTCTTCCGTTAATCAGGTATCAATTTTCTCTCCATCCCTTCCTGAGATATCTTACTTTGTTCCAACATATTTGTTTATTCCTTCTTTCAGCCAAACCATCTCAACCCCGGTTTGGAAAGAGCGATCGAAATCATGAATTCAGGCAAGCCATTGTCGCAAGCTGATATAGATCTGATAAAAGCTCATTCTGAAGAACTCAAAGATCATGTTCCTGCCAATGTCCAACCAATCTTGGACTATATGGATCTCGTCTGCTTTGAACAAATGCCAACCTCTGACGAGAGTTCTTCATCTTCACACCGACTTGTTGAAGCTAAGACTGAAGCCACCATGATAGATTTTTAAGAGGAGAAGGCCCGCCTGCTGAAAGAACTCTGCGACCAAGCTGAAACTGGAGCCACTGCAAAGGATCTGAAAGATGAAAGGCTCACCCTCATGATAAGACTAGGTCGCGTCGAAAGAGAAATCCAACGTAGGCGTAATCAGTAGTATTTTTATTCCAAGGGCGACTTATACCATGTCAGCCATGTAATCCGTGATTTCCATCCAATAATGAATCCCAATGTTTCCTTCACCAGATGTGTAACCAGAAAACCGACGAGAAATCGGCCATGTTACCTTGATATATCTTGCTGTAAGTTATGCATCTACCCAAATGCTTGGATAGTACCTCTTCAGGTATCGTCCATTTAGAGCTCTTGGGAATTCCTCTCCTTCTATTGTCTCCAGAATGTATGCATTTCCAGGACCACATCGGCCGATTCTATACGGCCCTTCCCAAGTGGGTGACCATTTACCGAATTTGGGATCCTTAGATCCTATCGGTAGCACCAGCTTCCATACCAGATCTCCCTGAGAGAACTGTCTGACTTTGACCTTTTTGTCATACCATCTGGCCACCCTTTTCTTGTTCTCTTCTATGCTAATCAGAGCTCTTAACCGCAAACCCGCCGAATCGTCAAGTTCATCTTTCATGAGAAAGGAATAGTCATCGGCCGTTAACTGATCCTGTAGCGATATGCGTCTTGACCCTGTCCTTATCTCCCATGGTAAGACTGCTTCATGGCCATAAACCAAATGATAAGGGGATATTTTAGTGGCCCCATGACAGACCATCCTGTACGCCCATAAAGATTCAGCCAAAGACATATGCCACTTCTTGGGCTGCTCTTCTACCTTCCTCTTGATTAGCTTGATTATCCCCTTGTTAGACGATTCTGCTTGGCCATTGGCTTGAGCGTAGTATGGAGAAGAATTTAATAATTTAATTCCCATATCGGCGGCGAACTCTCCGAATTCTCCGGAAGTGAACATTGTCCCTTGATCAGTTGTGATGGTCTGAGGAATACCAAATCGATATATAATATGGCTTTTAACAAACTCAATCATATCGGTTGATGTCACGTTCCTCAAAGGAACTACCTCCACCCATTTGGTAAAATAATCTGTAGCCACCAATATGAACTTATGCCCTTTGCTAGATGGAGGATGAATCTGTCCGATGAGATCTATTCCCCAACCTCTGAACGGCCACGGCTTAATTATTGGATTCATAGCCGATGCTGGTGCGCGCTGCATATTGCCAAACCTCTGACAGTCTTGGCATCCTTTGTAATACTTGAAACAATCTTCAAGGATGGTCGGCCAGTAATATCCATTGTTCCTGATCATCCACTTCATTTTGTGAGCCGATTGATGAGCTCCACACACGCCTTCATGGATCTCTCCCATTAGAACCTTTGCCTCTTCTGTTCCCAGGCATTTGAGAAGAACTCCATCAATCGTCCGAAAAAATAAGTCATCCTCAAGCAACACATACTTTGTAGCCTGAAAACGTGTTCGCCGATCCACCTTTTGGGATGGATTTTTCAAGTAATCGGCGATCTCCTTCCGCCAGTCATCGGCTGCGAGTTCTAGCATCATCGCTCCCTGAATCGGCCGATACCCAGAAGCATGTTGAGCCAGTCTGTTAGCTTCTTCATTATAATCTCTGGGGATATGCTCAATTATTGTAGCTTTGAATCCTTTCAAAAGTTGAAGACAATCCTCATAATAAATCCTCAAGATGTCGTCCTTGCACTCAGATCGTCCTGTTAACTGATCCACAATGAGCATGGAGTCCCCAAAGATTTCAACTGCATCAGCTCTGACTTCCCTTAATAATTGGATGCCTTTCAGAATAGCTCGATATTCCGCCTGGTTATTGGTTGTAGAAGCTTCTATCGGCAGAGAGAAATCATAAGTTGCCCCCCGAGGCGACACAAGAACGATGCCGATTCCTGATCCGACCCCACACGAAGAACCATCAAAATATAGAGTCCATGGAACTGGTTCAACGGTGGCAATTTCTGGTCCACAATGCTGAACTACGAAATCGGCCATCACTTGACCTTTGACGGCCTTGGCCGATTCGTACCTTAGATCGAATTCTGACAAAGCCAGGATCCATTTTCCAATCCGCCCCTTCAAAATCGGCAACGATAGCATATACTTCACCACATCGTCTTTGCACACGACTATGCATTCTGCCGATAGCAAATAGTGCCTGAGCTTAGTACATGAAAAGTACAAGCACAAGCATAATCGCTCCACTGAAGAATATCTTGTTTCGGCGTCTAAAAGTCTTCTGCTGACGTAGTATACCACTCGTTCTTTCCCTTCAAACTCCTGTACCAACGCCGATCCAATAGCCTGCTCGTCAGCCGATAAATATAATTTGAACGGCTTACCAGGCTGTGGCGGGGCTAACACAGGAGGTGAAACCAGATACTGCTTGATATTCTCCAGTGCCTTGCGTTGTTCTTCTCCCCATGTGAACTCTTGGTCGGGCTTTAATTTCAACAGAGGGGTAAAAGCCTGAATACGTCCCGATAGATTGGATATGAATCTTCTGATGAAATTGACCTTGCCGATGAGGGACTGCAGTTCAGTTTTATTTTGTGGGGCCACTACTTTGTTGATGGCGTCTATAGTCTTGCGGCTGACTTCTATCCCACGCTCATGGACCATAAATCCCAAGAATTGTCCGGCCGATACACCAAACGCACACTTGTTTGGGTTCATCTTCAGCCCATGTTTCCTTGTGCACTCCAGCACTTCCTGTAAATCGGCCAGATGATCCTGGTGACCTTTTGACTTGACCACGACGTCATCTATATAAATTTCCACTGATGAACCAATGAGTTTGTGGAAGATGTAGTTCATGGCCCGTTGATACGTAGCGCCGGCGTTCTTCAAGCCAAAAGTCATAACCACCCATTCAAATAAACCAAGATGACCTGGGCAACTAAAAGCCATTTTCGAAATATCTTCCTCGGCCATTAATATCTGATTGTATCCGGCATTCCCATCCAGAAACTTATGACTTTGTGGCCTGCGGCAGCATCCACCAAGATATCGGCCGTTGGCATCGGATAACCATCCATTGGCGTCGCCTGATTTAAGTTCCTGAAATCGATGCACACACGTAACTTTCCATTCTTCTTGTATACAGGCCCAATGTTAGAAATCCATTCGGCGTAGCGGCACTGCCGAATAAATCCTGCCTCAATCAACTTTGTAATCTCGGCCTTTATGTCAGGTAGAATCTTGGGGTTACACCGCCGTGCAGGTTGCTGATACGGCCGATATCCTGATTTTATAGGTAACCGGTGTTCAACAATAGACCGGTCCAGTCCTGGCATCTCGTGGTATTCCCAAGCAAAGCAATCCCTGAAATCTTTCAATAATCTTATCAATTTGCGTTTGTACTCAGAATCCAAATTGGCACTAATGTACGTCGGCCTCGATTTGCTGCTATCCCCCAAATCTACCATCTCTAATAAATCGGCCGACGTGAACCCGTGCCCCAGCTTCCCATCTTCTCGGACGAGCTGATCCATTTATTCTGAATCTTCGGAGCCGACTGCTTGGATCGGCTGTAGACCGAAATCGGACACTCTCAGGAAATCAGTGTCCCAAGTCCTGCCAGATATACACTTGACGTGCTCGCAGCTCCACTGTTGTGTGTCGGCCGCTACAACGCTATAGACAGAATCGGCAGCGACTATCTCTGTACTGTCGCCGACCCATTGCACAAGGCATTGATGCATAGTAGATGGCACACAGCAGTTTGCATGTATCCAGTCGCGACCAAGCAGCATATTATAGGACCCTTTGCCATTAATGACAAAGAAAGTAGTAGGGAGGGTCTTACTGCCGATGGTGAGGTTGACGCAGAATGCTCCGTGGGCGGGTGATACGTTGCCTTCGAAATCTTTCAGCATCATGTCCGTCTTGGTGAAGTCGTCGTCGCCCTTGCCCAGCTTGCGGAACATGGCATACGGCATGATGTTGACTGCCGCGCCTCCATCTACCAGTAATCTGGTGACAGGTCTTCCGTTGACATACCCTTTGAGAAACAACGCCTTAAGATGTTGTCGTTTTTCCTCTTCTGGTTTCTCAAACGTAGCCGTCATCGGCTCTAATACCAGTTGTGCCATTTGCTCTTCCTCTGTATTTGTCACTTTGTCCCGATCGCTTGGCGCCATGAACTCCATCGGCGCAGTATGAAAACCATATCAATCTCGGCTGCCGATTCTTGGTTATCCGTTTCTTGATCGCTTTTCTTTGGGCGCCAAACCCGAGATTTAACATTCCTTCTTTCTGGCACGTGTCTTTGCTCTTCTTTTTGATGCTCTAACTGGCGTAGGCGTTGGATTCTCCGCTTTTGGGATCTGGATAGGCCATCGGGACACCACCTGGGATTCACTGGTTTGGCCGATGATCTGGCGTGTTCCCAATCTGGTTCCCTACCTAGGGGGTCTTCGTCTGACACCCTATCATCGGCTATCTCTTCCAGCCGATCGCGTGCGCTGATCCTGCCCCCCAGTCCATCTTGCTGGCTGATCTTGCTTTTTGACCTGCCGTACTGGTCAACTCTGCCCCCCAGCTGATCATGCACCGAAACGCGCCGTTCTTCGCGCCGATTTCTGTTGATCGGCTCTGATCCTCTATCCCTAGAGTGTGGCTTCGGGCGATCGTTGCGGTTTGATCCGTTGCACTCCGGACAGTTATCGGCAGATGGCAATCTGATATCGTTCTCCCAGCAGTGGATGAAGAACGGACATTGCCAGTGATCTTCACGCCGGCGTATCATCTCTTCCTGGTGCTGTGTTTGTTCTAGCTGCCGCCGATATTTACTTAGTAGAGATCGGGAGGTGACAGGCCTGTGTGGTCGTTCTGGCCCTCGCCTATTCCTTCTGATTTCTTTCGCCGTGATCTGCCTCCTGGAGTCAACAGCGCCGCCTCTTCTCGCCGATTCTGTCGTCAGCACCTTGGTTTGACTTGATTCTTCTCCAGCGTTGACCGTGTTGGCCGGGAAGGGATGCTGATCTATCTTCATCGGCATTGCCGATTTGGTTGGAGTCTCAAATCTGAGCCGCCCCTGTTCAATGGCCGATTGTATCTGCTGACGGAAGACTTTACATTTATTGGTGTCATGAGAGGTAGCGTTGTGCCACTTGCAGTACTTCATCTTCTTAAGTTGATCGGCCGTAGGGATGGTGTGATGTTGCGACAGCTTAATCTGTCCCTCCTGAAGTAGTAGATCAAAAAATTTATCGGCCTTTGACGTGTCGAAGCCGAATGTCTCTGGCTCCTTCTTGCCAAAGGGGCAGGATATCGGTTTTTTCCCTTTTACCCATTCTGCCAGGCCGATTTCTTCCTCTACGTCAGACTCAGATCCCTCCAAATATGCCACCTTCTTCTGGAAGCTCCTCCGCTGTTCAAACGGTCGGACCTCCTGCCCTGACAATCGGTGGACGATTTGACTCAGGCTCTCAAACTCTTGGGCGGCATATCTTTCTCTGATTTGCGGTAAGAGGCCCTGGAAAGCGATATCGGCCAACTGTGCATCGGTCAGAGCCAGACTGTAGCACTTGTTCTTGATTTCCCTGAACCTCTGTATGTACCCTGTCACCGGTTCATCGCTCCTCTGCCTAAGGCTGGTTAAATCCGAAATCTTCATCTCGTGTACTCCTGCATAGAAGTACTTGTGGAATTGTTTCTCCAGATCGGCCCATGTGACGATAGAATTTGGCGGTAAAGTGGTGAACCACTGGAAGGCCGATCCGGATAGAGATGATGAAAATAACCGTACCCTCAGAGCGTCTTGCCTGGCAGCTTCTCCGCACTGGATGATGAATCTGTTGATGTGCTCCACAGTGGATGTGTCATCCGTCCCTGAGAACTTGGTGAAATCAGGAACCTTGTAACGGTGCGGGAACGGCAATGAGTCATAGGCCGATGGATATGGCATTTTATAAGTATAAGTTTGAACTTTCGGCTTCAGTCCAAACTGATCTTGGATTACTTCTGCTATCTTTGCCGACCAGTCCACCTGCTGCTGATGAACAGTTGTTCGCGGTGCGGGCACGTGTTGAAGGGCTGGTTCGGCCAGGTGATGAATCGGCGAAGTTTGCTGAGCGGCCGATAACTGCTAGCGAAATGCGTCCGCACCCCCTTCGTACATCGTTGCTGGCACCGTGCCTCTGAATGCTTCCACAGTGCTTGCCCCCCTGCCGATTCCTGTTAAAATCGGCTGGTACTGGGAGACAGTCGGCCGGGCGGCCGATTGGTACGGCACCTGGAACGGATAAGTGCCATGCCCGTTCGCTGGCTCGGGAAAATACGTCGTGGCTGATGCCCCCAAGGCACTGAGCTCGTAGGTAGTGCTTGCACAGAAGCCATTTGAACGGGTTGAAGCGGCGCTCGCGATGGGAGACATGGTGCACCGCTGTATCTTGGAGACGCCGGAAGTGGTGGAGAGCTGTATCCCTCGCGCTGCGTCAATATCGGCTGAGAAGCCAATTGGGATGTGTACGGTAAGCTTCTGGCCAGCAGAGTAGTTGGAGGGGCATATGCTGGTCCCTGATAACCTTGAACGGCTCCGCTGGCCAGAGAGTTGACGACGGCGTTGTACACCGTGTTGCTCATCACCGAGGATTGGTCAATGAACGCTTGATACACGGACTGTTGAATCATCTCTGACATCTTGCCCGAGTCTTCAGCAATGGTGATGTGGTGAGGCGCTGGGATAGGAGCCTTCTTGACTGCTTCCCCGCTTCTGGTACGGCTGAACGACTGGAGGTACATCTTCTTGTAATCTTCCAGATGTTTGGCCAATTCCTCCCTTTGGTCGTCCTTGAGATCAGCTTCTGTGAGCCCAATGATGTTGTTGTCAGAGATTTCTGCGCTGTTCGACATATCAGGTCTTGGTTGGTCCCACTGGGCGTGCCAAAAGTGTGTTGGCGCTAAAATCGGCCGGATAGGAATCGGCCGATGGGTCTTCAGCGTCGGACACACGACCCGGGAGAATCTGCTTAGCTCCTGTTCGGGTTATCGCCCTGGTGCGGTTCGCACGGCGTGCCAGTCAATCTGACCTGTTGATTGACAAGGAAATAGAGTATTAAATTCCAGGGACGTCGATCGGCTGGATTTCTGATCTGTCCTGAGGAGCGCGTCGGCGGCAAATCGGCCGATTTGCTGTAGAGATGATCGGCTATGGGTCAGCCGATAATCGTACAGTAATTGTAAAGAGAACTGCTAGAGCAATCTAAACAATCACTATAGAAGCAACACTTGAAATAGATCTAATCGGCTGTATGGCGATGAAACGAAGGAGAACAATGACGAAGCCGATTACTCTGATTTCAAGCTGGATAACTGGTGATAATACTAGAATAACAGGTAAAACTTGCAATTCTAGTAAATATTGATAACTTGTGAATAAATCCAAACGAAACCACAGCGATGCGCCCGTAGTTAAAGCTTGGATATTACTCGATAAGCGGAACCTACCAATTGGCCGGAGATCAGGTTGATGCAGCCCTGCCAATCCGTACGAACTCGTAGAAGAAGAAAATATTGGCGAAGTCGCCGACTTGAAAGTAAAGTACTGGTAAAAAGTAGAAGTGTTTTGTTGATTGATTTGATTATTCTCCTTTGCAAAGCCCTAGCGACTCCTATTTATACCCTGAAACTAGGACTCCTGGTCGATTACGACTCGTTAGAACCTTATTTAAAACAGGAAAACTACTATATCTATAATAACTTTAAAAAGGAAACGGACTCCCGCAGAATCTTCTGCCGCCGTTTCCTAATCCAATCAGGACCCCTTCAATTGCTTCCTGATCGACTTAGCATGCCTTGTTGACCAACTTTTGACTAGGATCTTCTGGAATAATCCTATCCTGTCGGTATGGGCTGCGCCTACCAATCGGCCGATTTTCAACTGTTACCTCTATCGGTCGATTCCTTACTATAGCTCTCAGATCTGCAGCATCGGCCAATCTTCTTCTCCTGACGCCGATTCAAGACGTGTCAAAATCCGGCGTCAACAGTAAGATGTCTCAGGAAGGGTTAGAGGGAAAATTAATACCTGGTTAACAGAAGAAGAGGATCGAGAAGACATTTTAATGTCTGACCGAAGAAGGCGAAGGTCGGGATTCAGAAGGAAAAGAAGACGAACAAGGTAGGTATTTTTGGAAATAGTACGGAGAATCGTATTTATAGAAAGGAAGAGACGAAGGGTTGGCAAGATGTGTGTCATCGGAGTAAAGGCATCAGTAAATATAAAGCTGCCAGGAGAGATGCCACGCTTGCAGAAAGAACATTAATGAAGTGACGGCATTGATAAATGTAAAGCTGCCAGGGGAGATGGTCAAAGATTGAGTCTGCACGCCAACATGATGTTTATCCTGTTACAGGATTTCATGTCATTGAGCCGATTCTAGAGAAAGGATCAGATGCAGAGGAAAAAGTAGCGCAATTGACTTTGAGGCTTACTACGAAAGATTATGGAAGGAGTTTCGAAGGAAAAGTTATATTTTACTCCGAAACTGGGGGGCATGTGTTGACGCCAGATTTCGACACGTGTTGAATCGGCGTCAGGAGGAGAAGATTGGCCGATGCGGCAGATCTGGAGGCTACAGTAAAGAATCAGCCGATTGGGGTAACAGTTGGAAATCGGCCGATGGGTGATGCAACTTGCGCCAACAGGATGGGACTACTTCGGACGGTCCCGGTCAAAAGTTGGTCAACAGAGTGACGCTAAGTCGGTCGGGAAGCAATTAAAAAAGTCCTGATTGGATTAGGAAACGGCGGCGGAAGATTCTGCGGGAGTCCGTTTCCTTTTTAAAAGATATTATAGATATAGTAGTTTTCTTGTTTTAAATAAGGTTGTAACAAGTCGTAATCGACCAGGAGTCCTAGTTTCAGGGTATAAATAGGAGTCGCTAGGGCTTTGAAAATATCAATACATCAATCAACAACAATACTTCTACTTTACTAGCAATTTACTTTCAAATCGGCAACTTCGCCAATACCTTTTCTTCTTTCACGAGTTCGTACGGATTGGCAGGGCTGCATCAACTTGATCTCCGGCTAATTGGTAGGTTCCGCTTACCGAGTAATATCCAAGCTTTAACTACGGGCACATCGCTGTGGTTTCGTTTGGATTTATTCACCAGTTATCGATATTTACTAGAATTGCAAGTTTTACCTGTTATTCTAGTATTATCATCAGTTATCCAGCTTGAGATCAGGGTAATCGGCTTCGTTGTTGTTCTCCTTCGATTTATCATCTCACAGCCGATTAGATCTATTTCAAGTGTTGCTTCTATAGTAATTGTTTAGATCGCTCCAGCAGTCTTCTTTACGATTACTATACGATCATCGGCTGATCCATAGCCGATCATCTCTACAGCAAATCGGCCGATTCGCCGCCGACGCCCTCCTCAGGGCAGATCGGAACTCCAGCCGATCGACGCGCCTGGAATTTAATACTCTATTTCCTTGTCAATCAACAGGTCAGATTGACTGGCACGCTGCGCGAACCGCACCAGGGCGATAACCCGAATAGGAGCTAAGCAGATTCTCCCGGGTCGTGTGTCTGACGCTGAAGACCCATCGGCCGATTCCTATCCGGCCGATTTTAGCGCCAACAGTTTGTGATAGAATCGCATGTGGTGCTGTGATTCGAGTAGGGATCGGTTTCCGAGTCCGAATTGGTTATTGCACCGTGTTATAAAATTCCATTGATATTCGCACTTGTACTGCATATTTTGTAGCACTCCAGAAAGGCAGAAGTAGTCTCGGCTTACTCAAACCGCAACTTTGCACGAATACATATAGTCTCGGCTTACTCCATAGAGAGAGAGAGAGAGTTTCTATGCTGTGTGGCTTTTATGAAGTCTTTTAAGTTATATAATCAGTTTTGAGGATCCCCTGAAAAAAAAAGAAAAAAAAAAGAAAAGGAAAAAGAAAGAAAAAATAAAGGAAAAAAAAGAAAAGAAAAAAAAGAAGAAGAAGAAAAAGAAGGGAAGAAAAAGGGGCTGTTCTTTGTGCATCTTTTTTGTTCTTCGGTGGTGTCTCGTGACTTCATTTGTGTCCAGGCTCGCGTCTCTAGCACGGTCTAGGCTAGCACCAGCATAGTGCCGCTGTTGAACGATTCTTCAGCTTGCTTTTGTAACTAACGTGGTGCTAGTTCATCCTTGCTTCTGCCCACCTATAGCTCCACATGTCCGACTACATCTTGATAGGTCCTGTTGTTGTGGCACCGATACACTTCATCCCACGGTTGCAGACTTGTTGGTTGCCGTCCCCTCCTGTTGAGCAAGGTAAGAATTGGTAAGAGCTTCTGTAACAGGTTGAGGGTGAGCACCTTGCAGTAGCTACATCCCATTAGTTGTAGGATCTTATTTCTTCACCTATTTTTGTGTTTCCTTTGTTCATCTAACCATGACAGGATCAGAGGGTGATGGGAGTTTAGGTCACTCTTCTCGTACAAAGGGAATCATACAACATTTTGAAAATAAGATGAGGAGGCATGTAGATGGGCTTGCTGATGATATGCTAGTGCCAAATGATAAGATTGGGCAGTTGGAGGCCACGCAGCTTGCCACCAACACCAAGCTTACAAGGCTGGAGACGTCGGTCGCTCATATTGACCAAAGCCTTGCTGCTCTTTTGAGGCGTTTTGATGAGATGCATGCCAGAACTGCAAATGGGCATGAGGGAGAAAACAAGAAGGATGAGTGTGTCGAGGATAATTGGGATTATTATGTCGCTGATACTGAACTAGATGACCAAGATGCTCCTAGTCGCCGACGACTACAAACTAATCGGAGAGGTATGGGTGGACATCGACGACGTGAGGTACATAATAATGATGATGCTATAAAATTTAAGATACCTTCTTTCGATGGAAAATACGATCCTGATGCATATATTACTTGGGAAATTGCTGTTGATCAAAAGTTTGCATGTCATGAATTTCCTGAGAATATACGTGTTAGGGCTTCTACTAGTGAATTTACTGATTTTGCCTCTGTTTGGTGGATAGAACATGCTAAGAAAAATCCTAATAATATTCCACAAACCTGGGACGCTTTGAAACGGGTCATGCGGGCTAGATTTGTTCCTTCTTACTATGCGCGTGATCTGTTACATAGATTGCAACAATTGAGACAGGGTAATAAAAGTGTAGAAGAATACTATCAGGAATTACAAATGGGTGTGTTGCGTTGTAATTTAGTGGAGGATGAGGAACCTGCTATGGCTAGATTTTTAGAGGTTTGAACCGAGAAATTCAGGACATTCTTGTTTATAAAGATTATACTAACGTAACCCGTTTGTTCCATCTTGCTTGTAAAGCTGAAAGGGAAGTGCTGGGACGACGTGCTAGTACAAGAACTAATATTTCTGCAGGAAAACCTTCATCATGGCAGCCGCGCACATCTACCTCATTGACCGGACGAGCTCCTGCACCTTCTACATTCCCGAGTCGGTCGACAATACCCGCTCCATCCAAAGATAAGACACGTGCTCCCCCGACAAATTCAGCAACCACGACTGTCCAGAAACCAGCCACGAGTGCATCTTCGGTTGCCTCCACGGGAAGGACAAGAGATGTTCAGTGCCATCGATGCAAGGGCTTTGGACAGGTGCAACGTGACTGCCCTAACAAGCGCGTTTTGGTGGTCAAAGGAGATGGTGGGTATTCCTCTGCTAGTGATTTTGATGAAGATACACTTGCTTTGCTTGCTGCTGACCATGCAGGTACTGAGGAACAACCAGAAGAGCAGATTGGTGCAGAGGATGCAGATCATTATGAGAGCCTCATTGTGCAGCGTGTACTTAGTGCACAAATGGAAAAGGCGGAGCAAAATCAACAGCATACACTGTTCCAAACAAAGTGTGTTATTAAAGAGCGTTCGTGCCGTTTGATAATTGATGGAGGTAGCTGCAACAACTTGGCTAGCAGCGATATGCACTTACAACAAAACCGCACCCACATCCACATCACATTCGGTGGCTCAACAATAGTGGTAAGGTCAAGGTAACAAGATTGGTACGAATTAATTTCGCTATTGGTTCATATCATGATGTTGTTGAATGCGATGTTGTGCCTATGGAAGCTTGTCATATTCTGCTAGGTAGACCATGGCAATTTGACACCGATAGCATGCATCATGGTAGATCAAATCAATATTCTCTTATACATCATGATAAGAAAATCGTTTTGCTTCCTATGTCACCTGAATCTATTGTGCGTGATGATGTTGCTAAAGCTAAGAGAACTAAAACTGAGATCGATAAGAATGCCAAATCTGTTAGTAGCAGGGAAGATGAGATAAGATTGAAAGGACATTGCTTGCTTGCTACTAAGCCTGATATTAATGAATTGATTGCTTCCACTTCTGTTGCCTATGCTTTGGTGTGCAAGGATGCTTTGATTTTAGATCACGATATGCAGCATTCTTTGCCCCCGGCTGTTGCTAACCTTTTGCAGGAGTATTCTGATGTGTTCCCAAGTGAGATACCAGCGGGGCTGCCACTAATACGAGGGATTGAGCACCAAATTGACCTTATTCCTGGTGCATCGTTGCCAAACCGTGCGCCATACAGGACAAATCCGGAAGAAACTAAAGAAATTCAGCGACAAGTGCAAGAACTACTCGACAAAGGTTATGTGCGTGAGTCTCTTAGTCCTTGTGTTGTTCCGGTTATTTTAGTGCCTAAAAAGGATGGAACATGGCGTATGTGTGTTGATTGTAGGGCTATTAATAATATCACAATTTGATATCGACACCCTATCCCACGTTTGGATGATATGCTTGATGAATTGAGTGGTGCTGTTGTGTTTTCCAAAGTTGATTTGCGTAGTGGGTACCACCAGGTTTGTATGAAATTGGGAGATGAATGGAAAACTGCTTTCAAAACTAAGTTCGGGTTATATGAGTGGTTAGTCATGCCTTTTGGGTTAACTAATGCACCTAGTACTTTCATGAGATTAATGAACGAGGTTCTGTGTGCTTTCATTGGGAAATTTGTTGTTGTCTACTTTGATGATATATTGATTTACAGCAAATCTTTCGATGAACATCTTGATCACTTACGTGCTGTTTTTAATGCTTTACGAGATGCACGTTTATTTGGTAACCTTGAGAAGTGCACCTTTTGCACCGATCGAGTGTCTTTTCTTGGCTATGTCGTGACTCCACAGGGAATCGAGGTTGATCAAGCCAAGGTGGAACCTATACAGGGATGGCCCATACCGAAGACTATCACGCAAGTGCGGAGTTTCCTAGGACTTGCTGGCTTCTATCATCGTTTTGTGAAGGACTTCAGCACCATTGCCGCGCCTTTGAATGAGCTTACAAAGAAGGGAGTGCCTTTTAGTTGGGGTAAAACACAAGAGAACTCCTTCAACACGCTGAAAGATAAGTTGACACATGCACCTCTCCTCCAACTCCCTGATTTTAATAAAACCTTTGAGCTTGAATGTGATGCTAGTGGCATTGGTTTGGGTGGTGTTTTGTTACAAGAAGGCAAACCTGTTGCTTATTTCAGTGAAAAATTGAGCGGGCCTATTCTGAATTATTCTACTTATGATAAGGAATTGTATGCTCTTGTTCGCACATTAGAAACATGGCAGCATTATCTATGGCCCAAAGAGTTTGTTATTCATTCAGATCATGAATCTTTAAAACATATTCGTAGTCAAAGAAAATTGAACCGTAGACATGCTAAGTGGGTTGAATTTATTGAATCTTTTCCTTATGTTATTAAGCACAAAAAAGGGAAAGAGAATATAATTGCTGATGCATTGTCTAGGAGATACACCTTGCTGAACCAACTTGATTACAAAATATTTGGATTGGAAACAATTAAAGATCAATATGTTAATGATGCTGATTTTAAAGATGTGTTGCTGCATTGTAAAGAGGGGAAGGGATGGAACAAATTCATCGTTAGTGATGGGTTTGTCTTTAGAGCTAACAAGCTATGCATTCCAGCTAGCTCCGTTCGCTTGTTATTGTTGCAGGAAGCGCATGGAGGTGGCTTAATGGGGCATTTTGGAGCAAAGAAAACGGAAGATATACTTGCTGGTCATTTCTTTTGGCGAAAGATGAGAAGAGATGTAGAGAGATTTGTTGCTCGCTGCACGACATGTCAAAAGGCTAAATCACAATTGAATCCACACAGTTTGTATTTGCCTCTACCTGTTCCTAGTGCTCCTTGGGAAGATATTTCTATGGATTTTGTGTTAGGATTGCCTAGGACTAGGAAGGGACGTGATAGTGTGTTTGTGGTTGTTGATAGATTTTCTAAGATGGCCCATTTCATACCATGTCATAAAACTGATGATGCTACTCACATTGCTGATTTGTTCTTTCGGGAAATTGTTCGTTTGCATGGTGTGCCCAACACAATTGTTTCTGATCGTGATGCTAAATTTCTTAGTTATTTTTGGAAGACTTTATGGGCTAAATTGGGAACTAAGTTGTTGTTTTCTACTACATGTCATCCGCAAACTGATGGTCAAACTGAAGTGGTTAATAGAACTTTGTCTACTATGTTAAGGGCTATTTTAAAGAAGAACATTAAGATGTGGGAAGATTGTTTACTATGTTAATAGAACTCCTATACATGCAAGGCTTTTGGCTTGAGGGTTTGTTTTGCCGAAAAGCATATACGAGTAGGTCCTTACTATCAAATTTTAGCTCCAAGTTCTCGTTTTCTTTAACCATTCTAGGTAAGCAACTATCTAATATCATACATGGTGGAAGAATTAATTTGCATCCAACAAGATTAATCCTCATCATTGTTCCTCTTCTTACTCTATGTGGTAAAAGGGTCAAGCAGTCTTAATAACCGCGAGAAACGGACGATTTGAATCGAATTTCTTAACCTTGCAAGGGAAACCTAAACACACGTCACGTGGTTACTCCCAGAGTCACACGTGCAACTTTTCCCTTCAATTCCCGCTTCACGGAACAGGCCCACCACCCTCGACTACACGTCCCCATGGACCACGGACCCGGCCGGGCCATGGCGGCACATGCACCCGTCATTAGCTAGATGTGAACGAATTCAAGACGGTGGGGAGTATATTCCGGCCTCGGTTCAATCCGGTACTTAAGCTTACCGATTACCATATTCTCGGCATGTGGTTAGTACGTTCAAAGACTTAACCACCACTACCACACACTGCAACCTTAGCATTTTTTACTAAACAGACGGGGCCTCAATCATCAACATAAACATCGTACCATAGCCCCGTCCGTCGACATTATGATTGCAGCATGTAGTAAACATTCAACTCCTATATTCTCGCGAGTGACACGAAGTCACTCAACTTTTACTGGAGTCCTATTAGCATAGCATTCTATCGAACCTTACATCTAGTGTTCAGAGCATGGGTACCTAGGATCATGCAACTAAATTTTCATTCAACTCCTATAAACTTAATGCACAAGTAAAATAGAGTAATAAGTTGCATAAGTTTAGAAAAATAGGGTTCATGCTCCGGGGCTTGCCTTCTTGGGTAAAGTTAGTTTGGGGCTCATCCGAACTCGGGTTCGGGTCTTCGAAAGCTTCGGTCAGATTCACTTGAGCTTCACGCTGCTCACTCTCGGACTCGAGCACCAACTCGTACGTTCCGTCGCCGAGAGTAGTCGATTCTATATGAATGCACAAGTGTAAGTTGTAGTGATGGTATATGACGATTATTTTCCTTCACGATAAAGTTGCCGTCCACAAACATAGATTTGGTTGTGAAGTTACTTAGTTAAGATTTCTTTGGGCAATTGTTAATGGAGTATAACTTAAATTAATTAACTCCATTAAACAAGAAGGGGGTTTGTGTTCTTTTGGAAACTAAATTTTATAAGCACAATATGGATTAAACATAACTTCGGGACTAGGAAACTTCTGGTGATGCAATTTTTATTTAGAGTACATTATGCAGAGACAACAGCACTATAAAAATTTCAGATATTTTTATGCAGCAGAATAATTATGAAAAATGTATTATACAGCCACTGCAAGATCCTAGTTATTTTTATACAGAATGAACTATACAAGTATTGATGCCAAAAATTTTACAGGGGGTTAACCTATCCACAAATATGTTACTGTAAATATTTCGGATTTTATTTTGCACGATAAAGAGCATAATAAATAGGACAATCTACACTGATGTTAATAAAGATTAATTTCTACAGGATGTTCTACAGGGTTTCTAAGCATGAAACTTTTTATACAGCAAGAGCTACTCTAAAGTATCCCATAGTAAAAAGTTGAATATTTTCCAAGTAAATAAACTAGTTATTTGAATTAGTGCATTTTCCCTACCACAAAATTATATAAAGAGGTTACAGAAAGGAAAAAGGTTCTAAACTTTTTCTGTGGTATTTTGCCATCACTATAACAGCTCTGGAAAAGTTTGACAGCATGAAACACAATATATTAGTAGGTACAAATTAGTTCTATTATTTTATGGTATGAACAAAGTTTAACAAAAAGTTTAGCTAGAGATGGGTTCTGGTCCTACTATTTTTACACTGGCCTACACATCAAGTAATCAATCTACTATCCAAAAATCAGATTCACAACTAGTCTACAATAGTGGGTACAATTAATGTCTATTAAACTTTCCATTTAATTTAGAGCAAGATTTAGCAAGCAACTGAAGAAAGGCATGTAACAAAAGTTGTAGATTTTCTTCTAACGATTCCAGAACAGTTGAGTTTGTATTTTTCCAATTTTTCCACGATTTTATATGAATTTTACAATTTTGCTATTTTTGAATTCAAAGTTTAAACACAGGTTTACAGTTATGCCACTGGAAACTTGCGTGCACACCCTTTTAAAGATTTCAATCATTGCAATTGGGTCCCTGAGCGGTGCTGGCACGGCGGCTGGCCAAATTCCGGCGAGGGGGCTCGTCGGCGGCGAGGGGAAAAGGGTCGGGGAGATCTAGGGAGATGAGAGCTACCTTAGTGTGGCCTGTGTCGGGGTTGGGAGTGGCCGGAAAGGGCTCGTCAGCGTGGAACAGGGGGCGGCGGTGGTGCGGAGCGTCGACGACGGTGCTCTGACGAGGTTGGGGCAGCACTGGCGGGTCGGGAAGCTCCGGTGGGGTGATGTAGTCCCGTTCCGGGCCTTGGTTCGGGCGGAGGAGGGCCGGGGGTGGGGTGTCCACGGCGGTCAGGGGCGGCGGCGGCGGAGGCGGCGCTGGCAACGAGCGCCGGCGGTTCTGGGCGACGATGGGCGGGGCAGTGAGCGTCAGTGGTATGATGTGGTGGTGGTTGGGGCTCAGCTTGGGCGGTGGATGACCGGAGGGGTGAGCTCCACGGTGAGCTGGCACAACGGTGGTAATGGTGGCGGCGGCGGCGTTCTGGTGTCTAGGCGCGCGAGGTGGCTCAGTGCGTCCTTTTGTAGGCAGTAGACAGGCGGGAGGAGGGGCGGGGCTGGACTGCGAGGCTCGGGTGCGGGCGGCACGACGGGGGCGTGCCACTGGGCATCAGGGCGGCGGCCAAAGGCTCGGCAAGGCGAGCGGCGGGCGGGAGCAGGGGATTGGGCGTGCTGCAACATCACTGCTTGTCGGGTGGCGAGCGCGGGGAGTGGCGGGACAGAGCGGAGGCTCGGGCACGGCGCGGCTTGCCAATTGGGTGCGGCGTGCAGTGGCCGGTCGGCGGCGTCGCGTGCGGCCAGTGGCGCGTCGCGGTTGGCGGCCGGAGATCCTGGCGTGGGGTGGGAGGGATCGCGCGGCACGTGATTGGGCGCGGCAGGGCTTGGTCGGGGGAGTGGGGACGACGGCCGGCGACTGGCTTGTCACGGCGTGGGCGACAGGCATCGCCGGCCAGGTGGCCAGCGGTGATTGGCGGCGGGCGGCGGGCGAAGCAGAGGAGAGGGGAGGGACTGAAAGTGTAAATAGAAGAAAAGGTAGGGGTTGGTTTGCAACTCAAAAATCTCTGAACATAAAAGTTGTTCAAAATGAAAAGTTACACAATTTTTGTTTCAGGCCAAGGTTCATTTGAGTTCTAGTTTAGAAGTTATTTTAAAACTCAAAAAGTAGGATTCGGAGGGCACGTCATTTCCTGGGCAAAACTTCATGTTTTCCCTAGGCTTCAACTAGACTTTTGTTTATCATGTCAATAACGATGTGCCTATTCAATTTCGTAGTCATGTTTGCATCGATGTGAAAGTTATTTAATTTGTTTGATTAACGTACATGTACTTATGCACATATACACATCTATTTTCAATTCAAAGCAAAACCAATTTATAATTCATTTCTTTTAAACTTTTCTTAGTTATTTATGCATCGTGTTAAGCTAATGAGGCTTATTTCAAAATTTAAACACCTGAGGTGTCATTGCCTTCTCCCCTTAAAAAGAATCTCGCCCCAAATTCGGACAATAAGCTTAGTGTGGACAGTGTGTGTACCTCTGGTAGAGTTGAGAAAACCCGAGAAATTTTGGTTTAGATAGCTTTCAGTTTCCCACGTGGCTTCTTCCTTAGTGTGATGATTCCATTAAATTTTGTACATTTTAATCATTTTCCTCCTAGTGCTTCTTTCTTTTTGATCGATGATTTTGATAGGGTAGTCAACATATGAGAGGTCGGGCTCTACCACTACTTCTTGTTGTTTAATAACCTCGGTAGGAACTCGAACACACTTCTTGAGCTGAGACATGTGAAAGACATCATGGATGGCTGCAAGCTGAGGGGGCAGTCGTATTCTATAGGCTACGGGTCCACAGCTCTCGATGATTTCGTAGGGACCAACATAACGGGGAGCTAATTTTCCTTTGACTCTGAAACGTTGTACACCCTTGGTTGGTGAAACTCGAAGGTAGATGTGGTCACCAACTTTAAATTTTAGTGGCTTTCTCCTTCTATCGAAATAGCTCTTTTTCGTGGATTGTGCGGCTCTAAGGTTCTCTTGTATTACTCTCACTTTTTCTTCTGCCTCGATTACCAATTCTGGTCCAAATATTTTGTGTTCTCCAGTCTGTGACCAACTCAAAGGGGTTCGACACCTTCGTCCGTATGAGGCCTCAAATGGTGCCATTTTCAAACTCGCTTGATAGCTATTGTTATATGAGAACTCTGCTAGGGAGAGGCATTTGTCCCAATTCTTGTCATAGTGAATGACGCAAGCTCTAAGCATGTCTTCAAGAATTTGGTTGACTTTTTCAGTTTGTCTGTCAGTCTGAGGATGATAGGCTGAGCTTCGAATCAATTTAGTACCAAGAGAGGCTTGCAATTGTTCCCAAAAGTGTGCTACAAACTGAGTACCATGATCGGAAATAATAGTCTTTGGTGCTCCATGTAGGCAAACGATGCAATCGAGATAAATCTCGGCATATTTCTTGGCAGTATAGGTGGTGTGTACCGGAAGAAAATGTGCCATCTTTGTGAGTCTATCAATGATAACCCATATGGAATCATGTTTCTGTGCGGTATTCGGCAATCCAACAATGAAATCCATACTTATGTCTTCCCATTTCCATGATGGTATAGGCAAGGGTTGAAGTGTACCGGCTACTTTCAAGTGGCTAGCTTTTACTCTCTGACATGTGTCGCATTCTGAGACATATTTAGCAATTTCCCTTTTCATTCTAGTCCACCAGAAGTTTTGCCTAAGATCTTGATACATTTTGCTGCTGCCGGGGTGAATAGAAAATTTTGAAAGATGTGCCTCATGAAGAATTTGCTTACGGAGCTCATGATTCTTCGGAACGACTATGTGACTTTCGAACCATAGAACTCCCTTATGGTTCTGGCGGAAACATTTGTATTTCTCTTCTCCTAGAGAGAGTTTTTGTTTGATGATCTTAACTCCTTCATCATGAAGTTGTGCCATGATGATCTGGTCGTGAAGAGTGGGCTCAACTGAGATGTGATTCAGAGTGCCTTGGGAAATCATTTCCAAACTAAGCTTCCTCATTTCTGAACATAATGCCTCATTATAGAATTCCACTGATAGGCAATGGCAATGGGCCTTACAGCTGAGTGCATCCGCGACTAAATTGGCCTTGCCGGGGTGATAGTCCACCTCTAGGTCATAATCCTTGATTAATTCTAGCCATTTTCTTTGTCTCATATTCAGATCGACTTGGGTGAAGATATATTTGAGGCTTTTGTGATCGGTGTAGACATTACAATGAGTACCCAGGAGATAATGTCTCCATATTTTTAGAGCATGAATGACTGCTGCTAATTCGAGATCATGGTTTGGATAATTCTGCTCATGGGGCCGAAGGGCTCATGAAGCATAGGCGATAAGCCAATTTTCTTGCATAAGCACACAACCAAGACCAGTGCCAGATGCGTCACAGTAAACATCGAACGGCTTGGTGTTATCGGGTTGAGCAAACACAGGGGCTGTAGTCAAATGTTCTCTAAGAGTGTGGAAAGCTTCTTCACATTTCTCATCCCACACAAACTTTACTCCCTTTTTCAATAGTTCAGTCATAGGCTTAGCAATTCTGGAGAAATCCGGAATGAAACGGCGATAGTAACTGGCTAAACCAAGAAAACTGCGAATCTGATGAACAGAGGTAGGAGGTTTCCAATCCATCACTTCTTGTACCTTGCTGGGGTCAACAGCTATGCCTTCGCTGGAAATAGTGTGACCCAAGAATTTCATACTATCCAACCAGAATTCGCACTTAGAAAATTTAGCATAGAGCTGATGGTCTCTGAGACGCTGAAGAACAATGTGCAGGTGCTTAGCGTGCTCTTCCTCATTCTTGGAATAGATAAGGATGTCTTGAATGAAAACTATGATGAATTTGTCAAGCTCGGACATGAATACCGAATTCATGAGATACATGAAGTAGGCAGGGGCATTGGTGAGACCAAAGGACATGATCAAGAATTCATATAGTCCATATCGTGTGGAAAAGACGGTCTTAGGAATATCGCATGGACGAATCTTTATCTGATGATATCCAGATCGAAGACCAATCTTTGAGAAAACTCTAGCTCCAGATAATTGGTCAAAGAGAACATCGATGCGGGGAAGTGGGTATTTATTCTTAACGGTTATCGCATTGTGAGGTCGGTAGTCCACACATAATCCTAAACTGTCATCCTTTTTCTTTACAAAAAGGGCTGGACATCCCAAGGGTGATGCACTAGGACGAATGAAGCCTTTGTCCAGTAGTTCTTGGAGTTGTGTTTTCAGTTCGGCCAATTCCTTAGGTGGCATACTATAGGGTCTTTTGCAGATAGGTGCAGTGCCTGGTTGCAGTTCAATAACGAACTCAATATCCCTATCTGGTGGCATTCCTGGCAAATCATCCGGAAAAATATCGGCATACTCGCATACCACTGGAATATCTTCTAGTTTGATTCCTTCCATCACGAAAGCACAAGAATTTGTGCACTCCCAGAATGGTAGGTAAAGGGTAGTGGCTCCGTGACTAGGTGAATTTATTTCAACAGCTCGGCAAGAAAGGTCCAGTATGACTCCATGCATAGTCATCCAATTCATATCCAAAATAATATCCATGCCTCAAGGGGTAAGAGAACAAGGTCCGTGTTGATGATTTTACTACCCAATTTTATCAGTACCAGTCTTATTATTTGGTTGGAAGCAATTTTTCCACCCGGTGTTGATATCATATATGACCCTTTTGTGTGACAAAAATCCAAGCCTACTTTCGCACCGAACTTTGCACTAATGAAACTATGTGATGCACCAGAATCAAATAATATAACTGCAGGCTTGTTATGGATAGAGAATGTACCCGTCATTACTGGTGCTCCTTCAGGAAGTTCTGCAAGATTGGTGAAATTGATTCGTCCTTGTTTGACCTGAATGGTCTGCTTCTTGCCTTTGTTCTTATTGTTCTGGTTAGGGCCTTGGCCCTGAATTGGCTGCCAAGGTCGAGGGCATTCTCGAGCAAAATGACTGGAACTTCCACAATTGAAACAATGATTGGCGATGTTTGGACGAAGGAATTGCTGAGTAGCGGGCCTTGGTCAAGTTTTCTGAGGCACAGGGGGTCGTACAACACCTTGTTGCTGCGGGGGCCTGACAATCCAACGTCCTGGCTGAGGGGCCTTCTGTGGAGATGTAGGCGCAACATTTTGCACTAATCGATACCTCGGTGGCTGAGCTCCCGAGGGTCCATTTGGCGCCTTTCTCTTCTTCTCGGCACGGTGAGCCACAATACAATCATCTTGGGTAATTGCCATGTTTACCAGCTCATTATATGTATCAGCCTTGATAAGGTTGAGTTGCTCCTTGAGTTTGGTACTCAATCCTCTACGGAAACGATCCCGCTTCTTAGCATCCGTGTCTGCGTGATAGCCCGCGTACTGGCACAGGTTGTTGAAGGCCTGAGCATACTGAAGTACAGTGCGGGTACCCTGAGTGAGAGCCAAAAACTCATTTAGCTTTCTTTCCATAAGACCTTCTGGGATATGGTGTGCTCGGAATGCAGTTTTGAATTCGTCCTAGGTGACGACGTGATCAGCCGGGAGCATAGCAAAGTAATAGTCCCACCAAAGACGACCTGTACCTCGAAGTTGCTGAGCGGCATAGCGAGCCTTGTTTTCATCCGAGCATGGGATCACAATTAGAGAAAACTTGGACTCGATTGTGCGAATCCAAGCGTCCGCATCCAAGGGTTCCTCCGTTTTGTGGAACAAGGGAGGCTGGGTCCCAAGGAAATCCGTATAACCGGCAGCTTGAGGTTGGTGAACATTGTGCCCACCCCACTGTTGGTGCTGTCCTTGCACGAGCTGACGAAGCAACTCGGTTTGAGCGGCCTTACTTCCACCAAGCTGGGTGGTGGCGGTGGCTGTTGTTGTGATTCACTAGCGCTAGCACCAAAACCTTCCGGGTTACCACGGGTTGCTCCAACCATCTGAAATGTGAATGTTTATCATTAGCAGCGTGATCCATATTGCTTCCACGATTCAAAAGGATTAGCGTGGAAAAGTAGACTTCCGAAATATCATGGATAGAATCATGGACACAATACTGTCTGCCATAAGAAACTTATAACTCCTGGTAGGTTCATCCAAAATTGCTCATATTTTGGCAGTGGGTAGGGAATTTAGAGATGTACAACTTTGATATTCAGCTTAAATGCTAAATCGATGGCCAAGATGGTCGAAAGATTCATTCTTTGCTTCTCTGTCTCGGCTGTTTTTCAGCAGGACGAGTTATAGTATAATGCCTATAACTCAAATTAGCAAGATCCAACAGTGCTTAAATTTTGTGGGGGCCCAGATCACAAAATTTGTGACAATTTTGGTATTCAACACTCAGTCCAGAAATGTAAGGAGACATGGGTAAAAATTCCGACAAGTTTCTGCAATCGCAGATTCAACTGCTTTCCAATATCACAATCAAACCACCAAGTTTTTAGCCATGGCCTACATGATTAGAGTATCCAATGGTCAAGTTGTACCCATCACAAAAGAGGTACTCAACTCTTATTTAGCCTATTACAACACTTGCCAAAAGTTAGGCTACACTATCGAGGAGTATATGCAAAAGTCCTCCTAGGTCATCGTCTAAAAGTCGTCGAGGTTGTTGACGGATGACTCGCTGCGAGTAGGAGAGTGAGCTCTCATTGGAGGTGGCTGTGGTGCCTCACCCTCAAAGTCCATTCCTGAAACACCGTCAATCTCCTGTGGCTCCTCATCATCTTCCTCCATAGCCACCACGTCGGGAGGGGCATTCTGATCATGGTGCCACTGAATGTGCTCATTAGCATCCTCCAACTCAAGGTTCAGATCATGGAGCTGCTCCTCCAAGTGCACTATCATGTCATCTCTCTCACCCATGAGAGTGTCGTGTTCCTGAACTTGGCCCTCAAGTTGGCCAATCCAGGTGTCTCTGTCCTCAAGTTCCTCACTGAGCTCCTTAATCTGCTCATCTCTGGTATCTGCCATCATGTGGTAGGCCTGTGCAAGATCAACGAGCTGCACAAGCGCCTGGCTCTGGAGAGTCTGAAGTTGGTACAGTGCATTCATGCATCGCACGGAGGTCTCGATGGTCTCGTGGGCATGAAAGTCTACCAAGTACTGTGAGTGCTGTATCCTGTTGAGCCAAAAGGGGTCGTTATCCTGGGCAGCAGGAAACAAACCAATAGGAGTGAGCGTGACGGCCTCGGGGCACTGCGCACAGAAAGTGGTGAGCGCCCTCATGGCAGCAAGCTCTCAAATATCGGCCAAACAGTGACCAACAGCCTCAATCACCAAGGCGAGCCACTCCGGGTGTAGTGGGTGCGGAAAGATGGTCACATTAGCACGGCACTGGGTAACTCCATTCTCTGCAAACTCCAGTCCCGCGTAACATGGGGGTATTGGATAGCCCGCGGTGCTCAGAACATCCCACAAGATAGAGGGAAAGCCCTCCCAGTGGAGACACTGCAAGTGAACGCGTCCATCCTCATCCACCATCATGGCAAGAGGCTCGGCCATCTGAACAAAAGATCAAATGGGTGAGATAGTGAAAAACTGTTAACAACATAGTGAACAGGTTCTGGACAGTGCACTAAAATAGCCATAACTTCAATAGTTCTTGTCCAAAAATTCTAAACTTTTCCCAGAACATTCCTAAGGTATTTTTGAACAACTTTGCAAGTCAACTCCAGAGCTAGATCAGGCTCTAAGATGGTCTTTCTCTTAAGGTTTTACTTTACTGTCTACCCAGAAATTTCAGTGAACAGTGAGCCAATCTTTCGTGAATTACCCAATTTTAACAGTAGCTGCCTGAGGAAATTTACGACAAGTTTTGTGTTGAACACTTTTGCATAAAACTGTAGTAAAAGGGCATAAAAATTTAGGTGGCAGAAGTGCTTATTTTGGACAGAAAACTGACATCTCAAGGTCTTTGTTGTTTCTCATTATCCATATGTCCAGAATTTTTCAAATTTAGATAGGAGGTAGAATAAAATTTTTGGAACAAAACTTTCAACATGAGTTTCTCCAGAAAGGATCATTTTCTAAGCTTAATAAATTCATGTTTTCAGATATGGCAGAAATAGACGGATTTGCTAGACAATCCTTATGCAAAGACGATTGTGTTCACGCATGAACCTTACCACTGTCAAGCATCGCATTTTCAATTTCTGATTTATATGGTCATGATGCATGCACGTCCTATTCGTCCTCACAAAATAAAATAATTGTCAAATAGCTTTGGTCTTACGAAGTTAGTTTTGGTGGCATACACAATACGTCTCTCACTATAATAGCTAGTCGAAAATTCTCTAACCGTTCTTTAACTTATCGTAATCGTGGTTAGTGTACCTGTAGAAGATTGATATAGCATATATATATCCATTGAACCTTTCATGCCAGCACTCATGAAAGCGTCCGTATTCATTACCGTTCACTATAGAAACGGCATCCGTACAATTCTCGTCGTACAGACGACATTAACATACGCTATCGAGATAGCGTATTCACGGGGGTACCGTCTTGAGACGGGGGTATGAACAGCGATCACCATACCCTGCGCCAAACCTTCTACTCCCAATATAATCAACTAATAGTTGGTATATTGGCAGCACCTCAAGTAAGCCACTGCTTGAGGGTAGCGTTCGGCTCGCATCACCGACAGGAAGGCCAAGCTCTCTCTGTTGGCTGAGGATTCTTACCTTCTAACCTTAGCGATAAGTGCGTCGTTACAGAAATTAAAGGTCGATTGTGCATAAAAGTAAGTTTTGACAGAAAGTAATGTGCTGGAAGTCAGTTGATAATATTCACAAGTTAGATAGCCACCTAGTAACTTTCCCATAATCCCTTAGGGCTTTACGAACTAGGTACCATCCTTAACGAACCAACGCATTTTGCAAACACATTTTTTTTTCTGGTCAAGTTTTATGAAAATAAGGTTTTAAGGCTTGTTGCATTCTCTGGCGTATGCATTTCGGCTCTGATACCAGCTGTAGCAGAACTACCTTAATTAATCCGGCTCAAGCGCGCTAACCATCACCACAAGGGCAATCGGGGCTAACTCGCACTTCAAACGGAGTAATCCATTGGTTTGTCTGGTAACCTCCCGATACAACCACGGTTTTGCCGATCGAAACCACACATACAAAGTACTCACACGAAGGTGAGCCCAGAGGATACAACATTCCACAAATTTTACATCATAGGGTTCATCATAAATTATTATTACAACTGAGTTCGAAATTTGTAAAACAAGGTTTTTCAGAGTTTAAAAGTAAATGAGTTCTTCAGAGTTCAATGCAGAGGAAAATCAACGATAAACTACTCGACGATACAGGATGTCTCGATGAACCCTGTACGAGACATCACTCGGCATTATCATCGTTGGCCGGGGGCGCATCCCATTCCACCGACCAACCAGGAGGAAGGGTACACGGCCAAGTCAAACTAGCGATCAAATCCTCAAAAGTCTCACCTGAAAACAAGCCACAAGCAAGGCTGAGTATACTAATACTCAACAAGGCTTACCGGACTAGTGGAATATACTTAGCCGACTCCTAGACATGCAAGGCTTTTGGCTTGAGGGTTTGTTTTGCCGAAAAGCATATACGAGTAGGTCCTTACTTTCAAATTTTAGCTCCAAGTTCTAGTTTTCTTTAACCATTCTAGGTAAGCAACTATCCAATATCATACATGGTGGAAGAATTAATTTGCATCCAACAAGATTAATCCTCATCATTGTTCCTCTTCTTACTCTATGTGGTAAAAGGTTCAAGCGGTCTCAATAACCGCGAGAAACGGACGATTCGAATCGAATTTCTCAACCTTGCAAGAAAACCTAAACACACATCACGTGGTTACTCCCAAAGTCACACGTGCAACTTTTCCCTTCAATTCCCGCTTCACGGAACAGGCCCACCGCCCTCGACTACACGTCCCCATGGACCACGGACCCGGCCGGGCCATGGTGGCACATGCACCCGCCATTACCTAGATGTGAACAAATTCAAGATGGTGGGGAGTATATTCCGGCCTCGGTTCAATCCGGTACTTAAGCTTACCGATTACCATATTCTAGGCATGTGGTTAGTACGTTCAAAGACTTAACCACCACTACCACACACTGCAACCTTAGCATTTTTCACTGGCTGTGTTACTTAGTTAAGATTTCTTTGGGCAATCATTAATGGAGTATAACTTAAATTAATTAACTCCATTAAACAAGAAGGGGGGTTGTGTTCTTTTGGAAACTAAATTTTGTAAGCACAACATGGATTAAACACAACTTCGGGACTAGGTTACTTCTGGTGATGAAATTTTTATTTAGAGTACATTATGCAGAGGCAACAACACTGTAAAAGTTTCAGATATTTTTATGCAGTAGAATAATTATGAAAAATGTATTACTTAGCCACTGCTAGATCCTAGTTATTTTTATACAGAACGAACTATACAAGTATTGATGCCCAACATTTTACAGGAGGTTAACCTATCCAAAATTATGTTACTGTAAATTTTTCGGATTTTATTTTGCATGATACAGAGCATAATAAATAGGATAATCTACACTGATGTTAATAAAGATTAATTCCTATAGGATGTTCTATAGGGTTTCTGTGCATGAAACTTTTTATACAGCAAGTGCTACTCTATAGAGTCCCACAGTAAAAAGTTGAACATTTTCCAAGTATATAAACTAGTTATTTGAATTAGTGCATTTTACCTACCACAAAATTATATAAATAGGTTACAGAAAGGAAAAAGGTTCTAAACTTTTTCTGTGGTATTTTGGTATCACTATAACAGCTCTGGAAAAGATTCACAGCATGAAACACAATATATTAGTAGGTACAAATTAGTTCTATTATTTCATGGTATGAACAAAGTTTAACAAAAAGTTTAGCTAGAGATGGGTTCTGGTCCTACTATTTTTACACTGGCCTACACATCAAGTAATCAATCTACTATCCAAAAATCAGATTCACAACTAGTCTACAATAGTGGGTACAATTAATGTCTATTAAACTTTCCATTTAATTTAGAGCAAGATTTAGCAAGCATCTGAAGAAAGGCATGTAACAAAAGTTGTAGATTTTCTTCTAACGATTCCAGAACAGTTGAGTTTGTATTTTTCCAATTTTTCCACGATTTTATATGAATTTTACAATTTTGCTATTTTTGAATTCAAAGTTTAAACACAGGTTTACAGTTATGCCCCTGGAAACTTGCGTGCAGACCCTTTTAAAGATTTCAATCGTTGCAATTGGGTCCCTAGGCGGTGATGGCACGGCGGCCGGCTAAATTTCGGCGAGGGGGCTCGTCGGCGGCGAGGGGAAAAGGGTCGGGGAGATCTAGTGAGATGAGAGCTACCTTGGTGTGGCCTTGGTCGGGGTTGGGGGTAGCCGGAAAGGGCTCGTCGGCGTGGAACAGGGGGCGGCGGCGGTGCGGAGCGTCGGCAACGGTGCTCCGGCGGGGTTGGGGCAGCGCTGGCGAGTCGGGAAGCTCCAGTGGGGTGATGTAGTCCCGTTCCGAGCCTTTGTTCGGGCGGAGGAGGGCCGGGGGTGGGGTGTCCACGGCGGTCAGGGGCGGCGGCGGTGGAGGCAACGCTGGCAACGAGCGCCGGCGGTTCTGAGCGACGATGGGCGGGGCAGTGAGCGTCAGTGGGATGTTATGGTGGTGGTTGGGGCTCAGCTTGGGCGGTGGATGACCGGAGGGGTGAGCTCCACGGTGAGCTGGCACGACGGCGGTAATGGTGGCGGCGGCGGCGTTCTGGTGTCTGGGCGCGCGAGGAGGCTCAGTGCGGCCTTTTGTAGGAAACAGAGAGGCGGGAGGAGGCGTGGGGCTGGATTGTGAGGCTCGGGCGCGGGCGGCACGACGGGGGCGTGCCACTGGGCGTCGGGGCGGCGGTCAGAGGCTCGGCGCGGCGAGCGGCGAGCGGGAGCAGGGGATTGGGCGTGCTGCAGCACCGCGGCCTGTCGGGCGACGAGCGCGGGGAGTGGCGGGACAGAACAGAGGCTCAGGCACAGTGCGGCTTGCCCATTGGGCACGGCGTGCGGTGGCCGGCCGGCGGCGTCGCGTGCGGCCAGCGGCGCGTCACGGTTGGCGGTCGGAGATCCTAGCGTGGGGAGGGACGATCAGGAAACGAACAACCAAGAATCGGCAGCCGAAATTGATATGGTATTCATACTGCCGATGGAGTTCATGGCACCCAACGATCGAGATAAAGTAACGAGAACAGAAGAAGAGCAAATAGCACAACTGGTATTAGAGCCGATGACGGCTACGTTTGAGAAACCAAAAGAGGAAAAACGACAGCATCTTAAAGCGCTGTTTCTCAAAGGCTATGTCAACGGAAGACCCGTCACCAGATTACTGGTAGATGGAGGCGCGGCAGTTAACATCATGCCGTATGCCATGTTCCGCGAGCTGGGCAAGGGCGATGACGACCTCACCAAGACGGACATGATGCTGAAGGATTTCGAAGGCAACGTGTCGCCTGCCCGCGGAGCGCTCTGCGTGGACCTCACCATCGGCAGTAAGACCCTCCCTACCACTTTCTTCGTTATTAATGGCAAAGGGTCCTATAATATGCTGCTTGGTCGCGACTGGATACACGCAAACTGATGTGTCCCATCTACAATGCATCAATGCCTTGTGCAATGGGTCGGCGACAGTACTGAGATAGTCGCTGCCGATTCCGCCTACAACGTTGCAGCGGCCGACACGCAACAGTGGAGCTGCGAGCACGTCAAGTGTATATCTGGCAGGACTTGGGACACTGACTTCCTGAAAGTGTCCGATTTCAGTCTACAGCCGATCCAAGCAGTCGGCTCTGAAGATTCAGAATAAATGGATCAGCTCGTCCGAGAAGATGGGAAGCGTGGACATGGGTTTACGTCGGCCGATTTATTAGAGATGATAGATTTGGGAGATAGCAGCAAATCAAGGCCGACGTACATTAGTGCCAATTTGGATACTGAGTACAAATGCAAAATATGTCAAGGTAACATGGCCGATTTCTCATCGGTTTTCTGGCTACACATCTGGTGAAAGAAATATTGGGATTCATTATTGAATGGAAATTACAGATTACATGGCCGACATGGTATAAGTCGCCCTTAGAATAAAAATACTGGTGTGCCTACTGATTTCGCCTACGCTGGATTTCTCTTTCGATGCGACCTAGTTTTATCATGAGGGTGAGCCTTTTCTCTTTCAAGTCCTCTGCAGTGGTCTAGTTTCAGCTTGGTTGCAGAGTTCTTTCAGTAGGCGGGCCTTCCCCTCTTCCAGATCTTCCATGGCGACTTCAGTTGTAGCTTTACAGGGAAGTGAAGAATTTTTGTTGGAAGATGGTCGATTGCGGACCAAAAGATGAGCACTTATGAGGTTCGAATATTCCTGGATGGCGGCAGGGACATGATCTCTGAGTTCCTCAGCATGAGTTCTTATCAGATTTCTGTCTGCCTGTGTTAATGGCTCTCCTGAATGCATGATTTCTATCGCTCGTTCTAGATCAGAGCTGAGACGGTTTGGCTAAACAGAGATAAAGGGGGTTACCCAGTATCGGAGCGATTTGAAATGCTTAAGAAAAAGGTAGGGGGGGAGTTCATACCTGGTTGACAGAGGAAGAGGATGAAGAGGACGAATAAGACATCTTGCCGTTCAGTTGGGACAGTAAAAGAAGAAGAAGAGATAAGTGATGCGTGTGCCTCTAGAGATGGTAAACGGTCTGCGTATAAATGAAGAAGAGGTAGATGGATGGTGAGACACGTCCTATCGGAGTAAATGCATACATAAATGCGAGGCAGACTGAAAAAGCAGTTCAAAACCAAGTCGGCACAGTGGCATTAAAGGAGCAATAATGTTTAACATACTTTTTACAGCCCAAGGAAAGCATCTATGGCTACAATCGCTCGTCGTCTAATTTGATCGGCCGATCCTACTATTCTCTGATCATTTTCGGCCGATCCCGGTACTACTGACACGCGGTGACGGAGCCTTATTGTTTCACGGGCCAGATGTTGTCTTTCTTGCTTCAGCTCGCTGATCATGGTTGGGAGTTCTTGGAGCTTCTTCTCTTCAGCGGCTATCTCTTTGGTTATCTGTTCCATCTCCTTGGCTAGTTCTGCTCTCCTCCTTTTCAGCCGATCTATTCCGCCGACGATGTCCGGACGGCAGTTCTCGAGGAAATTGATCCTGTGATGTACTTCCTGAGTCCGCTGCTTATACGAGTCGACGTCCTCCTGAGTTTTGGCCATCTGAGCACGATCGGCCATGCGTTGCAGCGCCCTGGAAACCGGAATCTGCATGCCCTCTATATAGGCAGCATACCCCAAGTCTTCCGACACTTCATACGGGATGTGATCTTTGACCTCATTGAAAAGTCGTCGGATCGGCGATGCGTCTTCCACCAATCGGTCGATGTCACCTTGGAGGAGAGTACGAATGCTTTCGAGCTTGGAGCGGACATCGGCGGAGGTAGAGCTCGATGGAACTGCGTGTGAGGCAATTTCTTCTTCATCGGCCAAGGAGACAGCAAAGGAAAAGATGCTATTATTGGGGGTATCTTGCTCCTGTAAGGGAACAAAGTAAAGGGTAAGCGAGCGGTGAAAAGATATCGGCCGATTCTGATGGTAAGATTGTTACCTCTTTGAAACGGATCTCCCTTGCCTGCGCCGGTGGAAGTGTTTCCCTTGTTTCAGGGACTGGTGCACTTGGTTCGCCGGAAGAAGAAGATTCGATCATTATCGGTGCTCCGCTTGGGCCAGCTTCCTGAGAAAGACATAAATTCTCGTGAAAATACTATGGGAAAATGAAATAAGATGGTAATGGAAATTTGCCATGCCTCTGTGGGTTTTCCGGCCGATTCCTGCTGTGGAGTTATAATCGGCGTACCCAAATCGACCTGCATCAAAATTGGTTAAGTTTTCTGAATATTAAGGATGCAGGGTAAGAGATCGTGTACCTCGGCAACAGGAGCTGCTGTAATCTCAGTCCCCACTTGAGACGTGGCCGATAGTTGTGGGGACTGCGGTGGGACAACTTGTTGTGGCAGAACCACCTGAATTAATCCGGCTCAAGTGTATTAACCATCACCATTAAGGCAATCTAGGTTAACCTTACACTTCAAACGGAGTAATCCACTGGTCTGTCGGGTATAACCTCCCGATACAACCACGGTAGAGCGGATCGAATGCCATACATACAAATGCTCATGCGACGATGAGCCCAGAGAATACCACATTCCAGCAAATATTACAAAAATTATCATAGGTGAATATTACAAACCAAGTTTGAGTTTAGAAACCAAGTACTTCAGTGATCATAACTAAGAAGTTCTTTAGAGTTTAAGTTGCAGCAGAAAATAAAACAACGAAAGCTACTCGACGATACAGGATGTCTCGGTGAAGCCCGTACGAGACATCACTCGGCATTATCTCCATTGGACGGGGGCGTATCCCATTCCACCGACAAACCAGGGGGAAGAGTGCAGGGCCAAGTCAAGCTAGCAATCATATCTTCGAAGGTCTCACCTGAAAACGAGCCACAAGCAAGGCTGAGTATACTAATACTCAGCAAGACTTACCCGTGTAGTGGAATCTACTCCACCGACTCTAGACATGCAAGGCTTTTTGGCTCAGGGGTTTGTTTTGCCGAAAAGCATCTACAAGTGGGTCCTTACTTTCAACTTTTAGCTCAAGATTCTAGTTTCATTAACCATTCTAGATAAGCAGCTATCCAATATCATTCATGGTGAAGCATTAAATTTCATCCAACAAGTTTACTCATCATCATTGTTCCTCTTCTTACTCTGTGGGTAAAAGTGATTAAGCAGTCTCAATAGCCGTGAGAAACGGACGATTCGAATCGAATTTCTTAACCTTGCAAGGGAAACCTAAACACACGTCACGTGGTTACTCCCAGAGTCACACGTGCAACTTTTCCCCTTTCTTTCCGGGTCGTGGATCGGGGCTACCCTCCGAGAGTACAAGAGTCCCACGCCACGGTTCGCCGCCGGGTCGTGACCACTCTCTGCACTCGCCATATGCACATGGGACCGAAGTTCAAAGGGTAGGATGCCGTCCCCTTGCCGGGCCAATCAGGTACTTAAGCTTACCGATTACCATATTCTCGGCATGTGTTTAGTACGTTCAAAGTCTTAACCATCACTACCACAAACTGCGGCCTTAGCAAATTTTTCACTAAACAGATGGGCCTCAATCGTAAACATCGTTCCATAGCCCATCCGTGTCCTTATGATTGCGGCGTGTAGTAAACATTCAACTCCTATTTTCTCGCGAGTGACAGGAAATCACTCGGCTTTTACCGGAGTCCTATTAGCACAGCATTCTATCAAACCTTACATCTAGTTTTCAAGCATGGGTTCCTAACATCATGCAACTAAGTTTTCATTCAACTCCTATAAACTTAATGCACAAGCAAAAGAGTAGTGAGTTGCATAATTTAGGAAAGGAAATGGGTTATGCTCCGGGGCTTGCCTTCTTGTGCAAAGTTAGTTCGGGGGTCATCTGAACGTTGACCTGGGTCTTCAACTGCTTCAGTTAAATTCGCCTGGGCTTCTCGCTGCTCACTCTCGGACTCGGGCACCAGCTCGTAAGTCCCGTCGGCGAGAGTAGTCGTTTCTACTTGAATGCACAAGTTTAAGTAGTGGTGATAGTAAACGACATGATTTCCTTCACGATAAAGTTGCAGTTTGTAAAACACGAGTTTGTTGTGAAGCGAGTTTACTTTATCATTCGTGGGCAATCGTTAATAGAGTAGAAAAGTACAATGTGTAACTTCGTTAAGCAAGGTGGGGTGGGTGTTCATGGGAACTTATATTCCTCATGGAAACATGATTTAAGTGTAACTACTACAGCGAGTAGTTTCTGGTCATGAAATCTTGGATCTAGGCACATCAGGGAAAGATATGCTTACTGTAAAATTTTCAGACAATTTCATGCAGCAGATTAATTATGAAAAATATATTACATGGTTGCTGCTAGATCCTTATTCTTTTTGTACAGAACAAATGGTGCAAAAACTGGGTCTAAGATTTTTTACAGGGCTTTCATTTAATCATGCAGGAGCTACTGTAATTTTTATAGGATTTATTATGCAGTTTTCAGAGCATAGCAATTATGACATTACACACCTAGGTTAATCAAGGATTTATTTTTACAGGATCCTGCACAGGGTTTTTGTCCATGAAACTTTTTACACAGCATCCCCTACCACTGAATATCTTCTAGTAAAAATATGAGAATTTTCCAAGCTAAGATACTATTTTCTTAATTTAATGTATGTTATTAGCACATAAATCAAATAAATAGGTTCCTGTGAGATAAAAAGTCTCCCAATTTTTCTCTGGCATCTAGGTACCATTACACAAGTATAGACAAAGTTTCATTAGGTGATTCATAACCTAACTGCAGGGATAAAAATATTTAGCCACTTATGGTATGAAACTAAGTTTAATAAACAGTGTAGATAGAGATGGAATTTGGGCCTGATCTTTTTACACAGTCCTAAACATCAAGCAACTAACTCACTGCCCAAAAATTTAGGGTCAGCATTGATCTTCAACAGTGGGTACAAAAGAAGTCCATTAAAGCTTCCATTTAATGTAGAGAAAAATATATTGAGAATCTGAGAAACTTTAAGTAACAAAAGTTGTAGAGTTTCTTCTAGGGATTCTAGAACAGTTGAGTATGCATTTTTCTGAATTTTCTACGATTTTATACGAATTTTACAAGTTCACTGAATTTGAATCTAGATTTGAAACTTTCTTTTACAACTGGGTCCTTGAACCTTACGTGCAGACCCTTCTAAAGATTTCAATTATTGCAATTGGGTCCTCGGGTGGCTCGGGTACGGTGGCCGGCCAAAATTCCCGCGAGGGGCTCGCCGGCGGCGAGGGGTGAGGGTCGGGGAAGGATCAGGGGTGCGAGGGCTACCTCGTGGGGGTCTTGTTCGGGTGGGGGACGGCCGGGAGTAGCTCGCCGGCGTTGGAGCAGGGGCGGCGGGTGGCGGCGGCACGCGTCGACGGCGGTGCTCCGGCGGGCTTGGGGCGGCCTGGTCTGGACGGGAAGCTTCAGTGGCGCGTGGGGAAGCTGCTCGGGTGCTTGGCCTGGGCGGAGGAGGTCGGAGTCGAGCTGTCCGCGGTGAGCAGGGGCGGCGGCGGCGGTGACAGCGCGGGCGGCGGCGCTCCGGCGGTCCTGGGCGGTGTTGGGCGGGTCGGCGAGCTTCGGTGGGGTGATGTAGTGGTGGCTGACACTTCAATTTGGGCAGGGGGCGGCTATGGATGGCTGTCCGCGAGCGGGTGGAGCTCGGCGGCGGCAATGGCGGCGGCGAGGTGCTCTGGCTGCTGGTGGCTCGTGCGGGCGGCCTGGGCGCGGCTTTTATAGGGGCAGGAGGGGGGTGGGGGTGCGGGGCGACGCGCGGGGGCGGAGACACGGCAAGGGCGTGCCACTGGCCACGGTGGGCAGCAGCAGGACTCCGGCGCAGCGTGCGGCGGGCGGAGGCGTGCGTCTGGGCGCCGGAGATTATGCGTGGCGAGGTGGCGATAGCGCGGCACGGGGATTGGGGGCAGCTGCAGCAGCGGCTCAGGCGGAAGGCAGGCGCAGCGACGGGCGGGGCGCGGGGGTCGGGACGGCACGGCGCGACCCGGCGGTTGGGCGCGGCGGGCGGCAAGCAGGGGCACGGCACGGCGTGGCGCACACGCGAGCGCGGACTGGGCGGCGCGGCGGGGGGGGGGGGGGGGGGGGGGGCAAAGCCGGTTCTGGGGGCGAGGCACGGCGGCCACTGGCTTGGCGGCTCGCGCCGGTCAGGCGTCGCCGGCCACCTGGCCGTGCTGTCGGGCGGGGAGGGGAGAGAGAGAGAGAGCGAAGGACCTTTTTGCGAGAATTTGAAAAGTTCCAGGGGCTGGGTGCAAACAGGGTGTTTTCTCCTCTTTCTAATTTGAATTTCAAAAACTTTTGAACATGAAAGTTGTTCAGAATAAAAAGTTCTACAAGTTTGGTTTCAGGCAACATCTCATTTGGCTTATGGTTTGAAAGTTAATTTAAAAATTCAAAGGTATTCAAATGTGCCCAAATTCAATTTGAATTTCAACTTAACTTGTTCTAATTCTTTTCACCCTTTTATTAGAGTTGGTTAAGCATAGGGTTGGGCTAATGATATTGTTTTAGAAATGTAATTTATCAGGGTTGTTATAGCTTCTGTAACGTCCCGCCTCCCCGAGGCCGGGTCCGCTTACATCTGGCCGCTTCCTAGGACATAGACTGCCCTCACAGACCAACACAAGTCTTTTCTGCACACTTGTCCTCACTCGTGCGCACCCAGGAAGAATTTCGCGGTCGGTCACCCAAACCCAAATTGCTCCAAGCCAAGCACGCTTAACTTTGAAGTTCTTTGAAATTGGGCTTCCGGAAAAAAAGTTGCAACTTGTTGGTATGAGTATCCTATTAATCCTATTAAGTCCTGAGCCGGGGTGTCACATCCTCACCCCCTTAAGAGACCGACGTCCTTGTCGGTCAACCCAAAGCCAGGAACGTTCCCTCTTGGCCACGTCCGTACGTCCACAGTGCCAACGGCCCATGTGCCACGTCCGTGCGTCCAGTGCCAACGGCGCATCCCTGATGCCCGTGCACTGACCCGCCACGCGCCCGCCCACATGCCTGCGCACCTGACCCACACGCGCCCGTGCTCATGCCCGCGCTCTATGCTCGTACGCGCCCGTGAAACCGCGAGAGTCGGCTCTGATACCATTCTGTAACGTCCTGCCTCCCCGAGGCCGGGTCCGCTTACATCTGGCCGCTTCCTAGGACATAGACCGCGCCCGTGCTCATGCCCGCGCTCTATGCTCGTACGCGTCCGTGAAACCGCGAGAGTCGGCTCTGATACCATTCTGTAACGTCCCGCCTCCCCGAGGCCGGGTCCGCTTACATCTGGCCGCTTCCTAGGACATAGACTGCCCTCACAGACCAACACAAGTCTTTTTTGCACACTTTGTCCTCACTCGTGCGCACCCAGGAAGAATTTCCCGGTCGGTCACCCATCCCCAATTGGCTCCAAGCCAAGCACGCTTAACTTTGAAGTTCTTTGAAATTGGGCTTCCGGAAAAGAAGTTGCAACTTGTTGGTATGAGTATCCTATTAATCCTATTAAGTCCTGAGCCGGGGTGTCACACTTGTGCAGCCTGGCAAAGGAATGGAATTGATGTCAGTAGAAGATTTGGGGAATATATAAGATAAATAAGGTTACCTGGACAGCTTCTACTAATAATGATGCTGCAGCGACCCCGGCTTCAGCGGTGACTTGGGGAT
The DNA here is from genome assembly GCA_032594955.1 of Panicum miliaceum. NCBI lineage: Eukaryota > Viridiplantae > Streptophyta > Magnoliopsida > Poales > Poaceae > Panicum > Panicum miliaceum. The sequence continues at coordinate 32,822,275 of CM064058.1, read as the reverse complement.
CGGCCGTCTCGACAACTGGTAGGGGTGAAGGACCTGAAGCCTCGGCGAGTATCACCTCCGTTTGATCGGCCGATCCAACACGGGGAGTCTCGACCGATACTGCTGCCATCTGGCTAGCCGATCCGATGCGGGAGATTTCAGCCGATGTTATTGTCGCCTGATCGGCCGATCCAATGCGAGCTCGCATCCGACGGCTGGTTATCTTTGATGTTGGTCTTTTGGGCGCTCGTCTTGATCGGCCGGTGGAGATATCTCTGATAGATGGAGCATGGAAGCCGATGAGTGGATACAACGTGTATTGGTGATGGCTGTCAATCGGCCGGCCGCTTCGGCTCCGCATCGGAGGGACATGGCTTTCAGACTGAAGGGGTAAACATAAGTTAACAACGAGATGATAATGCAACATTGAAATCGGCTAAGGAGAAAAGGACATACCGCTGCATTTGGGTCGATGTTCTCTGGGTCCAGAATGTTGCAGTAAGTTGATGGAGATTTACAGAAAAGATGCTGCTTCCATTCTGCCCACCATAATTTATACTGTTGGGTGGCGAAAGAGGCAACTGACCAGCCGTTCAAGTCAATGGTGCTGGAGTCGGGTACTAAATCGCACAATCGGCTGTAGTCAAGACTTGAAGTTAGTCCGTCTCTGAATTTTGCTTGGCCGGCGAAATAGACTCGAATCGGCAGTTGGCCAAAACCTAGTTGCCTTGCTGCAGCCGACGGGCAGTAGAACTCATAGGTGGGTGAGTCCTTTCCTGAGAAGAAGTTGGCCGGCAGAATTCCCGGCTTGATCAAGACATCCATTAATTCTCTGTCAAATGTATGGGTGGAGAAATCAAAGCATACAGGAAATTAGAAAATTGGCTCTGCGGTCTGATATGGATGCCAGATGATCATCTCCTCACTAAGTCCATTATAGAAACATCTGAGATATTCAGCTACGCGGGTAGCGGTGAATTGGCAGCCAGGAAAGGCCGATACCGCTTCTCCAACAGATCTGCAGCGGCGACGGACCGATGGATTCTCCTCTGACTCGATGTTGTGAAAGGTCTTTGTCTCTATCCTCTGCTGAGAGACCTTGCTCATATGTAGATTGAGCCAGAGGGTGATGAACCACCAAGGACCGCCTGGATTCCCTATCGGCTCTCCTTTCGACAGCTTGACGCTGATTTGGTGCATCAGATGGTATGCCGATCCCAGCAAATGTTTACCGAGGGGGATGGCCGATCCTTGTGCAAGAGACTCTGCCAAAGCTTGGGTGTTGGAAGAGGGGCCGACCGCTCTGCCACAGAAGAAGTGTTTCTCCAGCCACATCATCAAGAAGGCAGTGTGCTCCCTCTGTGAGACTGTCCCTGTCTTCATGTTTTTACTGATGTATCCTTTCCACCCACCAATTCCTTTGGTCTCTAGCCGATGAGATGGCTTGAACAGGTAATTGAAGGGGGTATCGGCGGAGGAAACATCTAGGCCGGTCAGCAGCAGGACATCGGCCAAGGTCGGGGTCATGGGCCCGTGTCCAAAAAGGAATGTGTTAAGTGCATCGGACCAGAAGTAAGAAGCTGCCATAACCAAAGGTTCGTTCCTTTCCATCTGAGACAGGGATAAGTCTATGCATTGGCCGATTTTGAGTTCTTCCCATTGAACCTTCCAAGACCCGGCTACCCTCTGGTACCATTCTCTCCACCCGGGTGTTTCATTCGGCCAGGATCTGAAAGTGCCCACCCAATGATCTAAATCCATGGCTGACTGCTTAAAGGGGATCCTATGAGTTTCTAAACTGATCAGATCCGTTGGATCAGGGCTCCCCATAGGGCCTAGACAGATGAGGTCAGGGGGCTCTAAGAGAGGAATGGTGATTCTATGCCTAAGGGCCTAAAAAAGGGAAAAAAGGGAAGAAACTAAGAAAGGATCCGGAAAATACTGAAGCAGTAGAAAGGCGAAAAGGGGAAAAATTTCGAGCATTTACCTCTGGGATGGAAGCCATCGTCGCTGATGACGCCGCTGGGGAAGCCGCCGATTGGGCCGCCGCCGCCAAAGGAGCAGCCGATGGAGCCTTCGTAGATGGGGTGGTCGCCGATGGAGACGCCATTGGGGGTCGGAACAGGCCGCGGATGAGATCGCCGGAAAAGGGGGAGCGCTTGGAAATTGAAGGAGCTTGGAGGAAGACGAACAGTGATGCGACAGAGAGAATGCTAGATTCATGGAGGAGGAGAGGCGGAGAAAGCCAGTACTTAAGAGAGATCAGGGGAGCAAGGGCAAAGATGGTATTTTTACCGCTCCGTCTACACGAGTTCCAGGGGAGCGGTCGTTTCGCGCGCCCGGTTCGAGGAAATTGCAATCATTGTGCCGCGGAACGCAAGGAGATTTTTGCTGCGCCCGTTTCGGAGGAGAGGATTAAAGAAAAGAGTTTCGAAGGAAAAGTTATATTTTACTCTGAAACTGGGGGGCATGTGTTGACGCCAGATTTTGACACGTGTTGAATCGGCGTTAGGAGGAGAAGATTGGCCGATGCGGCAGATCTGGAGGCTACAGTAAAGAATCGGCCGATTGGGGTAACAGTTGGAAATCGGCCGATGGGTGATGCAGCTTGCGCCAACAGGATGGGACTACTTCGGACGGTCCCGGTCAAAAGTTGGTCAACAGAGCGACGCTAAGTCGGTCGGGAAGCAATTAAAAAAGTCCTGATTGGATTAGGAAACGGCGGCGAAAGATTCTGCGGGAGTCCGTTTCCTTTTTAAAACATATTATAGATATAGTAGTTTTCTTGTTTTAAATAAGGTTGTAACAAGTCATAATCGACCAGGAGTCCTAGTTTCAGGGTATAAATAGGAGTCGCTAGGGCTTTGAAAATATCAATACATCAATCAACAACAATACTTCTACTTTTCCAGCAATATACTTTCAAGTCGGCGACTTTGCCAATACCTTTTCTTCTTTCACGAGTTCGTACGGATTGGCAGGGCTGCATCAACTTGATCTCCGGCCAATTGGTAGGTTCCGCTTACCGAGTAATATCCGAGCTTTAACTACGGGCGCATCGCTATGGTTTCGTTTGGATTTATTCACCAGTTATCGATATTTACTAGAATTGCAAGTTTTACCTGTTATTCTAGTATTATCACCAGTTATCCAGCTTGAGATCAGGGTAATCGGCTTCGTTATTGTTCTCCTTCGATTTATCATCTCACAGCCGATTAGATCTATTTCAAGTGTTGCCCTTGCAGTAATCGTCTAGATCGCTCCAGCAGTTTTCTTTACGATTACTACACGATCATCGGCTGATCCATACCCGATTATCTCTACAGCAAATCGGCCGATTCGCCGCCGACGCGCTCCTCAGGACAGATCGGAACCCCAGCCGATCGACGCGCCTGGAATTTAATACTCTATTTCCTTTTCAATCAACAGGTCAGATTGACTGGCACGCCGCGCGAACCGCACCAGGGCGATAACCCGAACAGGTGCTAAGCAGATTCTCCCGGGTCGTGTGTCCGACGCTGAAGACCCATCGGCCGATTCCTATCCGGCCGATTTTAGCGCCAACAATTTCTTTTAAACTTTTCTTAGTTATTTATGCATCGTGTTAAGCTAATGAGGCTTATTTCAAAATTTAAACACCTGAGGTGTCACAGCTTTACCCAACGGGAAGAACTTCGCGAGGAATGCCTTGGGGCACTCATCCCAAGTAGTTACTGCATTTCTAACTGTGTAGAACCACTGTTTCGCCTTCCCCAGAAGAGAAAATGGAAACAGACGGAGTCGGATTGCATCCTCTATGACTCCCTTGATAATAAAAGTGCTGCACAGTTTCAGGAACTTTTGGAGATGTGCATTGGTATCCTCATTGTCCTTGCCATAGAATGGGCTGGCCTGCACCATCGTAATTAGACCCATCTTGATCTCAAAATTCTCAGCTACAACATTAACAATTGGCCCGATTGGGACATTGTCGGCCGAAGGAGCTGAGTAATCATGAAGAGTCTTCTGAGCCATAATCTTGGAAGTTGATGGTGCGATATTGACTGTTTCGCTTGTCGAGAGAGTAATCTGACGAGGAATGACGCGAGGTCGAACTCTTCTCAAAAGTGACTCCGGATTCTGAGTGAAATTTTGCGGCAGATTGAAACCAGTCATACACTACCCTGTCTTCACACAAAACGAGAGAAAGCCAAGTTAGCCTGTTTAGACAATTGAATACCATTTTAGAATTTTATCAACCACTTGATCTATTCTTTTAACCAGTGCCTTCCCCGGCAACGGCGCCAAAAATGTTTGTTGGCATTTTATAACGCAATCACCAAGTATGGACATAGAATCCATTCCCCGGCAACGGCGCCAGAAATGCCATGGGATATTGCTTACGTTACAGAAGGATCCGCAAGGGCACGGAATACCGTTGTAGCATTTTACTCGTGAGTACGGGGTTGTATTTATATTTCCGCAGGGAAAGCGACGGTTATTGGAATAGATTAGTGTGTTGATTAGTTCTAGCATGGATATTCTATTGAACAAACAGGGGTGAGATAAAATATGGTAAAGAGGTAGGGTGACACACAAGTTACTCAAGTTCTACTCTATGCAAGGCTTACAGGAAGGGAAAAAGGAAGAAGAAAGCTAATCTAAGGACTTATGTACTCCTAACTAAGCATACAGTCTATACTAGGCACTCACATACATACACATGGTTAGAAACGGGCTCTAGGCTCTCAGGAATCACCGGGAGACACCTCAGGATATGGCTAGGTGGCCACTAGATCCTCATGGCTATTTTATACACCTTCTACAGCTACTACACGAACGGGGAGGATTACGCTAGATGGATAGGGTTTTCACCACCTGCCGCCTACCTCATCTAACCATGGTATAGAGTCTCATCCAGCAACACTGATTAGCCTAGACACACCGTCTACACTAATAAGCGATACTCTAGTGCCCCGCGTGGAGCCCCCACCCTTCGGATGGACATACATCACACTAGAGCAAACATGCGAATACTGGAACCGATGTTGTAGCCTAGATGTCTTACCACTTCTAATCATTCAAGATATAAGTCCTAGATACAAACTAAGATAGCATACACAACTGAATACACAGAACATATACCATACGAGTACACTAAACTAGAAAATAACTCTATTAAGGAATTCCAAATATAACAAAGGAGAGGAAGAGTGAAACCCATACCGAACACTGCTAAGAAGACTTGGGAACCGAAGAAGAGCTACTTCACCTGAACTCCACTATCCTAAGGACTAAGCAAGAGAGGAACTTGAGTGAGGCTTCAACGTGTGGTGTGTCTCATTTAGTAGCACCCCCCCTCATATTTATACAGGTGAGTGAGGGGGGTGTGCAGCAGCTTCTCGGCGCCCCTTCACCCCCTAGCACCCTGAACCGACATGGAGGACCAATGGGAGAGCTCCACGTGGAAGAGGAAGGTCGGTGAGGCCTAGCCTGGACCTGGTTCGGCCGAACCATGTTAGGCGCCCACCGCCTCCAGCTTCTTCTGTGGTGCTAACACGTGGGCCTTGGTCACTCCTGTGGGTGAGTCGAGTCTGTCCTAGGTCGGTTGTGCTTGTTTGTGGGCCCTTTGATCCATGGGAGGCTGAACGGTGCGCTCTGATTGGTCGACGTCATTTGCCTTAGATTGAAGTGCTTGTTTATACTTGATTTCTGCTCAATTTCTCTGCATTGAAAATTCTCCAAGGGAAATATGGAAACAATATTATTCTAGATAAATATGCAAGTTAAGTATGCTAGTCATCCCAATTTTCTGATCAAATTGACGCTCAAAATTGGTCCGTAGCGAGCGTCAACAGCCGACCCCCTGGGTCGCCGGACCCCCTACTGGGCGCGAACAGGCCCAACTTTCGCCTGGAGACTCCCACCACGCTGCCTACGCCAGCCCCGGATGGTACCACCTCGGAAGCTCACACAAAGATCCACCCTTGGAGGGCTATATAAGGAGGAGAGCCCCTAATTCAACACACCACAAGAGAAGAGAACGGCCCTACCTCCGTAGTGCTTAGAAATGGGGAGAGAGTGAGGGGTAGTTCGGAGGGGCGCCGGCCTGTTGGCACTCTTCTCCAACTTGTACCTCGACGGATGCTTCTTTCTTCAATAAGTGTTCGTGATCTTCTATGGTGGTGAGTCTTTTGGTTAAGTAAGTTTTATTCTTTACTTGCTTGTGGGGTCATCCTTCGTCTTTAGACATTTGCTTCTAGCCTATGGACTTCTTTAGATGGAGTTTGGCTTGAAGTAGTGATCGATAGCGTAGATGTGGTGTCTAGGCTTGAAGTCGCCTTTTTTGCTACCCTTCCCTACTGTCTGTCGGGGTAGGCGGCAGGTGGTGATAGCCCTGTCCGTCCTTTGTAGTCCCCCACGTTCAGGTTGGGTGTAGAGCTAATAGCCGGATACTCTTGGCAGACCAGGAGTAAGCCGGTGCCCAAACTAAGCTAGTAGAGGTTGAACATTTCTTTACCAGAACTCTAAAGCCATAGGAATCCTCTCTATCCTCGCCAACTTATCTCTTGTTTGTCCTTGGATGAACAAGTTAGAAGGCTAGTACCTCCGTTTCTCGTGGAAATACGAAACCTTTGAATACTCACGGGTGAAGTGCTGCAGCGGTATCTCCATGTGCTTGCGGATTATTTTGTGAACGTTAAGAAATACCAACAAGCATTTCTGGCGCCGTTGCCGGGGAACGGTTGCTGTATTGCCTTCAAACCTAGTTCATCCTCGTATTTTTTCAAAAAAAAATTCATATCCTTTGTTTTTCTTACTACTACCTTCGTCCTCGCTACCAAGATCATTCTCGTATCTTTTGCTTTTCTTTATCTCTACCTCTACCCCTACTATCCCCAAAAGGTTATCCTCGTACACACCTTTCTACCCTTCAGGGTGAGTCATTAGAGCCATGCTTCCTGGGACCCTTTTTCTCATCCGGCTACAAGATTCACCCTCACACCGTACTGATCGAATCAAGTGAAACAAACTCACACCCTCATCCTTGATTATCGATCTATGCCAATCAAATCAAGTGATTCAAAACTCACATCTTATTCCTTGATTTTGATTGATGCCCAATAGAAGTTATGCTCACCCTTCCTATCAAATAAACTTCTATTGGAAGCTTAGGATGGTTTGTTTTGCCACCATAATCTCCTTTGATCCGTGAAGCTCTCCTACCTAAGGAGGGGATGAGTTGAAAGACACTCATTTCCTCTTTCAATATGGGGCCATGAACGTTCTTGAGTTGCTCTATCTGGAGATCAAGCCACTACTCCATCAGCATGAAAATTCATCCCGATCCTTTACAAAAGTCATGCTCAGCCTTGATATCTCCGCGTTCTATCATCATTTTGTGCCAAGGCACTAGGAGTCATACGATCATCTCAGGGTTTTCCATACATGCCCTTTAGGATGGTTGTATTTGGTTCTAATTATCATAATATCTTTGCAGGGTTCGTAGTTGTATTTGTGCACTAACTTTGCAGCTTGAGCAACGATGTGAAATCGACAAATGGTGGTGAAGCTGGGAACTACATCACCATTGATGGCTGCAGGATGAATCCCCCATGGTCAAGCTTGTGACCATAAACCAAGCACTACCAGGAGATGGCCCGGACTTTCATTTCCCTTTCCAATAAAGCTTCCTCTCTTTCAATAAAACCAAGAACATGTTCTTAGGTTAGTATGCACCCTCGGGTATTGTTTGTCACTAACCATTTTAGGTTGAGATTGAAAACGAGGATCATGCAAGGACCAAGAACATGGGAGCTACACCAGCTATACACCCAATACTCTTTGGTGATTGAACACACTCCGAAGGAAACACCGACACCGCACACTTGACTCCGGGTGTCCCGACACACAGAAGTTAAAGTGTGGAGGAAATCGGTGAGCAACTCGCTGCAAGTTCCAATCATCCCAAGCGGAATCTGGGTTTAAAGAAGATGTCAGCTCTGGCTTGCTTATAAAAAAATGAAAAAAAAGAGATGAAGAAAGAAAATAAGAGATAAGAGAAAAAAAAAGAGAAGAAGAAAAATATATATAAAAGAGTGAAAAAAAGAGAAAAAAATGGGGAGATGAAGAAAAAAAAAGATAGAGAGAGAAAGAGAAGACAAAAAAATTACAAAGAAGGGGAGAAGAACAAGATGAGTAAGAGTGAGCCAACATGATCCACATGGATGAAAAGCCGCTTTATGCATTCCTCCATGCCATGGCATTGCATCCTGATAGATATCATTCTGCCGCCTAGCTCCACCCAGTCGTGGTCTCGCTTACACTTGCAAATCCTTGGCATAAACCTCATCTTCTTCCGGCATTTGCATAGCTTTGCTCTAGCAGTTTCTGCGCATACAAGAAAAAGGAATGCTCCCCTTCTAGGCCGTTGTTGTTTCACTCTGATTGGTACATGCTTGGATGCACGAAAAGGAGAAGTACTCTGCGTCTCCAATCATAAATCCATAGGCTTTTAAATTAAGCATGGTGCTTAGGTTAAATAGCCTTCTTCAATCAAACTAAACATGGTGTCAAGTTTGATTAATGAACCGTCGAGTTAATACTTTCTTAGACTTTGGATGCATATCTTTTGTGGACTAACCCCTGCAGGAGAATTTTGAAGATTTACGGGTGAGTCCTCAAGTTCAGTTCATTTGTGAGATAAACCAAGGCTCGGGACACCCTCCAATAAAGATTGCATGGCATGCAAGGGAGGCGCACATCACCTATCAAGGTTCACCATGACTACATTGCGAAATGCCCCTTTGTTATGTTCATACAATTTCTATCTCGGTCTTGTTTGAGTTATACTGAAAAGATAAAAATTTGGTGAACAATAAAAAAATCTTTCTCAAATAAAAGAGTCTCTCTCGAAGAAAAATAAACAATTAAAATAAAATACTGGCAAGCATTATGGGATCCATGCTAGTTGAATCTTTGAGTTTGATCTTCCTTAAACATCGATGTGAGCAACAATCTCGAGGCAAAAGTAAAATCTTTTCAAAATTCTCTCGAGCATTCGTTGTCCACTAACTTCTTGCAGGGAATAAAATGGCAACCAAGGAGCAGTGTGCAATAAGTCCAAACACCACTACAAACACTCCTTGGTTCAAACAAAAAGAAAGATGCACGAGGAACCAAGAAGAGCAAATGCAAGACTTTGTTTCGTTCATCAGAACTTTGCATTTGGTTCTATCTTGGGGAGACTCATCAGGTAAGTACCACAAAGACCTCGTGCATCCTGAATCCATGATTCCACCCTGATAAGTTACCCATCGTGCCATCCTGCCGTAATAAAAGAATAGAAATAAATAGAAAATTAAATAAAAGAATAAAAAGAAAGTTAGGAGATTTAACATTTTCTATGCGAAAAAAAATTGAGCTAATAAAGATTTGAACTCCCCGATATTCAAACCGGTAGAGTTTTTGTTTCCACCCTTTGTTTCTTCTAAATAAAAATAGGTACAAGAATAAGTGTGGGGGAGAACTCTCAAGCTCAATGACCACTCATTCGAGATCTCCCCCAACATGCTGCCCAACATTAGATGGTCCAACATACTGAAGAACAGGACAGAGGAGATCTAGAGAGGAATGGCCGAACCTTTGGTTTGACCAAACCGCCTCTGACTCCCCTCAGCTTTCTCTTCTTCGTCTTCAGCGATGGTTTGCGCAACGCGACCCTCAAACTCTCTGATTCTTGAGTTTAAACAAATTTCATTTTGATCACTAAAATTAAACTCAATAGACCTTGCCAATCTCCTCTTGTTGAACATGCCTTCCCCATGGTTGCCTTGCATATGTTTTATTCCTTGCTCATATTCCTACTACTTATGAACAATCTATCATAGGGAAAGCATGTCATCTAAGTAGTTGACAAATGTGATATGGTATGATGAAAGGAACCTTGCTCCTCTCTGCAAAGAACTTGGGACTTTATCTTTCAAAAATTCAAAATCAATAGCTTGACTCCTCGATGATGCTGAATTCCTACGAAAGCCATATGTCAATCTTTTTGAAGACCTTACATATATGCTACTTGATTTTGCATTGAGCTTTGTCAAATTGTTTGTGACCCTTGTGAGAATCTTTTCATACTCTCACAATCAAGATCACGTACACTCCACCCATATATGCCGACTTCTACACTGGAAGTTGCCCAAAAATATTTTCACTCATCCACCCATTTTATCCCACAAAATAAAATCTCCACGACGTGTGTTGATCTCTCTCTCCATTGTTACAAAAGAGACATGAGCTAAAAAAAAGAGAAGAAGAAAAATAAAAGGGACACATGAAGGTCCAAACATGAAAAAAATATATAAAGAAAGAATTGGACACATGAAGGTCCAAATATATGAAAAAAATGAAGATAGCCATGTTCTTAGAAACTTTTCAAAAGGGAGAGAGATTATGTAAAATGGAGTTTTCATACATCTTCCACACACTTGAACATCTTGATCGGATTGTATGACAAGTTTTCTCCTTTGGTCCAGTTTTTAACTTTGCAACATATGCAATGCAAGTACGCCTCCTTTTCATTACCTACCCTGAGCTCCACAAAAAGCCTTATTAGAAGTAGGATGAAAAAAGGAAAATCAATGCCTTGGTGAGCAACCAAACACTTTGAGCGATCTGAGAGAATCATTCGAGGAGCAAGTCTATGTTTGTTTTGAAAATTCAAAAACCCAAGTTATGTGAGCAGGTGAAGTAGGGAGGACTTGATTCTAATCCGTTCAATTCCTCAACTACACAAGATGATGTGGTAGACACTTCAAAAGTTCATAAGTAAGGGTGAGGCTTGGAATAACTTATATGCAGGCATCACACCAACTGAGGTGATGGACCACCTTAGTCCTCAAACCTTTACTCGAGGACAATAAAAGGATTAAGTGTGGGGGTATTATTGATGGTCCTTAAGTACCATATCTTATCGTCAACTCTTGCAGAGAACATTGTCAAAATAAACACCAAACTAGAGATAGGAGTTTAACTAATCATTTCCACAAGTTTTAGTGAATCATGGTTTTCACGAGACCATGTCTGCATACGGAGAAAAACCGTGCTCAAACAAAGGTAAACATACATTTCAGAGCATATTACACGAGCACGAGAATTGGAGGGCCCACATTCCAAAGCAGATCAGCCCAAGTCCAAGAGAAAACACACTCCCGACAAAATCAGAGACAGGAACAAGGATCCAAAGGCCAAATGACTTGCTAAACCTAGTTAACTTCAGGGAAGCGCCCAATAGCCCACACAACGGGCTCACAAGGAGTCCACTGGCCGAAGAGGGGGCCAAATGGCCATAGAAAGGGGTCGGCCGACCCCCTACCGGGCCCTCTGGCTATTAGCTCTACTCCGAACCCAGGCGAGGGGGAGTACACTAACCATGAAGCAGCCTCGTAGCGGATGGACAGGGCTGTCACCACCTGCCGTCTACACCACAATGCCAGCTGAGCTCGGAGCAAACAAAGGTAATCTAGAGCCTAGACACCATGTCTACGCTGTCGACTACTGCTCTAGCGTCGATCAGGGTTACCCATCTTTATCAGGGGCCCTCTACCAGAGCAGCCGTTACAAGAACGTACGATAATCCCATAAAAGAATAACAAAACAAGAATAACCTTACCAAGAGCTTACCAATAGAACAAACCTGGATACTTACTCAAATGGATCGTATCCGTCGAGGTACAAGGCTGAAGAGAGAGGCCGACAAGTCCGGCTCTTCACCTGCACTTCCTCCTCCCTATCCTAATGATACAAGTAGTGGAGTCCCTCTACTTCTTCTCCTCCAAAATGTGTTGTGTAGAATGAGGGGGGTGAAGCCCACCTTTTATAGTGGTGGAGGTGCTCTGGGGGAGTGGAGATGCTAGGAATATTCCTTCCTTCTCTATGGAAACCTTAGCCACAGCCTTGAGATTTCATAGTGGCTACTCCTCCTCGAAGTGTACCTAGATGGGAGGCTATCCAGGTTCGGCTGACCCAGGGGGTCGGCCGACCCCTGGTGGCACTCCCTTCCTTCCTCTGGCTGGCTGGCAGGTGAGCCCTGGCGACGATGCTCAGGTGTTTCTGCCTTGGCGCGCCCGTTTGCTCTGCCAAGTGGGCCCGTTCATCCGTGTGCCAGCCTGTGATTGGTCGGAGGTGTGTTTCTTGGCCTCTTGGGCTGATTTGCTGTAGGCCCTTCTTATAAGTGTAACATAGAGTGTGATCTTTTGTGTATATTCCCTATGTTCACTTGCGTTTTCTTTCACATTTCAGCTGTGGGTGCTTGCAGATCACAATTCACCAAAACTCATGGAAATGATCAGTATTAAACTCTTGTCTCTAGTTGGTGTTTGTTTGGATAAGAAAGATGCAGGAGTTGACGGTTGATTTTAGGACTTAAACACCATCAACACCTTGCCGCCATGAGTGCTGGCTGCATCGACGACATCGCGAAAGCAGGAGCACGAGAAAAGGTCACGCCTGAGGGCGTGGATGGAGCTGTGACACGTGGACGGCGGCGAGCCGGAGAGTGTGATAGGCGTAGCGGTGTGTGGACAATGGCAAGCCGGAGTGGTGGATAGGTAGAGCGGCGCGTGGACGGCGGTGAGCCGGAGTGCTGGATAGGTGGAGCGCGCAGCGCATGGACAGCGGTGAGCCCTAGCGCTGGAGGGGGCCGAGCTAAGCTAAAGTTCGAGTTTTTGGTCGAGATCTTGAATGCGTTGGCACTTGCTAGGAAGTCCAGGCAATGCCACTTGAGTGCGTTGCCACTTGCTAGGAAGTTCAGGCGATGCCGTGTCTCGTGGGGATGGCAACCTCGTCGGGAAGGTGAAGGCTACAGGAACTGTCGCAGACTTTCCAGCGATAGGAGAGGAAGAAGATCAGGGAAGATCCAACGGTCGTTTTCCTCTTCCTTGGTCGGATCCAGCGGCATAGTCAATGCGTTGCGTCACTTGCTTGTGGGCCATTACTTGTTGGCACGATATGTCAGTGACTTTTGGTGGAAACAACTGCCGTGTTCCCCAATTTCTTCCTTGAGAAGCCAAACCACTCCTTTGCCTCGGGGTTTTTCTCCATTGCCTCTCCCGTCGCCAGTAGGTTCAGGCGGCGCCGCATCCCGAGAGGTGCGCCGGGCCCCAACAGGTGGGACCCGCATGTGAATCTCATAGAAGACCCCCGAGGAGAAGGCACCTCCTGGTCAGCGCGCCTCCTGGTCGGCGCATCACGTCACTTGCTTGTGGGCCATGGCTTGTTGGCCCAATATGTCAGTGGCTGCTGGCTGAAAACAACTGTTGTGTCCCCACTCTCTTCCTTGAGAAGCTGAACCGCACTTGTACCTTTATAATTTCTTCCCCAAACCGTCCCATGAAAGCTAGGGTTTTGATCCATCGCCGCCCACATCGTGAGGCAGAATTGCCCTAATTAATCCGACTCAAGTGCGCTAACCATCACCACAAGGGTAATTAATCCGACTCGCACTTCAAACAGAGTAACTGGACAGTCTGTCGGGTAAAATCCTGATGCAACCACTTGTACTTCGATCGAAACAACACATACATCAAACTCACACGGAGGTGAGTCCATAGATTACAACATTCCACAAATTTTACAACATAGAGTCTGATATGAATTTAATATTACAAACAAATTTTGAAAATAGGAAGTACTTCAGAGTTTAAGTCCAGCGGAAATAAGCGATAACTATCGATGATACTGTTGACGTCCGTTATTCGACCATCGTTCATCAACATCTCGGGAATAATTCAGAGTTCTGCATTATGTTCGATACATATTTTATTTAAACTAATAAAATTTCACAAGTTTTGGACGAGTTGTCTATGCTGGAGCACGTGTACCAAAATTGAGCCGAACTAGGAGAAATCCCAGGCCGGCCGGCCTTGCTCCCCCCTCTTCTGGCCACGTCATCGATCCAAGAGTCAAGAAACACACCTAGGAGGATCATGCATCGTGCACTTGAAGTTTGATCCGAGGACCCAAAAGGCTTCATACACGGATTCAAGGGCCCACCTGCATGTCTGAAACGGTTGCTTAACTAAAAAGCAACTGTTACCGACCTCAGGAGGCAATCAGGAGCGTTCACCCAGAAGGCGGTGCCACTTGGCACCAACACCAGGCCGGCCGGCCTGGGGTAGGCCGGCTCGCCCCACCTGGCGGCCTCAGGTGCCCAACCTTCGCGTGGAAGTTAAGCAACCGCAAAGGTCGCGTGGTCTTGACGCCCTTCACCGGTTACTGACCTCTAGCTACTAAATAGGCTCCCCATCCTCACTTGTAAGACACACACTCAGAAGGAGTTCTTTCTTCACTTCAGTTCTATAGTTAGGTTTAGTAGTCTAGGAGTTAGAGTCGAGGTGAGCTTGTCTCGGGATTCCGGAGTAGTCCTTGGATGTCTGGTATAAGCTCTTGTATCCTTCCTTTGACATTATCAACATAAGTTATCTTCTTTATCTTTTCGAGTCAGCTTTACTTTCCACATTTATTTATTTATTTCCAAGATCTTGCTTGTGTGCGGAAGTTCTGTCCTTTAGCTTAGGCTATGTTCTAGTCTTAGTCTGTCGGGACCTTATCTTAAGGGTTTTCTCGCCGGGACTAGGGAGCTCAAGTTAGTTCCCTAGGTTGAGGGGGATTTCTCTTGAGCCTTCAAGAGAAATCCTAACACCGAGTGCAGACGTGCTGTCTGGCTTAGTGTTAGCTAGGAAGTGTGTTCCACCCCACGGAACTGATGTGGTAGGCAGCAGGTGGTGACAATCCTGTCCGTCCCTTGTTGTCCACCACATTCGGGTGTTTTCATTGCAGTAGATTGTTGGCCGAGTTGGACGCCCCCTTTCTCTCTCAGTCTATGGTCCTTCTGCCCCAGCCGCCGAAGTAAGCTATGTTCTCCCGATAACTAGGTTAGTCAAGGTTTAGTCTAGAGAGGCTAGCTCGTTAGTCTACAAGTGTTTTAGGAGTCTATCTCGCTCGTTGTCCTCCCAGCTACTTACCTTTCTAAGGTAGATTCTCATGTGTGTCACTCGGTCATTGCCTCGCCACTTATCCTATCTATTATCTGGCTTACCCCTGCTATCTAGCTGGTGATTATATTCAGTAAAGTTTACCATACATTCAATCGATACTCTTTAGACCATAGTGCTTACCCATGGAAATTCGATACCCTGGAATACTCCGAGGTGAAGTGCTACAACGGTGTATTCTGTGCGCTTGCGGAATCTCTATTCTATTGGGTATAAGAAATGCCAACAAGCATTTCTGGCGCCATTTCCGGAGAAGCAATTTGATGCTAAGATATCATTGAATCGTTTGGTAAATTTTGCTGTTTTATTCACCGCTAGCTTTAGCGGGCTTACCATTGCTCTCTTTGTCTTTTTGATATATGTAGAGCAGTGCATGACCGGTTTCGACTTACCAAGCAACTTCACTCCAGATCCAGAAAGAATTGGGTGAATTGTCCGGCAGAGAACTGTCCCACCTCAGAGAAGGCTTGCCTTAGGAGGAAGTTCGTCAACGTGTATCTCAACAATGGCTCAGAAGACACTCCGTCAGTACTCGGCCCTATCCAGCAGCCATATCCCTACTGGTTTGGAGAACACCCAAGGCATTGAGGGCTTCGAGCTGAAGACTGGACTTGTCAACATGGTCCAAGCTAGCCCCTTCTATTGGAAGGAAACCGAAGATTCCAACGCTTACCTTAGGAGGAAGTTCGTCAACGTGTATCTCAACAATGGCTCAGAAGACACTCCGTCAGTACTCGGCCCCATCCAGCAGCCATATCCCTACTAGTTTGGACAACACCCAAGGCACTGACGGCTTTCAAGCTGAAGACTGGACTTGTCAACATGGTCCAAGCTAGCCCCTTCTGTGGGAAGGCAACCGAAGATTCCAACGCTTACCTTAGGAGGAAGTTCGTCAACGTCTATCTCAACAATGGCTTAGAAGACACTCCGTCAATACTCGGCCCCATCTAGCAGCCATATCCCTATTGGTTTGGACAACACTCAAGGCACTGACGGCTTCGAGCTGAAGACTGGACTTGTCAACATGGTCCAAGCTAGCCCCTTCTGTGGGAAGGCAACTGAAGATGCCAACGCTCACCTCCAGAACTTCATGGAAGTCAGTAGCACAATCAACCCCAAAGGCACTACACTGGATAACATTCGCCTTCGTTTGTTCCTATTCAGTTTGCTGGGCAAAGCAAAGAAGTGGTTCTACACCAACAAGGCATACTTCACCACCTAGAATGATAGCTCCAATGCATTCCTGGCCAAGTATTTCCAAGTGTGCAAAACCAATGCCCTCAGGAACAGGATCTCAAGTTTCCAACAACTCTAGGATGAAACCATCCCCGAAGCCTGAGAAAGACTCCAAGATTACATAGCAGCATGTCTACACCATGGCATGGAAGAGTGGCTGATCATTCAGAACTTCTTCCATGGCTTGAGTCAGAGAGTGCAAGACCACATCGATGCTGCAGCAGGAGGAGCATTTCTCTCTCTGGATGTTGAACGGGCCAAGTCACTCATAGACAAGATCGCCTCCAACCAGAGTTGGAAGGGAGATAGGCAACCAGCCCGCCCGAAAGGAGTACACCGGATCGACGGTGTAGATATGCTGACCGCGAAGATGGATCTCCTTATGAAGTAGCTAGAATCTTCGAACCAAGAGGTCAATCAGATCATGGACTCTAGGATCACATGTGAAACATGTGGCGACACTAGGCATTCGGGCAACAGCTGCCCACTAACACAGGAGGATGTGAATTTCGTTGGGAACAACTTTCCCAACAATTCAGGATATCGTCCTCAACAGCAAGGGTGGAACTCCAAGCCCAACCTCCCCTTCGGTCAATAGCAAGGTAACAGTTTTAATAACAACTTTCAACCGTCTCTAAAAGACCTAGTGTACGACCAGAAACAAATTAATCATAACATTAGCAAGAAGTTTCAAGCTAATGATAAAATTTTGGAGTCTCTGGCCACACAACTAGAGAGTTTTAACTCTATTATTAAAAACTAGTTGAGCTTTAAAAAAATGGTAGAAACTCAAGTAGCTCAACTAGCCTCATCCAGTCCTAACCCCAAGACGGGGAAGCTGACCGAGCAACCGGAAGTTAACCCAAAAGAGAAGGTAAATGTGGTGACTACGTGGGCTGGAAAGTCCATGAAGGATCCACCCCTTCTGCAGGATGCAAGTTCACGGCGGGAGACCGTAACCGCCAGGGATACCATTGCTGAGGACGAGGTGCAGGAGGAGGCACACGGAAGCACCTCTGCTACCCATGGAGAAGCTGAGGAAGCCCCATGGGCTCCTCGAGAGTACTACAACACAACCGCCTTACCGTTTCCGGAATGGAGAAGGAGGCTGGTGGCCGACGAACAATTCGACAAGTTCGTCGAGGTAATCATGAAGTTGTATGTCAATATACCACTGCTTGATGCTATGCAGGTACCGACTCATGCCAAGTATATAAAGGATATTCTTGGAAACAAGAAGAACCTGCCGACCACCAAGGTAGTACAGCTCACAGAAGAGTGTAGCGCAGCTATACTCGATCCTCTCCCGGAGAAGAAGAAAGACCCAGGATGTCCCACCATTACATGCTCAATCGGGACTCAACACTTCAAGCACGCACTCTGCAACTTGGGAGCGAGCGTCAGCATCATGCCTAAGGTAGTCTATGACAAACTTAATCATCATTTGCTTGCTCCTACTGCCATGTGTTTGCAGCTAGCGGACCAATTAGTTCGCTACCCCACGGGGGTCGCCAAAAATATTCCGGTGAAAATCCAGAACTTTTTGGTCGTCCTAGACATGGAAGTCAACACCAAGACTCCTCTCATCCTAGGGAGGCCGTTCTGAGCATGGCAAACGCACATATCGATGTGGAAGCTAGACAAATCCAGTTCAACATCAATGGGTAGAAAGATAAGTTCTCCTTCAGATCGAAGGTGGAACAATGTTCCCAAGTCAAGATAGTTAGCTAGAAGAAACAACTCGAGAAAAAGGTTGACAAAGAGCCTGAGAAAAGATCCAAGAAGAAACCAGAGAGTCTGGTCATTCCTACCATCGAAACCCTCGTCGAACTCGTAGAAAGCATACGAATTCGGGAGCAGGAGATCAGGGTGCACAACCAATGAAATGCAAAGCAACAGATCCAGTGTAAGAAATTTCTGGAAGCGGAGAAGAAAGAGGTCGATGCAGCTACGACCATGAAGAAAGTGTGGCATGAAAAAGTGTCACCACCAACAGCAACTCCAGCAGGTGATGACAACCAAACTCAAGGTATGGAGAGTCCTGCTCTGGACTCAAAACCCGAGCTCTCTCCATGAGGTAACATGGTAGTTATTCATTTCTCGCATTGCATATAGGATAGTTTATTTCATTCAATTTTCATTTCAAGCATGACATGTTTAAATTTCTATAAAATGCATCATTATTTTTTGAACTTTACTTTCAATTTGCATTGCATAAAAAAATGAAAATGTTTCGGCCAGAGTGCAGGCTGGCCGGCCTCACCTAGTCCGGCTGGCCCCACCTGTCATCCTCTAGCCGGGGTGCAACTTGTGGAGAGTCCACTAACATGCATGGACAGGAATCATGGGGCACTGCACCCAATTCTCGTGCATGTGAGGGCTAATTAACCCCATTCTTGATGGTTGGCTCCTCCTTGCACCGTTCACGTTCCATCGTGCAGAAATTCGATGAAAGGCAGCAACATTAGTAGAGCATGGTTAGAGGGCAGTGTGCATGCGAAGGATGAGCACAAGGGAGCACGGCCACAGGTCGTTCAGCCCCATACAGGCCCGCCGGCCTCTCACCACCGTCCCTGTGTCATCAGCACCGAGGAGAGGTGCTCTCACCTAACACTCTACGCATAGAGTGGTGAGTTGGAGCCCCAGGCGCCGTTCATGGAGCCGACCGGCTTGGCCCAGGCCGGCCGGCCTGCCCCTTGTTGACACTGTTTTTTGACACGTGTTAACCTGTGGGGCAAAAAGCCGATTGAGATTGGCCCAACGCTGGATCAGAAGCGAAGAATGAAGCATACTGGGCTTCTTGGGCTAGAAGGAGCGTCGTGGCCGATGGAGCGTTGAAAGAGCTGGCGAAGCTGCGTCAGCAAGTTATTTGTTAAAGTTTAGAAAAGTTTTGTTTTCTTTATTGTCAAGTAATGTACGTCGTAATCGACTAGGGCTTGTAGCTTAGGCTATAAATAGCTCCCCTCGGGCATGTATCGAAGCATCCAATGATCAATACACAAAACCTTTTTTCCTTTTTTCTCTTTTCGGCAGCTTTGCCTTAATTGTAGTAGATTTTCTTTTTACGAGTTCTTTCCTGCACGTGGGGCTGCATCGACTTCGATCTCCGACTTGCTTGTAAGTTACGCGTCAAACGAGGCAGATAGGCTCAAGGTTGACAGCGCATCACTTCTTCCTCTATCCTGTATTAGTTCAAGTTATCGAGCAGATTGGATCTAGGTCTGGTCTGTTCACCAAGATATTGATATCAGCTTGTTCCTGTTAGATTAATCTGTTTAGTCTAGCTTGGTTCTCGCTGTTATCACCAGTTATTGGTGTTTGCTAGATTTGACAGGATTAGATTCGTTTAATCTTGTTTTCATTTAGTTTTTACCACAATTTATCCAGCCTAGATCTAAATACCATCGTCCAACACGCAGCTTGTCTGTTGCTCATCGCCAGGCCGATCGGGTTCGGATCTAGGTGTTGTCTATCGAGGCTTTGCTAACCTGCATAGTGCTGCTTCATCTGCACAATCGGTCGGAGCTTTGGCCGATTGATCTACTGACGTATCGGACTCTTGGCCGATGCACGTGGCGGAACGATTCAGAACACTAGCCGATAGGTTCCGGTAATTTAACGTTTTACCTGTCCCTTGTCAATTGTAGGTCAAAATGACTGCCACGCCCTGCACCACCATGCAGCTGATTTGGACGTTGCGCAGGAGTGAAGCAAGAGGCTCCCGGGTCCTCGCGTGTGCCGGCGCTGAAGGCCAACCTACGGCTTTTTGCATCAACACCCCTATCGTGCGCCTATAAAATCCAGCGCTCCCGACGTCCCTCGGCACACCAGCAGCTCAGGTTCTCCTGCCCTTTCCCGAGCACGAAATCCTTTCTCCCTCCCTAAGCATCTTTAGCTAATTAAGCCCTTGGGCTAAGTACGTAAAGTGCTTAAGTGCTTGCACCCACCAAAAACAAAATAAAATCAGTGCTAAACCTTCGCTTTAGCCACAGAAAAATACCAAAAATATTTCCCTATTCATTTAAATAAAACTCTTGGCGCTTGAACAAGAATGTTTGTGGAGGTTAATCCCCCACAAGGACGACTAACGACTAACCCCTTTTGTTTAGTCCTTCGGGTATACTTTTTGTGTGTGCGCTAACCTTTTGCAGGCAGTATGTGGACGGCCACGAAGAACAAGCTCAAGAAGCTCAGCCCCTCCAGCTCTCGGCGCTCGCGCGGGTCGGCATCCTCCAGGGATAATATGTCGGTTGACTCAAGTCACCGGGATACTGACTCCCAGGAGGACGCTACTCCCGTGGTACCAAGAAGCCGCGTCCAGACCCATATCCGCGCCTTCACTTCTGTTGAACAGCTCGTGCCGCGGAACGACTACGAACGGGAGGCACTGGACCTGCTGAAGAATCAGACGTACCACCAGGTCAGGATCTTCGAACCCCTCTTTTTCATAAAGACGGGTTTGAAGGCGGACATGACCCGAGCATTCAGCTACGTGGGGTGGTACAACTTCGCCGACATGACGAAACCAGGTTCGAAATTTCTAACTATGGAATTCCTCATGTCCCTCAGTTTTGAAGAAATCGGTAACACAACTGAAATTTATTTCTATTTCTTCGATTAACAATTTAAATTAATGGCGAAAGAACTTAGCATTGCTCTAGGCTTTGATAAAAATTGCTTGCTAGATCCAACTGTTTTGGCCAAATGTTATAAATATGATCGGACCACATGGTGGAACAAAATCTCTGAGGAACCTGTGAGTAGCAAGAATAGCATAGTCTCTATCCATAACCCTACTCTCAGGATGTTAGCAAAGTGGATTTGTATGGTGGTGCATCCCCGCTCCGACCTGTGCCTTTGCAGTCTCCCCGCTGCAATATCTCTTTGCGATGGCAAAGAAGATAAAGCTCTCCCCTGTCATGAGCATGCTTGCTCACTGGCAAAAGATGATCGCCGGTAGAAGTCCCATTGATATAATCACCTTGGTCATGCGTATTGCTACGCATGTCAAGGCACTGGACAATGCCCAGGTCACTTACTTGCCATGGGAGGATGAGTACCAGCTCAAGGTAGGCGTAGAGCATTTTGTGCAGGTGCACATGATGCACGAGGGGCTAGGTAACTCGCTTTTTATGACCTACCCCAGGTATGATAGAGAGGTCGAGCTTCCATGCCCGAGACTCTCTCTCTACTCGGTGACAAGTTATCTCTTGCAGATGCAGAAAATGGAGCCATCTCGTCACATCGTCGCCGGTACAACAACTCAGCGACAAACACTATCAAGCACTCAGCATCTATAACAAGCAGGGCCCTCGAACCATGCTGGAACCTCCCATATGAACTTCGAAGAAACATATGAGTATTTTACTCAGGGAGGAACGAGCACTGCTGGAGGAACATCCGAACACGGTGCAACCCAAAAACCCTACTACCCCCCAAGTATGCAGGATTCTTATGGTCCGCAGGTTGGTCCATCGAGCTCAGCATTCTACGGGTACGAGAACCCGATAATGCGTGGGATCACCAATCTCACGACTCAGGTCAACACCATGGGGCAGCAGCAGGACCAGCTCAGCATCAACCTGGCACAAGACACCGAGCTCACCCAGCAGAACTAGAGTATGAACACCTCTCTACTCCATGACACCACCAGCATCTTCTCCCACCTAGGCCTTGGCCAGCACTTGCATCCACCACAGCAGCCTCGGCAGCCACAACATCCACCACAACAGCACTACCCATATCCTCCTTACCCTTATCCACTACAGCAGCAACACGACCCTCAGCAGCAGCCACGTCCGCAACAGTACTATCCATAGCCGCCGCTATACTATCCATATCCGCTGCCGCCATACCAGTACCAGCAGCCACCACAGGACCCAAACCAGCAAAATTGAGCTTCACTTAAGCTTGGGGGAGCACCCAGGACTATGCTTTATCGAAGCTTGGGGGAGTATCCAAGTAAGTCGTCCAAACTATCCTTTTCATTCTGAAGTCGTCATGCTAAAAAAAAGAATAAAATGAACTCCCAACTTATATGTACGGAAATCCGTGCAAACTCTACCTTCGAAAATGATGAATAGATGCTCTGTTCATGTTCTGCGAGTGCCTCGTTTATAGCTTGTTACTCGCTTAGTGCTTGATCTTGCTGGTAAACCTTGTTTTGGATTTGTGGGAGCATGAACATGATTTCCATGCCTAAGTTGTTGTGAAAATTGAGATAGTGAAACTGGAATAAAACTGCATGCTCTAGTAGGGAACCTCTCGGAATTTTTTTTAAAAAAAATTAAAACCTGGTAAAGAGTTCCCCTTTGGTTCAAATGTCCTATCTAGAGCCATAAACATTCTCACTGCCATTTTAAGCCACATATGCTATCTTGAGTTGCTTTGAGCCTTGTCGAACAGTAAGTCCATCCAACGAGAGGTACCTATCATTTGCCGATCTTTCTCCTTCGCGTACCCATTGTTCTGCTAGCCTTAAAAGTCATCTCCCTGTCAATCACCTACTCCAGTTATTGACATCCACTATCGCCAGAGACCACATCCATACCACAACCCAAAATCTCCATGGTGAACCCATCCATAAAAGGTCTATACAATCTATCACTCCGCTCGTGTATCCATCTATATCATGAGAGTATTGGCTATCCTGAAAAAAAATGAGTATGAGAAAGAAGAAAGAGATAGAACCCATACTCTCCAAAAATCAAAAGAGCTCAGAAGTGCAAATAAAAGACCAAAATTATTCCAAGTGTGAGTCCATTCTCTCCCTCTCAACTAAAAATTTCATATTCCACAAGATTGGAATTTGATTAGGTACCTACCTCCTTCGAACCACTCTTCAGCTCGGCAATAAGGGCAAACCAAGGTATGCGACACTCCTTCTACCCAGAAGCTTCACATATTAGCCCTAGAAGTAGGAAGATAATGGTTAAGTTCCAACCATAGTGAGGACTATACACCTTGAGCGACCTTGAGAGTACTATTCTTTTGAAAATTTATCAAAATTCCGAGAAGGAACCTAAACATGTAGCAGAAAACCCCGGTAGAAACTGTTTAGTTTCTCAACCGCTCAAGGCGAGGGAAGAATTGTGACTAAGCCCCAGATTCCAAACCAAGGTACGATCAGCATCCTTAGGTACATACGAGTATGAGTAATTTGCTATGCACAAGGTACCTGTAGGGGGAGGACATTGATGCAACTCCTGATCCACCGAGCCTAAGTTTTAAGCCTTGCTCGAGGACGAGCAAGAGTTTAAGCTTGGGGGCGTGTTGACGGCCGTTTTTCGACCATCATCCGTCAACATCTCAGGAATAATTCAGAGTTTTGCATTATGTTCCATGAATATTTTACTTAAACTAATAAAATTCCACAAGTTTTGGATGAAGTCTCTATACAGGAGCAAGTGTACCAAAGATGGGCCGTTTTGGGAGAAATCCCAGGCCGGCCGGCCTGGTCCCCCCTCATCTGGCCACGTCATCAATCCAGGAGTTTAAGCTTGGGGGTTTGTTGACGGCCGTTATTCGACCATCGTCCGTCAACATCTCGGAATAATTCAGAGTTTTGCATTATGTTCCATACATATTTAATTTAAACTAATAAAATTCAACATGTTTTGGATGAGTTGTCTATGCAGGATCAAGTGTACCAAAATTGGGCCAAACTGGGATAAATTCCAGGCCGGCCGGCCTCCCCTAGGCAGGCCGGCCAGGTCCCCCATCTTCTGGCCACGTCATCGATCCAAGAGTCAAGAAACACACCCAGGAGGATCATGCATCGTGCACTTGAAGTCAGTTTGATCCGAGGACCCAAAAGGCTTCACACACGGATTCAAGGGCCCACCTGCATGTCTGAAACAGTTGCTTAACTAAAAAGCAACTGTGTCCGACCTCAGGAGGCAATCGGGAGCATTCACCCAGAAGGTGGTGCCACTTGGCCCCAAACTTAGGCCGGCCGGCCTGTGGGAGGCCGGTCGGCCCCACCTGGCGGCCTTAGGTGCCCAGCCTTCGCATGGAAATTAAGAAACCGCCAAGGTCGTGTGGTCTTGACGCCCTTCACTGGTTACCGATCTCTAGGTGCTATAAATAAGCTCCCCATCCTCACTTGTAAGACACACACATAGAATTAGTTCTTTCTTCACTTCAGTTCTAGAGTTAGGTTTAGTAGTCTGGGAGTTAGAGTTGAGTCGAGCTTGTCTCGAGATTCCGGAGTCATCCTCGGAAGTCTGGTATAAGCTCTTGTATCCTTCCTTTGACATTATCAATATAAGTTATCTTCTTTATCTTTTTGAGTCAGCTTTACTTTTTGCATTTATTTATTTATTTCCAAGCTCTTGTTTGTGTGCGGAAGTTCTGTCCTTTAGCTTAGGCTTTGTTCTAGTCTTAGTCTGTCGGGACCTTATCTTACCGGTTTTCTCGCCCAAACTAGGGAGCTCAAGTTAGTTCCCTAGGTTGAGGGCGATTTCTCTTGAAGGCCTCAAGAGAAATCCTAACATCGAGTGCAGACGTGGTGTCTGTCTTAGTGTTAGCTAGGAAGTGTGTTCCACCCCACGAAACTGATGTGGTAGGCGGCAGGTGGTGACAGCCCTGTCCGTCCCTTGTAGTCTACCATGTTCGAGTGTTTTCATAGCAGTAGATCGTTGGCCGAGTTGGACCCCCCCTTTGTCCCTCAGTCTGTGGTCCTTCCACCCCAGCCGCCGAAGTAAGCTCTGCTCACCCGATAGCTAGGTTAGTCAAGGTTTAGTCTAAAGAGGCTAGCTCGTTAGTTTAGAAGTGTTTTAGGAGTCTTTCTCGCTCATTGTCCTCCCAGCTACTTACCGCTCTAAGGTAGAGTCTCCTGTGTGTCACTCGGTCATTTCCTGGCCACTTATCCTATCTATTATCTAGCTCACCCCTGCTATCTAGCTCGTGATTATATCCAGTAAAGTTTACCATACATTCAATCGATACTCTTTAGACCATAGTGCTTCCCCGTGGAAATTTGATACCCTGGAATACTCCAAGGTGAAGTGCTACAGCGATGTATTCTGTGCGCTTGCGGAATCTCTATTCTATTGGGCATAAGAAACGCCAACAAATACATGACGTCACAATGAAGCCCGTACGTGACATCATTTCCTCAAATCTTACCTGAAAATAAAACCACAAGCAAGGCTGAGTATACTAATACTCAGCAAGGCTTACCCGACTATTGGTATATACTTAGCCGACTCCTAGACATGGAAGGCTTTTGGCTTGAGAGGTTTGTTTGCCGAAAAGCAACTAAGAGTAAGTCCTTACTATCGTGTTTTAGCTTCAAAAGTTCTAGTTCAATTAACCATTCTAAGTGAGCAACTATCCAACTTCACAGATGATGGGAAGAATTAAATTTGCATCCAACAATATTCATCATCATCATTGTTCCACTTCTTACTCTATGTGACAGAAGTATTAAGCAGTCTCATATATATTGCGAGAAATAGATGATTCGAATCAAGTTTATTAACCTTGATAGGCAAACCTAACACACACGCCTAGAACACCGAAGGGTCACCCCAAGCAACTTTTCCCCTTTTCTTTCCAGCTTGTGCATCAGGGTCAGCCTCCGCGACTACAGAGCCTAGCTTTGCACCCGGTGCGTGTCAAATAAATAGAGAGGGTGAAAGTAAAGTCCACTCCACGGACCAATCCGGTACTTAGCTTACCGAGTACCATATTTTCGGCATGTGGCTAGTATGTTCAAACTCTTAACCAACGCCACTACACACTGTGGCCTTACAATTTTTCGTTAAATAGACGAGGCATCAACAATCAACATAAATATTGCACCCCGCCCGTCAATCTTATAGTTGCAGCATGTAGTAAACATTCAACTCCTAAATTTCTCGCGAGTGACTAGAAATCACTCGACTTCTACCAAACCTATTAGCAAAGCAACTAATCGAATCTTCATCTCTAGTATTCAATACATATGCCTAAGATCATGCAGATAAGGTTCCATTCAACTCTTATGAACTTAAATGTACAAGTAGATAGAAAGGAATAATAATTGCATAATTTGAAAATACTGGAATTATGCTCCGGGGCTTGCCTTCATGGGCAAAGTTAGCCTTGGGCTCTTCTAAACTTTCGTTCGAGTCTTCAACAACTTCAGTTAGAATAGCTTGAGCTTCTTGCTGCTCCTTTATGGGTTTGGACACCAACTCGTACGTTCCGCCAACGAGATTCGTCGATTCTATATGAATGCAAAGTGTTCAAGTTACTTATTTGATACAATTTATTCTTTCCTTCATGATAAAGTTGTAAATAAACAAAACTCAATTTTTGTTGTGTAGCACATCATTTACAAACCCTTGGGAAATCATTTATAGAATACTCTTAAACTTAATTAAGTTTATTTGGTAAGTTTGGTTGGTTACTTGTTAATTTGTCCTTTATCTTGTATTAACTTGGGTTTATTAAATGTTACTCTAAGAGAGGGTTTGTGGGGTTGAGATTATTATGCAAGGTTCCGCATTCAAGTGTGAACTTACTGTAAACTTTTCAGTTCATTTCAGCTAGTAGATTAAACACACAAATTATACCAAACAGTTACTACAGTAAAGAAGAACTATTTATGCAGAGCAAAGTAGACCAGTACTGGACTTCAAATTTTTATTGAGTGCTTCAAATTTGCTAGTAAACATACTATATATTTTCCAGATTTTTCCTATGAAATTTTTGGAGACAATAAATTACTCCAAACAAATCTACATCTATAAAGATCTATTTCTACAGACAGTTTTACTAAGGTTCTGAGTCTCAAACGTTTTCTATACCATCACCTACTCAAATGTGCCTACTGGTAAAAATATCATAAGTTTCTATGTAACAGAACTAGTTACTTGGATTTCAAGTCATTTTTCTTAACTCAATTATATGAGCAAGTTATACAGAAGTAAAAAGTCCTAATCTTTTTCCATGGCATATATGGACCAAAACAAAGCTACTATGAAGATTTGGTTGATTACTTAGTCATTAAGCATCATAAGTAAATAAATTTAGATAACTAAACCTAAAACAAGATCTAACAAGAATCATAGCCATGAATGTGATATAGTTCTGAAAATTTTACATTGAGTTCTTCATGTAGAGACTAACTTAAGTTCTAAAAATCATCTTCATGGCTGGCCTAGAGCAGCAAATACATTTATGAACCTTTTATCACAAGTTTTAATGTATTTATTCATGAGAAATCATTTGAACATGATTTAGTGAAGCGAAACTTTTCCAAACCTCTTTTTACAGCATCTAGACATCAATATAAAGCTCTGATAAAAATTTCGTTTCAAAATAAGCATTTTAACATCAAGAACAAAAAGTAGTGTGTAGATCTAGCCTACAACAAAATGTACATAGAACATCTTGTTATACTTGGTTTCTTGGCATGAAAATTTTATAAGAGTTTACTCCTAGTATAGATACTACCATCCAAAAATCATGAGCAGTTCATGTCTATAACTCCTAGAACAATTAAGTGCCATTTAAATTTGATTTAAATCTAAAGCTAAAAACATCCGGACAATGTTCATGCTCATGTAATCAAAGTTGTTGGTCTTGTTCCAAGGATTCCAGAACATTTTAGGTTTAATTTTTTAGATTTTTCTTTGATTTTATATGGATTTTACAAGTTCACTGATTTGGATCTACAAACCCTAGAAAGAATGCAATCGAAACAATTGGGTCCCTAGGCGGAAACCATTGCGGGGAGGCACTGTTCTGGCAAAAATTCAGCGATCCTCCTCGCCGGCGGTGAGGGGAAAGAGGTGTGGGAGCTAGAGGAGGTCGAGGCGCACCTGTTTTGGGTTTTGGTTGGGAAAGGGGACGGCCGGAAGGGGGTCGCCGGCATGCAGGGAGGGCGGCGGCCGGGAAAGCTCGGCACGGCGGTGCTCTGGTGGGGTAGGGCGCTAGGGGGGCGGCTGGGGAAGTGCGGTGGGGGCACGATAAGCTCCTTGCGCAGCCAATTTGGGAAAAGGGAGGCCGGGAGAGGAGGTTCCACGGCGAGGGTCAAGTGGCAGCCATGCAGTGCACGGGTGGACCTCGAGCGTGCGTCCTATAGGCTCTGGTTTGCGCCTTATATAGGCAGTAGGATGAGGGGAGGATGATCTGGGCGTGAGCTACAGCTGGGGGAGGCGAGCCTTAAGGGCGAAGGGAGGGCGAAACCGGGGGCACGACGCCGGTTTGGCCGGCCAGCGGCTGTGTGTGGTGCGCGGGAAGGAAAAGGGCGTCGCGTGGCTAGTTCCCACGAGGATTGGGAGGGGACACGATCCAGGGCGGGCCCAGGTGGTCGGGGATGAGCTGGGCGATGGCCAGCTGGCTGACCAGGTGGCGGCGGTACCGCTCGGCAGGGAACAGAGGAGGTGAGGGAGCTGAGGGGCTGCCAGCATAAATTGAAAGAAAGGCAGGGGTCTGTGTGCAAAACTAATATTTCCAGCTGTTCCCAAGGTTAAAACAAAAATATTTGAATACCAATTTTGTTCAGAATTTCAAGGTCTACAATTTATCTTTCATGACCAAGTTCATTTGAGCTAAAGTTTGAAAGTTGTTTTAAATTTCTGAAAACCACTATTATTTTAAAAAAACTTATCATTTCATGTGTGATTTTTCACTTTTACCTCTTGAGTTCAACTAGAATTTTTTTTATTGTGGTAAGATTGATATGCCTATTCAATTTCATATGCATATTTTCAATGGTTTGAAAGTTATATAAGTTTCTTGTTAATGTGCATATACTCATGTACATATACATATATTTGTAATATCAAAACATGATGTATCTAATTAAGTTTTCTTGGTCATTTATGTGTAATGTGATGCTAATGATCTTGTTTTAGACAAATCGACACCTGGGGTGTCACAGCCTTCCCCCCTTAAAATGAATTTTGTCCCGATATTCAGATACATCAACTTAGTGCGGAAAGGGTGTGTATCTTGGGTTAAATCTAGAAAACTGGGGAAGTTTTGAATTAGATAATTTTCAATTTCTCAAGTGGTTTCCTCTTCAGTATGATGATTCCACTAATTCTTGTATATTTAAACTACTTTTCTTCTGGTGCTTCTTTCTTTTTTCAAGGATTCTGATAGGATGTCTAGTATAAGAACGGTCGGGTTCTACCCAAATAACTTCGGTAGGAACTTGGATAGACTCCTTATGTTAAGAAATGTGGAAAACATCATCGATGGCTGCAAGTTGAGAAGGAAGTGGCACTATATAGGCCAAGGTTCCACAAGTTTCGATGATCTTATAAGGTCCAACATATCAGGGAGCTAACTTTCCTTTCACTCCAAATCGTTGTACACCTTTGGTTGGTGAAACCCGAAGGTAAACATGATCACAAACTTCAAATTTCAAGGGCTTTTTCCTCTTATCAAAATAACTCTTTTGTCTAGATTGGGTTGTACTAAGATTTTCCTGTATAACCTTTACTTTTTCTTCTGCCTCAATAACAAGGTTTGGCCCGAATATTTTTCGCTCTCTAGTTTGTGACCAACTCAAAGGAGTTCAACACATTCAACCATATAATGCTTCGAACGGTGCCATTTTCAGATTTGCTTGACATTTGTTGTTATATGAGAACTATGGCAAGGAGCAGCATTTGTCCCAATTCTTGTCATAATGAATGTGTTGACACCAGTTTTTGCACAATTGGTTAAAACCATGGTAAAAAGGTCGGAGTTGTTCAAAGGGCCTGGAATCGGCGAGAAAGGGTGATTAAAGGGAGAGAAGGCCGATGAGATTGAATGATTGCCGATGAGGAAGGAGATTGGTGCCCGTAAGGGAAGCATTCTAGCTAGTGGCCAAAGATGGGTCGACGCTGGATTGAGAGCAAAGAATGGAGCATGATGGGCTATTGGGCTGAAAGAAGAGCGTGGTAGCTGACGGAGCGTAAAAAGAGCTGGCAAAGTTATGTCAACAAGTTATCTTTTAGATTCATGTTTAGAAAAGTTTATTTTCTTGCTTGTCAAGAAAGTTGTATGTCATAATCGAATAGGGTTTGTAGCTTAGGCTATAAATAACTACCCTCGGGCATATACAAAGACCATCCAATGATCAATACACAAACCCTTTTTTCCTTTTTTCTCTTTTCGGCGGCTTCGCCTTAGTTGTAGTAGATTTTTTCTTTTACGAGTTCTTTCCTGCACAAATTTAAGGTAGGTGATTATTTGGAAATCAATTGGTTCAAAATTTCAAAAAACCCCTTTTTTCTTGATAAGGTCCCTGAAAAAATGGTTAATCAAATAAACTCCCCAAAACTCTTCCCAAATAACCGCTCAAAACAAATCACACCTGTTTAGGGAAAAACTCTTCCAAAGGACCCTTAGGCCGCCGCTGGTTATCTAACCGCGCGGCAACTTAGGGTTACCTTTAGGCCTTCGGTCTTCATATACGTTATCTTCTGAGTAGTTTTGCGGCGTTCAGCCCCTGAGCTTATGAGCCAAGTGAGCTGTAGGAGCAACGTCGAGTAGTTATTGGCACCCAGCCCCCAAGCTTGGGAGCCAAAGGAGCCACGTCGAGTAGTAATCCGCCTAGCCCCTGAGCCGGGAGACGGGCTAAGTGTGGCAGAACCACCTGAATTAATCCGGCTCAAGTGCGCTAACCATCACCAGGAGGGCAATCAGGGCTAACTCGCACTTCAAAAGGAGTAATTCATTGGCCTGTCGGGTAACCACCCGATACAACCACGGTTTTTGCCGATCGAAACCACATATACATGTACTCACACGAAGGTGAGCCCAGAGGATACAACATTCCACATGATTTTACACCACAGGGTTCATCATAAATTATTATTACAACGGAGTTCAAATTTGTAAAACAAGGTACTTCAGAGTTCAAAAATAATTGAGTTCTTCAGAGTTCAATGCAGCGGAAAAATAACGATAAACTACTCGACGATACACGATGTCTCGATGAAGCCCGTACGAGACATCACTCGGCATTATCATCATTGGAGGGGGCGCATCCCATTCCACCGACCAACCAAGAGGAAGGGTACACGGCCAAGTCAAACTAGCGATCATATCCTCAAACGTATCACCTGAAAACAAGCCACAAGCAAGGCTGAGTATACTAATACTCAGCAAGGCTTACCCGACTAGTAGAATATACTTAGCCGACTCCTAGACATGCAAGGCTTTTTGCTTGACGGGTTTGTTTTGCCGAAAAGCATATACAACTAGGTCCTTACTTTCATATTTTAGCTCTTGGTTCTAGTTTTCTTTATCCATTCTAAGTAAGCAACTATCCAATATCATACATGGTGAAAGAATTAATTTGCATCCAACAAGGTTAATCATCATCATTGTTCCATTTCTTACTCTATGTGGTAAAAGGGTGAAGCAGTCTCAATAACCGCGAGAAACGGACGATTCGAATCGAATTTGTTAACCTTGCAAGGGAAACCTAAACACACGTCACGTGGTTACTCCCAGAGTCACACGTGCAACCTTTCCCCTTTCTTCCCGGCTTGTGGATCAGGGCCACCATCCGAGACTACAGAGCCCGGCTCTGTACCCACCATGTGCGCGCATGGAACCGAAGTTGAGAGGGTGGGATGCTATCCACTTGCCGGTCCGATTAGGTACTTAAGCTTACCGATTACCATATTCTCGGCATGTGGTTAGTACGTTCAAATGCTTAACCACCACTACCACACACTGCGGCCTTAGCATTTTTCACTAAACAGACGGGGCCTCAATCACCAACATGAACATCGCACCATAGCCCCGTCCATCGACCTTATGATTGCAGCATGTAGAAAACATTCAACTCCTATATTCTTGTGAGTGACAGGAAATCACTCAACTTTTACCGAGTCCTATTAGCATAGCATTCTATCGAACCTTACATCTAGTGTTCAGAGCATGGGTACCTAGGATCATGCAACTACGTTTTCATTCAACTCCTATAAACTTAATGCACAAGTAGAAATAGAGTAATAATTTGCATAATTTGGAAAATAGGGTTCATGCTCCGGGGCTTGCCTTCTTGGGTAAAGTTAGCTTGGGGCTCGTCCGAACTCAGGTTTGGGTCTTTGAAAGCTTCAGTTTGATTCACTTGAGCTTCACGTTGCTCACTCTTGGACGCGGGCACCAGCTCGTACGTCTCATCGGCGAGAGTAGTCGATTCTATATGAATGCACAAGTGTAAGTTGTAGTGATGGTATATGACGATTATTTTCCTTCACGATAAAGTTGCAGTCCACAAAACATAGTTGTGAAGTTACTTAGTTACAATTTTCTTGGGCAATCATTAATAGAGTACATCTTAAACTATTAACTCCATTAAACCAGAAGGGGTTGTGTTGTATATAAATTTTAATTTTCGCAGTATAAGCATCGGTTAAGCACAAACACTGATCCAGGTAACTTCTGGTGATGAAATTTTTATTTAGAGCATATTATGCAGAGAAATAGCACTGTAAAAATTTTAGGCATTTTTATGCAGTAGAATAATTATGAAACATTTTATACAGCATAAAATACACTAAAGTGTCCCACAGTAGAAAGATGAACATTTTCCAAGCACAGAAACTAATTATTTTTATTTAGTGCATTTTTCACACCACAAAATTATACAATAGGTTACAGAAAGGAAAAAGGTTGTAAACTTTTTCTGCGGTATTTGGGCATCACTATAACAGCTCTGGAAAAGTTTCACAACATGAATCATAATATAACAGCAGGTACAAATTAGTTCTATTATTTTATGGCATAAACAAAGTTTAACAAAAAGTTTAACTAGAGATGGGTTCTGGTCCTAATATTTTTACACTGGCCTACACATCAAGGAACTAATCTACTATTAAAAATCAGATTCAGAACTGGTCTACAACAGTGGGTATAATTAAAGTCTATTAAACTTTCCATTTAATTTAGAACAAGATTTAGCATGCAACTGAAGAAAAACATGTAACAAAAGTTGTAGATTTTCTTCTAACGATTCCATAACAGCTGAGTTTGTATATTTCAAATTTTTCTATGATTTTATATGAATTTTACAAGTTCACTATTTTTGAAACTAGGTTTAAAACTTTCTTTTAAAGAGGGGCCCCTGGAAACTTGTGTGCAGGCCCCTGGGAAGATTGCAATCAAAGCAATGTGGTCCCTGGCGGCCGGCCGGCGAGCTCGAGCTCGATTCCGGCGAGGGGAGGGGCCGGCGGTGAGGGCAAGGTGGGGGAGGATCACGGGGAAGGCATGGGCTACCTTGGGGAGGTCTCAGTTGGGGCCGAGGTGGCCGGTGGAGGGCTCGCCACGGTGGAGCAGGGGCGGCGGCGCTTGGAGCTTGGCTCTGGCGAGCTCCGGCGATGTGGAGCGGCAGCGCTTGGCTGGGGAGCTTTGGTGGATGGTGGGGGACCGATTCCGGGGGTTGGATTGAGTGGATGGCGGAGGGAGGGGCTCAGCGCTGAGCTCCGAGCGACGGCATTAATGGCGGGCGTCAGCGGGTCTGCGCGCGAGCAGGGGCGTGCCTCCCTTTTATAGCGAGCCAAGGGAGGGGAGAGGGTTGGGGCAGGCCGGGCATGGCAGGGGTGCGCCATTGGGCACGGCCGGCGGTGACCAGAGCCGTGCACGGCTGGGGCACGCCATTGGGCGTCGGCGCGGCGGCGTTCTACTGGCTGTGCGGGATGTCGCGTGGGGGAGAAGGAGGACGTGGCCGCGGGTTGGGTGAGCTGGGCGGCGAGCAGAGGCGTTGGGGGATTGGCTTGGCGCGACGCGGCGGCAGGCATCGCCAGCGACGTGGCGCCGGCAGCTTCGCTGGGCGGCAGAGCAGGGGAGGGAGGGAGCCGAGAGAGAAATAGAAGAAAGGTGAGGGGCTGAACTGCAAATTCAAGTGTTTCTAAAATTTTTGTGTTGCAACTCAAAAATCTCTGTACATGAAAGTTGTTCAAAATGAAAAGTTACACAAGTTTTGTTTCAGACCAAAGTTCATTTGAGTTATAGTTCAGAAGTTATTTTAAAAACTCAAAAAGCATGATTCGTAGGGCACGTCATTTTTTGGGCAAAAATTTGTATTCTCTCCTAGGCTTCAACTAGACTTTTGTTTATCCTGCCATCAATGGTGTTCCTATTAAATTTCGCAGCCATAAGTGCTTTGAGGTGAGAGTTATTCAGTTTGTTCGATTAAAGTACATGTACTTGTGCACATATACACATCTATTTTCAATTAAAAGCAAAACCAATTTATAATTCATTTCTTTTAAACTTTTCTTAGTTATTTATGCATCATGTTAAGCTAATGAGGCTTATTTTATAATTTAAACACCTGAGGTATTACAGCCTTCCCCCCTTAAAAAGAATCTCGCCCCGAGATTCGGACAATAAGCTTAGTGTGGACAGTGTGTGTACCTTCGGTAGAGTTGAGAAAACCCGGGAAATTTTGGTTTAGATAGCTTTCAGTTTCCCATGTGGCTTCTTCCTCAGTGTGATGATTCCATTGAATTTTGTACATTTTAATGACTTTCCTTCTAGTGCTTCTTTCTTTTTGATCCATGATTTTGATAAGATACTCAACATATGAGAGGTCAGGCACTACCACTACTTCTTGTTGTTTAATAACCTCGGTAGGGACTCGAACACACTTCTTGAGTTGAGACAGGTGAAAGACATCATGGATGGCTTCAAGCGGAGGGGCAGTCGTATTCTATAGGCTACGGGTCCACAACTCTCGATGATTTCGTAGGGACCAACATAACGGGGAGATAGTTTTCCTTTGACACCGAATCGTTGAACACCCTTTGTTGGTGAAACTCGAAGGTAGACGTGGTCACCAACTTCAAATTTTAGTGGCTTTCTCCTTCTGTCGAAATAGCTCTTTTGTCTGGATTGTGCGGCTCTAAGGTTTTTTTGTATTACTCTCACTTTTTCTTCTGCCTCGATTACCAAGTTTGGTCCAAGTATTTTGTCTTCTCCGATCTGTGACCAACTCAAAGGGGTTCAACACCTTCGTTCGTATAAGGCCTCAAATGGTGCCATTTTCAAACTCTCTTGATAGCTATTGTTATATGAGAACTTTGCTAGGGATAGGAATTTGTCCCAATTCTTGCCATAGTGAATGACACAAGCTCTAAGCATGTCTTCAAGAATTTGGTTCACTCTTTCAGTTTGTCCGTCAGTCTGAGGATGATAGGCCGAGCTTCGAATCAATTTAGTACCAAGAGAAGCTTGCAATTGTTCCCAAAAGCGCGCTACAAACTGAGTACCACGATCGGAAATAATAGTCTTTGGTACTCCATGTAGGCAAACGATACGATCGAGATAAATCTCGGCATATTTCTTGGCGGTATAGGTGGTGTGTATCGGAAGAAAATGTGCTGTTTTTGTGAGTCTATCAACGATAACCCATATGGAATCATGTTTCAGTGCGGTACTTGGCAGTCCAACAATGAAATCCATACTTATCTCCCATTTCCATGAGGGTATAGGCAAAGGTTGAAGTGTACCGGCTACTTTCAAGTGGCTGGCTTTTACTCTCTGGCATGTGTCGCATTCTGAGACATATTTAGCGATTTCTCTTTTCATTCTAGTCCACCAGAAATTTTGCCTAAGGTCTTGATACATTTTGTTACTGCCAGGGTGAATAGAAAATTTGGAAAGGTGTGCCTCATCCAGAATTTGCTTACGGAGCTCATGATTCTTCGGAACGACTATGCGACTTTTGAACCATAGAACTCCCTTATGGTCTTGGCGGAAATATTTGTATTTTTCTTCTCCTAGAGAGAGTTTTTGTTTGATGATCTTAACTCCTTCATCATGTAGTTATGCCATGATGATTTGATCTTGGAGAGTGGGCTCAACTGAGATGTGACGCAAGGTGCCTTGAGAAATCATTTCCAAACTAAGCTTTCTCATTTCCGAACATAATGTCTCATTATAGATTTCCACTGATAGGCAATGGCAATGGGCCTTACGGCTGAGTGCATCCGCGACTACATTGGCCTTGCCGGGGTGATAGTGCACCTCGAGATCATAATCCTTGATTAATTCTAGCCATCTTCTTTGTCTCATATTCAGATCGGCTTGGGTGAAGATATATTTGAGACTCTCGTGATCAGTGTAGATATTACAATGAGTGCCCATGAGATAGTGTCTCCATATTTTTAGAGCATGAATGACTGCTGCTAATTCGAGATCATGGGTCGGATAATTCTGCTCATGGGGCCGAAGGGCTCGTGAAGCATAGGCGATAACTTGATTTTCTTGCATAAGCACATAACCAAGACCAGTGCCAGAAGCGTCACAGTAAACATCGAACGGCTTGGTGTTATTGGGTTGAGCTAACATAGGGACTGTAGTCAAACTTTACTCCCTTTTTCAATAGTTCAGTCATAGGCTTAGCAATCCTGGAGAAATCCGGAATGAAACGGCGATAGTAACCGGCTAAACCAAGAAAACTGCGAATCTGATGAACAGAGGTAGGAGGTTTCCAATCCATCACTTTTTGTACCTTGCTGGGGTCAACAGCTATGCCTTCGCTGGAAATGGTGCGACCCAAGAATTTCACACTATCCAACCAAAATTCGCACTTAGAAAATTTCGCATAGAGCTGATGGTCTGTGAGACGCTGAAGAACAATGTGCAGGTGCTTAGCATGCTCTTCCTCATTCTTGGAATAGATAAGGATGTCATCAATGAAAACTACGACGAATTTGTCGAGCTCGGGCATGAACACCGAATTCATGAGATACATGAAGTAGGCAGGGGCACTGGTGAGACCAAAGGACATGACCAAGAACTCATATAGTCCATATCGTGTGGAAAACGCAGTCTTAGGAATATCGCATGGGCGAATTTTTATCTGATGATATCCATATCGAAGATCAATCTTTGAGAAAACTCTAGCTCCAGATAATTGATCAAAGAGAACGTCGATGCGGGGAAGTGGGTATTTATTCTTAACGGTCACCGCATTGAGAGGTCGGTAGTCCACACATAATCTTAAACTGTCATCCTTCTTCTTTACAAAAAGGGCTGGACGTCCCCAAGGTGATGCGCTAGGACGAATGAAGCCTTTGTCCAGTAGCTCTTGGAGTTGTGTTTTCAGTTCGGCCAATTCCTTAGGTGGCATCCTATAGGGTCTTTTGGAGATAGGTGCCGTGCCTGGTTGCAGTTCAATAACGAACTCAATATCCCTATCTGGTGGCATTCCTGGTAAGTCATCCGGAAAAACATCGGCATACTCGCATACCACTGGAATATCCTCTAGGTTGATTCCTTCCATGACAAAAGCACAAGAATTCGTGCACTCCCGGAACGGTAGGTAAAGGGTAGTGGCTCCGTGACTAGGTGAATTTATTTCAACAGGTCGGGAAGAAAGGTCCAGTGTGACTCCGGTAGAGGCATCCAATTCATACCCAAAATAACGTCCATGCCGTCAAGGGGTAAAAGAACAAGGTCCGTGTTGATGGTTTTACTACCCAACTTGATTGGTACTTGCCTTATCATTTGATTTGAAGCAATTTTACCACCCGGTGTTGATATCATATACGACCCTTTTGTGTGACAAACATCCAAGCCTACTTTTGCACCAAACTTTGCACTAATGAAACTATGTGATGCACCAGAATCAAACAATATAACCACAGGCTTGTTATAGATAGAGAATGTACCCGTCATCACTGGTGCTCCTTCAGGAAGTTCTGCAAGAGTGGTGAAATTGATCCGTCCTTGTTTGACCTGAAGGGTCTGCCTCTTGCCTTTGTTCTTATTGTTCTGGTTAGTGTCTTGGCCCTGATTTGGCTGCCTAGGCTTAGAGCATTCGCGAGCAAAATGACTGGAACTCCCGCACTTGAAACAATGATTGGTGATGCTCGGTCGAAGAAACTGCTGAGTAGCGGGCCTTGGGCCAGTTTGCTGAGGCACAAGGGGTCGTACCACGCCTTGCTATTGTGGGGGCCTGACAATCCAACGCCCTGGCTGAGGGGCCTTCGGTGGAGCTATAGTCGCAGCATTTTGCAGTAAGCGATACCTCGGTGGCTGAGCACCCGAGGGTCCAGTTGGCGCCTTCCTCTTCTTTTCAGCACGATGAGCCTCAATACAATCCTCTTGAGTGATGGCCATATTGACCAGCTCATTATATGTATTGGCCTTGACAAGATTCAGCCGTTCCTTGAGTTTGGTACTCAGACCTCTGCGGAAACGATCACGCTTCTTAGCATCCATGTCTGCGTGATAACCCGTGTACTGGCACAAATTGTTGAAGGCCTGAGCATACGGAAGTACAGTGCAGGTACCCTGAGTGAGTGCCAGAAACTCATTTAGCTTTCTTTCTATAAGACCTTCTGGGATATGGTGTGCGCGGAACGCAGTTTTGAATTCATCCCAGGTGACAACATGGTCAGCAGGGAGCATAGCAAAGTAGTGGTCCCACCAAAGACGAGCTGTACCGAGAAGCTGCTGCGCAGCAAAATGAGCCTTGTTTGCATCCGAACATGGGGCCACGAGTAGAGAAAACTTGGACTCGATTGTGCGAATCCAAGCGTCCGCATCCAAGAGTTCCTCCGTCTTGTGAAACAAGGGAGGCTGGGTCCCAAGGAAATCTGTATAACCGGCAGCTTGGGGTTGGTGAAAATTGTGTCCACCCCGCTGTTGGTGTTGTCCTTGCATGAGCTGGCGAAGCAACTCGGTTTGAGTAGCCATTACTTCCACCAAATTGGGTGGTGGTGGTGGCTGTTGTTGTGGTTCACTAGCACTAGCACTGAAACCTTCCGGGTTACCATGGGTTGCTCCAACCATCTGAAATGTGAAGGTTTATCATTATCAATGTGATCCATATTGCTTCCACGATTAAAAAGGATTAGGACGGAAAAGAGTAGACTTCCGAAAAATCATGGATAGAATCATTGATAGAACACTTTTCCCTACAAGAAAACTCATAGCTCTCCGTAGGTTCAACCAAAACAGCTCATGTTTTGGCAGTGGGTAGGGAATTTAGAGATGTACAACTTTGGTATTCAACTAAGACGCTAAATCGATGGCCAAGATGGTCGAAAGATTCATTCTCTGCTTCTCTGTCTCGGCTGTTTTTTCAGTAGAACGAGTTATAGTATCTTGCCTATAACTCAAACTAGCAACGTCCAATAGTGCTTTTAGGACATGAAATTCTTAACAACTTTAGTATTTAACTTGCTGCTCAAAAGGATCATCTTCAAAGGGTAAAAGTTTTGACAAGATCATGCCATAGGATATGAACTAGAGGATGAAAGTTGAATATTTCTGGAAGCAACTTGAAAACTCCATAACTCCAATTCGAGTAATCCAAAAATTCTCAAACTTCACCAAAACATTCCTAAGGTATTAGCGAACAACTTTGTTAGTCAACTCCAGAGCTAGATCAGGCTCTAAGATGGTCTTTCTCTTAAGGTTTTACTTTACTGTCTACCCAGAAATTTCAGTGAACAGTGGGCCAAGATTTCGTGCACCAGGGAAAATCTACCCATCCAAAAATTACCAAATTTTAACAGTATCTGCCTGGGTAAATTTACAACGAGTTTTGTGTTGGATACTTTTGCCGAAAACGGTAGTAAGGGGGCATAAGAATTTATGTGGCAGAAGTGCTTATTCTGGACAGAAAACTGACATCTCAAAGTCTTTGTTGTTTCTCATTATCCATATGTTCAGAATTTTTCATTGAACCTTTCATGCCAGCACTCATGAAAGCGTCCGTGTTCATTACCGTTCACTATAGAAATGACATCCGTACAATTCCCACCGTACAGACGACGTTAACATACGCTATCAAGATAGCGTATTCATGGGGGTACCGTCTTGAGACGGGGGTATGAACAAGCTGTGGCAGAACCACCTGAATAGTTGGTATAATCAACTAATAGTTGGTATATTGGCAGCACCTCAAGTAAGCCACTGCTTGAGGGCAGCGTTCGGCTCGCATCACCGACAGGAAGGCCAAACTCTCTCAGTTGGCTGAGGATTCTTACCTTGTTACCTTAGCGATGAGTGCGTCGTTACAGAAATTAAGGGTCGATTGTGCATAAAAGTAAGTTTTGACAGAAAATAATGTGCTGTGAGTCAGTTGATAATATTCATAAGTAAGATAGCCACCTAGTAACTTCCCCATAATCCCTTAGGGCTTTACGAACTATCCTTAACGAACCAACGCATTTTGCAAACGCATTTTTCTGGTCAAGTTTTATGAAAACAAGTTTTTAAGGCTTATTGCATTCTCTGGCGTATGCATTTCGGCTCTGATACCAGCTGTGGCAGAACCACCTGAATTAATCCGGCTCAAGCGCGCTAACCATCGCCACGAGGGCAATCAGGGCTAACTCGCACATCAAACGGAGTAATTCATTGGTCTGTCGGGTAACCTCCCGATACAACCACGATTTTTGCCGATCGAAACCACACATACATGTACTCACACGAAGGTGAGCCCAGAGGATACAACATTCCACAAGATTTTACACCACAGGGTTCATCATAAATTATTATTACAACGGAGTTCAAATTCATAAAACAAGGTACTTCAGAGTTCAAAAATAATTGAGTTCTTCAGAGTTCAATGTAGCGGAAAAATAACGATAAACTACTCAAGGATACACGATGTCTCGATGAAGCCCGTACGAGACATCACTCGGCATTATCATCGTTGGCCGGGGGCGCATCCCATTCCATCGACCAACCAGGAGGAAGGGTACACGGCCAAGTCAAACTAGCGATCATATCCTCAAACGTATCACCTGAAAACAAGCCACAAGCAAGGCTGAGTATACTAATACTCAGCAAGGCTTACCCGACTAGTGGAATATACTTAGCCGACTCCTAGACATGCAAGGCTTTTGGCTTGAGGGGTTTGTTTTGCCGAAAAGCATATACAAGTAGGTCCTTACATTCAAATTTTAGCTCCAGATTCTAGTTTTCTTTAACCATTCTAGGTAAGCAACTATCCAATATCATACATGGTGAAAGAATTAATTTGCATCCAACAAGATTAATCATCATCATTGTTCCATTTCTTACTCTATGTGGTAAAAGGGTCAAGCAGTCTCAATAACCGCGAGAAACGGACGATTCGAATCGAATTTGTTAACCTTGCAAGGGAAACCTAAACACACGTCACGTGGTTACTCCCAGAGTCACATGTGCAACCTTTTCCCTTTCTTCCCGGGTTGTGGATCAGGGCCACTATCCGACACTACAGAGCCCTTCTCTGTACCCACCATGTGCGCGCATGGAACCAAAGTTGAGAGGGTGGGATGCTGTCCACTTGCCTGTCCGATTAGGTACTTAAGCTTACCGATTACCATATTCTTCGCATGTGGTTAGTACGTTCAAACGCTTAACCACCACTACCACACACTGCGGCCTTAGCATTTTTCACTAAACAAACGGGGCCTCAATCACCAACATGAACATTGCACCATAGCCCCGTCCATCGACCTTATGATTGCAGCATGTAGAAAATATTCAACTCCTATATTCTCGCGAGTGACAGGAAATCACTCGACTTTTACCGAGTCCTATTAGCATAGCATTCTATCGAACCTTACATCTAGTATTCAGAGCATGGGTACCTAGGATCATGCAACTAAGTTTTCATTCAACTCCTATAAACTTAATGCACAAGTAGAAATAGAGTAATAATTTGCATAATTTCAAAAATAGGGTTCATTCTCCGGGGCTTGCCTTCTTGGGTAAAGTTAGCTTGGGGCTCGTCCTTGGGTTCGGGTCTCCGAAAGCTTCAGTTAGATTCACTTGAGCTTTACGTACTCACTCTCGGACGCGGGCACCAGCTCGTACGTCCCGTCGGCGAGAGTAGTCGATTTTATATGAATGCACAAGTGTAAGTTGTAGAGATGGTGTTGGCGCTAAAATCGGCCGGATAGGAATCGGCCGATGGTCTTCAGCGTCGGACACACGACCCGGGAGAGTCTGGTTAGCTCCTGTTCGGGTTATCGCCCTGGTGCGGTTCGCGCGGCGTGCCAGTCAATCTGACCTGTTGATTGACAAGGAAATAGAGTATTAAATTCCAGACGCGTCGATCGGCTGGAGTTCTGATCTGTCCTGAGGAGCGCGTCGGCGGCGAATCGGCCGATTTGCTGTAGAGATGATCGGCTATGGATCAGCCGATAATCGTGTAGTAATTGTAAAGAAAACTGCTGGAGCGATCTAAACGATTACTACAGAGGCAACACTTGAAATAGATCTAATCGGCTGTAAGATGATAAATCGAAGAAGAATAATGATGAAGCCGATTATTCTGATCTCAAGCTGGATAACTGGTGATAATACTAGAATAACAGGTAAAACTTGTAATTCTAGTAAATATCGATAACTGGTGAATAAATCCAAACGAAACCACAACGATGCGCCTGTAGTTAAAGCTCGGATATTACTCGGTAAACGGAACCTACCAATTGGCTGGAGATCAGGTTGATGCAGCCCTGCCAATTCGCACGATCTCGTGAAAGAAGAAAAATATTGGCGAAGTCGCCGACTTGAAAGTCAATTGCTGGAAAAGTAGAAATATTGTTGTTGATTGATGTGTTGATCTTTCTCAAGACCATGACGACTCCTATTTATACCCTAAAACTAGGACTCCTGGTCGATCACGACTTGTTATAACCTTATTTAAACAACAAGAAAACTACTATATCTATAAGAACTTTAAAAAGGAAACAGACTCCCGCAGAATCTTCCGCCACCGTTCCCTAATCCAATCAGGATTTCCTTCAATTGCTCCTTGACCGACTTAGCGTGCCCCTTTGACCAACTTTTGACCAGGACCCTCCGAAATAGTCCCATCCTGTTGGCGCAGGCTGTATCAACAATCGGCCGATTTCCAACTGTTACCTCAATCGGCCGATTCTTTACTGTAGCCTTCAGATCTGCCGCATCGGCCAATCTTCTCCTCCTGACGCCGATTCAACACGTGTCAAAATCTGGCGTCAACACATGCCCCCCAGTTTCGGAGTAAAATATAACTTTTTCTTCGAAACTCTTTCTTTAATCCTTTCCTCCGAAACGGGCGCAGTAAAATCTTCTTCCGTTCCGCGGCACAATGATTGCAATTTCCTCGAACCGAGCGCGCGAAACGACCGCTCGTCTGGAACTCGTGTAGACGGCGCAGTAAAAATACCATCTTTGCCCTTGCTTCCCTGATTTTCTTACGTACTGGCCTTCTTCGCCTATCCTTCCCCACGAATCTAGCATTCTCTTCCAACGAACCACTGTACGTCTTCCTCCAAGCTCTCTCGATCTCCAAGCGCTTCCCCCTTTCCGGCGATCTCATCCGCGGCCTGCTCTAACCCCCCAATGGCGTCACCATCGGCGACCGCTCCATCTACAGAGGCTCCATCGGCTACTCCTTCGGCGGCGGCGGCCCAATCGGCGGCTTCCCCAGCGGTCTCATCGGCGACGATGATCTCCATCCCAGAGGTAAATGCTCGAAATTTTCTCCTTTTCGCCTTTTTACTGCTTCAGTATTTTCCGGACCCTCTCTCAGTTTCTCCCCCTTTCCACTTTTTTAGGCACTTAGGCACCGAATTACTATTCCTCTCTC
Source organism: Panicum miliaceum (assembly GCA_032594955.1). NCBI lineage: Eukaryota > Viridiplantae > Streptophyta > Magnoliopsida > Poales > Poaceae > Panicum > Panicum miliaceum. The sequence continues at coordinate 32,778,493 of CM064058.1, read as the reverse complement.
AGAATCCCCTGACCTCATCTGTTTGGGCCCTATGGGGAACCCCGATCCAACGGACCTGATCAGCTTAGAAACCCATAGAATCTCTTTTAAGCAATCATCTATGGATTTAGATCACTGGGTAGGCACTTTCAGATCCTGGCCAAATGAGACACCCGGGTGGAGAGAATGGTACCAGAGGGTAGCCGGATCTTGGAAGGTTCAGTGGGAAGAACTAAAAATTGGCCAGTGCATAGACTTATCTTTGTCTCAGATGGAAAGAAACGAACCTCTGGTCATGGCAGCCTCTTATTTTTGGTCCGATGCACTTAATGCATTCCTTTTCGGACACGGACCTATGACCCCGACCCTGGCCGATGTTCTGCTGTTGACCGGCCTCGATGTCTCCTCCGCCGATACCCCTTTCAATTATCTGTTCAAGCCATCACATCGGCTGGAGACCAAAGGAATCGGCGGGTGGAAAGGATATATTAGAAAAAACGTGAAGACCGGGACAGTTTCACAGAGGGAGCATACTGCATTTTTGATGATGTGGCTGGAAAAGCATTTCTTCTGTGGCAGAGCAGTTGGCCCTCTTCAAACACTCAAGCTTTGGCAGAGGCTTTATCACAAGGATCGGCCATCCCCCTTGGAAAACATTTGCTGGGATCGGCGTATTACCTGATGCACCAAATCGGCACCAAGCTATCGAAGGGGGAGCCGATAGGGAACCCTGGTGGTCCTTGGTGGTTCATCACCCTCTGGCTCAATTTACACATGAGCAAGGTCTCTCAGCAACGGATAGAGACAAAAACCTTCCCCAATATCGAGTCAGAGGAGAATCCATCAGTCCGTCGCCGCTGCAGATCTTTTGGAGAAGCGGTATCGGCCTTCCCCGGCTGCCAGTTTACTGCTGCCCGCACAGCTGAGTACTTCAGATGTTTTTACAATGGCCTTAGTGAAGAGATGATCAGCTGGCACCCATATCAGGCAGTAGAGCCGATTTTCGAATTGCCCATATGCTACGACTTCTCCACTCATACCTTTGACAGAGAGCTTATGGACGTCTTGATCAAGCCGGGGATTCTGCCAGCCAACTTCTTCTCAGGAAAGGACTCTCCCACCTATGAATTCTACAATCCATCGGCTGCGGCAAGGCAACTGGGTTTCGGCCAACTGCCGATTCGGGTCTACTTCGCCGGTCAGGCGAAATTCAGAGATGGTCTGACCTCCAGTCTTGATTACAGCCGGCTGTGCGATCTAGTACCCGATTCCAGTACTATTGACCTGAATAATTGGTCAATTGCCTCTTTTGCCACCCAGCAATTCAAATTATGGTGGGCAGAATGGAAGCAACACCTTTTCTGTAAATCTCCATCGTCTTACTACAACATTCTGGACCCAGAGAACATTGATCCAAATGCAGCGGTATGTCCTTTTTCTTAGCCGATTCCAATGCTATTTCCTTCTACATTGTCATCTTGTTATTAACCCATGTTCATCTCTTCAATCTGAAAGCCATGTCCCTCCGATGCGGAGCCGAAGCGGCTGGCCGATTGATAGTCATCACCAATACACGCCGTATCCACTTATCGGCTTCCATGCTCCAACTGTCAAAGATATCTCCACCGGCCGATCGAAGCGAGCACCGAAAAGGCCAACATCAAAGATAACCAGCCGTCGGGTGCGAGTTCGCATTGGATCGGCCGATCAAACGGCAATAGCATCGGCTGAAGTTCCCCGTATTGGATCGGCCAGCCAGATGGCAGTGGTATCGGCCGAGACTTCCCGCATCGGATCGGCCGACCAAGTAGTGGTGACACCAGCCGAGACTCCTTTACCTTTGCTGATTGTCGAGATGGCCGATCCCCAAGTCACTGCTGAAGTCGGGGCAGCTGCAGCATCGCTATTAGTAGAAGCTGTTCAGGTAATTTTACTTATCTCATATATTCTTCAAATCTTCCACTGACTTTAACTCTCTTCCCCTGCCAGGCTGCACAAGCTATCCCACCACAATCTCCGCAGCAATCGGCCACGTCCCAACTGGGAACCGAAACTCCAGCAGCTCCTATCATCGAGGTAAACGATCTCGAGGTAAACGATCTCTTACCTTAAATTCTTAATTCTCAGAAAACTTAACCGATCTTGACGCAGGCCGATTTGGGTATGCTAACTACAACCCCACAACAAGCATCGGCTGGGAGATCCACAGAGGCATGGCAAATTTCTGTCACCATCTTATTTCAATTTCCCATAGCATATTCACAGGACCTTCTTTTATGTCTTTTTCAGGAAGCTGGTCCAAGCGGAGCGCTAATAACCATTGAATCTTCCTCTTCCGACGAGCCAAATGTACCAGTCCCTGAGACAAGGGAGACACTTCCACTGGCGCAGGCAAGAGAGGTTCGCTTTAAGGAGGTAACAAACTTACCATCAGAACCGGCCGATTTCCTTTCACTGCTTGCCTACCCTTTACTTTATTTCCTCATAGGAGCAAGATACCCCCAACAACAGCATCTTCTCTTTTGCTGTCTCCTTGGCCGATGACGAAGAAATCGCTTCACACCCAATTCCATCGAGCTCCACCTCCGACGATGTCCGCGCCAAGCTCGAAAGCATGCGCACTCTCCTTCAAGATGACATCAGCCGATTGGTAGAAGATGCATCGCCGATTCGACGACTTTTCAACGAGATCAAAGGTCGAATCCCGGAAGAAGTATCAGAAAACTTAGCGTATGCTGCCTATATAGAGTGTATGCAGATTCCGGTTTCCAGGACGCTGCGCCATATGGCCGATCGTGCTCAGATGGCAAAAACTCAGGAGGAGGTCGATTCATACAAGCACCGGACTCAGGAAGTACACCACAGGATCAACTTCCTTGAAAACTGCCGTCCGGACATCGTCGGCGCAATAGATCGGCTGAAACGGAGGAGAGCAGAACTGGCCAAGGAGATGGAACAGATAACCAAAGAGATAGCTGCCGAAGAAAAGAAGCTCCAAGAACTCCCATCCATCATCAGCGAACTGAAGCAAGAAAGGCAGCATCTGGCCCGCGAAACGATAAAGCTTCGTCGCTGTATGTCAGAAGTACCAGGATCGGCCGACGATGATCAGAGAGTACTAGACTCGGCCGATCAACTTAGAAGATGAGCTATTGTAGCCATAGACGCTTTCCTTGGGTTGTAAAGAATATGTTAAACATTATTGCTCCTTCAATGTCACTGCGCCGATTTGGTTCTGAACTGCTCCTTCAGTCTGCTTTGCATTTATCTATGTATTTACTCCGATAGGACGTGTCTCACCATCCATCTACCTGCTCTTCATTTATAAGTAGACCATTCACCATCTCCAGAGGCATACACATCACTTATCTTCTCTCCCTCTTTTACTGTCCCAAATTGAACGGCAAGATGTCTTCTTCGTCCTCTTCATCTTCTTCCTCTGTCAACCAGGTATGAACTTCCCTTCTGCCTTTCTCTTGAGCATCTCAATCGCTCCGATGCTGGGTAACTCCTTTTATCTCTGTTTAGCCAAAACGTCTCAGCCCCGATCTAGAAGGAGCGATAGAAATCATGCATTCGGAAGAGCCACTATCACAGGCAGACAGAAATCTGATAAGAGCTCATGCTGAGGAACTCAGAGATCATGACCCCGCTGCTGTCCAGGAATACTCGGACCTTATAGATGCTCACTTTTTGGTCTGCAAGAGACCACCTTCTGAGAAAAGTCCTCCACTTCCTTGTAAAGCTAAAACCGAAGTTGCCATGGAAGATCTAGAGGAGAAGAAGACCCGCCTGCTGAAAGAACTTTGCAACCAAGCTGAAACTAGAGCCACTGCAGAGGACCCAAAGGAGAAAAGGCTCACCCTTATGATAAAACTGGGTCGCATCGAGAGAGAAATCCAGCGTAGGCGGAATCAGTAGACACATCGGTATTTTTATTCTAAGGGCGACTTGTACCATGTCGGCCATGTAATCTGTCATTTCCATCCAATAATGAATCCCAATGTTTCCTTCACCAGATGTGTAGACAAAACCCGATGAGAAATCGGCCATGTTATCTTGATATATTTTGCTGCAAGTTATGCATCTACCCAAATGCTTGGATAGTACCTCTTCAGATATCGCCCGTTTAAAGCTCTTGGGAATTCCTCCCCTTCGACTGTCTCCAGAATATATGCATTCCCAGGGGCACATCGGCCGATTCTATACGGCCCTTCCCAAGTGGGTGACCATTTACCGAATTTGGGATCTTTGGATCCTATCGGCAGCACCAACTTCCATACCAAATCTCCCTGAGAGAACTGTTTAACTTTGACCTTTTTGTCATACCATCTGGCCACCCTTTTCTTGTTTTCTTCTATACTGATCAGGGCTCTCAACCGTAAACCCGCCGAATCGTCAAGTTCATCTTTCATGAGAAAGGAATAGTCATCGGCCGTTAACTGATCTTGTAACGATATACGTCTTGACCCTGTCCTTATCTCCCATGGCAAGACCGCTTCATGACCATAAACCAACTGATAAGGGGATATTTTAGTGGCTCCATGACAAGCCATCCTATAGGCCCATAAAGATTCAGCCAAAGACATATGCCACTTCTTGGGTTGTTCTTCTATCTTTCTCTTGATTAGCTTGATTATCCCTTTATTAGACGATTCTGCTTGGCCATTGTCTTGAGCATAGTACGGAGAAGAGTTTAATAATTTAATCCCCATATCGGCGGCGAACTCTCCGAATTCTCTAGAAGTAAACATTGTCCCTTGATCAGTTGTGATGGTTTGAGGAATACCAAATCGATAAATAATATGGTTTTTAAAAAATTCAATCATATCGGCCGATGTCACGTTCCTTAAAGGAACTGCCTCCACCCACTTAGTAAAATAATCTGTGGCCACCAATATGAACTTGTGCCCTTTGCTTGATGGAGGATGAATCTGTCCGATGAGATCTATTCCCCAACCCCTGAATGGCCACGGCTTAATTATTGGATTCATAGCAGATGCTGGCACGCGCTGTACATTGCCAAACTTCTAACAGTCTTGGCATCCTTTGTAGTACTTGAAACAATCCTCAAGGATGGTCGGCCAGTAATACCCATTGTTCCGGATCATCCATTTCATTTTGTGAGCCGATTGATGGGCTCCGCATACGCCCTCATGGATTTCTCCCATCAGAACCTTTGCCTCTTCCGTTCCCAAGCATTTGAGAAGAACTCCATCAATCGTCCGATAAAACAAATCATCCTCAAGCAACACGTATTTTGTAGCCTGAAAACGTGTTCGCTGATCCAATTTTTGGGATGGATTTTTCAAGTAATCGGCGATTTCCTTTCGCCAGTCATTGGCCGCGAGCTCTAGCGTCATCGCTCCCTGAATCGGTCGATACCCAGAAGCATGTTGGGCCAATCTATTGGCCTCTTCATTATAATTCCTAGGGATATGCTCGATTATTGCGGATTTGAACTCTTTTAAAAACTGAAGGCAATCCTCATAATAAATCCTCAAGATATCATCCTTGCACTCAAATCGCCCCGTCAACTGATCCACAATGAGCATGGAATCTCCAAAAATTTCGACTGCATCAGCTCTGACTTCCCTTAATAATTGGATGCCTTTCAGAACAGCTCGATATTCCACGTGATTATTAGTTGCAGAGGCTTCTATCGGCAGAGAGAAATTATAACTTGCCCCCCGAGGCGACACAAGAACAATGCCGATTCCTGATCCGACCCCACACGAAGAACCATCAAAATATAGAGTCCATGGAACTGGTTCAACGGTGGCGATTTCTGGTCCACAATGCTGACCTACGAAATCGGCCATCACTTGACCTTTGACGGCTTTGGCCGATTCGTACCTTAAGTCGAATTCTGCCGATAACAAATAGTGCCTGAGCTTGGTACATGAGAAATATAAACACAAGCATAGTCGCTCCACCGGGGAATATCTTGTTTCGGCGTCTAGGAGTCTTCTGCTGACGTAGTATACCACTCGTTCTTTCCCCTCAAACTCTTGTACCAACGCCGTTCCAATAGCTTGTTCATCAACCGATAAATATAACTTGAACGGCTTACCAGGCTGTGGTGGAACCAATACCGGAGGTGAAACCAGATACTGCTTGATATTCTCTAGTGCCTTGCGCTGTCCTTCTCCCCATATGAATTCCTGGTCGGGCTTTAATTTCAACAGAGGGGTAAAAGCCTGAATACGTCCTGACACGTTGGATATGAATCTTCTGATGAAATTGACCTTGCCGATGAGGGACTGTAGTTCAGTTTTATTTTGTGGGGCCACCACTTTGTTGATGGCGTCTATGGTCTTGCGGTTGACTTCTATCCCGCGCTCATGGACCATGAATCCTAAGAATTGCCTAGCCGATACACCAAATGCACACTTGTTTGGGTTCATCTTCAACCCATGTTTCCTTGTGCACTCCAGTACTTCTTGTAAATCGGCCAGATGATCTTGGTGACCTTTTGACTTGACCACGACGTCATCTATATAAATTTCCACCGATGAACCAATGAGCTTGTGGAAGATGTAATTCATGGCCCGTTGATACGTAGCACCGGCGTTCTTCAACCCGAAAGTCATAACAACCCATTCAAATAAACCAAGATGACCTGGGCACCTAAAAGCCATTTTCGAATATCTTCTTCGGCCATTAATATCTGATTGTACCCTGCATTCCCATCCATGAAACTTATGACTTTGTGTCCTGCGACAGCATCTACCAAGATATCGGCCGTTAGCATCGGATATCCATCCATTGGCGTAGCCTGATTTAAGTTCCTGAAATCGATGCATACACGTAACTTTCCATTCTTTTTGTATACGAGCACAATATTAGAAATCCATTCGGCGTAGCGGCACTGCCGAATAAATCCTGCTTCAATCAACTTTGTAATCTCGGCCTTTATATCAGGTAGAATCTTGGGGTTACACCGTCGTGCAGGTTGCTGATATGGCCGATATCCTGATTTTATAGGTAACCGGTGTTCAACAATAGACCGGTCTAGTCCTGGCATCTCATGATATTCCCAAGCAAAGCAAACCTTGAACTCTTTCAATAAACTTATCAATTTACATTTGTACTCAGGATCCAAATTAGCACCAATGTACGTCGGCCTTGATTTGCTGCTATCTCCCAAATCTACCATCTCCAATAAATCGGCCGACGTAAACCCATGCCCAAGCTTCCCATCTTCTCGGACGAGCTGATCCATTTATTCTGAATCTTCAGAGCCGACTGCTTGGATCGGCTGTAGACCGAAATCGGACACTCTCAGGAAGTCAGTGTCCCAAGTCCTGCCAGATATACACTTGACGTGCTCGCAGCTCCACTGTTGCGTGTCGGCCGCTGCAACGCTGTAGACGGAATCGGCAGCGACTATCTCTGTGCTGTCGCCGACCCATTTCACAAGGCACTGATGCATTGTAGATGGGACACAACAGTTTGCGTGTATCCAGTCGCGACCAAGCAGCATATTGTAGGACCCCTTGCCATTAATAACAAAAAAAGTGGTAGGGAGGGTCTTATTGCCGATGGTGAGGTCGACGCAGAGCGCTCCATGGGCGGGTGACACGTTGCCTTTGAAATCCTTCAGCATCATGTCCGTCTTGGTGAGGTCTTCATCGCCCTTGCCTAGCTTGCGGAACATGGCATACGGCATGATGTTAACTGCAGCGCCTCCATCTACTAGTAATCTGGTGACGGGTCTTCCATTGACATAGCCTTTGAGAAATAGCGCTTTAAGATGCTGTCGTTTTTCCTCTTCTGGTTTCTCAAACGTAGCCGTCATCGGCTCCAACACTAGTTGTGCCATTTGTTCCTCCTCCGTTCTTGTCGCTTTATCTCGATCGTTGGGCGCCATGAACTCCATCGGCAGTATGAACACCATATCTATTTCGGCTGCCGATTCTTGATTTCTTGTTTCTTGATCATTTTTCTTTGGGCACCATGCTCGAGACTTAACATTTCTTCTCTCTGGCACCTGCCTCTGTTCTTCTTCTTGATGCTCCCACTGGCGTAGGCGTTGGATCCTTCGCTTCTGGGATCTGGATAGGCCATCGGGACACCACCTGGGATTTGCTGGTTTGGCCGATGATCTGGCGTGTTCCCAATCTGGTTCCCTTCCTAGGGGATCCTCGTCTGATACCCTGTCATCGGCCATCTCTTCCAGCCGATCGTGCGCGCTGATCCTGCCCCCCAGTCCATCCCGCTGGCCGATCTTGCTTTTTGACCGGTGGTACTGGTCAACTCTACCCCCCAGCCGATCATGCACCGAAACGCGCTGTTCCTCTCGTCCGCGCCGATTTCTGCTGATCGGCTCTGATCCTCTGTCCCTAGAGTGTGGCCTCGGGCGATCGTTGCAGCTCAATCCGTTACACTCCAGAAAGTTATCGGCAGACGGCAATCTGATGTCGTTCTCCCAGCAGTGGATGAAGAACAGACATTGCCAGTGATCTTCATGCCGGCGTATCATCTCTTCCTGGTATCTTGCTTGTTCTTGCTGCTGCCGATACTTACTGAGTAAGAATTGGGAGGTGACAGGCTTGCGTGGTCGTTCTGGCCCCCGCCTGTTCCTTCTGATTTCTTCCGTCGTGATCTGCCTCCTGGGTTCGAAGGCGCCGCCTCTTCTCGCCGATTCTGACGTCAGCACCTTGGTTTGACTTGAGTCTCCTCCAGCGTCAACCATGTTGGCCGGGAAGGGATGCTGATCTATCTTCATCGGTTTTGCCGATTTAGCTGGAGTTTCAAATTTAAGCCTCCCCTGCTCGATGGCCGATTGTATCTGCTGACAGAAGACTTTGCATTCATTTGTATCATGAGAAGTGGCGTTGTGCCACTTGCAGTATTTCATCTTCTTAAGTTGATCGGCCGAAGGAATGGTGTGATGCTGAGATAGCTTAATCTGTCCTTCCTGAAGCAATAAATCGAAAATTTTATCGGCTTTTGACGTGTCAAAGCCGAATGTTTCTGGCTCCTTCTTCCCAAAAGGACATGATATCGGTTTTTTCCCTTTAACCCACTCTGCCAGGCCGATTTCCTCTTCCCCATCGGATTCTGATCCTTCCAAGTATGCCACCTTCTTTTGGAAGTCCCTCCGCTGTTCAAACGGTCGGACCTCTTGTCCTGACAATCGGTGGACGATTTGGCTCAGGCTTTCAAACTCTTGGGCAGCATATCTTTCTTTGATTTGTGGCAAGAGGCCTTGGAAAGCGATATCGGCCAACTGTGCATCGGTCAGAGCCAGACTGTAGCATTTGTTACTGACTTCTCTGAACCTCTGTATATATCCCATCACTGGTTCGTCGCTCCTCTGCCTGAGGCTGGTCAAATCCGAGAGCTTCATCTCGTGTACTCCGGCATAGAAGTACTTGTGGAACTGTTTCTCCAGATTGGCCCAAGTAACAATAGAATTCGGCGGCAAGGTGGTGAACCACTAGAAGGCCGATCCGGACAGAGATGAAGAAAATAAATGCACCCTCAGAGCATCTTGCGTGGCAGCCTCCCCGCACTGGATGATGAATCGGTTGATATGCTCCACAGTGGACGTATTGTCCGTCCCTGAAAACTTGGTGAAATCAGGAACTTTGTAGCGGTGTGGGAACCGTAGCAAGTCATAGGCCGATGGATATGGCGTCTTGTAGGTGTAAGTTTGCACTTTTAGCTTCAATCCAAACTGATCCTGGAAGCATTCAATCCACCTGCTGCTGATGAACAGCTGTTCGCGGTGCGGGCATATGCTGAAGAGCTCGCACGGCTGGGTGATGAATCGGCGAATTTTGCTGAGCAGCCGATAGTTGATGGCGAAGCGAGTCCGCACCTCCATCGTATGTCGTCGTTGGCACCGCGCCTCTGAATGCTTCTACAGTGCTTGCCCCCCTGCCGATTTCTGATGAGATCGGCTGATACTGGGGAACCGTCGGCCGGGCTGCCGATTGGTGTGGCACCTGGATTGAATAACTTCCATACCCGTTCGCTGGCTCGGGAAAATACGTCGCCGCTGATGTTCCCCAAGGTACTGAGCTTGTGGGCAGCGACTGCACAGAAGTAATCTTGACGGGTTGAAGCGGTGTTTGTGATTGGAGACATGGTGCACCGCTGTATCTGGGAGACGCTGGGGGCAATGGAGAGTTGTACCCCTCGCGTTGCGTCAATATCGGCTGAGGAGCCGATTGGGACGTGTATGGTAAGCTTCTGGCCCCTGATAGCCTTGGACTGCTCCGCTGGCCAGAGAGCTGACGACGGTGTTATACACCGTGTTGGTCATCACTGAGGATTGGTCGATGAATGCCTGATAAACAGATTGTTGGATCATCTCTGACATCTTGCCCGAGTCCTCAGCAATGGTGATGTGGCGGGGAACTAGAATAGGAGCCTTCTTGACTGTCTCCCCGCTTCTGGTATGACTGAACGACTGGAGGTACATCTTTTTGTAATCTTCTAGATGTTTGGCCAATTCTTCCCTCTGGTCGTCCTTGAGATCCGCTTCTGTGACCTCAATGATGTTGCTGTCGGAGATTTCTGCGTTCTTCGACATATCAGATCTTGGATTTGGTCCCACCGGGCGTGCCAAAAGTGTGTTGGCGCTAAAATCGGCCGGATAGGAATCGGCCGATGGTCTTCAGCGTCGGACACACGTCCCGGGAGAATCTGCTTAGCTCCTGTTCGGGTTATCGCCCTGGTGCGGTTCGCGCGGCGTGCCAGTCAATCTGACCTGTTGATTGACAAGGAAATAGAGTATTAAATTTCAGGCGCGTCGATCGGCTGGAGTTCCGATCTGTCCTGAGGAGCGCGTCGGCGGCGAATCGGCCGATTTGCTGTAAAGATGATCGGCTATGGATCAGCCGATAATCGTGTAGTAATTGTAAAGAAAGCTGTTGGAGCGATCTAAATGATTACTACAGAGGCAACACTTGAAATAGATCTAATCGGCTGTAAGATGATAAATCGAAGAAGAATAATGATGAAGCCGATTATTTTGATCTCAAGCTGGATAACTGGTGATAATACTAGAATAACAGGTAAATTTTGTAATTCTAGTAAATATCGATAACTGGTGAATAAATCCAAACGAAACCACAGCGATGCGCCCGTAGTTAAAGCTCGGATATTACTCGGTAAAAAGAAACGACCAATTGGCCGGAGATCAAGTTGATGCGGCCCTGCCAATTCGCACGATCTCGTGAAAGAAGAAAAATATTGGCGAAGTCGCCAACTTGAAAGTAAATTGCTGGAAAAGTAGAAATATTGTTGTTGATTGATGTGTTGATCTTTCTCAAGACCCTGACGACTCCTATTTATACCCTAAAACTAGGACTCCTGGTCGATCACGACTTGTTATAACCTTATTTAAACAACAGGAAAACTACTATATCTATAAGAACTTTAAAAAGGAAACGGACTCCCGCAGAATCTTCCGCCGCCGTTCCCTAATCCAATCAGGATTTCCTTCAATTGCTCCTTGACCGACTTAGCGTGCCCCCTTTGACCAAGTTTTGACCAGGACCCTCCGAAATAGTCTCATCCTGTTGGCGCAGGCTGTATCACCAATCGGCCGATTTCCAACTGTTACCTCAATCGGCCGATTCTTTACTGTAGCCTTCAGATCTGCCGCATCGGCCAATCTTCTCCTCCTGACGCCGATTCAACACGTGTCAAAATTTGGCGTCAACAGATGGTATATAACGATTATTTTCCTTCACGATAAAGTTGCAGTCCACAAAACATAGTTGTGAAGTTACTTAGTTACAATTTTCTTGGGCAATCATTAATAGAGTACATCTTAAACTATTAACTCCATTAAACCAGAAGGGGTTGTGTTGTATTGAAATTTTAATTTCGCATTATAAGCATGGTTTAAGCACAAACACTAATCCAGGTAACTTCTGGTGATGAAATTTTTATTTAGAGCACATTATGCAGAGAAATAGCACTGTAAAAAGTTTAGGCATTTTTATGCAGCAGAATAATTATGAAAAATGTAATACACAGCCACTGCTATATCCTAGTTATTTTTATACAGGACGAACCATGCAGGTGTTGATGCCAAAAATTTTACAAGGGTTCAATCTAACTATATGTGTGTTACTGTAAATTTTTTATATTTTATTGTGCAGGATACAGAGCATAATAAATAGGACAATATACACTTGTGTTAATAAAGATTAATTTCTACACGATGTTCTAGAGGGTTTCTGTGTATGAAACTTTTTATACAGCATAAACTACACTAAAGTGTCCCACAGTAGAAAGATGAACATTTTCCAAGCAAAGAAACTAATTATTTTTATTTAGTGCATTTTTCCCAGCACAAAATTATACAATAGGTTACAGAAAGGAAAATGGTTCTAAACTTTTTTGCGGTATTTGGGCATCACTATAACAGCTCTGGAAAAGTTTCACAACATGAATCACAATATAACAGCAGGTAAAAATTAGTTCTATTATTTCATGGCATAAACAAAGTTTAACAAAAAGTTTAACTAGAGATGGGTTCTGGTCCTAATATTTTTACACTGGCCTACACATCAAGGAACTAATCTACTGTTAAAAATCAGATTCAGAACTGGTCTACAACAGTGGGTACAATTAAAGTCTATTAAATTTGCCATTTAATTTAGAGCAAGATTTAGCATGCAACTGAAGAAAAACATGTAACAAAAGTTGTAGATTTTCTTCTAACGATTCCACAAAAGTTGAGTTTGTATTTTTCTGATTTTTTTATGATTTTATATGAATTTTACAAATTCACTATTTTTGAAACTAGGTCTAAAACTTTATTTTACAGAGGGGCCCCTGGAAACATGCGTGCAGGCCCCTGGGAATATTGCAATCAAAGCAATGTGGTCCCTGGCGGCCGACCGGTGAGCTCGAGCTCGATTCCGACGAGGGGAGGGGCCGGCGGTGAGGGCAAGGTGGGGGAGGAGCACGGGGAAGGCAGGGGCTACCTTGGGGAGGTCTCAGTTGGGGCCGAGGTGGCCGGTGGCGGGCTCGCCACGGTGGAGCAGGGGCGGCGGCGCTTGGAGCTTGGCTCCGGCGAGCTCCGGCGATGTGGAGCGGCAGTGCTTGGCTGGGGAGCTTTGGTGGATGGTGGGGGACCGATTCCAGGGGTTGGATTGAGTGGACGCGGGGCGGAGTGAGGGGCTCAGCGCTGAGCTCCGAGCGGCGGCATTAATGGCGGGCGTCGGCGAGTCAGCGCGCGAGCAGGGGCGTGCCTCCCTTTTATAGCGAGCCAAGGGAGGGGAGAGGGTTGGGCGGGCCGGGCATAGCAGGGGTGCGCCATTGGGCGCAGCCGGCAGTGACCAGAGCCGTGCACGGCTAGGGCACGCCATTGGGCGTCGGGGCGGCGGCGTTCTACTGGCTGTGCGGGATGTCGCGTGGGGGAGAAGGAGGACGCGGCCGCGGGTTGGGCGAGCTGGGCGGCGAGCAGAGGCGTTGGGGGATTGGCTTGGCGCAACGCGGCGGCAGGCATCGCCAGCGACGTGGCGCCGGCGGCTTCGCTGGGCGGTAGAGCAGGGGAGGGAGGGAGCCGAGAGGGAAATAGAAGAAAGGTGAGGGGCTGAACTGCAAATTCAAGTGTTTCTCAAATTTTTGTGTTGCAACTCAAAAATCTGTGAACATGAAAGTTGTTCAAAATGAAAAGTTACACAAGTTTTCTTTCAGGCCAAAGTTCATTTGAGTTATAGTTCAGAAGTTATTTTAAAAACTCAAAAAGCATGATTCGGAGGGCACGTCATTTCCTGGGCAAAAATTTGTATTCTCTCCTAGGCTTCAACTAAACTTTTGTTTATCCTGCCATCAATGGTGTTCCTGTTAAATTTTGTAGCCATAAGTGCTTTGAGGTGAGAGTTATTCAATTTGTTCGATTAAAGTACATGTACTTGTGCACGTATACACATCTATTTTCAATTCAAAGCAAAACTAATTTATAATTCATTTCTTTTAAACTTTTCTTAGTTATTTATGCATCGTGTTAAGCTAATGAGGCTTATTTCATAATTTAAACACCTGAGGTGTTACACTAAGCGGTCTAGCGAGTTGTTGCCGAAGCTTGATCTGAAAAAAGACAATGCATACATTATGTAGCATAATGTGAAGTTACCGAGTTTTACTCTGTAATAATATGAAAATACCAAAATTTATTCGATATAAAATGAAGCTGCCGTGTCGAGCTCTTTTTTAGGCCATTTAAATCTCTCGAGTAGTCCACCCTTTACGTTCACCCGGTCTTAGTTTAGCCTTCGCTCATAGCATCCATCAGATCTTTGTCTTGTGCATAGAGTCGCTTAGGTCATGACCGAATACTCGAGGTTTCATGAGTGGCATTTGCTACTCGAGTAGATTAGCGACCATTAAGAGAAGACAACGAGCAGAAAAAAGTAGTCGTCATGCGACCTCGAGGATGCGCGTTGCGCAAAAAGTAGTCGGCGATGTGTAGCTCTGGAAGGTTTCGTGCCCATCGAGAGACGTACATAGATAACTAGTCGGCGAGAGCGCGTGTTGTAATGCGCATGTCCATAGGGTGTAGCCACTATGAGCCCGACACAACTCGGTTTACCAAGTGCGTGGGTGGTCAGTCGGCAAACCCATATGTAGTCGATCATGGTGTAGCCCCCGAGGGTAATTCCCGTCGTGAGGCGTACACAGAAAAGTAGTTGATCTTGTGGAGAACAAGTCATTAAAAGGTACAAGTGACTTAGCTTGATTCGTGGGCGATTGCCGATAAAGCCATAGCGCTCGTCGATGGAGCCGTGGCGATTTGTTGATGAAGCCGACTAGTCGGAGTCGATTCTGAATAGTTCTTGATGGTGTAAGACCCGCTTCGACTAGTTTTGCAGTTAAGACGAGTAGTCGAAGTAGGTGAAGTAATCATCGCTATGAGGCCCATCTTCGACTAGTTTCTAGTCGAGACGAGTAGTGGAAGTAGCCGGGGTAGTCGTCGGCGGGTCGCCGAGCATCCTCATGAAGTTGAAGTAGTCATAGTAGTCATCGGCGTGTCGCCATCTCATGTAGGAGTCGTGCCGAGGAGTCAAAGTAATCGTCGACGCCAGCAGGAGAAACGCGGAGTTGTCAAAGTAGTCGGCGACACAAGTAGGAGACTCCTCTAGTTGTCGAGGTAGTCGGCAACGCAAGCTGAAGTCGAGTGAACTAGTCGAAGCTGTTGCTGCTGCGCGTTGATGTTGCGCCGCGAGCTGAAGTTGAACCGGGTCGTCGGGGTCGGCGATGGTGGTGCATCAATGTTGCAGCGGGAGGTGAAGTCGAGCCGAGTAGTCTAGGTCGATGCAGTCATTCACCGAAGCATCTGATCTCGAACTCGATGAATCAATCCGCTGATGCATATGTACGAAGTAACAATCCGCCATGTTGAGTGGATTGATGTTGATGAAGAGGTCCTTCAAAATTCGCCTAATGATCGCGACGATCGGCCCCTCGTGGGCGCCAACTGTCTTTACTTTTATCGCCAACCTACCTAGGGATACCCTAAGGTAGGTGATTATTTGGTGAGGTATCACCGGATCTGGAACATGAAGGTAAACGCGAGGACACAAGACACAGACACAGATGTACAAAACGCGTTTTTGCATGGTGTTTTGGAGGAGGATGTCTATATGCAACAACCTCCGAGCTATGAAAATACGGAATTCTTAGATTATGTATGCAAGCTTGATAAGCCCTTGTATGGGTTGAAGCAAGCTCCACATGCGTGGTATTCTCGTTTGAGTAATAAACTCATACATCTTGGTTTTCATGGTTCCAAGGCAGATACGTCATTGTTCTTTTTTCGTCAAGGTGTTGTTACCATATATTTTTTGGTCTATGTTGATGACATTATTGTGGTCAGTTCTTCTGATTTGGCTGTCCAACGATTGCTGCTCAAGCTTCGGGATGATTTTACCCTCAAGGATTTGGGTCCCTTGCATTACTTCTTGGGTATTAAAGTTTTGACCAATTCAGATGGTCTCTTGTTGACACAATCGAAATATGCCAAAGAATTGGTTCATAAAGCTGGTCTGGCTAACTGTAAGGCTGTTCCTACGCCAATGATTCTTTCTGAGAAACTCACGGCTACTATTGGAGAATCTTTGGATGCTGTTGCTTCCACACGCTATAGGAGTATTGTTGGTGGTCTTCAATATCTTACTTTGACCTGTCCAGACATAGCCTTTGCAGTGAGTAAAGTTTGTCAATTCCTTCACTCTCCGACCTCTAATCCTGCTGTCAAAAGGATTTTGTGTTACATCAGTGGGACCCTTGATTATGGAATATGGTTTACTCGGTCTTCTTCTAATGTTATAAGTGCTTTTTTCAATGCTGATTGGGCAGGCTATTCTGATGATCGTTGATCAAAAGGTGGTTTTGCTTGGCAATCGAAGAAGCAAGTGACTGTTTCTCGTTCTAGCACTGAGGCGGAATACAAGGCTTTGGCTAATGCTACTACTGAGATCATATGGGTACAATCCCTTCTTGATGAGTTGGGCATTTCTCAAAGTTGGGTACCGATTTTATGGTGTGATAATATTGGGGTGACTTACTTGTCTGCTAATCCAGTGTTCCATGCAAGGACTAAACATATTGAAGTTGATTATCATTTTGTTAGAGAACGAGTTGCTCGTAAATAGTTAGAAATGCGCATTATCTCTTCAGATGGTCAAGTTGCCGATGGCTTCACTAAACCTCAGACACTTCGACAACTTTTTGAATTTCATCGCAATCTGAACGTTAAAAGTGGCTAGCCTTCTCACGTTCAGATTGAGGGGGATGTAGAAGTATACATGTATTAGGATTGGGTGTCATCGTGTGTATGACTAGGGTACGCTTGTAACTCTTGCTCGATTCATGGGCGATTGCCGATGAAGCCGTAGCACTCGTCGATGCAGCCGTGGCGATTTGTTGATGAAGCCGACTAGTCGGAGTCGATTTTGACTAGTTCTTGATGGTGTAAGACCCGCTTCGACTAGTTTTGTAGTCGAGACGAGTAGTCGAAGTAGGCGAAGTAGTCATCGCTATGAAGCCTGTCTTCGACTAGTTTCTAGTCGAGACGAGTAGTCGAAGTAGCCGGCGGCGGGTTGCCGAGCGCTCTCGCGAAGTTGAGGTAGTCGTCACTTGATCCTTGATGGAGTCGTCAACACAGCACGGCAAGTAGATTGATCTTGAAAAGGTCCTTCAAGCTCGCCTAATGATCAAGACGATCTGTCCCACAGTGGTCGCCAGCTCTCGGTACTTTTACCGCCAACCTACCTAGGGATACCCTAAGGTAGGTGATTATTTGGTGAGGGATCGCCGGATCTGGAACTTGAAGCTAAACGCGTGGACACAAGGCACAGATTTAGACAGGTTTGGGCCGCTAGAGTAGCGTAATACCCTACGTCCTTTTTGGGTGTTGTATATTGCGCCCTGCGCTTGGGTGTTGAGTTGCCTGTTGGCCGCTCTCTTCTCTTTGGTTCTGCCTATCTAGGTACTGTCGGTACTTTTACCGCCAACCTACCTAGAGATACCCTAAGGTAGGTGATTATTTGGTGAGGGATCACCAGAACTGGAACTTGAAGGTAAACGCGAGGACACAAGACACAGATTTAGACAGGTTCGGGCTGCTAGAGTAGCATAATACCCTACGTCCTGTTGGGAGTATTGTATATTGCGCCCTGCACTTGGGTGTCGAGTTGCCTATTAGCTGCTCTGTTCTCTTTGGTTCTGCCTATCTAGCTACCCTTGCCCTCCTTTATATATCCCAGGGGGTGGGGTTCCTAGTAGGATTACAGGGCATGAGTCCTAGTAGGATTACAGGGCATGACAAGTTACACAAGTTTTGTTTCAGGCCCAAGTTTATTTGAGTTTTAGTTTAGCAGTTATTTTAAAAACTCAAAAAGTATGACTCGGAGGGCACGTCATTTCCTGGGCAAAAATTTGCATTCACTCCTAGGCTTCAACTAGACTTTTGTTTATCATGTCAAAAACGATGTGCCTATTCAAATTTCGTAGCCACGTTTGCATCGATATGAAAGTTATTTAATTTGTTTGATTAACGTACATGTACTTATGCACATATACCCAACTATTTTCAATTCAAAGCAAAACCAATTTATAATTCGTTTCTTTTAAACTTTTCTCAATTATTTATGCATCGTGTTAAGCTAATGAGGCTTATTTCGTAATTTAAACACCCAAGGTTTTACTGCCTTCCCCCCTTAAAAAGAATCTCGCCCCAAGATTCGGACAATAAGCTTAGTGTGGATAGCGTGTGTACCTTCGGTAGAGTTGAGAAAACCAGGGAAATTTTGGTTCAGATAGCTTTCGATTTCTCATGTGGCTTCTTCCTCAGTGTGATGATTCTATTGAATTTTATATATTTTAATCACTTTCCTCCTAGTGCTCCTTTCTTTTTGATCCATGATTTTGATAGGATACTCAACATATGAGAGGTCGGGCTCTACTAATATTTCCTGTTGTTTGACAACCTCGGTAGGGACTCGAACACACCTCTTGAGTTGAGATACGTGAAAGACGTCATGGATGGCTGCAAGCTGAGGGGGCAGACGATTTCTATAGGCTACGGGTCCACAACTCTCGATGATTTTGTAGGGACCAACATAACGGGGAGATAGTTTTCCTTTGACTCCGAATCGTTGAACACCCTTTGTTGGTGAAACTCGAAGGTAGACGTGGTCACCAACTTCAAATTTTAGTGGCTTTCTCCTTCTGTCGAAATAGCTCTTTTGTCTGGATTGTGCGGCTCTAAGGTTTTTTTGTATTACTCTCACTTTTTCTTCTGCCTCGATTACCAAGTCTGGTCCAAGTATTTTGTGTTCTCCGATCTGTGACCAACTCAAAGGGGTTCAACACCTTCGTTCGTATAAGGCCTCAAATGGTGCCATTTTCAAACTCTCTTGATAGCTATTGTTATATGAGAACTCTGCTAGGGATAGGCATTTGTTCCAATTCTTGCCATAGTGAATGACACAAGCTCTAAGCATGTCTTCAAGAATTTGGTTCACTCTTTCAGTTTGTCCGTCAGTCTGAGGATGATAGGCCGAGCTTCGAATCAATTTAGTACCAAGAGAAGCTTGCAATTGTTCCCAAAAGCGCGCTACAAACTGAGTACCACGATCGGAAATAATAGTCTTTGGTACTCCATGTAGGCAAACGATACGATCGAGATAAATCTCGGCATATTTCTTGGCGGTATAGGTGGTGTGTATCGGAAGAAAATGTGCTGTTTTTGTGAGTCTATCAACGATAACCCATATGGAATCATGTTTCAGTGCGGTACTTGGCAGTCCAACAATGAATTCCATACTTATCTCCCATTTCCATAAGGGTATAGGCAAAGGTTGAAGTGTACCGGCTACTTTCAAGTGGCTGGCTTTTACTCTCTGGCATGTGTCGCATTCTAAGACATATTTAGCGATTTCTCTTTTCATTCTAGTCCACCAGAAATTTTGCCTAAGATCTTGATACATTTTGCTACTGCCGGGGTGAATAGAAAATTTGGAAAGGTGTGCCTCATCAAGAATTTGCTTACGGAGCTCATGATTCTTCGGAACGACGATGCGACTTTCGAACCATAGAACTCCCTTATGGTCCTGGCGAAAACATTTGTATTTCTCTTCTCCTTGAGAGAGTTTTTGTTTGATGATCTTAACTCCTTCATCATGCAGTTGTGCCATGATGATCTGGTCGTGAAGAGTGGGCTCGACTGAGATGTGATTCAGAGTGCCTTGGAAAATCATTTCCAAACTAAGCTTCCTTATTTCCGAACATAATGTCTCATTATAGTTTTCCAATGATAGGCAATGGCAATGGGCCTTGCGGCTGAGCGCATCCGCGACTACATTAGCCTTGCCGGGGTGGTAGTGCACCTCGAGATCATAATCCTTGATTAATTCTAGCAATCTCCTTTGCCTCATATTCAGATCGGCTTGGGTGAAGATATATTTGAGACTCTTGTGATCGGTGTAGACGTTACAACAAATGCCCATGAGATAATGTCTCCATATTTTTAGAGCATGAATGACTGCTGCTAATTCGAGATCATGGGTCGGATAATTCTGCTCATGGGGCCGAAGGGCTCGTGAAGCATAGGCGATAACTTGATTTTCTTGCATAAGCACATAACCAAGACCAGTGCCAGAAGCGTCACAGTAAACATCGAACGGCTTGGTGTTATTGGGTTGAGCTAACATAGGGACTGTAGTCAAACTTTACTCCCTTTTTCAATAGTTCAGTCATAGGCTTAGCAATCCTGGAGAAATCCGGAATGAAACGGCGATAGTAACCGGCTAAACCAAGAAAACTGCGAATCTGATGAACAGAGGTAGGAGGTTTCCAATCCATCACTTTTTGTACCTTGCTGGGGTCAACAGCTATGCCTTCGCTGGAAATGGTGCGACCCAAGAATTTCACACTATCCAACCAAAATTCGCACTTAGAAAATTTCGCATAGAGCTGATGGTCTGTGAGACGCTGAAGAACAATGTGCAGGTGCTTAGCATGCTCTTCCTCATTCTTGGAATAGATAAGGATGTCATCAATGAAAACTACGACGAATTTGTCGAGCTCGGGCATGAACACCGAATTCATGAGATACATGAAGTAGGCAGGGGCACTGGTGAGACCAAAGGACATGACCAAGAACTCATATAGTCCATATCGTGTGGAAAACGCAGTCTTAGGAATATCGCATGGGCGAATTTTTATCTGATGATATCCATATCGAAGATCAATCTTTGAGAAAACTCTAGCTCCAGATAATTGATCAAAGAGAACGTCGATGCGGGGAAGTGGGTATTTATTCTTAACGGTCACCGCATTGAGAGGTCGGTAGTCCACACATAATCTTAAACTATCATCCTTCTTCTTTACAAAAAGGGCTGGACGTCCCCAAGGTGATGCGCTAGGACGAATGAAGCCTTTGTCCAGTAGCTCTTGGAGTTGTGTTTTCAGTTCGGCCAATTCCTTAGGTGGCATCCTATAGGGTCTTTTGGAGATAGGTGCCGTGCCTGGTTGCAGTTCAATAACGAACTCAATATCCCTATCTGGTGGCATTCCTGGTAAGTCATCCGGAAAAACATCGGCATACTCGCATACCACTGGAATATCCTCTAGGTTGATTCCTTCCATGACAAAAGCACAAGAATTCGTGCACTCCCGGAACGGTAGGTAAAGGGTAGTGGCTCCGTGACTAGGTGAATTTATTTCAACAGGTCGGGAAGAAAGGTCCAGTGTGACTCCGGTAGAGGCATCCAATTCATACCCAAAATAACGTCCATGCCGTCAAGGGGTAAAAGAACAAGGTCCGTGTTGATGGTTTTACTACCCAACTTGATTGGTACTTGCCTTATCATTTGATTTGAAGCAATTTTACCACCCGGTGTTGATATCATATACGACCCTTTTGTGTGACAAACATCCAAGCCTACTTTTGCACCAAACTTTGCACTAATGAAACTATGTGATGCACCAGAATCAAACAATATAACCACAGGCTTGTTATAGATAGAGAATGTACCCGTCATCACTGGTGCTCCTTCAGGAAGTTCTGCAAGAGTGGTGAAATTGATCCGTCTTTGTTTGACCTGAAGGGTCTGCCTCTTGCCTTTGCTCTTATTGTTCTGGTTAGAGTCCTGGCCCTGATTTGGCTGCCCGGGCTGAGGGCATTCGCGAGCAAAATGACTGGAACTCCCGCACTTGAAACAATGATTGGTGATGCTCGGTCGAAGAAACTGCTGAGTAGCGGGCCTTGGGCCAGTTTGCTGAGGCACAAGGGGTCCTACCACACCTTGCTGTTGTGGGGGCCTGACAATCCAACGTCTTGGCTAAGGGGCCTTCTGTGGAGCTGTAGGCGCAGCAATTTGCACTAAGTGATACCTCGGCGGCTGAGCACCCGAGGGTCCAGCTGGCGCCTTCCTCTTGTTTTCAGCACGATGAGCCTCAATACAATCCTCTTGAGTGATGGCCATATTGACCAGCTCATTATATGTATCGGCCTTGACAAGATTCAGCTGTTCCTTGAGTTTGGTACTCACGGAAACGATCACTCTTCTTAGCATCCGTGTCTGCGTGATAGCCCTCGTACTGGCATAGATTGTTGAAGGCCTGAGCATACTGAAGTACAGTGCGGGTACCCTGAGTGAGTGCCAAAAACTCATTTAGCTTTCTTTCTAGAAGACTTCTGGGATATGATGTGCCCGAAACGCAGTATTGAATTCGTCCCAGGTGACAATGTGATCAGCAGGGAGCATAGCAAGGTAGTGGTCCCACCAAAGACGAGCTGTACCGCGAAGCTGTTGCGCAGCATAGCGAGCCTTGTTTGTATCCGAACATGGGGCCACGAGTAGAGAAAACTTGGACTCGATTGTGCGAATCCAAGCGTCCGCATCCAAGGGTTCCTCCGTTTTGTGAAACAAGGGACGCTGGGTCCCAAGGAAGTCCGTGTAACCGGCAACTTGATGTTGGTGAACATTGTGCCCACCACGCTGATGGTGCTGTCCTTGCATGAGCTGGCGAAGCAACTCGGTTGGAGCGGCCATTACTTCCACTAAACTGGGTGGTGGCGGTGGCTGCTGTTGTGATTCACTAGCGCTAGCACCGAAACCTTCAGGTTTACCACGGGTTGCTCCAACCATCTGGAATGTGAATGTTTATCATTAGCAACGTGATCCATATTGCTTCCACGATTCAAAGGATTAGGGCAGAAAACAGTAGACTTCTGAAAAATCATGGATAGAATCATGGACAGAATATCATTCGCTACAAGAAAACTCATAGCTCCTGGTTGGTTCATCCAAAATAGCTCATATTTTGGCAGTGAGTAGGAATTTTAAAGATGCACAACTTTGGTATTCAACTCAGATGCTAAATCAATGGCCAAGATGGTCGAAAGATTCATTATTTGCTTCTCTGTCTCGGCTGTTTTTCAGCAGAACCAGTTATAGTATCTTGCCTATAACTCAAACTAGCAAGTCCAATAGTGCTGAAATTTTGTGAGCTGTCAGGACATAAAATTCTTGACAACTTTGGTATTTAGCTTTGCTGCTCAGAAGGATCATCTTCCAAGGGTAAAAAGGTTTTGACAAGATCATGCCATAGGATATGAACTAGAGGATGGAAGTGGAATATTTCTGGAAGCAACTTCAAAACTCCATAATTCCAATTTGAGTAATCCAGAAATTCTCAAACTTCACCAAAACATTCCTAAGGTACTAGCGAGCAACTTTGCTAGTCAACTCCAGAGCTAGATCAGGCTCTAAGATGGTCTTTCTGTTATGGTTTTACTTTACTGTCTACCCAGAAATTTCGGTAAACAGTGGGCCAAGATTTCATGCACCAGGGAAAATCTACCTAGCCAGAAATTACCAATTTTTAATAGTAGCTGCCTGGGTAAATTTATAACAAGTTTTGTGTTGATCACTTTTGTAGAAAACTGTAGTAAGAGGGCATAAAAATTTATGTGGTAGAAGTGCTTATTTTGGACACAAAACTGACATCTCAAGGTCTTTGTTGTTTCTCATTATCCATATATTCGGAATTTTTCAAATTTACGTGAGTTTCTCTAGAAAGGATCATTTTCTAAGCTTAATAAATCCATCTTTTCAGATAAGGCAGAAATGTGACATATGGATATGTTCATCTCAACATGAGTTTCTCTAGAAAGGATCATTTTCTAAGCTTAATAAATCCATCTTTTCAGATAAGGCAGAAATGTGACAGATTTGCTAGATAATCCTTATGCAAAGACAATCTCATGCACGCATGAACCTTACCACTCTCAATTAACGCATTTTCAATTTCAGATTTATATGGTCATGATGCATGCACGTCCTATTCATCCTCACAAAATAAAATAATTGCCAAATAGCTTTGGTCTTACGAAGTTAGTTTCGGTGGCATACACAATACGTCTCTCACTAAAATAGCTAGTCGAAAATTCTCTAACCGTTCTTTAACTTATTGTAATCACGGTTAGTGTACCTGCAGAAGATTGATATAGCATATATATATATATATATATATATCCATTGAACCTTTCATGCCAGCACTCATGAAAGCGTCCATATTCATTACCGTTCACTATAGAAACGGCATCCGTACAATTCCCGCCGTACAGATGACGTTAACATACGCTATCGAGATAGCGTATTCACGGGAGTACCGTCTTGAGACGGGGGTATGAACAATGATCGCCATAACCTACGCCAAACCTTATACTCCCAATATAATCAACTAATAGTTGGTATATTGGCAGCACCTCAAGTAAGCCACTGCTTGAGGGTAGCGTTCGGCTCGCTTCACCGACAGGAAGGCCAAGCTCTCTCAGTTGGCTGAGGATTCTTACCTTCTTACCTTAGCGATGAGTGCATCGTTACAGAAATTAAGGGTCGATTGTGCATAAAAGTAAGTTTTGACAGAAAGTAATGTGCTGGAAGTCAGTTGATAATATTCATTTATGATGAACCTGTGATGTAAAATTTGTGGAATGTTGTATCCTCTGGGCTCACCTTCGTGTGAGTACATGTATGTGTGGTTTCGATCGGCAAAAACCGTGGTTGTATCGGGAGGTTACCCGACAGACCAATGGATTATTCCATTTGAAGTGCGAGTTAGCCCTGATTGCCCTCGTGGGGATGGTTAACGCGCTTGAGCCGGATTAATTCAGGTGGATCTGCCACACTGTTGGGGGTATTGTATATTGCGCCCTGCGCTTGGGTGTCGAGTTGCTTGTTGGCTGCTCTGTTCTCTTTGGTTCTGTCTATCTAGGTACCCCTGCCCTCCTTTATATATCCCAGGGGGTTGGGTTCCTAGTAGGATTATAGGGTATGATTCCTAGTAGGATTACAGGGTAAATTTCTAGTAGGAATTCGACTTCTTTTCCCCTCGTGGGTAGCTTCCTTGAAGTACCTAGGGGATCTATCCCTGACAGGTACCCTTGCCCTCCTTTATATATCCAGGGGGCGGGGTTCCTAGATTACAGGGTATGAGTCCTAATAGGATTATAGGGTAGAGTTCTAGTAGGAATTCAACTTCTTTTCCCTGACAAGGGGTTCTGATCAAGACCATCAAGGATGCTGTCAAGAACGTCCCAACAGAGGGCACTCAAGGAGGTAACACTGGAACATCATACTCCAATGAGGGATCATCGGCCGCACCTGGTGTCATAATATCAGCGACGATGGCCGATGGTGCTCTGCCCAATACAACAAGTGTGCCGATGGCTGGCGCTGGAACAAGGTCATCGCCTTACGTGTTGAGGCGCCCAGGACTTTCGACAGCACACACTTCATCGCCATGGACGATGGCATTCGCTGCCAATCCTGCGATGAACACATCAACACTCCAACTGGATTTGTACCTTCTACGTTGGGCATGCCAATGGAATTCTGCCCGTACATCTGTCCACAGATGTTCGAACAGAGTAGCAACACGGTGAACTTCCCTACTACTACACTGTTGTTGATGCCGTCTTCTCTGATAATTCAGCATCCACCGCAGACTCCACTGGCACCGACCCAGACTGGGGGCATCGCGCAGATGCATCGGCTTTTCAGTCGATAGGTGATACTGTGGGACAGCCGATGAGTCCACAAATCCAGAGGGCCCTCCAAGACACAAGCTTTCATATGCCAAACCTCATGGTGCAGCAGCCTGAAGTTGATTGGGCCAGCAAGATAGACGATGTGATGAAGAATCAGTTCGGCTTGAAGCCAAAGGAGCCTACATTCATGTACAGGAAGCCTTACCCAGAAGCTTACGATCAGATTCCACTACCTCATCGGTACAAGTTGCCAGACTTCACCAAATTCTCTAGACAGGGCAGCATGTCGACCGTTGAGCAAGTCAGCAAGTTCCTGGTACAATGCTGGGAAGCCACAACGATAGACGCCTTGAAGATCCTCCTTTTCCCGCTATCTATCTCTGGATTGGCCTTTGCCTTGTTTGCATCACTGCCAGCTGACTCCATAATAACTTGGGCCGATCTTGAGAAGCGGTTCTACAAGTACTTCTTCACAGGGGTACAAGAGATGAAGATCACCGACTTGACTGCAGTGCCATAGAGAAATGACGAGCTTGTCCCGGACTACATTCAAAGATTCTGGGACGTTAGAAGCCGTTGCTTCAATCTGTCTCTCAGCGATGGCCAGTTAGCTGAAATTGGCCTTTGAGGGACTCCTGCCGCACATCAGGGAGAAGTTCGTATCCCAGGAGTTCGAAAGCCTGAGCCATCTAGCATCCAGGCTGGCTAATGTTGATGTTTGAGCCCACGACACCAGGAAGAACATGTTCCAGAAGAAGGTCAACTATGTTGGGGATTCTTCTAAATCAGAGAGCGAGGCTGAAATCGATGTTGCTGAATGGGTCAAGACTAAGAAGTCAATCTCATGCCCATTCGCCAAGAAGGAAGCCGAAAGCTACGGGTTCAACATCACAAAGGCCGGTAGGATCTTTGATCTGCTACTGCAAGAGGGACAGCTCAAGTTTCCCTCCAACCATATGATCCCATCGGCCAACAAAATAAAAGGGCGCAGGTATTGTAAGTGGCATCACTCTGTCACTCATAATACTAATGACTGTAAGACATTCAGGAAGGAGATCCAGACGGCCATCGAGCAAGGAAGAATCAAATTCGACAAGCCGATGAAGATTGATGAGCACCCCTTCCCAGTCAGCGCGGTTGACGTAGGAGCCCAGGAAGTCAACAGAAATGCAAAGGTATCACTTTCTTGTCATACTGATCATGACACTGAAAATCTGAAGACTCGTGTATCAGCCAACGGCAGGGGGAACCAAGGCCGATACAAACAAGGTGGGAGTTTCAGGAGGCCATGCAGAGTTGTCACGTCTCAGATGCTCCTGAACAAATATTGACGCCAGCAAGAAAGAGAGAAACGCCAATAAGAAGAAAAAGACAGGCATGATGAAGAACATTGGCGGTGTCCGTTCTTTGCATTCTGCTGGAACAAGGGTTTACACTTTCCATCGGCCGATGATGGTCCTGAATACAATGGGGCGCAGGAAGGCCGATATGACTTCAAGAGGCAGCGCCATGAAGACAACAATCAGCTATCAAATTTCAAGGGCGAGCACAATCGTGTCTCTATTCATGATCGGCTGGGACCACGTATCCCTGAGCAAGCGACAATCAAAGAACAAGCTGCAGATCGTGTACCTGATGAAGCACCTTTGGATCGGTCACTTGAACGTCATGACATCTACAAGTATGATCCAGAGGAATACCTGGGTTGGTGCATTCGGGGGTTGACCCGTTCAAAGAAGAGGAGGGTTCAGAGGCTCCGTCACCGGGAACAAGAAAAAGCATGTGCCTACGAGAAGAAGGCAGTAAAATCACAAGTGTGGCGCGTGAAGACCGATAAAGCTACCTCGTCAACGTCGGTCAATATGGTTTCCATGCAACCCATGGAATGCAAAACGTTGGTACACGGTGACGGTGACGAAGCAGTAGCGGAACCTGTGCTGAGTCCGGCCCAAGCATTATTCAAGAAGCCAGATGAGGAAGAGCAAAAACATCTGAGGCCTTTATATGTGAAGGGGCACGTTGACGGTAGGCCGATGACTGAAATGATGGTCAATGGAGGAGCTACTGTCAATGTCATGCCTTATATTATTCTCCAACGGCTTGGATATGATGGAGAGGTGATGATGGGGACTAATATGATGCTTAAGAGCTACGAAGGGAAGACCTCACCTGCTCGGGGGCAATCTCTTTCGATCTGATGACTGGAAGCAAGACCCTACCTACTGTTTTCTTTGTCATGGATGGCAAGGGTTCATATAATCTACTTTTAGGCCCACATTAGATCCATCCTAATTGTTGCATTCCATCGACATTACATTAATGCCTTATCCAGTGGCTGGAAGATGGTTCAGTTGAAGTAGTGCCTGCGGATCTGTCTCTTAGTGTTGCTTGGGTGGATCCTCCAATCTGGGAGTTTGATGGTGTGGAGTGCATCTCAGGGAAGATTTGGGAAGAAGATTTCCTGAAGATGGAGGACTTTGGTCTTGATCCAGTTCAAGAAGATGGCCTGGAAGTCTCTACTCCATGAAGAAGTCTGAACAAGCATCCCATCGGCCGAGGAAAAGCAACGCAAAGAGTTTCTGGCCGATGAACTAATCTAGTAAAAGCCGATCATGCTGATCAGGCTCGAATGGATGATACGATATGTATCGCCCTTAGTGCAAAAATTATACAACTAAGTATTGTTTCTGGTTATCGAAAAAGATTAGTGCAAAAGCTGATGATTCTTTATCGGTTGATTTATGGTTAGTGCTTTAGCCGATTTTGGAATCAAAGATGCAGACCACAAGCGCGCATGGATTAAAAGGAAGATTATCCAAAAGAGAGTAAGACATAAGACTTCATGAGATGCGCAGTCAGTACATTATTATATATGATGATTTAATCATCGTAGAAGACCGAAATAATTACAGTATCTACACTAGCGTCTTCACTGACTGCCGTAGCTGTGTGTTCAAGATCTTCCATGACGTCAAGAAATTCAAGAAGAGCTTCCCCTTCGGCGTGGACAGGTTCTAGGTACTAGACGTCATGGCCTAACTGAATCTGTATTGTGGCCAGAGCTATGGCCGCCCCGACATAGATGCCATTTTCGGCGATCTCTCGGATGCGGACAGGGACATCTTGCAGACGGTCGACAAGCAGGGTACCTCGAGCATTGACAAAGTCAGCAGCTTGGTTCGCCGATAGCTGGAGAACTTGCAGCTGGGCTTGGAGAGCTGAAGAAATTTGAGGATCAGAAGTGGGAGAGCGAATCTGAACCAAAGGCAAAAGGGAACTCGAAGAGTGTTCCGTAAAGGAACATACCTGCTACTCTCATGTTAGATTGCCCCAGCATAGCTCGAGTCGTAGTGAGCCTTGCTTCTGCGGCTGCTAGGGCGGCTCTGGAGGCGTGCAGAGAGGACTCCAAAACAATCACCCGAGGGTTCGAAGACTCATCGGAATCAGAGCTGGAAGAACCCGCGACGGGAACGCTCGGTGTAGGCCGTCATGACGTACCGGCATGATACACACCGTTGGCCATCGAGGTGGCCCTGCAGCAATAGAAGAAGGAGGAGACTTGGATCAAAAGCCGGAAGAAGGACTGTGAAACCAAGGAATCCTTACCCCTGTCGGCGCAAGGTTGGTCGTAGACGCTGAGTTGGTCTGGAAGAGTCATCAGCGGGGCGCCTGATGTCCGCCATGAGTGGCTTGGGGGCATTGAAACAAAGAGCGGATGGGGGTGAAAGTTGAGGAAGAAGAAGAGCAAGATTGGGGTTTTCTCTTGCACTCCGCCTTGTTTCTTGATTTCTGGCAATGATCAGAAGAGTCCAGAGGCAAAACGGCTGCAGTTAAAAGGAAGTGGAAGAGTCAGAAACGTGTTCCAGTTACCATCCCGATAATCGAGGGGTAGTGGAGTTATTTGACAAGATGGGGTGATTGATGGATAGCCGATCGTACTTTTCCCACAGAGGAGTAATGATGAGGGGGCCGAGAAGTCAAAGGTTAAACAGCATTGGTTGTTTGTTCTTGCGCCGATGAAATGCAAATAATTGAAGTGCTGCACAGGGATCAAAGAGCTGCGATAAATCAAGGAGGTGCAGAGAGAGGACTTTGACCGGAATTTTGGAACAAAGAATTTTTATTCTAAAATTGGGGGGCATGTGTTGACACCAGTTTTTGCACAATTGGTTAAAACCATGGTCAGAAGTTCGGAGTTGATCGAAGGGCCTGGAATCGGCATGAAAGGGTGATTAAAGGGAGAGAAGGCCGATGAGATTGAATGACTGCCGATGAGGAAGGAGACTGGTACCTGTAAGGGAAGCATTCTAGCTGGTGGGCCAAAGATGGGCCGACACTGGACCGAGAGCAAAGAATGGAGCATGATGGGCTATTGGGCTGAAAGAAGAGCGTCATAGCCGACGGAGCGTAAAAAGAGCTGGCAAAGCTATGTCAGCAAGTTATCTTTTAGATTCTTGTTCAGGAAAGTTTATTTTCTTTGTTGTCAAGAAAGTTGTACATCATAATCAACTAGGATTTGTAGCTTAGGCTATAAATAGCTGCCCTCGGGCATGTACAAAGACCATCCAATGATCAATACACAAACCCTTTTTTCCTTTTTTCTCTTTTCGGCGGCTTCGTTTTAGTTGCAGTAGATTTTTCTTTTACGAGTTCTTTCCTGCACGTGGGGCTGCATCGACTTCGATCTCCGACTTGCTGGTAAGTTCCGCGTTGAACAAGGCAGATAGGCTCAAGGTTGACGGCGCATCACTTCTTCCTCTATCCTGTATTAGATCAAGTTATCGAGCAGATTGGATCTAGGTCTGGTCTGTTCACCAAGTTATCGATATCAGCTTGTTCTTGTTAGATTAATCTGCTTAGTCTAGCTTGTTTCTTGCTGTTATCACAAGTTATCAATATTTGCTAGATTTGACAGGTTAGATTCGTTTAATCTTATTTTTATTTAGTTATTACCACAATTTATCCAGCCTAGATCTAAATACCATCGGCCGACGCGCAGCTTGCCTGTTGCTCATCGCCAGGCCGATCGGGTTCGGATCTAGGTGCTCTCTACCGAGGCTTCCCTAACCCGCTTGGCGCTGCCTTATCTGCACAATCGGCCGGAGCTTTGGCCGATTGATCTATTGCTGCATCGGACGCTTGGCCGATGCCCGTGGCGGAACGATTCGGAACACCAGCCGATACGTTTCGGTAATTTAATGTTTTACCAGTCCCTTGTCAATTGTAGGTCAAATTGACTGGCATGGTGTGGCAGAACCACCTGAATTAATCCGGCTCAAGTGTATTAACCATCACCATTAGGGCAATCTCGGTTAACCTTACACTTCTAACGAAGTAATCCATTGGTCTGTCGGGTAACCTCCCGATACAACCACGGTAAAGCGGATCGATGCCATACATACAAATGCTCATGCGACGATGAGCCCAGAGAATACCACATTCCAGCAAATATTATAAAATTATCATAAGTGAATATTACAAACCAAGTTTGGGTTTAGTATCCAAGTACTTCAATGATCATAACTAAGAAGTTCTTCAGAGTTTAAGTTGCAGCGGAAAATAAAACAACGAAAGCTACTCGACGATACAGGATGTCTCGGTGAAGCCCGTACGAGACATCACTCGACATTATCTCCATTGGCCGGGGGCGTATCCCATTCCACCGACCAACCAGGGGGAAGAGTGCACGGCCAAGTCAAGCTAGCAATCATATCTTCGAAGGTCTCACCTGAAAACGAGCCACAAGCAAGGCTGAGTATACTAATACTCAGCAAGACTTACCCGTGTAGTGGAAACTACTCCACCGACTCTAGACATGCAAGGCTTTTTGGCTCAGGGGTTTGTTTTGCCGAAAAGCATCTACAAGTGGGTCCTTACTTTCAACTTTTAGCTCAAGATTCTAGTTTCATTAACCATTCTAGATAAGCAGCTATCCAATAGCATTCATGGTGAAGCATTAATTTTCATCCAACAAGTTTATTCATCATCATTGTTCCTCTTCTTACTCTGTGGGTAAAGGGGGTTAAGCAGTCTTAATAGCCGTGAGAAACGGACGATTCGAATCGAATTTCTTAACCTTGCAAGGGAAACCTAAACACACGTCACGTGGTTACTCCAAGAGTCACACGTGCAACTTTTCCCTTCAATTCCCGCTTCACGGAACAGGCCCACCGCCCTCGACTACACCTCCCCACAGACCTCGGTACGTCGGGCTGTGGTGGCCGATGCACCCGCCATTAGCTAGATGTGACCGAATTCAAGACAGTGGGGAGTATGTTCCCGCCTCGGTTCAATCCGGTACTTAAGCTTACCGATTACCATATTCTCGGCATGTGGTTAGTACGTTCAAAGACTTAACCACCACTACCACACACTGCGGCCTTAGCATTTTTTTACTAAACAGACGGGGCCTCAATCATCAACATAAACATCGTACCATAGCCCCGTCTGTCGACCTTATGATTGCAGCATGTAGTAAACAATCAACTCCTAAATTCTCGCGAGTGACAGGAAATCACTCGACTTTTACCGAGTCCTATTAGCATAGCATTCTATCGAACCTTGCATCTAGTGTTCAGAGCATGGGTACCTCGGATCATGCAACTAAGTTTTCAATCAACTCCTATCAACTTAATGCACAAGTAAAGTAGAGTAATAAGTTGCATAAGTTTAGAAAATAGGGTTCATGCTCCGGGGCTTGCCTTCTTGTGCAAAGTTAGTCCGGGGATCGTCTGAACGTTGACCCGGGTCTTCAACTGCTTCAGTTAAATTTGCCTGGGCTTCTCGCTACTCACTCTCGGACTCGGGCACCAGCTCGTAAGTCCCGTCGGCGAGAGTAGTCGTTTCTATATGAATGCACAAGTGTAAGTAGTGGTGATGGTAAACGACATGATTTCCTTCACGATAAAGTTGTAGTTCATAAGACATAAGTTTTGCTGTGAAGTTATTTACTTTAACATTTCCTGGGCAATCGTTAATAGAGTTTATCTTAATCTATTTAACTTCATTAAAGAAGAAGGGGTTGTGTTATATTGAAAACTTAGTTTTTTTTTAAATACAAACATGAGTTGAACACAATTACTAATCTAGTTAGCTTCTGGTAATAAACTTTTTATCCAAAGTACATTATGCAGAGATAAGATCACTGTAAAAATTTCAGACATTTTTGTGTAGCATGTTAAATATGAAAAATGTAATACACAGCCACTCCTAGAATCTAGTTATTTTTATACAGAACAAACCATGCAAGTATTGATGCTACAAATTTTACAGGGTGTTTCTATAACCATATTTGTGATACTGTAAATTTTTCAGATTTTATTGTACATGATATAGAGCATAATAAATGGGACAAGCTACACTCATGTTATAAAAGATTAGTTTCTACAGGATGTTATACAGGGTTTCTATGTATGAAACTTTTTGTACAGCTTGAGATACTCTAATGTGTTTCATAGTAAAAAGATGAACATTTTCTAAGCGCTTTACTAATTATTTTGAATTAGTGAACTTTTCCTACCACAAATTCATATGAACAGGTTACATATAGTAAAAATGTTTCTAAATTTTTATATGGCCTCTAGGTATTACTACAACAGCACAGAAAAAGTTTCATGACATTAAACATCACAGAACAGCAGGAACAATTAGTTCTATCACTTTATGGAATAAAACAAGGTTGGACAAAAGGTGTATCTAGAGATGGCTTTTGGTCCTGATCTTTTCACACAGTCCTAAACATCAAGCAACTAACTCACTGCCCAACTAACTCAGCATTGATCTACAACAGTGGGTACAAAAGAAGTCCATTAAAACTTCCATTTAATGTAGAGAAAAATATATTGAGAATCTGAGAAACTTTACGTAACAAAAGTTGTAGAGTTTCTTCTAAGGATTCCAGAACAGTTTAGTTTGAATTTTTGTGATTTTTCTATGATTTTATACAAATTTTACAAGCTCACTGATTTGGTTAAAACTTTCTTTACAGAGGGGTCCCTGAAAACTAGCAGAAAACCCCCTAGGAAGATTTGGGCGATTGCAATGTGGTCCCTGGTCGCGATTCACGGCGGGGAGCATCAAATCCGGCCGAAATCCGGCGGGCTTGGTCGCCGGCGGCGAGGGCAAGGTGGGGGAGGAGCAAGAGGAGGTTGGGGCCTACCTTTGGGTGGGTTTTGTGCGAGTTGGGGCGGCCGGGAAGGGGTGCCGCGACGTGGAGCAGCGGCTCGGTCGAGGTGCGGCCGGGATTCCGGCGAACTCCGGCGATGTGGAGCGGCAGCGCTTGGCTGGGGACCTTTGGTGGATGGTGGGGGACCGATTTCGGGGGTTGAATTGAGTGAAGGCGGGGCGGAGGGACGGGCTCAGCGCTGAGCTCCGAGCGGCGGCATCAATGGCGGGCGTCGGCGGGTCTGCGCGCGAGCAGGCGCGTGCTTCCCCTTTTATGGCGAGCGAAGGGAGAGGAGGGGGTTGGGGCGGGCCGGGCATGGCAGGGGTGCGCCATTGGGCACGGCCGGCGGTGACCAGAGTCGTGCGGCGTGCGGCACGCCATTGGGCGTTGGGGCGGTGGCGTTCTACTGGCCGTGCGGGCTGCCGCGTGAGGAAGAAGGAGGACACGGCCGTGGGTTGGGCGGGCTGGGCGGCGAGCAGAGGCATTGGAGGATTGGCTTGGCGCGACGCGGCGACAGGCATCGCCGGCGACGTGGCGGGCGGGTTCTGCTGGGTTGACGGGGCAGAGCAGAGGAGAGAGGTGAGGGAGGGACCGAGATGCGAGAATTTGATAAATTTTATGGGTCTGATCGTAAAACCTCTGAACACGAAAGTTGTTCAAAACAAAAAGTTCTACAAGTTTCATTTCAGGACATAGTTCATTTGACTTATGGTTTGAAAGTTAATTTAAAAATTTCAAAGGTATTCATATGTGCCCAAATTAAATTTGAATTTCAACTTAACTTGTTTTAATCCTTTTATTAGTTGATTAAGCATAGGGTTGGGCTAATGACATTGCTTTAGAAATGTAATTTATCAGGGTTGTTACAGCCTTCCCCCCTTAACAAGAATCTCGCCCCGCGATTCGGTAAATCTTAGTGTGGATAGGGGTGCACATACCAGTGGTTGAGATAAGAAAACCAGGGAAATTTTGGTTCAGGTAGCTCTCGGTTTCCCAGGTGGCTTCTTCTTCAGTGTGATGGTTCCATTGAACTTTATACATTTTAATCACTTTCCTCCTGGTCCCTCTTTCTTTTTGATCCAAAATTTTAACCGGGTGTTCGACATACGAGAGGTCGGGCTCTAACAATATTTCTTGTTGTTCCACAATCTCGGTAGGGACTCGAATACACTTCTTGAGTTGAGATACGTGGAAGACATCATGGGTGGCCGTGAGCTGGCGGGTAGTCGTAATTTGTAGGCTACGGGTCCGCAGCTCTCAATGATTTCGTAAGGACCAACATAACGGGGAGCTAGTTTGCCTTTGATTCCGAATCTTTGCACTCCATTGGTTGGTGAAACTCGAAGATAGACATGATCGCCAACTTCGAATTTTAGGGGCTTTCTCCTTTTGTCGGAATAGCTCTTTTGTCGGGCTTGTGCGGCTTTAAGATTTGCTTGTATTACTTTTACTTTCTCCTCTGCCTCGATTACCAGGTTGGGTCCAATTATTTTACGTTCTCCGGTTTGTGACCAGCTCAAAGGAGTTCGACACCTTCGTCCGTACAGGGCCTCAAATGGTGCCAATTTCAAACTCGTTTGATAGCTATTGTTGTACGAGAACTCTGCTAAGGGTAGACACTTGTCCCAATTCTTGTCATAGTGAATGACGCAAGCTCTCAGCATGTCTTCAAGAATTTGGTTTACTCTTTCCGTTTGTCCGTCAGTCTGAGGATGGTATGCTGAGCTGCGAATCAGTTTGTTACCAAGAGACGTTTGCAGTTGTTCCCAAAAGCGTGCTACAAACTGAGTACCACGATCAGAAATAATTGTCTTAGGTATTCCATGTAGGCAAATAATACGATCGAGGTAAATCTCGGCATATTTCTTGGTAGAATAGGTGGTGTGTACCAGAAGGAAATGTGCCGTCTTTGTGAGTCTATCAACGATAACCCATATGGAATCATGTTTCTGGGAAGTGTTTGGTAGTCCAACGATGAAGTCCATACTTATGTCTTCCCATTTCCAGTTTGGTATAGGTAACGGTTGAAGTGTACCGGCTACCTTCAAGTGGCTAGCTTTTACTCTCTGGCACGTGTCACATTCTGAGACATACGTAGCAATTTCTCTTTTCATTCTAGTCCACCAGAAGTTTTGCCTTAGGTCTTGATACATTTTGCTACTGCCGGGGTGGATAGAGAATTTGGAAAGATGTGCCTCATCGAGAATTTGCTTGCGGAGTTCATGATTCTTCGGAACGACTATACGACTTTCGAACCATAGAACTCCCTTATGGTCCTGGCGGAAACATTTATACTTCTCACCTAGAGAGAGTTTTTGTTTGATGATCTTAATTCCTTCATCATGTAGTTGTGCCATGACGATTTGGTCGTGAAGAGTGGGCTCAACTGAGATGTGATCTAGAGTGCCTTGGGAAACTATTTCCATGTTAAGCTTCCTCATTTCTGCACACAATGTCTCATTGTACGATTCCATGGATAAGCAATGGCAATGGGACTTGCGGCTTAGTGCATCGGCGACTACATTAGCCTTGCCGGGGTGATAGTGCACTTCAAGGTCATAATCCTTGATTAATTCTAGCCATCTTCGTTGTCTCATATTCAGATCGGCTTGTGTGAAGATATACTTGAGACTCTTGTGATCCGTGTAGATATTGCACTGTGTACCCATGAGATAGTGCCTCCATATTTTCAGAGCGTGAATGACAGCTGCAAGCTCGAGATCATGAGTGGGATAATTCTGCTCGTGGGGCCGAAGGGCTCGTGAGGCATATGCAATCACTCGATTCTCTTGCATAAGCACACATCCTAGACCAGTACCCGATGCGTCACAATACACATCGAACGACTTGGTATTATCGGGTTGAGCTAACACAGGTGCAGTAGTCAGATGCTCTCTGAGAGTGTGGAAAGCTTCTTCACATTTCTCATTCCATACAAACTTTACTTCCTTCTTTAACAGTTCAGTCATGGGCTTAGCAATTCGAGAGAAATCCGGAATGAAGCGACGGTAGTAACCGGCTAAGCCGAGAAAACTGCGAATCTGATGAACAGAGGTAGGGGGTTTCCAATCCATCACCTCTTGTACCTTGCTGGGGTCAACAGCTATGCGTTCGCTGGAGATCGTGTGACCCAAGAACTTTACAGTATCCAACCAGAATTCACACTTAGAAAACTTAGCATAGAGCTGATGGTCTCTGAGTCGTTGAAGAACAATGTGTAGGTGCTTGGCATGTTCTTCCTCATCCTTGGAATAGATAAGGATGTCGTCGATGAACACTACGACGAATTTGTCAAGTTCGGGCATGAATACCGAATTCATGAGATACATGAAGTAGGCAGGGGCATTTGTGAGTCCAAAGGACATGACCAAGAATTCATATAGTCCATATCGTGTGGAGAAGGCAGTCTTAGGAATATCGCACGGGCGAATCTTGATCTGATGATATCCCGAACGAAGATCAATTTTTGAGAAGACTCTGGCTCCAGCTAATTGATCGAAGAGTACATCGATACGAGGAAGTGGGTATTTATTTTTAACAGTTACCGCATTGAGAGGTCGGTAGTCCACACATAGTCTTAAACTGTCATCCTTTTTCTTTACAAAAAGGGCCGGACATCCCCAAGGTGACGCGCTAGGGCGAATGAAACCTTTGTCCAGTAGTTCTTGGAGTTGAATTTTCAGCTCTGCCAATTCTTTAGGGGGCATCCTATATGGTCTTTTGGATATAGGTGCAGTGCCTGGCTGTAGTTCAATAACGAACTCAATGTCCCTATCTGGTGGCATTCCGGGTAAGTCGTCCGGAAAGACATCGGCATACTCGCATACCACTGGAATATTCTCTAAGTTGATCCCTTCCATCACGAAAGCACAAGAATTTGTGCACTCCCATAACGGTAGGTAAAGGGTAGTGGCTCCATGACTAGGTGAATTTATCTCAACGGCTCGGGAAGAAAGGTCCAGCGTGACTCCATGCATAGTCATCCAGTTCATTCCCAAAATAATATCCATGCCGTCAAGGGGTAAAAGTACGAGATCTGTTTTGATGACTTTACTTCCCAATTTTATCGGTACCAGCCTTATTATTTGGTTGGAAGCAATTTTTCCACCCGGTGTTGATATCATATACGACCCTTTGGTGTGACAAACATTCAAGCCTACTTTTGCCCCAAACTTTGCACTAATGAAACTATGTGATGCACCAGAATCAAACAATATGACTGCAGGCTTGTTATGGATAGAGAATGTACCCGTCATCACTGGTGCTCCCTCAGGAAGTTCTGCAAGGGTGGTGAAGTTGATCCGTCCTTGTTTGACCTGGAGGGTCTGCTTCTTGCCTTTGTTCTTATTGTTCTGGTTAGAGTCCTGGCCCTGATTTGGCAGCCTGGGTTGAGGGCATTCACGAGCGAAATGACCGGAACTCCCGCATTTGAAACAACGATTCGCGGGGCTGGGTCGAAGAGGCTGTTGCAGAGTGGGCTTCGGACCATTGTGTGGAGGCATCGGGGGTCGTACCATGCCTGGCTGCTGCGGGGCCTGATAATCCAACGCCCTGGCTGAGGGGCCTTCGGTGGAGCTGTAGGCGCAGCATTTCGCACCAAGCAATACCTCGGTGGCTGAGCGCCCGAGGGTCCAGCTGGCGCCTTTCTCTTCTTTTCAGCACGATGAGCCTCAATACAGTCCTCTTGAGTGAGGGCCATGTTGACTAGCTCATTATATGTATCGGCTTTGACAAGATTCAGTCGTTTCTTGAGTTTAGTACTCAGACCTCAGCGGAAACGATCACGCTTCTTGGCATCTGTGTCTGCGTGATAGCCCGCGTATTGGCACAGGTTGTTGAAGGCCTGAGCATACTGAAGTACAGTGCGGTTACCCTGAGTGAGAGCTAAAAACTCATTTAGCTTTCTTTCCATGAGACCTTCGGGAATATGGTGTGCCCGGAATGCAGTTTTGAATTCATCCCAGGTGACAATGTGATCAGCGGAGAGCATAGCAAAATAGTGGTCCCACCATAGGCGAGCCGTACCGCGAAGCTGCTGCACGGCAAAGCGGGCCTTGTTGGCCTCTGAGCATGGGGCCACAAGTAGTGTGAACTTGGATTCGATGGTGCGAATCCAAGCGTCTGCGTCCAAGGGTTCCTCTGTCTTATGGAACAAGGGAGGCTGGGTCCCTAGGAAATCCGTGTAACCAGCGGCTTGGGGTTGGTGAGCATTGTGCCCACCCCGCTGCTGGTGCAGTCCTTGCACGAGCTGGCGAAGCAACTCGGTTTGAGCGGCCATTACTTCAACCAAGCTGGGTGGTGGCGGCGGCTGTGGTTGTGATCCACTTGCGCTAGCACCAAAACCATCCGGGTTACCACAGGTTGCTCCAACCATCTGAAAAGGCGAATGTTCTTCATTAGCAACATGATCCATATTGCTTCCATGACTCAAAAAGATCTAACGCGGAATAGTAGACTTCCAAAATGTCATGGATGGAATCATGGGCATAAAAACTGTCTGCCATAAGAATTTTATAACTCCTGGTAGGTTCATCCAAAGTTTCTCATATTTTGGCAGTGGATAGGGAATTTAGAGATGTACCACTTTGGTATTCAGCCAAGATGCTAAATCGATGGCTAGGATGGTCAAACGATTCACTCTTTGCTTCCCTATTTTGGCTGTTTTACAGCAGAACAAGTTATAGTATCTGGCCTATAACTTAACTTAGCAAGATCCAATAGGGTTGAAATTTTGTGAGAACCTAGATCACAGAATTTAGGACAAGTTTGGTATTCAACACTCAGCCCAGAAATGTAGAGAGACATGGGTAAAAATTCCGACAAGTCTCAGCGATTGTGGATTTCATCGTTTACCAACTTACAACGAAATCACCCAAGTTTATCGTCGTTCCTTACATGCTGAGGGTATCCACATGGTTCATGTGTACCCATCGCAAAACAGTTACTCAACTCCTAGTTAGCCTATTACAACACTTGCCAAAAGTTAGGCTACACTATCGAGGAGTATGTGCAAAAGTCCTTCTAGGTCATCATCTAGAAATCATCCAGGTAGTTGACGGACGATGCGCTACTGGTAGGAGAGTGAGCTCCCATCTGAGGTGCCTGTGGTACCTCACCCTCGAAATCCATACCGGAGGCACTGTCAACCTCCTGTGGCTCCTCTTCATCTTCCTCCATGTCCTCCCCATGGTCATTCTGATCATGGTGCCACTGAATGTGCTCATTAGTATCCTCCAACTCAAGGCTCAGATCATGGAGCTGCTCCTCCAAGTGTGCTATCGTGGCATCTCTCTCACCCATGAGAGGGTCCTGCTCCTGAATTTGGCCCTCAAGTTGGCCAATCTGAGCATCTCTGTCCTCAAGATCCTTACTGAGCTCCTTAATCTGCTCATCCCTGGTATCTGCCATCATGTGGTAGGCCTGAGCAAGATCAGTGAGCTGCTCAAGCGCCTGACTCTGGAAAGTCTGAAGTCGGTGGAGTGCACTCATGCACCGCACGGAGGTATGGATAGTTTCCTGGGCGTGAAAGTCTACCAAGTACTGTGCGTGCTGCACCCTGTTGAGCCAAAAGGGGTCGTTGTCCTGGGCAGCAGGAAACAAACCAATGGGAGCGAGTGTGACAACCTCGGGACGCTGCGCACAAAAAGTGGTGAGCGCCCTCATGGCTGCAATCTCCCAAGTATTGGCCAAACGGCGACCAACAGCCTCAATCTCCAAGGCGGGCCACTCCGGGTGTAGCGGGTGCGGAAAAATGGTCATGTTGACACGGCACTGGGTAACTCCATTCTCTGCAAACTCCAGTCCGGCGTAACGTGGGGGAATTGGATAGCCCACGGTGCTCAACACATCCCACAAAATAGAGGGGAAGCCCTCCCAGTGGAGACACTGCGAGTGAACGCGTCCATCCTTATCCACCATCATGGCAGCTGTCTCGGCCATCGGAACAAAAGATCAAATGGGTGAGGCCAAGAAAAAGTGTGAAAAGCACAGGGACAGATTCTGTATAGAGTGCAAAAATAGCCATAACTTCCACAGCTCTTATCCAAAAATTCTCAAATTTCACCAGAACACTCCTAAGGTATTTGTGCACCACTTTTCTATTCAACACTTTGGCTGGATTAGGCTCTAAGATGGCTGTTCCCTTAAGGTCTCACTTCTCTGTCTACCCAGAAATTTCAGTGAACAGTGGGCCAATGTTTCGTGCACCAGGGAAAATCTACCCAGCCAAAATTTACCAAATTTTAACAGCAG
Organism: Panicum miliaceum; assembly: GCA_032594955.1. NCBI lineage: Eukaryota > Viridiplantae > Streptophyta > Magnoliopsida > Poales > Poaceae > Panicum > Panicum miliaceum. The sequence goes on along the minus strand of CM064058.1, from coordinate 32,737,562 downwards.
CTATCTGGGTAAATTTGGAACAAGTTTTGTGTTGTACTCTTTTGCAGCAAACTGTAGGAAGGGGGCCTAAAAATTTAAGGGGCAGAAGTGCTTATCCTGGACAGAAATCTGACATTCCATGGTTTCTGTTATTTCTTACTATCCATAAGTTCAGAATTTTTCATTTTTGAACAGGAGATAGAACACAAAATTTGGAAAAATTCTTTCAACATGAACTTTACCAGAAAAGGTCATTTTCTCTGATCAATAAATCTCTCTTTTCGGTCATGGCAGATTTATGACAGATTCGCTAGATAGTCCTTATGCAAAATCACGCTTAGATACGCAAGAACCTTACCACTCTCATACAACGCATTTTCAATTTCAGATATATATGGTCATGATGCATGCACGTCCTATTCGTCCTCACAAAATAAAATAATTGCCAAATACTTTTGGTCTTACGAAGTTAGTTTCGGTGGCATATATGATACGCCTCTCACTATAATAGCTAGTCGAGATTTTCTAACCGTTCTTTAACTTATCGTAATCGCGGTTAGTGTACCTGCAGAAGATTGATAGAGCATATATATTTCATGAACCTTTCATGCCAGCACTCATGAAAGCGTCCGTATTCATTACCGTTTACTTATAGAAACGATATCTGTACAATTTCCGCCGTACAGACGACGTTAACATACGCTATCGAGATAGCGTATTCACGGGGGTACCGTCATGAGACGAGGGTATGAACAGCGATCGCCATACCCTGCGCCAAACCTTCTACTCCCAATATATTCAACTATCAGTTGGCATATTGGCAGCACCTCAAGTAAGCCACTGCTTGAGGGCAGCGTTCGGTTCGCATCACCGACAGGAAGGCCAAGCTCTCTCAGTTGGCTGAGGATTCTTACCTTCTTACCTTAGCGATGAGTGCATCGTTACATAATTTAAGGTCGGTTGTGCATGAAAGTAAGTTTTGACAGAAAGTAATGTGCTGGAAGTCAGTTGATAATATATAGAGGTTAGATAGCCACCTAGTAACTTTCCCATAATCCCTTAGGGCTTTACAAACTAGGCACCATCGTTAACGCACCAACGTATTTCGCAACACATCCTTCTAGTCAAGTTTTAGGAAAACGAGTTTTTAAGGCTTGTCGCATTCTCTGGCGTATGCATTTCAGCTCTGGTGCCAGCTGTTACCAGCTGTGGCACCAGCTACGGCTCTGATACCAGCTGTGGCAGAACCACCTGAATTAACCCGGCTCAAGTGTATTAACCATCACCATTAGGGCAATCTCGGTTAACCTTACACTTCAAACGGAGTAATCCATTGGTCTGTCGGGTAACCTCCCGATACAACCACGGTAAAGCGGATCGATCCATTAGCTTGCTATGTATGGCATTCGATCCGCTTTACCGTGGTTGTATCGGGAGGTTACCCGACAGACCAATGGATTACTCCGTTTGAAGTGTAAGGTTAACCGAGATTGCCCTAATGATGATGGTTAATACACTTGAGCCGGGTTAATTCAGGTGGTTCTGCCACACACGGCCTGCACCACCACGCAGCCGATTTGAACGCCGCGCTGGAGCGAAGCAAGAGGCTCCCGGGTCCTCGCGTGTGCTGGTGCTGAAGGCCGACCCACAGCTTTTTGCGTCAACAGAATGACACAAGCTCTAAGCATGTTTTCAAGAATTTGGTTCAGTCTCTCGGTGTGACCATTGGTTTGAGGATGATATGTTGAACTTTGGATCAGTTTTGTACCGAGAGAATTTTGCAAGTGTTCCCAAAAATGTGCAACAATTTGAGCACCATGATCTGAAATAATCGTCTTGGGTACTCCCTGTAAGCAAATGATGCGATCAAGATAAACTCGGCATACTTCTTTACAATATAGGTGGTGTGCACTGGAATGAAGTGTGTTGTCTTGGTGAGTCTATCAATGATAACCCATATAGAATCGTGTTTTTCAGAATTATTGGGCAAACCAACAATGAAGTCCATACTTATGTCTTCCCATGTCCAGGATGGTATTGGCAGAGGTTGAAGTGTACTAGCTACTTTTAAGTGGCTAGCCTTCACTCGCTGACAAGTGTCACACTCTGCAACATATTGGGCAAATTACCTATTTATTCTAGTCCACTTAATCATTTTGTTTGAGGTCCTAATAAATTTTGCTACTACCTGGGTGAATAGAGAATTTGGAAAGATGTGCTTCATCAAGAATTTGCTTTCTGAGTTCACGATTCTTCGGAACGTGCAACTTTTGAACCATAAAACTCCCTTGTGATACTGATGAACCTATTTGTACTTTTCCTCTCCTAGGGAGAGTTTTTCTTTAATGATCTTCACACCTTCATCATGTAATTCTGCCATGATAATGCGGTCATAAAGGGTTGGTTCAACAGAGATGTGATTCAAACTACCATCAGGAATCATTTCCAGATTTAATTTCCTCATTTCATGGCATATTGTTTTGTCGTAGAATTCCGCGGTCAAACAATAGCAATGAGACTTGGGCTGAATGCATCCGCAACTACATTAGCCTTGCCGGAATGATAGTGCACTTCAAGATGATAATCTTTGATCAATTCCCACCATCGTCTTTGTCTCAAATTCAAATCAGCTTGGTGAAAATATATTTGAGACTCTTATGGTCGTTATAGATGTTGCAATGGGTACCTATGAGATAATGCCTCCAAATCTTGATAGCATGAATAACAGCTGTTAACTCAAGATCATGTGTTGAATAATTCTTTTCATGGGGCCGAAGCGCTCGTGAAGCATAGGCAATGACTCAATTGTCTTGCATAAGTATGCAGCCAAGACCTGTGCCAGATATGTCACAATAAACATCGAATGGTCTGGTGTTATCAGGTTGAGCTAAGACATGGTTGTAGTCAAAAGTTCCCTTAAAGTGTGGAAAGCTTTTTCACATTGCTCGTCCCACACAAACTTCACTCTTTTCTTCAATGTTTTAGTCCTAGGTTTAGCAATTCTGCAGAAGTCAAGAATAAAGCGGCAATAATAATCGACTAAACCAAGAAAACTGCGAATCTGATGGATGGAGATGGAAGATTTCCAATCCATCACCTATTGTGTATGTCTAGGATCAATGACTATGCCTTCGCTGGAGATAGTGTGGCCTAAAAATTTCACACTATCCAGCCAGAATTCGCACTTGACATTTTGCATAGAGTTGTTGGTCTCTAAGATGCTGCAGAATATTGTGCAAGTTTTTAGCCTGATCTTCCTCATTCTTGGAATAAATAAGGTTGTTGTCAAGGAAAACCTCGACGAAATTGTCAAGCTTGGGCATGAATAGCGAATTCATGAAATACATGAAGTAGTCGGATCAATCGTGAGCCCAACAGGCATGACTAGGAACTTGTATGGTCCGTGTCATGTGAAGAGGGTGGTATTAGGAATATAAGATGGACAACTCTTCTCTTTGGTGATATCTAGAGCGGAAGTCAATTTTAGAGAAAGCTTTAGTTCTAGGTAGTTGGTTGTAAGAGAACATGAATGCGGGAAAAAGAGATGTTCATTTTTAATGGTCAATGCATTGCGAGGTCAATAGTCCACACTTATCCTCGAGCTTCTATTCAGAAATAAGGCTGAACAACTCATTTAGGGTCAGAGGTTTATTTCATTTAATAACCCTAAAAGTGGCAGTCATCAATTTGAGATACATAAATGAATACTTGCACTGGCACATGCTTATCATGGAAAATGATAGGATCAACTCTTCTTCCACTTGATACATGTCCTTCCTTGGCATGGGGTCTTATTATGTGACATAAACAAAGTTTTATCAAGACATTCTTGCTTTAGATTGCTTTTATTTGATGGAGTTGATACTTGGTTTAAGAAAGATGCACATTCATCCAATGTCATGATATGTTTTGGAAATGCCAACGTGCCAGGAGGTTGACGATACAAGATGACAACTTATGGTGCGGATGTGTAGTTCCAAGTAGATAATGCACCTAAGGGATGTATGTTTGGACGTTGTAATACATGGATGAGATGACCATACTTTGATGAAATGGTGCACACGGCTTGGTGCATTTGTCCTAGTGTATAACTTAGTGAGGTGTTAGTCAGGATGTGTAACTGGTGGTGCGTATATTCTAGACACATGGTGTGGTATATATGTGGTATGATCAACATGCATGTGAGCATAGGGTGTAAATGTTGCAACGCAGGTTAAGATCCCATAAAGTTATGCCAGTACTCTCTATTTTGTTGGCCCGAATCAGAACACAAGTTACACAATATTAAGGTTGTGAAAAATAGCTTGTCATGGAGTTGCTATCACGTACCAAGATACCAACGCGCACCTAGTGTCACAAATGCATAGCCGCAGCACACACGAGGCCCTAGGTTCCGTCGCGGCACCATAGGTCAGTGACGAACGCCATAACAAGGTAAAATATAGTAACCCAAATAATGCACGTGGCTAGAAAGAAAGATGAAGAGCCAGGTGATGGTCATAATTTCTTCCTAGGTGCATAGGTTGTTAGCTACTCCTGAGTCCCAAGATTCATATGATCTGTTCATGGTAATGCAAGACACGCATCAAGCAATAAGATAGCTATGTGTATGGCATGAATGTTGTAGCAATGATCTATACATGATATCCTAGTGTTTCCTTGCACCATTTTTAGTTTTACAAAGAGAATTATTTGAGTTAAAAGGCAAATGAGGTTTCTTCTAACTCGTCAAAGGAAGACATCTTTACTCATCCTTGAGATGCTAACTAGGGAGCTAGGCGGTTTAAAAGTAGAGAAAATACCCGTCATTACCAGTGCACCTTTAGGAAATTTCGCAAGAGTGGGGAAATTGGTCTGTTCTTGTCCGACAAGATCAATCTGTCTCTTGCGCTCATTCCTCTATCTTCTATGTTCTCTTCTTTGTCTGTTGCGTTCAATCCTCTGTCTTCTGCTATTTTTCATAGTGGTTTGGCTAGAACCTTGGCCCTGATTTTGCAGTCTGGCCTAGGGGCATTCTGGAATTAAGTGGCTAGAACTTCCATAGATGAAGCAACGGTTCGTGTCGCTTAGACCATTGGGCTGGTGATTATCTAAAGATAACACTACTGGCATACCTATTGGACCATTCTTGGGTGTAGTGTATCTGGCTTGGTCCATTTTTTCCAGGAGAGGCAGACGAGTTCTTGCTCTTAAGACTTGGTCGGTGTCAGTAGTTTTGCTAGCTTGACGTCAACGACGTGGAATGAATTCTGTGCATGTAATTTCCCAACCAGTCAAGTCTATGGCGTTTAGGCTATGCTTGGGAGTCCAATACTTTACTTCCTTAAATTTCATCCGAAGTTGTGATGGTGGCAGTAGGGAGTCTGAGTAAATATCTCTTATCTCCTTTGTCTCCTCATTGAGATCTTGATAGCCTGAAACATGAGGTTGGTGGACATGGCACCCACTCAGTTGATGGTGCTGCTACTGCAGAAATTGCTAAATCGCTTGTTGTCCCTGAACAAGTTGACGGAGCAATTCATTTTGGGTAGCCACTAATTCCACTAGGTTGGGTATTGGTGCGGCGGTGTGGTGGATAGCCCACTAACACTTCCAAAGTCTTCAAGTGTATTGCATGTCCCATAATCCATCTGCAATGTGCAATTTTTATATTTCTTTAGGGATCCACAACACTTTCAAGACTAAGTGGATAAGGGAGGAAAGATTTTTGGACTTGATGAGTCATAGGTAAATTGTGGACAAAATACTGCTGGTTACGAGAAAATTCATAACTCATATGCTGTTCATCCAAACCCTTTCAAATTTTGACAGTGCTTATAAGATGCAGTGACCTACCACGTTGGTATTTAGCTCAGAGGTTAGATCAATGGTTAAGATGGTTGAAAAATTCATTCTTTGTTTCTCTGTCTTGGCTGTTTTTTAGCAGAATGAGTTATAGTATTTTGCCTATAACTCAGACTAGAAAAGTCCAATGGTGCTTGTGAGTTGTTAGGACATAAAATTCCTGACAACTTTGGTATTTAACTTGCTGCCCAAAAGGATCATCTTCAAAGGGTAAAAGTTTCGACAAGATCATGCCATAGGATATGAACTGGATGATGGAAGTTCTATATTTCTGGAATCAACTTCAAAACTCCATGACTCCAATTAGAGTAATCCAGAAATTCTCAAATTTCATTAAAGTGTTCCTAGGATAATTGTGCACAACTTTTCTAGTCAACTCTTGGGTTGGATCGAGCTCTATGATGATCATATCCTTAAATTTTTCTCTTACTGTCTACCCAGAATTTTCAGTGAACAGAGAGTCAGTGTTTTGTGCACCAGGGAAAATCTACTTGGCCAACAATTACCAAATTTTGACAGTAGGTTCTTGATCAAGTTTACAACAATTTTTTGTGTTGATCATTTCTGTAGAAAACTTCACTAAAAGGGTCTAAAAATTTATGTGCCTCAAGTGCTCAAAACAGATAGAAAATAGAGGTGTGGATGTAGCCAACTACCGTAGTAGACAACTTTTGAAACAAATTTCTCAATATTCTCTTCTGCACATGAGGTTATTTCCTATAGCAAAGAAATTCGTCTTTTCAGAACTAACACAATTTAAACAGATTCTTGCTAGAAGTACTTTAAGCGAGGATAAATATGACCAAAGCAACTTTATGTACTAAAACACATTATAACAAATTTCATTTAGTTTTATTTTTTATATGTATGCATGCATGATCTATCGTCCTCACAAAATGAAACGATTGCCAAATAGCTTTGGACTTACGTGGTTAGTTTCGGTGGCATACATATTACGTCTCTCCCTATATGAACTAGCCGTATTCTAACCATTTTTAACTTACGTACGCAGGGTTAGCGTACCTGCAGAAGATCAACATATATACATAAACCATAATTTAGATAGCCACCTAGTTATATTCCCATAATCCCCTATGGCTTTACGAACTAAGTGATATCCTTAACGAATCGAACGCATTTTTCAAATACGATGTTTGTGGTCAAGTTTTATGAAAACATATTTTTAAGGCTTGTTATAATCTCTGTTGTATGCATTCTGCTCTGATACCAGCAGTGGCAGAACTGCCCTAATTAATCCGGCTTAAGTGCGCTGACCATCACCACTACGGTACTCAGGGCTAACTCGCACTTCAAACGGAATAACCGGACAGTCTGTCGGGTAAAATCACGATGCAACCACTTAGACTTCGATCGAAACAACATATACATCAAACCCACATGAAGGTGAGTCCACAGATTACAACATTCCACAAATTTTACAACACAGAGTCAGATATGAATTTCATATTACAAACCAATTTTGAAAATAGGAAATACTTCAGAGTTTAAGTGCAGCGGAAAATAAGCGATAACTAGCGATGATACATGACGTCACGATGAAGCCCGTACATGACATCATTTCCTCAAATCTCACCTGAAAATAAAACCACAAGCATGGTTGAGTATACTAATACTCAGCAAGGCTTACCCGACTATTGGTATAAACTTAGCCGACTCCTAGACATGCAAGGCTTTTGGCTTGAGAGGTTTGTTTGCCGAAAAGCAACTAAGAGTAAGTCCTTACTTTCTTGTTTTAGCTTCAAAAGTTCTAGTTCAATTAACCATTCTAAGTGAGCAACTATCCAACTTCACACATGGTGGGAAGAATTAGATTTGCATCCAATAATATTCATCATCGTCATTGTTCCACTTCTTACTCTATGTGGCAGAAGTATTAAGCAGTCTCATATATACTGCGAGAAACGGACGATTCGAATCGAGTTTATTAGCCTTGCAAGGCAAACCTAACACACACGCCTGGAGCACCAAAGGGTCACACCAAGCAACTTTTTCCCTTTCTTTCCAGCTTGTGGATCAGGGTCGCCCTCCGCGACTACGGAGCCTAGCTCTGCACCCGGTGCGTGTCAAATAAATACAAAGGGTGAAAGTAAAGTCCACTCCACGGGCCAATCAGGTACTTAGCTTACCGAGTACCATATTTTCGGCATGTGGCTAGTACGTTCAAACTCTTAATCACCACTACCACACACTGCGACCTTAACATTTTTCGCTAAATAGATGGGGCATCAACCACCAACATAAATATCGCACCCAGCCCTGCCCGTCGAGCTTATAGTTGCAGCATGTAGTAAACATTCAACTCCTAAATTTCTCGCGAGTGACAGGAAATCACTCGACTTCTACCGAACCTATTAGCAAAGCAACTAATCGAATCTTCATCTCTAGTATTTAATACATAGGTGCCTAAGATCATGCAGCTAAGGTTCCATTCAACTCCTATGAACTTAAATAGACAAATAGATAGAAAGGAATAATAATTGCATAAGTTGAAAATACTAGGATTATGCTCCAGGGCTTGCCTTCATGGGCAAAGTTAGCCTTGGGCTCTTCCGAACTTTGGTCCGAGGACCCAAAAGGCTTCACACACGGATTCAAGGGCCCACCTGCATGTCTGAAATAGTTGCTTAACTAAAAAGCAACTGTTACTGACCTCAGGAGGCAATCAGGAGCGTTCACCCAGAAGGTGGTGCCACTTGGCACAAACCTTAGGCCGGCCGGCCGGCCCCACCTGGCGGCCTTAGGTGCCCAGCCTTCGCATGGAAGTAAAGCAACCGCCAAGGTCACGTGGTCTTGATGCCCTTCACCGGTTACCGATCTCTAGGTGCTATAAATAGGCTCCCCATCCTCACTTGTAAGACACTCACATAGAAGGAGTTCTTTCTTCACTTTAGTTCTAGAGTTAGATTTAGTAGTCTGGGAGTTAGAGTCGAGTCGAGCTTGTCTTGGGATTTCGGAGTCATCCTCGGAAGTCTGGTATAAGCTCTTATATCCTTCCTTTGACATTATCAATATAAGTTATCTTCTTTATCTTTTCGAGTCAGCTTTACTTTTCACATTTATTTATTTATTTCCAAGCTCTTGTTTGTGTGCGGAAGTTCTGTCCTTTAGCTTAGGCTTTGTTCTAGTCTTAGTCTGTCGGGACCTTATCTTACCGGTTTTCTCGCCCGGACTAGGGAGCTCAAGTTAGATCCCTAGGTTGAGGGGTATTTCTCTTGAAGGCCTCAAGAGAAATCCTAACACCGAGTGCAAACGTGGTGTCTGTCTTAGTGTTAGCTAGGAAGTGTGTTCCACCCCACGGAACTGATGTGGTAGGCGACAGGTGGTGATAGCCCTGTCCGTCCCTTGTAGTCCACCATGTTCGGGTGTTTTCATAGCAGTAGATCGTTGGCCGAGTTGGACCCCCCCTTTCTCCCTCAGTTTGTGGTCCTTCCACCCCAGCCGCCGAAGTAAGCTCTGTTCACCCGATAGCTAGGTTAGTCAAGGTTTAGTCTAAAGAGGCTAGCTCGTTAGTTTAGAAGTGTTTTAGGAGTCTTTCTCTCTCGTTGTCCTCCCAGCTACTTACCGCTCTAAGGTAGAGTCTCCTGTGTGTCACTCGGTCATTGCCTGGCCACTTATCCTATCTATTATCTGGCTTACCCCTGCTATCTAGCTCGTGATTATATCCAGTAAAGTTTATCATACATTCAATCGATACTCTTTAGACCATAGTGCTTCCCCGTGGAAACTTGATACCCTGGAATACTCCAAGGTGAAGTGCTACAACGATGTATTCTGTGTGCTTGCGGAATCTCTATTCTATTGGGCATAAGAAACGCCAACAGATACATGACGTCAATTTTTGTTGTGTAGCACATTATTTACAAACCCTTGGGCAATCATTTATAGAATACTCTTAAACTTAATGAAGTTTATTTGGTAAGTTTGGTTGGTTACTTGTTAATTTGTCCTTTATCTTGTATTAACTTGGGTTTATTAAACATTACTCTTAGAGAGGTTTTCTGGGGTTGAGATTTTTATGCAAGGTTCCGCATTCAAGTGTGAACTTACTGTAAAGTTTTCAGTTTATTTCAGCAAGTAGATTAAACACACAAATTATACCAAACAGCTACTGCAGTAAAGAAGAACTATTTATACAGAGCAAAGTAGACTAGTAGTAGACTTCAAATTTTTATTGAGTGCTCCTAATTTCCTAGTAAACATACTGTAAATTTTCCAGATTTTTCCTATGCAAGTTCTGGAGACAATAAATTACTCAAAACAAATCTACATCTATAAAGATCTATTTCTACACACAGTTTTACAAAGGTTCTGAGTCTCAAACGTTTTCTGTAGCACCGCCTACTTAAATGTGCCTACTGGTAAAAATATCATAAGTTTCTATGTAACAGAACTAGCTACATGGATTTAAAGTCATTTTTCTTAACTAAATTATATGAGCAAGTTATACAGAAGTAAAAAGTCCTAATCTTTTTCCATGGCTTATATGGACGAAAACAAAGCTACTACGAAGATTTGGTTGATTACTTAATCATTAAGCATCATAAGCAAATAAATTTAGATAACTAAACCTAAAACAAGATCTAACAAGAATCGTAGCCATGAGTATGATATAGTTCTGAAAACTTTACATTGAGTTCTTCATGTAGAGACTAACTTAAGTTCTAAAAATCATCTTCATGGCTGGCCTAGAGCAGCAAATACATTTATGAACCTTTTAGCACAAGTTTTAATGTATTTATTCATGAGAAATCATTAGAACATGATTTTGTGAAGAAGAATTTTTCCAAAACTTTTTTTACAGCATCTATACATCAATATAAAGTCTGATAAAAATTTCAGTTCAAAATAAGCATTTTAACATCAAGAACAAAAATTAGTGTATAGATCTAGCCTACAACAAAATCTAGCCTAAAACAAAATGTACAAAACGGCGAAGGGAGGGTGAAACCGAGGGCGCAACGTCGGTTTAGCCGGCCAGCGCTGTGCGTGGTGCGCGGGCAGGAAAAGGGTGCCGCGTGGCTAGTTCTCGCGGGGATTGGGAGGGGACATGATCCAGGTCGAGCCCACGGTGGTCGAGGATGAGCTAGGCAATGGGCAGCTGGCTGGCCAGGTGGCGGCAGTGCCGCTCGGCAGGGAGCAGAGGAGGTGAGGGAGCTGAGGGGCTGCCCGCTATCCCCGTGGTTAAAAAAATATTTGAATACCAATTTTGTTGAAAATTTCAAGATCTACAATTTCTCTTTCATGACAAAGTTCATTTGAGCTAAAGTTTGAAAGTTGTTTCAAATTTCCGAAAACCACTATTATTTTAAAGAACTTATCATTTCATGTGTAATTTTTCACTTTTACCTCTTGAGTTCAACTAGACTTTTGTTTATTATGGTAAGATTGATATGCCTATTCAATTTCATATGCATATTTGCAATGGTTTGAAAGTTATATAAGTTTCTTGTTAATGTGCATATACATATATTTGTAAAAGCAAAACATGATGTATCTAATTAAGTTTTCTTGGTCATTTATGTGTAATGTTATGCTAATGATCTCGTTTTAGACAAATCAACACGTGGGGTGTCACACATCACCTTCTTCAACCTCCCATCGCTGCCCGCATCCTTCTCTCCCACCTTCATTGCGACGATGGCGAGCCGCAAACAGGCGCGTGATGCACAAGATGAGTTGTTGCAAAGTCCAGCGACCTCTAGGTTGTCGGTGAGGCGGCGCGGCCCAATATCCACCACGGGGAGCAGCCCGCCAGTCATCAAGGCGCCGCCCGCCGTGCTCGTCGACGACGCGGCCGACAAGCTCAGAGTAGAAGACATGCCACCGGGCTTTGAACTCGCCGCCGCCCGCAGGAACAAAGGGGATGATGCAGCATCGCCAACCATCGTTGTGGCGCCCGCCATGGTCGACGCCGACGTCAAGCTCAAAGGTGCCGCCACCTCATCAGCATCGCACAACAATGACTCGGTGAGCCAGACCCTTCCAGTAGATAAAGATTCACTTTTGTTAGATTGACATTTAGTTTTCTATTGCAATTAGATTCCAACTAAATGTAGAAATTAAAGGTTCAGTCCATGTATATTTTCTCCCAAATATAACAATCTCAAGCCTTCAAAATTTGTCCCAAAATATAACAATCTCATGATATATAGGGGCCAGCATTCATCCGCCGGCGCTAGCGCCCCCGGAGCCACCACATCATCAACGATGATTCACCCACATAGTCTGAGCCAGACGTGCAGTTCAACTGGCCAGACGTGCCAGCAAGCTCTGAAGCCATCGATTTCGATGGCCTTAACGGGAAGAAGGTGAGCAATGCTACAACAACATTGGGGTTCACAGTTTGAGATAAGTAATGATAGATAATGGCGACCCGATAGGGTTTGATTCCCGATCTTTCGATGAGAGGTGTGGATAACTCGATTGGTCGATGGAGGCGACGTTCACGGCCCGACTACAGCCTTCCAAGCTGCGCCTTAGCAACCGATACACCCCCTCCAATGGCTGTCGCGATCTTGTGGAGCGCGGCACCCGGCCACTAGGGCACTCGTCCTGCAAGCAATCGAAGAACTAGCAAGAACAAGTATGACAAGTACTGAATTTACTAGATGTAAATGAAGGTTTTACACGCAATCTCAATAATGGTGGGGTTCCGAAGACAAGAAGACGGGCGACTGATCCAGCACGCGCGCTTGCAAGCAAGTAGCGAAGGCTAAACTTGATCTAAATAAAACCCAAGCATCCTTGGTGGCGGCTAAGGGGTATAAGTACGTGGGAGGACGACCACAGGGCTGCTGGGGTCGTACTCCAACCCTAGGACGCGTCCGTAATGGACTCAACTTGATACACGGCCCGTTGGGCCAAAACAGGGTGACGCAGCACCATGTGCAGCAAAGGACTCTGTATTAATTTTACGATTGCGGCCGACTCGTAATAGATATGGATATGAGGCCGGATCCGTTTGAAAGAAGACTTCATAAGCTTTCCACGAATTACTTGAACGCCACAATCCGAGTTCATATGCGACCGTGGTGTCCGTCACAAGTTGGTACTGTTCTGCAGTCCGAATCCAGCCTGCGCGAATCCGTTTCCGTTTCGGTCGCCTCCTTGGTTCCTAAGCAAAACAAGAGTACACGGGTCTCCATGGTCTAAACATGATGTACATGAGCTTAGATTTGAACTCACCTGATGATTAAGTTGATGCGCACGAGCACGAGTAATAGGACCAGCAATAGGTACTTGTGTCGGAGTGGATGTATCGTTGGTGTTGATGTCCTCATCAATAGATGAAGATATTACGTGCACAAGGATATGTGTAATATAAATGCAATGGAGTAAAATGTGCTATATATATAGAAATATGTAACTGTCATGGATATGTTCTATGCAATTGCATTGTGACCCTGTTTTGCTTGTAATAATGAAGCATGCAGGACAGAAGTATAACATGGTTTTCCCAAGGATGGCATGTTCGATGATCATCAGTCTTGCCAGCGATGAGGACGACGATGTTCCTACCCTATCTAATAGAGGGGTAATTTTCCTACCCTTTAAGTTTCTACTGCAATAGGAATGAATAATTGTTGGTATTTCTTAACATTCATAGATAAATCCGCAAGCGCACGGAAGATACCGCTGTAGAACTTCACCCGGAGAGTATTCAAGGTATCGTATTTTCTCAGGGAACGGATGTGTAACGGTCTTCTAACTAGTTTTACCATTGGAGAAGAAAGAGATAGAACGGCCTGGCTAGTGTGGTTTATCTAAAGGAGAGGATTCAAGGAAGGAAAAACTTGGGTTGCTAAACGTTTACTTTGGGCACCGGTCTGACCTTGGATTACCAAGACCCTCCAGCTATTAGCTCTACTCCAAACCTAGGCGGGGGGCAGTGCACTAACCACGAAGCAGCTTCGTAGCGGACGGACAGGGCTGTCACCACCTGCCGTCTACCCCACAATACCAGCTGAGCTTAGAGCAAACAATGATAAACTAGAGCCTAGACACCACGTCTATGCCTGTCGTTTACTACTCCAGCATCGCGCAGGGTTACCCGTCTTTATCATTGGCCCTCTACCAGAGCAACCGTCGCGCAGAAAACGTTATGGCTATCTTCCCCGAGACTTCCGAACCATCTTTAGAAAAAATTGCTGAATCCTTCATTTGTGAGGAAGATGATTTGGGGGAAACTCTTGAGCTACCCACGCATGAACAACCTACACGTCCACCTATCGAACTAAAACCTCTTTCCTCCGGCCTTCGCTATGTCTCTCTAAACGGTGACACAGAAACTGCCATCATCATTAGTGATAAGCTTTCTGATGAGGAAACTACCAAACTCATAGCCGTTTTAGAAAAGCATAGACCTGTTTTTGGGTACTCGCTCTAGGATCTCAAAGGAATCAGTCCTACCTTCTGCACTCATTGTATCCCTATAGACCCAGCCAGCACACCTTCTAGGGAACTTCACCGTAGGTTAAATAATACGATGCGAGAGGTCGTTAAGAAGGAGGTCCTTATGCTCTTACACGCCGGGATCATCTATCCTGTGCCTCATAGCGAGTGGGTAAGCCCCGTTCAGGTTGTGCCAAAGAAAGGAGGTATGACGGTTGTCGAGAATAATAAAAACAAACTTATACCCCAACGAACTTTGACGAGATGGAGAATGTGCATTGATTACCGGAAACTCAACTCGGCAACAAACAAAGATCACTTCCCACTGCCCTTCATTGATGAAATGTTAGAGCGGTTGGTGAAGTACTCTTTCTTCTGTTTCCTTGACAGGTATTCAGGTTATCATCAGATTCCCATTCACCCCAATGATCAAAGTAAAACCACGTTCACATGCTCTTATGGAACATATGCCTATCGTAGAATGTCCTTTGGGCTATGTAATGCTCCTGCATCCTTCCAACAATGCATGATGTCTATCTTCTCCGACATGATCGAGGAAATCATGGAAGTTTTCATGGACGACTTCTCAGTCTATGGAAAAACCTTTGATCATTGTCTAGAAAATTTAGACAGGGTTTTGCAGAGGTGCCAAGAAAAGGACCTGGTACTAAATTGGGAAAAGTGCCACTTTATGGTCCGCGAAGGCATCGTTCTAGGACACTTAGTGTCCAAAAGAGGAATTGAGGTGGATAAGGCCAAGATCGAAGTCATAGAATAGCTTCCACCTCTAGCCAACGTTAAGGGCATCCGTAGCTTCCCAGGTCATGTGGGGTTCTACCGTCGATTCATTAAGGACTTTTCGCAAATCGCTAGACCCCTCACAAACCTCTTGGCTAAGGATGCGCCTTTTTAGTTCACCAATGAGTGTTTTAAAGCATTTCATGTTCTGAAAAATGCACTCATCTCAGCTCCAATCATTCAACCACCTGATTGGAGTCTGCCTTTTGAAATCATGTGTGATGCTAGTGACTATGCTGTTGGAGCGGTCCTAGGCCAATCCAAAGATAAAAAGCATCATGCGATTGCTTATGCTAGCAAAACTTTGACAGGAGCTCAATTAAATTATGCAACAACTGAAAAAGAGCTCCTTGCTGTCATTTTTGCTATCGATAAATTCAGATCTTACTTGATTGGAGCAAAAGTTATTGTGTATACTGACCATGCAGCCTTAAAATATTTGCTCACCAAGAAAGACGCGAAGCCTCGGCTAATAAGATGGATCCTTCTACTTCAAGAATTTGACCTTGAAATAAAAGATAAAAAGGGAGTAGAAAATATGGTTACTGATCATTTATCACATATGCAAGTCACTAACATGCAGGAATTACCGATTAATGACTTCTTCCGTGACGACATGCTACGCAAGGTGATGGACTCAACACCATGGTACGCAAATATTGTGAATTTTATGGTTTCAGGGTACGTACCCCCGGGAGAAAACAAGAAGAAGCTCATCTACGAGTGCAGACGTCACCTTTGGGACGACCCATACCTATACAGGGTATGCATAGACGGTTTGCTAAGAAGGTGCGTACCAGCAACAGAAGGATTCCAGATAATAGAGAAATGCCACACCGCAGCATATGGGGGCCACTTTGGAGCATTTCGCACCCAAGCAAAGATCTGGCAAAGTGGATTCTTTTGGCCAACAATGTATGAAGACACTAGAGAGTTCATTCGGTGTCGAAGATGCTAGCTGCAGGGAGGCATTACAGCTCGCGATGCAATGCCCCCTCACATACAACCTGCAAGTCGAATAGTTCGACGTTTTGGGCATTGACTACATGGGACCTTTTCAGAAATCTCATGACTGCGAATACATCCTGATTGCTGTGGACTACGTCTCCAAATGGGTGGAGGCAGTTCTGTGCAGGGCTGCAGATGCCAAGCACGCTCGCAAGATCTTCCAAGAGATAATTTTCCCTCGCTTTGGAACCCTAAGGATGGTTATAACCGATGAAGGGTCTCATTTCATCGATAAGACCTTTCGAAGCTACCTCAAAGAACTTGGCACCAAGCACAACATTGCCACACCATACCACCCGCAAACCAGTGGTCAAACAGAACCCTCAAATAAACAAATCAAAAACATTCTGCAGAAGACAGTCAATGAAATGTGTAAAGGATGGAAGAACAAGTTACCTAATGCACTCTGGACATACAGGATAGCCTATAAAACTCCCATCGGCATGTCACCATATCAACTCGTCTATGGCAAAACATGTCACTTGCAAGTCGAGCTTGAGAACCAGGCCCACTGGGCCATCCGGCAATGGAATATGGATATTAAGATGGCCGGAAGAAACAGAAAAATTCAGCTCTCAGAGTTAGAGGAATGGAGAGAGAAGGAATAACACAGTGCCAAGATTTACAAAAGGATGGCACGACAAAAAGATCAAACCCAAGAACTTCACGCTGGGAGATAAGGTACTATTATTTAATTCCAGGGTCAAGCTCTTCAGACATGGAAAATTACATAGCAAATGGAAGGAACCCTCTTTTGCTTGTAATAATGAAGCATGCAGGACAGAAGTATAACATGGTTTTCCCAAGGATGGCATGTTCGATGATCATCAGTCTTGCCAGCGATGAGGACGACGATGTTCCTACCCTATCTAATAAAGAGGTAATTTTCCTACCCTTTAAGTTCGTACTGCAATTGGCATGAACAATT
Organism: Panicum miliaceum; assembly: GCA_032594955.1. Taxonomy (NCBI): domain Eukaryota; kingdom Viridiplantae; phylum Streptophyta; class Magnoliopsida; order Poales; family Poaceae; genus Panicum; species Panicum miliaceum. The sequence goes on along the minus strand of CM064058.1, from coordinate 32,720,593 downwards.
GTTGGTATTTCTTAATGTTCATAGATAAATCCGCAAGCGCACGGAAGATACCATTGTAGCACTTCACCCGGAGAGTATTCAAGGTATCGTATTTTCTCATGGAACGGATGTGTAACGGTCTTCTAACTAGTTTTACCCTTGGAGAAGAAAGATATAGAACAACCTAGGTAGTGTGGTTTATCTAAAGGAAAGGATTCAAGGAAGGATAAACTTGGGTTGCTAAACGTTTACTTTGGGCACCGATCTGACCTTGGATTACCAAGACCCTCCGGCTATTAGCTCTACTCCAAACCCAGGCGGGGGGGAGTGCACTAACCACGAAACTGCTTCGTAGAGGACGGACAGGGCTGTCACCACCTGCCGTCTACCCCACAATACTAGCTAATCTTAGAGCAAACAAAGGTAAACTAGAGCCTAGACACCACATCTATGCTTGTCGTTTACTACTCCAGCATCGTGCAGGGTTACCCGTCTTTATCAGAGGCCCTCTACCAGAGCAACCGTTGCGAGGACGGATGATGATCCCGTAAACGAATAACAAAGCAAGACTAAACTTGCCAAGAGCATACCAATAAACGAACTCGGATACTTACTCAAACGATTCGTATCCATCAAGGTACAAAGTCGGAGAGAGGCCGACACGTCCGGCTCTTCTCCTCCTCCTCTTCCTCACACACTCCCTAACCTAATGATACAAGTGGGTGGAGTCCCTCTACTTCTTCTTTCTCCAAAATTGGTGTCTGAGATCAGGAGGAGTAGCTGTTACGTTTCCCCGAAGTGCACCTGGATGGGAGTCAGGCCAGGTTTGGCCGACCTCAGGGGTCGGCCGACCCCTGGTAGCAATCCCCCAGGTCCTCCTTCCTCTGGCACGCTGACAGGTGGGTCTAAGTGAATTTTCTCTGTGTTTGCTTTCTTGGCGTGCCCGTTTGCTCTATCATGTGGGCCTTTATTGTAAGTGTGATGCAGGATGAGATCTTTTGTGCATTTCTTGTGTGTGTCATATGTGTTTTCTCTTGAATGTGTTCCTGCATAGCAGTTCACCAAAGCTTGTGGAAATGGTTGGAATAAATCCCTATTGCTACATTTGGTGAATGTTTTGATAGGAAATGATGCGGGAGTTGACGGTTGATTTCTGACTTAAGCACCGTCAACAACAATGCAGTTTATCTTTTCCACACGCGCTAACTGATCGAACCCCTCTTCTAAAATATCGGATCCGAAAGAAGGCCGAGGAGCTTCGCATTGCTGTTAAGCGAAAGCTAATCGAGCAAGAGCGGGGCACCGACAGCGATAGCAAAAACGATAAAGACTAAGTTGGCTAGTCTTTTAGTTTTGGTCTTTTGCTTTTGTGTAATGGACAACCAGACGTTTGGTAATGGGAAGTTGGCGGTACTGTGGTATGTTAAGAACAAGTAGCTAGATGTGTATGTGTTGACGCCAGATTTTGACACGTGTTGAATCGGCGTCAGGAGGAGAAGATTGGCCGATGCGGAAGATCTGAAGGCTACAGAAAGGAATCGGCCGATTGAAGTAACAGTTGGAAATCGGCCGATTGGTGGCACAGCCTATGCCAACAGGATGGGATTATTTCAGAGGATCCTGGTCAAAAGCTGGTCAAAGGGGGCACGCTAAGTCGGTCGAGGAGCAATTGAAGGAAATCTTGATTGGATTAGGGAACGGCGGCGGAAGATTCTGCGGGAGTCCGTTTCCTTTTTAAAGTCCGTATAGATATAGTAATTTAAATAAGGTTGTAACAAGTCGTGATCGACCAGGAGTCCTAGCTTTAGGGTATAAATAGGAGTCGTCAGGGTCTTGAAAAAACATCAACACATCAATCAACAACAGTACTTCTACTTTTCCAGCAATTTACTTTCAAGTCGGCGACTTCGCCAATATTTTCTTCTTCCACGAGTTCGTACGGATTGGCAGGGCTGCATCAACTTGATCTCCGGCCAATTGGTAGGTTCCGCTTACCGAGTAATATCCGAGCTTTAACTACGGGCGCATCGCTGTGGTTTCGTTTGGATTTATTCACCAGTTATCGATATTTACTAGAATTGCAAGTTTTACCTGTTATTCTAGTATTATCACCAGTTATCCAGCTTGAGATTAGAGTAATCGGCTTCGTCATTGTTTTTCTTCGGTTTATCATCTCACAGCCGATTAGATCTATTTCAAGTGTTGCTTCTGTAATAATTGTTTAGATCGCTCCGGTGGTTTTCTTTACAATTACTACACGATTATCGCCTGATCCATAGCCGATCATCTCTGTAGCAAATCGGCCGATTCGCTGCCGACGCGCTCCTCAGGACAGATCGGAATCCCAGCCGATCGACGCGCCTGGAATTTAATACTCTATTTCCTTGTCAATCAACAGGTCAGATTGACTGGCACGCCGCGCGAACCGCACCAGGGCAATAACCCGAACAGGAGCTAAGCAGATTCTCCCGGGTCGTGTGTCCGATGCTGAAGACCCATCGGTCGATTCCTATCCGGCCGATTTTAGCGCCAACACACTTTTGGCACGCCCGGTGGGACCATCCAAGATCTGATATGTCGAAAAACGCAGAAATCTCCGACAGCAACATCATTGAGGTCACAGAAGCAGATCTCAAGGACGACCAGAGGGAAGAATTGGCCAAGCATCTAGAAGATTACAAGAAGATGTACCTCCAGTCGTTCAGTCATACCAGAAGCGGGGAAGCAGTCAAGAAGACTCCTATTCTAGCGCCTCGCCACATCACCATCGCTGAGGACTCGGGCAAGATGTCAGAGATGATTCAACAGTCCGTGTATCAGGCGTTTATCGACCAATCCTAAGTGATGACCAACACGGTGTATAACACCGTCGTCAGCTCTCTGGCCAGCGGAGCAGTCCAAGGCTATCAGGGACCGGCATACGCCCCGCCGACCACTCTGCCAGCCAGGAGCTTACCATACACGTCCCAATCGGCTCCTCAGCCGATATTGACGCAACACGAGGGGTACAACTCTCCACTGCCCCCGGCATCTCCAAGATACAGCGGTGCACCATGTCTCCCATCACAGACACCGCTCCAACCCGTTCAGATTGCTTCTGTGCAGTCACTGCCTACAAGCTCAGCGCCTTGGGGAACATCAGCAACAGCGTATTTTCCCGAAACAGCGAACGGGTATGGAAGTTATTCAACCCAGGTGCCATACCAATCGGCCGCCCGGCCGACGGTTCCCCAGTATCAGCCGATCTTATCAGAAATTGGCAGGGGGGCAAATACTGTAGAAGCATTCAGAGGCACGGCGCCAGCAGTGACGTTCGAAGGGGGTGCGGACTCGTTTCGCCATCAACTATCGGCCGCTCAGCAAAATTCGTCGATTCATCACCCGGCCGTACCAGCCCTTCAGCACACGCCCGCACCACGAACAGCTGTTCATCAGCAGCAGGTGGACTGGACAGCAAGAATAGCAGAAGTAATCCAGGATCAGTTTGGATTGAAGCCGAAAGTTCAAACTTATACTTACAAGATGCCATATCCATCGGCCTATGACTCGCTGTTGTTCCCACACCGCTACAAAGTTCCTGATTTCACCAAGTTCTCAGGGACGGACGATACATCCACTGTGGAGCATATCAACCGATTCATCATCCAGTGCGGAGAAGCTGCCACGCAAGATGCTCTGAGGGTGCGTTTATTTTCATCGTCTCTGTCCGGATCGCCCTTCTAGTGGTTCACCACTTTACCGCCAAATTCTATCGTTACTTGGGCCGATCTGGAGAAACAATTCCACAAGTACTTCTATGCAGGAGTACACGAGATGAAGATCTCGGATTTGACCAGTCTCAGGCAGAGGAGCGATGAACCAGTAACGGGGTATATACAGAGGTTCAGAGAAGTCAGGAACAAATGCTATAGTCTGGCTCTGACCGATGCACGGCCGATATCGCTTTCCAAGGCCTCTTGCCACAGATCAAAGAAAGATATGCTGCCCAAGAGTTTGAAAGCCTGAGCCAAATCGTCCACCGATTGTCAGGACAAGAGGTCCGACCGTTTGAACAGCGGAGGAACTTCCAAAAGAAGGTGGCATACTTGGAAGGATCTGAATCCGATGCGGAAGAGGAAATCGGCCTGGCAGAATGGGTCAAAGGGAAAAAACCGATATCATGCCCTTTTGGGAAAGAAAGAGCCGGAAACGTTCGGTTTTGACACGTCAAAGGCCGATAAAATTTTTGATCTATTGCTTCAGGAAGGAAAAATCAAGCTATCTCAACATCACACCATCCCTACGGCCGATCAACTTAAGAAGATGAAATACTGCAAGTGGCACAACGCTACTTCTCATGATACAAATGAATGTAAAGTCTTCCGCCAGCAGATACAATCGGCCATCGAGCAGGGGCGGCTTAAATTTGAAACTCCAACCAAATCGGCAAAGCCGATGAAGATAGATCAGCATCCCTTCCCGGCCAACATTGTTAACGCTGGAGGAGACTCAAGTCAAACCAAGGTGCTGACGTCGGAATCGGTGAGAAGAGGCGACGCCGTCGACCCCTGGAGGCAGATCACGACGGAAGAAATCAGAAGGAACAGGCGAGGGCCAGAATGACCACACAAGCCCGTCACCTCCCAATTCTTACTCAGTAAATATCGGCAGCAGCAAGAACAAGCAAGATACCAAGAAGAGACGACACGCCGGCATGAAGATCACTAGCAATGTCCGTTCTTCATCCACTGCTGGGAGAACGATATCAGATTGTTGTCTGCCGATAACTGTCTGGAGTGTAACGGATTGAGCTGCAACGATCGCCCGAGGCCACACTCTAGGGACAGAGGGTCAGAGCCGATCAGCAGAAATCGGCGCGAGGAACGGCGCGTTTCGGTGCATGATCGGCTGGGGGGCAGAGTTGACCAGTACAACTGGTCAAAAAGCAAGATCGGCCAGCGAGATGGACTGGGGGGTAGGATCAGCGCGCACGATCGGCTGGAAGAGGTGGCCGATGATAGGGTATCAGACGAAGATCCCCTAGGAAGGGAACCAGATTGGGAACATGCCAGATCATCGGCCACACCAGTGAATCCCAGGTGGTGTCCCAATGGCCTATCCAGATCCCAGAAGCAAAGGATCCAACGCCTACGCCAGTGGGAGCATCAAGAAGAAGATCAGAGACAGGTGCCAGAGAGAAGGAATGTTAAATCTCGAGTTTGGCGCCCAAAGAAAAACGATCAAGAAACAAGCAACCAAGAATCGGCAGCCAAAATTGATATGGTATTCATACTGCCGATGGAGTTCATGGTGCCAAACGATCGGGATAAAATAACAAGAACAGAGGAGGAACAAATGGCACAACTAGTGTTAGAGCCGATGACGGCTACGTTTGAGAAACCAGAAGAGGAAAAACGACAGCATCTTAAAGCGTTGTTCCTCAAAGGCTATGTCAACGGAAGACCCGTCACCAGATTACTGGTAGATGGAGGCGCGGCAGTTAACATCATGCCGTATGCCATGTTCCGCAAGCTGGGCAAGGGCGATGATGACCTCACCAAGACGGACATGATGCTGAAGGATTTCGAAGGCAATGTGTCACCCGCCCGCGGAGCGCTCTGCGTCGACCTCACCATCGGTAGTAAGACCCTCCCTACCACTTTCTTCGTTATTAATGGCAAGGGGTCCTATAATATGCTGCTTGGTCGCGACTGGATACACGCAAACTGCTGTGTCCCATCTACAATGCATCAATGCCTTGTGCAATGGGTCGGCGACAGTACAGAGATAGTCGCCGCCGATTCCGTTTACAGCGTTGCAGCGGCCGACACGCAACAGTGGAGCTGCGAGCATGTCAAGTGTATATCTGGCAGGACTTGGGACACTGACTTCCTGAGAGTGTCCGATTTCGGTCTACAGCCGATCCAAGCAGTCGGCTCTGAAGATTCAGAATAAATGGATCAGCTCGTCCGAGAAGATGGGAAGCTTGGGCATGGGTTTACGTCGGCCGATTTATTAGAGATGGTAGATTTGGGAGATAGCAGCAAATCAAGGCCGATGTACATTAGTGCCAATTTGGATTCTGAGTACAAATGTAAATTGATAAGTTTATTAAAAGAGTTCAAGGATTGCTTTGCTTGGGAATACCATGAGATGCCAGGACTAGACCGGTCTATTGTTGAACACTGGTTACCTATAAAATCAGGATATCGGCCATATCAGCAACCTGCACGATGGTGTAACCCCAAGATTCTACCTGACATAAAGGCCGAGATTACAAAGTTGATTGAGGCAGGATTTATTCGGCAGTGCCGCTACGCCGAATGGATTTCTAACATTGTGCCTGATTACGTGTGTGCATCGATTTCAGGAACTTGAATCAGGCTACACCGATGGATGGATATCCGATGCCGACGGCCGATATCTTGGTGGATGCTGCTGCAGGCCACAAAGTCATAAGTTTCATGGATGGGAATGCCGGGTACAATCAGATATTAATGGCCGAAGAAGATATTTCGAAAACGGCTTTTAGGTGCCCAGGCCATCTTGGTTTATTTGAATGGGTGGTTATGACTTTCGGGTTAAAAAACGCCGGTGCTACATATCAACGGGCCATGAACTACATCTTCCACAAGCTCATTGGTTCGTCGGTGGAAATTTATATAGATGACGTCGTGGTCAAGTCAAATGGTCACCAAGATCATCTGGCCGATTTACAGGAAGTACCGGAGTGCACAAGGAAACATGGGCTGAAGATGAACCCAAACAAGTGTGCATTTGGTGTATCGGCCGGGCAATTCTTAGGATTTATGGTCCATGAGCGCGGAATAGAAGTCAACCGCAAGACCATAGACGCCATCAACAAAGTGGTGGCCCCACAAAATAAAACTGAACTACAGTCCCTCATCGGCAAGGTCAATTTCATCAGAAGATTCATATCCAATCTGTCAGGACGTATTCAGGCTTTTACCCCTCTGTTGAAATTAAAGCCCGATCAGGAATTCATATGGGGGGAAGGATAGTGCAGGGCGCTGGAGAATATCAAGCAGTATCTGGTTTCACCTCCGGTATTAGTTCCACCACAGCCTGGTAAGCCGTTCAAGTTATATTTATCGGCTGATGAACAGGCTATTGGATCGGCGTTGGTATAGGAGTTTGAGGGGAAAGAACGAGTGGTATACTACGTCAGCAGAAGACTTTTAGATGCCGAAACAAGATATTCCTCGGTGGAGCGACTATGCTTGTGCTTGTACTTTTCATGTACTAAGCTCAGGCACTATTTGCTGTCGGCAGAATGCACAGTCGTGTGCAAGGATGATGTGGTGAAGTATATGCTATCATTGCCGATTTTGAAAGGGCGGATTGGAAAATGGATCCTGGCTTTGTCAGAATTCGATTTAAGGTACGAATCGGCCAAAGCCGTCAAAGGTCAAGTGATGGCCGATTTCGTAGTTCAGCATTGTGGACCAGAAATTGCCACCGTTGAACCAGTTCCATGGACTCTATATTTTGATGGTTCTTCATGTGGGGTCGGATCGGGAATCGGCATTGTTCTTGTGTCGCCTCGGGGGGCAACTTATGATTTCTCTCTGCCGATAGAAGCCTCTGCAACTAATAACCAGGCGGAATATCGAGCTGTTCTAAAAGGCACCCAATTATTAAGGGAAGTCAGAGCTGATGCAGTCGAAATCTTTGGGGATTCCATGCTCATTGTGGATCAGTTGACGGGGCGATCTGAGTGCCAGGATGATATCTTGAGAATTTATTCTGAGGATTGTCTTCAACTTTTAAAAGAGTTCAAGTCTGTAATAATTGAGCATATCCCCAGGAATTATAATGAAGAAGCCAATAGACTGGCCCAACATGCTTCTAGGTATCAGCCGATTCAGGGAGCGATGACGCTAGAGCTTGCGGCCGATGACTTGCGAAAGGATATCGCCGATTACTTGAGAAATCCATCCCAAAAGGTGGATCGGCGAACACGTTTTCAGGCTACAAAGTATGTGTTGCTTGAGGATGATTTATTTTATCGGACGATTGATGGAGTTCTTCTCAAATGCCTGGGAACAGAAGAGGCAAAGGTTCTGATGGGAGAAATCCATGAAGGCGTGTGTGGAGCTCATCAATCGGCTCACAAAATGAAATGGATGATCAGGAACAATGGATATTATTGGCCGACCATCCTTGAAGATTGTTTCAGGTACTACAAAGGATGCCAAGACTGTCAGAGGTTTGGCAATGTGCAGCGCGCACCAGCATCGGCTATGAATCCGATAATTAAGCCGTGGCCGTTCAGAGGTTGGGGAATAGATCTCATCGGACAGATTCATCCTCCATCTAGCAAAGGGCATAAGTTCATATTGGTGGCTACAGATTATTTTACTAAGTGGGTGGAGGCAGTTCCTTTAAGGAACGTGACATCGGCCGATATGATTGAATTTGTTAAAAGCCATATTATATATCGATTTGGTATTCCTCAAACCATCACAACTGATCAAGGGACAATGTTCACTTCTGGAGAATTCGGAGAGTTCGCCGCCGATATGGGAATTAAATTATTAAATTCTTCTCCATACTATGCTCAAGCCAATGGCCAAGCAGAATCGTCTAACAAGGGGATAATCAAGCTAATCAAGAGGAAGATAGAAGAGCAACCCAGGAAGTGGCATATGTCTTTGGCTGAATCTTTATGGGCATACAGGATGGCTTGTCATGGAGCCACTAAAATATCCCCTTATCATTTGGTTTATGGTCATGATGCGGTCTTGCCATGGGAGGTAAGGACAGGGTCAAGACGTATATCGTTACAGGATCAGTTAACGGCCGATGACTATTCCTTTCTCATGAAAGACGAACTTGACGATTCGGCGGGTTTACGGTTGAGAGCCCTGATTAGCATAGAAGAAAACAAGAAAAGGGTGGCCAGATGGTATGACAAAAAGGTCAAAGTTAAACAGTTCTCTCAGGGAGATTTGGTATTGAAGTTGGTGCTGCCGATAGGATCTAAGGATCCCAAATTCGGTAAATGGTCACCCACTTGGGAAGGGCCGTATAGAATCGGCCGATGTGCCCCTGGGAATGCATACATTTTGGAGACAATCGAAGGGGAGGAATTCCGAAGAGCTTTAAACGGGCGATATCTGAAGAGGTACTATCCAAGCATTTGGGTAGATACATAACTTGCAGCAAAATATGTCAAGATAACATGCCCGATTTCTCATCGGTTTCTGTCTACACATCTGGTGAAAGGAAATCGGCCGATTCTAATGGTAAGACTGTTACCTCTTTGAAGCGAATCTCTCTTGCCTGCGCCGGTGGAAGTGTTTCCCTTGTTTCAGGGACTGGCACATTTGGTTCATCAGAAGAAGAAGATTCGATGGTTATTAGCGCTCCGCTTGGACCAGCTTCCTGAAAAGGACATGAAAGAAGATTCCCGTGAAAATGCTAGGGGAAATTGAAATAAGATAGTAACAAAAATTTGCCATGCCTCTGTGGGCCTCCCGGCCGATGCCTGTTGTGGAGTTATAATCGGTGTACCCAAATCGGCCTGCATCAATATTGGTTAAGTTTTCTGAATATTAAGGATTCAAGGTTAGAGATTGTTTACCTCGGCGGCAGGAGCTGCTGAAATCTCGGTTCCCACTTGAGACGTGCAGCCTGGCAGAGGAATAGAATTGATGTCAGTAGAAGATTTAGAGGATATATGAGATAAATAAGATTACCTGAACAGCTTCTACTAATAGTGATGCTGCAGCTGCCCCGACTTCAGCGGTGACTTGGGGATCGGCCATCTCGACAATCGGCAGGGGTAAAGGACCTGAAGTCTCGGCGGGTGTCACCTCTACTTGATCGGCCGATCCAACGCGGGGAGTCTAGGCCGATACCACTGCCATCTGGCTGGCCGATCCGATGCGGGAAATTTCAGCCGACGCTATTGCCGTCTGATCGGCCGATCCAATGCGAGCTCGCACCCGACGGCTGGTTATCTTTGATGTTGGCCTTTTTGGTGCTCGCCTTGATCGGCCGGTAGAGATATCTCTGACAATTGGAGCATGGAAGCCGATAAGTGGATACGGCGTGTATTGGTGATGGCTATCAATCGGCCGGCCGCTTCGGCTCCGCATCGGGGGAACATGGCTTTCAGACTGAAGATATGAACATGAGTTAACAACAAGATGATAATATAACATTGGAATCGGCTAAGGAAAAGGGACATACCACAGCATTTGGGTCGATGTTCTCTGGGTCCAGAATGTTGCAGTAAGATGATGGAGATTTACAGAAAAGGTGCTGCTTCCATTCTGCCCACCATAATTTAAACTGCTGGGTGGCGAAAGAGGCAACTGACCAACCATTCAAGTCAATGGTACTGGAGTCGGGTACTAGGTCACACAGCCGGCTGTAATCAAGACTTGAGGTTAGTCCATCTCTGAATTTTGCCTGGCTGGCGAAATAGACCCGAATCGGCAGTTGGCCAAAACCCAGTTGCCTTGCCACAGCCGATGGACAGTAGAATTCATTGGTGGGTGAGTCCGTTCCTGATAAGAAGTTGGCCGGCAGAATCCCCGGCTTGATCAGGACGTCCATTAACTCTCTGTCAAAGGTGTGAGTGGAGAAATCAAAGCATACGGGCAATTCAAAAATCGGTTCTACGGCCTGATATGGATGCCAGCTGATCATCTCTTCACTAAGGCCATTGTAGAAACATCTGAAGTATTCGGCTGTGCGGGTGGCAGTGAATTGGCAACCGGGAAAGGCCGATACCGCTTCTCCAAAAGATCTGCAGCGGCGACGGACCGATGGATTCTCCTCTGACTCGATGTTGGGAAAGGTCTTTGTCTCTATCCGCTGCTGAGAAACCTTGCTCATGTGTAAATTGAGCCAGAGGGTGATGAACCACCAAGGACCACCTGGGTTCCCTTTCGGCTCCCCCTTCGACAGCTTGACGCCGATTTGGTGCATCAGATGGTACGCCGATCCCAGCAGATGTTTTCCAAGGGGGATGGCCGATCCTTGTGAAAGAGCCTCTGCCAAAGCTTGAGTGTTGGAAGAGGGGCCGACTGCTCTGCCACAGAAGAAATGCTTCTCCAGCCACATCATTAAGAAGGCAGTATGCTCCCTCTGCGATACTGTCCCGGTCTTCATGTTTTTACTGATGTATCCTTTCCACCCGCCGATCCCTTTGGTCTCCAGCCGATGAGATGGCTTGAACAGATAATTAAAAGGGGTATCGGCGGAGGAAATATCGAGGTCGGTCAGCAGTAGAACATCGGCCAAAGTTGGGGTCATAGGTCCGTGTCCGAAAAGGAACGCGTTAAGTGCATCGAACCAGAAATAAGAGGCTGCCATAACCAAGGGTTCGTTCCTTTCCATCTGAGACAGGGATAAGTCTATGCACTGGCCGATTTTGAGTTCTTCCCACTGAACCTTCCAAGACCCGGCTACCCTCTGGTACCATTCTCTCCACCCGGGTGTTTCATTTGGCCAAGATCTGAAAGTGCCTACCCAATGATCTAAATCCATGGATGACTGCTTAAAAGGGATCCTATGGGTTTCTAAACTGATCAGATCCGTTGGATCAGGGCTCCCCATAGGGCCCAGACAGATGAGGTCAAGGGATTCTGAGAGAGGAATGGTGATTCGGTGCCTAAGTGCCTAAAAAAGGGAAAAAAAGGAAGAAACTGAGAAAGGGTCTGGAAAATACTGAAGCAGTAAAAAGGCAAAAAGGGAAAAATTTTGAGCATTTACCTCTAGGATGGAAGCCATCGTCGCCGATGACGCCGCTGGGGAAGCCGCCGATTGGGCCGCCGCCGCCAAAGGAGTAGCCGATGGAGCCTCTGTAGATGGGATGGTCGCCGATGGAGACGCCATTGGGGGTCGGAGCAATCACCGGAAAGGGGGAAGCACTTGAAAATCGAAAGAGCTTGGAGGAAGACGAACGGTGATGCGACAGAGAGAATGCTAGATTCGTGGGGAAGGAGAGGCGGAGAAAGCCAGTACTTAAGAGAGATCAGGGGAGCGAGGGCAAAGATGGTATTTTTACCGCGCCGTCTACACGAGTTCCAGGGGAGCGGTCGTTTCGCGCGCCCGGTTCGAGGGAATTGCAATCATTGTGCTGCGGAACTGAAGAAGATTTTTACTGCGCCTGTTTCGAAGGAAAGGATTAAAGAAAAGAGTTTCGAAGGAAAAGTTATATTTTACTCCGAAACTGGGGGGCATGTGTTGACGCCAGATTTTGACACGTGTTGAATCGGCGTCAGGAGGAGAAGATTGGCCGATGCGGAAGATCTGAAGGCTACAGAAAGGAATCGGCCGATTGAAGTAACAGTTGGAAATCGGCCGATTGGTGGCACAGCCTATGCCAACAGGATGGGATTATTTCAGAGGATGCTGGTCAAAAGCTGGTCAAAGGGGGCACGCTAAGTCGGTTGAGGAGCAATTGAAGGAAATCTTGATTGGATTAGGGAACGGCGGCGGAAGATTCTGCGGGAGTCCATTTCCTTTTTAAAGTCCGTATAGATATAGTAATTTAAATAAGGTTGTAACAAGTCGTGATCGACCAGGAGTCCTAGCTTTAGGGTATAAATAGGAGTCGTCAGGGTCTTGAAAAAACATCAACACATCAATCAACAACAGTACTTCTACTTTTCCAGCAATTTATTTTCAAGTCGGCGACTTCGCCAATATTTCCTTCTTCCACGAGTTCGTACGGATTGACAGGGCTGCATCAACTTGATCTCCGGCCAATTGGTAGGTTCCGCTTACCGAGTAATATCCAAGCTTTAACTACGGGCGCATCGCTGTGGTTTCGTTTGGATTTATTCACCAGTTATCGATATTTACTAGAATTGCAAGTTTTACCTGTTATTCTAGTATTATCACCAGTTATCCAGCTTGAGATTAGAGTAATCGGCTTCGTCATTGTTTTTCTTCGGTTTATCATCTCACAGCCGATTAGATCTATTTCAAGTGTTGCTTGTGTAATAATTGTTTAGATCGCTCCGGTGGTTTTCTTTACAATTACTACACGATTATCGCCTGATCCATAGCCGATCATCTCTGTAGCAAATCAGCCGATTCGCTGCCGACGCGCTCCTCAGGACAGATCAGAATCCCAGCCGATCGACGCGCCTGGAATTTAATACTCTATTTCCTTGTCAATCAACAGGTCAGATTGACTGGCACGCCGCGCGAACCGCACCAGGGCAATAACCCGAACAGGAGCTAAGCAGATTCTCCCGGGTCGTGTGTCCGACGCTGAAGACCCATCGGCCGATTCCTATCCGGCCGATTTTAGCGCCAACAGTATGTATGGTACCTTGTTAATTATGCTAACTTATATATGCTCTCGTGTCATTTGCTGATTTAATTGGTTTATGGTGTGATCAGTTTTGTCCCTTATGGAAGACTATTTATATAGTTGTGGAAAATTGAGAAAGTTTGTTGTATTTTTTATGGTAACATAACATGTTCATTAATCATATTGGCCACAAGGTCCCTGGACATCAGGAAGCAAAAGCAACAGAAAAGCAATAGATATACTACACTACTTCACTACAAATTCACTCTAAAATTTATCAAGCAAAACTTACATAACTAATTCATTCTAAAACTACCTCGAAGAACATCTTCATTAGCCATGAATCTAGCAGTCCTCGCTGCAAAACAGTGTGTATGGCCTCCCCCATTGTGGATCAGCACCGCAATTCTCGACTGCACATGGAGGATCAGCGCGAATCGGTGCCGGCGCCACGCGCTTCAGGGGCCTGCGCCACCTCCCTCTCCAGATCACATTCGCGGCGACCCGGCGACTGATGAAACAGTCCCTGAACATTAACATTGTGCCGCCACCTCCTGTCGTTGCCACCAGTACGGCCTGTCTCATGTATTGCTTAGCAGTATCATTGACGCTGGCACCGCCATTGGCCAAGTACAAGAGGATGGCGGCGACATAGGCTGCCACTTTGTGGCCGCCCGCGATGGCGCACTTGAGATTCTCGTTGAGGATTGGTAGGGGTGTGATCAAAAATCCACGGAAGACGTCATGCATCCCGACGATGAAGTAGGCCTCCGGATTGCAAACTTCGGCCAGGCAACGAAGCAGCATCAAATAGCCAATGGGGTCATACCAATACATGTCATCGGTGGACAACCGCTCTACGGAGATGCCTCGGCCGACTTCGGGGTTGCTGCACACGCGGCGCATGAAGTGGCAGGTCACCCCAAGCACGCGGCATTGGTCCATTGGCCGCACCAAGGTCGCAGCGAGGTGGCGCGCGATCTTAATGGCCACATCGAGAGGGAGATCCGTCAGCAACGATGGATGCCGCCTTGCCGCCATGAGTGTCGGCGTGCGTCAACGACATCGCGGAACGACGAGCACGAGAAGAGGATGAGGGATCGCGCGCACACCGGCGTGGATGGATCGGAGCTGCGGCGCGTGGACGACACGGGGCCGGTGATCAAAGAGGAGGTGGTTGATCACTATAGATCGAGTAGGGCTACAGTAGAGCAAGGGAAAGTAGAAGTTTGATCTTGAAATCTCATCTTCTATATTTCTTCAATTCCCCTCTTGGGAGCCGACCCCGACGACCGAGTCATCGCCAGGAAATTCAGGCGGCGCCGCGTCTGGGGGGATGGCAACCATCTCAGGAAGGTGCGCGGGAACAGTAACCGTCTGGGCCTTCCTTTTTATGGCTCCTTCGCCACACCTATTTTCACAGCGGGCCTTTTTCTTTTCCTGGGCCATATGAGTGGATCCTGGTTCCTCACTCAAACCTGGGCCAGATGGCCCGACTTTGAAATAGGCCTAGGCCTTATTAGCTAGCCCCGCACACGTACACATGGACGGCTTGGTCCCACCTCTGCAGTGGACCCCGCTTTCATATATTTGACCCACAACCCTGACTCGTGGGCCTTCGGGTCCCACGTAGCACACTGGCTGCCTGGTGGACATGCTAGACCTGTCGACCGGGACCCATAGATACATGTGTTAGCCACGTCGGCCAGCTGGGCCCGCACACGTACACATGGATGGCCTGGTCCCACCTCTACAGTGGACCCGTGTTCACATATTTGACCCACAACCCTGACACGTGGGCCTTCGGGTCCCACTCAGCACACGTGGCTTCCTAGTAGACATGCTGGACCTGTCAACCTGTACCCACATATACACGTGTTAGCCACATCGGCCAGCTGGGCCCGCACACGTACACGTGGAGGCCTTGTCCCACCTCTGCAGTGGACCCAGTGTTCACATATTTGACCCACAACCCATACACGTGGGCCTTCGGGTCCCACTCAGCACACGTAGCTGCCTGGTGGACATGCTGGACCTGTCAACCGGGACCTACAGATACACGTGTTAGCCACGTTGGCCAGCTGGGCCCGCACACACACACATGGTCGGCCGGGTCTGATGAGGACATCCCTTCCAATGATACAACCACGACTACTACACAGCAAGGACAAATGACAAGAGCCCGTGCACGAGAACTAAATTATCAGGTAAACTCGTTCCTCGCCGTCCATAAACCCTCATCTCAGAATTGGATGCTACTAAATTATTGTGATGATTTTATTATTATTAAGAATGATGGAGAGGAGTCTAATGGATCAACCAATCAGTTTGGGCATCAAGATCTCACAATAAGAAAGCACAAGATCAGATATCAAGTTCAGACTTCAAGTTCGTACAGCCAGGCAACATCAAATTGACATGGCAATAATTCTCAGCTCCGGATGTTGTTTGAGGCATATGAAAACTCGTTAGAAAGATCTTGAAGTCTACTTTCAGATGGATCCAACCTCATGACGAAATTCCACCGGAGCGAACAAAATTGACAAAGAGACATTCGGCCTTCCAGCCTTGGGCTGAAACCCTTGTATCTCGTGCAGCCCACTAGGGCCCCTTCCAGCTTAGGGTTTACACCCTCCCACGCCTCCTTGCTGTTGCCCATGTATAAATACATGTAGCAGCCGCCAGGATGAACTTGGGTTTTGTTTAGATGCAAGTTTAGCTACTACTACTTCCTAGTGAACGTGTGTGTCGACTAGACCACCCGATTTGCTTGATTCAAGACCCCAACTCGTGATTTTGGTTTCATTTGGTTCAGATTCATGAGTTTATTTGCTTGTTCATCTTGTTCTTGCCTGTTCTCGATTGCTAGCAGGTTCAAGGGTGTTCTTGGCTCGGCAAGAACAACCAACGTCGGAATCGGTGTACCTGTTGCTAAGGCGCAGCATCCTGTGATTGTCGTAGTCGGACAACCAACATTGATTCCACCCCAAATCGAAGTTACCCCTCCTCTCATCGAAAGATCGGGATCTGCCCCTGCCATATCAAGTGGTAATCAGAGCAATGTTGTTTCGGTGAGAGATTTTACCCACACTTTACCTACAATCTAGAAAACCCCCAAAACAGGTCTGATTCAAAATTCCCAAAACAAGTTGAGCCTTTGCTGATCTGCTTAGTTCTTTGCTTGTTGAGTTTTCAGTTACATTGTTTGGACTAGTTGCTGGTTCTTAGTGGTTTAATCTTTAGAGTTTTGAGTTTTGGTCACGTTTTCAGTCACCACGAAAACCACTAGAACCATTCATATTCCCGCTGCCATTCTGCCACCACGAATCCATGTTCCCCAAATTGAGCATTGGAAGAAAACAGTCCTTTATATTTGGTGTTTGATGTCCGATTCAAGATTTTAAACACAATCTGGAAAGCTTGTCTTTTGATCTTTCCAACGGATCAAACCATATTCAAAAATTCGCTTTGAGCACTTCGCAATTGCACTGGAGAGTTGCGATCTGCTGTCTGAAACTTGAGATATCAATCTGATCTTTAAAGAGCTATGTGCAGTATTTTCTTTATTGAGGTTGTTGTGATACTAAACAAAAGAGTTTGAGCCCCTGAAAAAAAAGGAAATGAAAAAGAAAGAAAGAAAACAAAAGGTGCAAAAAAAAGGAGAAGGCTGGAAAGTTGTTGTTTCCTTACCTTTGCTGCATTGGTGTGTGACAACGCTTGTGTTCAGGCTCACATCTCTAGCTTGATTTAGCCCTAGGACCAGCATAGAACCATCAATGAATGCTTATTCAACCTGCTTTGGCTAACGTGGTTCTAGTTGTTCCTTGATTTTTCTTGCAGCCACCTATAGCCCCACAAATTATCTACTACATCACAGGGCTGTGCTTGTGTAACATTTTGTGCTGTTCTTGCCGGCTGCCAACACCAACTTCCTAGCGTGGTAAGAACATGTAAGAACTTGATGGTACAAGATTGAGAGAATGGAGTTTGCTGCCACCTAGTTCAACTAGTGGTAGGACATTGCTGCTAAGCTAACCATTGCAGGAAATGAGGATGATGGACGAGCTCATTCACCTCAAACAAGGGGCATCATTCAACACTTTGAACGCCAAGTGAGGGTGCATGCTGAACACCTTGACGAGGATGTTCGAGTTACCAAGGAACGCCTTGGCCAATTGGAGGCCACGCAGATCGACACCAACACCAAGCTGACCTCAAAGGAGAACACGCTTGGGGCTCTTAACACCTCTCTTGTAGGTATTTTGGAGCGTTTGGATAGGATGGACCAGGAGGGTCGTGATGGTATGTGACGGCGCAACAACAACACCGAGGGTAGCATTGCTGGGCAAGATGAGGAAGAATATTCAGCTGACACAGAGCTTGATGGGGAGGTAAATGACCAACATAAACTAGCAGTAGCGCCGCCGTCGACATGGTGGACGTGCTCGTCAACCACGACGTGAGGTACGCGACAATGATGATTCTTTAGGGAAGATTAAATTTAGCATGCTCTCTTTTGATGGAAAATATGACCCCCAATGCATATCTTACTTGGGAGCTAGCTGTTGATCAAAAATTTGCATGTCATGATTTTCCTGAAAACAAACATGTTAGGGCTGCTACTAGTGAGTTTACTGATTTTGCTTCTATTTGGTGGAGTGAATATGTGCGCAGCCACCCAAACAACACTCCACAAACTTGGGATGCTATGAAAAGAGTTATGCGAGCTAGATTTGTTCCCTCTTATCATGCACGTGATCTTTTGCATAAGCTTCAGCTTTTGAGACAGGGAAACAAATCTGTAGAAGAGTACTATCAAGAGTTGCAAACAGGGATGCTTCGTTGTGGTTTGGTAGAAAATGAGGATGCAGCTATGGCTAGGTTTATGGGTCGGCCAAATCGGGAAATTCAGGATATTTTGGCTTACAAAGAATACAATTCGATCACTCATTTGTTTCATCTTTCTTGTAAAGCTGAAAGGGAAGTACAGGGACGGAGAGCTAGCACGAGAACTAACATGTCTGTAGGTCGTGCTACCTCTTGGACGCCATCCAACCCCGCTGGCCAACTGTACCGAGCTGCTGCCCCATCTTCATCAAGCAGCAAACCACGACCTCCGACAACGAACTCCTCACCATGCCCTCCCGAACCAACAAAGGGGGCAGCTGCTGCACCAACCAAGAGATCATCTTCAATTGCATCTTCGGGGCAAATGAGAGACATTCAATGCCTCCGCTGCAAAGGTTTCGGTCATGTGCGCAAGGACTGTCCAAGCGCACGCGTGCTAGTTGTGTGTCTTGATGGTGAGTATTCCTCTGCTAGTGATTTAGATGAAGAAATATATGCTTTGCTTGCAGCTAACAATCTAGGCGAAGATGAGAAGCACAACAAAAATGAGGAGCACATTGGAACGGAACATGCTGAACACTATGAGAGCCTCGTGGTGCAGCGAGTGTTGAGTGCACAAATAGAGCAGGCTGAACAAAATCAGCGCCACACTTTGTTTCAAACCAAGTGTGTGATCAAGGAGCGTTCTTGCCGAGTCATCATTGATGGAGGGAGCTGCAACAACTTGGCAAGTGCTAAAATGGTGGAGAAGCTTGCATTGTGCACCCAGCCACATCCACAACCTTACTACATTCAACAGCTAAACAGTAGCGGTAAGGTGAAGGTAACACGGTTGGTGAGAGTTAGTTTTGCTATTGGTTCTTATCATGATTCTATTTACTGCGATGTTGTACCCATGCAAGCATGCTCTATGTTGCTCAGAAGACCATGGCAATTTGACATTGATTCCTTGCATCATGGTAAAACAAATCAATACTCTTTTATGCATAATGACAAGAAACTTGTTTTGCACCCAATGTCTTCTGAAACTATTTGGAAAAATGAACTTGCTAGAGCTAGTAAAGTAAAGAATCAGGAACGTGCTAAGAGTGAAAATCAGATTGTAGCAAATGAACTTGAAAAGCACAAAAAGAAGAACACCAAATCTGCCCACAATAATAAAAATGAGATCAAGCTGAAAGGGTCATGTTTCATTGCAACCAAATCTGATTTGGATGAGATTGATGCTAATATTCCTGTTTGCTATGCTTTGATTTGCAAACAAACTTTGTTTTTACTTGAGGAGATACCTTCTTCTTTGCCTCCTGCAGTTACTAACCTTTTGCAGGAGTATGCGGACATTTTTCCAAAAGAGGTGCCACCGGGGCTGCCACCAACCCGTGGGATTGAGCACCAGATTGACCTTATTCCTAGAGCCTCATTGCCCAACCGTGCACCATACAGGACCAACCCCGAGGAAACTAAAGAGATTCAGCTCCAAGTGCAAGAATTGCTCGATAAAGGTTATGTGCTCAGTCTCTTAGCCCCTGCGCTATTCATGTTCTTTTGGTTCCTAAGAAAGATGGATCTTGGCGCATGTGTGTAGATTGCTGAGTGATTAATAACATTACAATCAGATATCGTCATTCTATTCCTAGGCTAGATGATATGCTTGATGAATTAAGTGGCTCAATTGTGTTCTCAAAAATTGATTTGCGTAGTGGTTACCACCAGATTCGCATGAAGCTAGGGGATGAATTGAAAATAGCGTTTAAAACTAAATTCGGTCTATACGAGTGGTTAGTTATGCCTTTTGGTCTCACTAATGCACCCAGCACTTTCATGAGATTAATGAATGAAGCTTTACGCGCTTTCATTAGCAGATTTGTTGTGGTATATTTTGATGACATCTTGATATACAGCAGATCACTTGAGGAACATCTTGATCATTTGCGTGATATTTTTAATGCTCTACGTGATGCACGCTTGTTTGGTAACCTTGAGAAGTGCACCTTTTGCACGGATCGAGTCCCTTTTCTTGGCTATGTTGTCACCCCACAGGGAATTGAAGTTGATCAAGCCAAGGTTGAAGCAATACATAGCTGGCCAGTTCCCACAACGGTCACACAAGTGAGAAGTTTTCTTGGGCTTGCTGGATTCTATCGCCGTTTTGTGAGGGATTTCAGCACCATTGCAGCCCCATTGCACGAACTCACCAAGAAGGGCGTTACATTCACTTGGGCTGCAGCACACAAGAGTGCTTTTGACACATTGAAAGATAAGTTAATCCATGCCCCTTTACTCCAACTCCCTGATTTCACTAAAACTTTTGAAGTTGAATGTGATGCTAGTGGAATTGGTTTGGGAGGTGTTTTGTTACAACAGGGAAAACCTGTAGCATATTTCAGCGAAGTTGAGTGGGCCTAGTTTGAACTATTCTACTTATGATAAACAATTGCTTGCTCTAGTTCGGACTTTAGAAACATGGCAGCATTATTTATGGCCCAAAGAATTCGTTATACATTTTGATCATGAATCATTGAAGCATATTCGAAGTCAAGCAAAACTGAACCGTAGGCATGCTTGCTGGGTTGAATTTATTGAGTCTTTTCCTTATGTCCTCAAACACAAGAAAGGGAAGGAAAATGTAATTGCTGATGCTTTGTCGAGGCGATATACCATGCTTTCACAACTTGATTTCAAAATTTTTGGCTTGGGAACAATAAAAGAGCAATATGCCCATGATGGTGATTTTAAAGATGTGTTGCTGAATTGCAAGGAGGAAAAAACATGGAACAAATTCGTCCTCAGTGACGGGTTTGTATTTCGAGCTAACAAGCTATGCATTCCAGCTAGCTACCAAGCTAAGTCACGCCTTAATCCTCACAATTTGTACATGCCTCTACCTGTCCCTAATGCACCATGGGAGGATATTTCTATGGACTTTGTTTTAGGACTACCTAGAACAAAGAAGGGGAGGGATAGTGTCTTTGTGGTTGTGGATAGATTTTCTAAGATGGCACATTTTATACCATGTCATAAGACCGATGACGCTAATCATGTTGTTAATTTGTTCTTTCGTGAGATTATTCGTTTACATGGTGTGCCAAACACAATTGTTTCAGATCATGACGCAAAATTTCTAAGTCATTTTTGGAGAACCTTGTGGGCTAAATTGGTACTAAGTTGCTATTTTCCACTACTTGTCATCCCCAAACTAATGGACAAACTGAGGTTGTGAATAGAACTTTATCTACCATGCTTAGGGAAGTTTTGAAAAAGAACATAAAAATGTGGGAAGACTGTTTGCCTCATGTTGAGTTTGCTTACAATCGTTCACAACACTCCACTACTAAAAGGAGCCCTTTTGAGATTGTTTATGGTTTTGTGCCTCGTGCCCCTATTGACTTGCTGCCTTTACCAACTTCTGAGAGATTGAATTTTGATGCTAAACAACATGCTGAGTTGATGTTAAAAATGCATGAGACCACAAAAGAGAACATAGAAAACATGAATGCTAAATATAAACTTGCTGGTAGCTTGGGAAAGAAGCATGTTACTTTCGAACCGGGTGATTTGGTTTGGCTGCACTTAAGAAAGGATCGGTTTCCTGATTTGAGAAAGTCAAAGTTGCTTCCTAGAGCTGATGGTCCTTTTAAAGTTGTAGCTAAGATCAATGATAATGCATACAAACTTGAGTTGCCTGCAGATTTTGGGGTCTGCCCCACATTTAACATTGCAGATTTGAAACCATATTTGGGCGAGGAAGATGAACTTGAGTCGAGGAAGACTCAAATGCAAGAAGGGGAGGATGATGAGGACATCAATTCCAATGATACAACCATGCCTCTACTACACAGAAAGGACCAATGACAAGAGCTCGTGCACGAGAACTAAATTATTAGGTAAACTCGTTCCTCGCCGTCCATAAACCCTCATCTCAGAGTTGGATGCTACTAAATTATTGTGATGATTTTATTATTATTAGGAATGATGGAGAGGAGTCTAGTGGATCAACCAATCAGCTTGGGCATCAAGATCTCACAATAAGAAAGCACAAGATCGGATATCAAGTTCAGACTTCAAGTTCGTACAGCTAGGCAACATCAAATTGACGTGGCAATAATTCTCATCTTCGAATGTTGTTTGAGACATATGAGTACTCGTTGGAAAGATCTTGAAGTCTACTTTCAGATGGATCCAACCTCATGACGAAATTCCACCGGAACGAGCAGAATTGACAAAGAGACGTTCGGCCTTCCAGTCTTGGGCTGAAACTCTTGTATCTCGTGCAGCCCACTAGGGGCCCATTCCAGCTTAGGGTTTACACCCTCCCATGCCTCCTTTCTGTTGCCCATGTATAAATACATGTAGCAGCCGCCAGGATGAACTTGGGTTTTGTTTAGATGCAAGTTTAGCTACTGCTACTTCCTAGTGAATGCGTGTGTCGACTAGACCACCTGATTTGCTTGATTCAAGACCCCAACTAGTGATTCTGGTTTCATTTGGTTCAGATTCGTGAGTTTATTCTCTTGTTCATCTTGTTCTTGCCTATTCTCGATTGCTAGCAGGTTCAAGGGTGTTCTTGGCTCGGCAAGAACAGCCAACGTCGGAATCGGTGTACCTGTTGCTAAGGCGCAGCATCCTGTGATTGTCGTAGTCGGACAGCCAACGTTGATTCCACCCCAAATCAAAGTTACCCCTCCTCTCATCGAAAGATCGGGATCTGCCCCTGCCATATCAGGGTCCCACTTCCGCAGTGGACCCCGCGTTCACATTTTTGACCCACAACCCTGACAAGTGGGCCTTCGGGTACACGTGTTAGCCACGTAGGCCTACTGGGCCCGCCGTCGTACACGTGGACGCCCGAGTCACACCTCTACAGTGGACCTGAGTTGACAGAGATACTTGGACTTGATGGTGCACCCATTTTGTGATGATATGACATGTTGTTCTGTGATGCACGTTTTACTTTCGTCATAGTTGAGTAAGGGCTGAGGGCTGCCGCCGATGAAATGTGATGTAAGTCAGGTTTCGTCATAAAAGGCGGCATGTTCTTTGACGAAGTTGGAAACGTCACGACGAATTTCGTCACGGATGCTTCGATTTCTAGTAGTGTCGGCTTCCGATCAACAGGACCCAAGCCCGCAATTGAAGCACCACGTCGTCTCTTGGTTATCAATCTGCGCTGTCCGGTTGACCTCACCATGAAGGCTAATCCTTGATAGTGGATCAAAGAACACAAGCAAGAATAATAAAGAACATAGAACCCATCCCAAGAACTCTCAAACCAGTATTTACCCTAGAAAAGACTTTGAAAGTGGAAAATTGTAGGAAACTAAATCATGTGTTACTATCATGGAATTGCCTGAAAGAACAAGCAAGGGATGAGCGCACGCTGGTAGTAGAAGGAAGCGGAGATGGAGGCAGCTAGGCATCAGTTTGAGTTCGAGATCGAGACAAGCTTCAGCCACTATTGCTAGGACGGGCTCATCTAAAGCTGGGTCAGAAACTTCCTTTAGGAGCAGAAGAATTTACACCTCCTGCCCGGCCCGGAAATAGAACCCAGCCCCCCCCCCCCAGAACTACGTTTTCTTTCAGGCCTTTCAACCAATCAATACGACCTTTTTTCAGTGCAACACAGGAAAGCACCCTCTTTTTGAGCGAAGGAAAAGCGTGAAACAATGTCATGTCGCGACTCGACATGTGGAAAGGGATGGAGTTTTTCTCGCTTTTGGCGTAGCAGGTTTTTGACTGACCTTGGGTATGTAATGTTGTACTCCAGGTGATTCCGACCTTCTAAAGAAAGAAGTCAGCATCTTTCTGGATTGTGTGAGTTCTTCCTCATTGAATAGGCATCAGCGAAGCAACTGCTACTTAATCGGGCGGTTTGCTTTCGTGCAAGGCCCCCGCTGCTGGAACAGGCGGTTGTCATTTTCAAGTAAACGCCCCACCCCAGAAGGACGGTTGCGTGATTCCACTGTATTTTTTGCACTTGATTGGGCGGACACCTTTCCACACCAGTTGAAGGGAATCACTCCAGCCAACTCCTAGAATGCGCTTTCTTTTCCTCTGGCTACTAAGATGTTTCAGTTCGCCCAGGCTTAGCTCTGCAGCTGTTTTCAGGACGAAGATGGTGATACGATACCACTCGCCAGTGATGATAAGATTCACTCATAGCATAGGTGGAAGATCCATCCAATCGCCGGTTGGGTTGGTCCGACCAAGAAAGGCATGGGAGTGGAGAGGCGGAAGTGAAAGACTGGCTACCAATAAAGATCCCTCACTGCACACTTTCTATAGTTCTGTATCCAGGATCGGCGATATCCTATCCGTACAGTTCAGAGAGGAGAGCAAGACCATCATTGCAAGGGGAGCTCAACCAAATTGCAGATGAATGATTAATCTCACAAAGTTGGGGTCTCACAAACTGATGACGGCGAAACTGTTCTTGACAGAATAATCTAAGCAAAACTCTCAAACCCTAACTAGGGCAACTCTACTGAATATAAAGTGTTTAGGGTCATGCAAGACCCCTGGACACATCCCTAATGGGCTCCAACACGATACAAGGGCCATCGGCCCAAAAGACGGCGGCGCGGCACCCTGACAGATTCTGGACATTCACTTGTTTCGACGATTCCTGTTGATTCGGACCTGATAATGACGTGGGACCAATGGCATTGTAAAGTTTATCTCCATAGCTTTCCATACATATGTAGAACGTCGAATTTGGTCTCCCTATGCGACCTGGGCGTCGATTTTAGTGCACGCTGCTCCTGGACTCCGAGGCAGACTCGAACTCAGGATGGTGTGGGCCTCCGGCTTGACTTGGATGCCCCATCTGATCTTTTCCTCCTCCAAGTTTTCCTCCATATACTTCCTGGTCCTCTCCATTATTCCTAAGTACAATAACATCATTAGGTAGCATACTATTCTCATAATTACTAAATGTACATAGGAACGAGCTCACCTCTTGATTTAAGCGACGTGCACAAGCTCTAGTGATTGATCCTTGCATATCCATGTGAGGAGTGTTGATTGTATCCAAAGGAGTGATGCCCTCATCACTCACCCCCTCATTCCACACACACCACACTTGGAGCCTATCTCTCGCTCTTACTCAAGACTTGTATTTATTAGGGTAGTGGAGCTAGGCTAGTACTCTTCTCTTAGCGAAGCAAGTCGTCCTTGGGGCTGGAGAGCAGTCCTCGGCCTTGGGTAACGGCTTTGTATTTGAATTGTCGGTATTCTATTCAAAATGCAGAGCTGAGCCTCGATTGCTTTACTATCTTGATAGTCTATCATGCTTTGGTTTGTTATGCTGCCTTGCTAGTTTATCATATCATGGCTTGGTGCTTCACTAGTTATGCTTTATATATGCTTAGGCCAGATGATCTGGGTAAAGATATCAGTTCATTGTGCTTTTGGGCTTGCCATAGCGTCTTACTCATCCATCCGAAGGGTGGCAGACCCGGGGGCGCTAGGGTAGTGACCTCATACACGAGCGTGGTGCTCGGGTATGCGAGATCCTTCCAATATGACCATGCTCCACGGTGTTACTGGGGTAGATGGCGGGTGGTGGCAGCCCTGTCTGTCCGCTATGAAGCTGCTTCGTGGTTAGTGTACTCCCCGATGTTCGGGTACGGTGTAGGAGTTTTGAAAGATGTAACAGCCCGGATGTACTCTGAGGCGGGACATTCTCCCTAGTATCCCTAATTTCCCAGCACTTGCAGCCCTAACCATATGTATGTTGCATAACCCTTGCTTGCTTGAATAGATACTATTAGGACATTACTGTATGTCTATGCTCCCACTAAATCGTAGGTTTATTCGTTATTCTTTGTCATGAGATTGGCCTGAATGTGTGTGTCACATTACCCTTATCCATATTATTTATCATAACTTATCCTTGTATGTGCTTTAGTTTATGGCTTATTCATGTCATCTTGATTATGTACCAAGTAAACTCTTTCACATCATGCCCTCCTTTGGGAAAATATAAATAACGATACCCGAATACTCTCCGTGTGAAATTCTATAATGGTATATCCATCCTCTTGCGGATTCATTCTGTAATTATTAAGACATACCACATGGCGTTTCCTGGTGTTGTTGCTAGGGATGGGACTAACACCCCCGTTCCTAGTGGCGATGCTAAGAAATATCAACAGCCCCACAATATGTTGGTCCGTATGAAATCATTGAAGGATGTGGACCCGTGGCCTATAGAGTGCGACTTCCTTTGCAACTTGCAGCCATTCAGGACATTTTCCATGTCTCTCAACTAAAGAAATATGTCAGAGTTCCCACAAAAATTGTTGAACAACAAGAAATCATAGTGGAGCCAGACCTCTCTTATGTTGAGTAACCCATCAAAATTCTTGACCAGAAAGAAAGAAGTACTCAAAGAAAGGTGTTCAGTGGAACCATCACACTAAAGAAAAAGCCACCTAGAAAACTAAAAGTTATCTTCGTCAAAATTTTCCAGGTTTTCTTGATTCCATCCAAGGTACACAAATTCTGCACTTAGTTAACTATCCGAATCTCGGAAGAGATTCTTTTTAAGGGGGAAGGCTATGACACCCTAGGTGTTTAAATTGTTAAATAAGGATCCACAACATGAAGTTAAACTCAAAACAGAAATAAAAATATAAGTAACCCACCAAGTTGTGCTTTTCAAACATGAGAATATGTGTATATATCTCAAAAAAAAGAATATGTGTATATGTGTATAATACATATACATGTATACTTTAACAATTAAACCCTTATAACTTTTGCATATAGTCACTAATAGCCAGGAAATTGAATAGGCACAACAATCATCATAGGAGCAATAAAAGTCTAGTTGAACTCTAGGGCAAAGATGAAAATTTTCGCATAAAATGATAAGTTGTTTAAATCATGGTTTTTAGGATGTTTGAAATAACTTTTAATCCTTTGCTCAAATCAACTTTTACCAACATGAAAATTGTACATCTTGAAAAATTGAACAAAACTGTATTCAAAGAATTTTGATTTGACCTCGAGAAGGGTGAGAAAATTTTATGTTTGCATGCAGACCCCTAATTTTCACTATTTCTACTACTCCACTCCTTCCCCCTCCTCTCGCCCAGTCCCATCGCTGCCAGGCCATTTGGCCGGCGAGCCGCGGCCGCTCGACAGCGCCGTGGCAGAGTGGGCCCTGCGAGATCCTGCCCCCCTCCCTCCAATCTCTTTATCCCCCTACAAACTTGCCACTTGGTGCGCCTGTTCTGCCTGCTCGCCACGAACGCATGGACGCCGACAGGCTGTGCCCCCGGTTTGCTTCATCCGCCTCCCTCTGTTGCCCGAGCTGCGACCTCCCTAGCATCTGCATTCCCATCTCGACCTCCCCCTCTTCTTGCGCCTATAAAAGGGGTAGTGCAACTCCCGTGCTCGCCCAGGAACGCCGCCCGCCCGCCATTGCGCCGACGAGCTCGAGCTCGCCGTGGCGCCGTCCCTCCCCTCAACCTTTGCCCAAACCAACACCCCAAATCGATTCCCCAGCTCGCACTGAACCTCCCTAGCCCGGCCATCGCCCCTCTCCTCCACTGGAACGCCGTCGTCGCCGGGGAGCGCTGCCGCCGCCCACCCCCTCTCGCCGGCGACCCTCTTTCCGGCCACCCCAACCCACGCCGTCGGTACCCACAAGTGCGCCTCGTCCCCCTCTCCCGTCTACGCCCCCTAGCCCTCGCCGCCGGTGAGCCCCCTCGCCAGAACATGGCCGGAACCGAGCTACCCCCCCCCCCCCCCCCCCCCCCCCGCGGCCAAGGACCCGATTGCATGTTCTCAAATAGTTGTAGGGAGATTTATGAAAAATTTCAAGGACTAAAATGAAAATAGAAACTAGAACTTTTGAATGGAGAGCTGTGAACTTGAAAAATTCATAACAAATCACAGAAAAATCCTTAAAATGCAAACTAAAATTTTTTGGACTCCATAAGCTGGTCCAACAAAATAAGCTAAAGTTGTTGATATGAAGATAATTGGAGATGATGTTGAATGGATACGCTCAAGGCAAAGGTATGTGTTAGGGCTTTTCTATTTTTGCTGGTCATAAATTGATTAGAGGATGTGAAATGATCAGATTAATAGGATAAATAGCCGTACTATCAAGAGGGGACGTCACACCTTTGCTTAACGGTTCTATAGTGTCATTTTGCTCAAACAATTGCATTGCATGCATGAGAGTTAACTTGTTTGAGAGATGGTAACATGAATGTGTGCTGACACGATGTCACAGACGGTCCGGCTCTGTTGAGCGGATGGACCGCCTTCTACACAAAAAGTTTAATCAGAAACGTGTGGGAGCTGAAGTTTGTGCGGCGGACGGTCCGCCCAGGGGGCGCAGACGGTCCGCCAGCTGATATGAGTTTTAGTTAGAAACGTTGTGGGTTCTGGTGGCACGCTGAAAATGAACGGTGGACGGTCTGGCTGAGGGGCGTGGATGGTCCGCCGGCAAATATTTAAAACCAGACAGAACTTGGGGTGTTCTGTGTGCTCGAAAGTTTTTGTATTGCGAACGGTCCGCGTGTTGCGTGCGGACGGTCTGCCAGGGCTCTAACAGTCACTTCTAACATATTTTGACTGTTGTTCTAGCCGTTAGATTTGAACTGCGGAGAGTCCGGTCTCTCTGAAGCGAACGGTCCGCGAAACCTCTGTTTTCACGGGTTTTGAGTGTAACGGCTAGATTTCGAGGGGTTAGCTATATATACCTATTGCCCGGCTGTGGGTGAGGTCTCTTGGCACTTTGAAAAGCTTGGCTGACATATTTGAACCAGCTCACTCATCTCTCTCACTCACTTTGCTTAGAGGTTGCATTATTGAGAGTGTGAGAGCATCCTAGTGCATTGCATCAAGTGTTTGAGCTTTGTGGCACTAGGGAGTCTTCAAGCAAGCGTCATCGACTTGTTACTCTTGGAGGTTGCCGCCTCCTAGACGGCTTGGAGAAGGTGAATCCGTTGAGCCCTTCAAGAAGGTTGTGAAGGTGCCCCGGATTAATTGTAAGAGGTCCTTGTGCTCGTCTCGCTGGAGTGGTGAAGAGCAACTCTAGTGGAATCGAGGTTTCGAGAGGCTCATTGTTTCAAGCTGGCTCAAGATCAAGAGTGGTTCTTGATAGAGGAGCGGTTGAAAGCTTTGAGTCCACCTCAACGTGGATTAGGGGTGACTGGCAAGTCATCGACACCACGGGAAAAATTCTTGTCACGTGCTCAGTTATTTCTTTGCTCATTTTATTCCTGGAATTTACTTTGAGCAATTTACTTTTCTAGAGCTTGAATCGCATCTTGTCACCCTAGGTTGCAAAACCCCAATAGTGCTAAGTCTTAGTTGGAATAGGGCTCTCTTGTGGTTCTAATTAAATTTGCCTAGTATTTGTGTTTTTAGCTGAAACCGCCTCTTGTCGGTATCTTTGATCCTACAAGTGGTATCAGAGCCGAGGACTCCTTTTAGTGAGGATTTAACCATCCCGGAGAAAGGAAAAAGACTAGTGACAATGGTATTCATGTTGGAAAGCCACCTTTCTTTGATAGGAACAATTATGATTATTGGAAGACTAGAATGTCAGTTCATCTCAAGGCTATGAGTAGAAAGATATGGAGAATTGTGAATGATAGATTTGTTATTCTTGATGAGAAAAATTTGACACCTCTTGATGGAGAAAATGATCTTCTCGATGATCAAGATATAAATGTCTTATTTAGTGCTCTAGATGTAAGTGAGTTCAACCGAGTCAAAAATCTCAAAACTTCAAATGAGATTTGGAAGAAGCTTATGGAAATTCATGAGGGCAATTCAACCGTAAAAGAGGCAAAGATGTATGTGCTAAAAGAAAAATTTAGTGAATTTGCTATGAAGAAGGATGAAAGTGTGCCCGAGATGTCAACCGGTTGAATGACATTGTCAATGAGCTCAAGGGGCTTGGTTTTGAGGTGCCGGATGTGGATTTCTCTCATAAGTTCTTTAGGTCTCTCCCGGGAAGATATGACACCATTGTGACATTGCTTGTGAGGTCCAACTTGAAGACCACCACTCCCACGGAAATTTTGGGAGAAGTGCTCACTCATGGGATGTTCAAGAAATCACAAGATGAAGTCCATGGGGCAGCCAATGATGAGAAGAAAAAGAGTGTGACTTTCAAGGCAGAAAGCACAAAAGAAGAAAATGACGTTGTTTGCAATGTGGATGAATCGGATGAAGAAATGGCTCTCTTTGTTAGAAGATTCAACAAATTTATGAAGAAGAAAAATTATGGCAAGAGAGGACAATCATCGAAGAAGAACCATTTTGGTGACGAGATGCTTTGAATATGGTGAGTTGGGCCATATTATCATTAATTGTCCAAACAAGAAAGAGGGCAAGAACAAGAATGACAAGAGTGATGATGACAAGAAAAAGAAGAAATTTGTCAAGACGAAGAGAAATGGCCAAGCTTACTATGTTGAATGGGATTCCGATGCAAGCTCCGACTCTGATGATGATGTGGAATAGCCATCCAAGGGAGTTGTCGGAATTGCCATCAAGGAAGCTCCTTCACTCTTCTCTACACCACATTGTCTCATGGCAAAAGGTGGTGCAAAGGTATCACGTGAGGGTGATCTTGATGAACTTACTTATGATGATCTTGTTGACATGCTCAATGATGTCGATGAGTTCATGAGTAAGGAAAGGGCAAAGTTGAAGGACTTGAAGTTGAAGTTCAATTCTCTTCAAGCATCCTATGTGGAGCTAAAGACCTCTCATGAGACTCTGAAAGAAACTCATGAGAAGCTTGAGGAAGCTCACAACACCTTACTTGCTCATGAAAGCAAAGCAAAATTGAGTGTGGGTGTTAGTTGTGATTTATTTGATAAAACTTGTTGTGCTTCTAGCTCTACTAACCCATCTTGTAGCTGTAGTGATTTATCTTGCTTAAATAATAAATCTTGTGATAAGTCACTACTTTTGGAAAATGAATTGTTGAAGAAGGAAGTTGCTTGCTTAACCAATGATTTGATGAAGTGTTATGACAAAAGGGCTCAATTCAATCATTATTGGGCAATCAAAAATTCACAATCAACCGACAAGGTAATATTTGTGCAAAAATTTGTTGGGTTACCTATAGATGGTGCTAAGAAGAATGCCATTTGGGTTCCTAAAGCTTTAGTCACTAACATTCAAGGACCCAAAAAGGTTTGGGTACCTAAAGGAGCTAATTTCCTCTTGTAGGTGGACTACAAGTCGGGAGGAAGACATTGGGTGCTTGATAGTGGATGCACTCAACACATGATCATTGAATCAAGAATGTTTTCCTCTCTTGATGAAAATACTAGTGGCTACAATGACATCATCTTTAGTGATAATAGTAGGGCCAAAGTTGAAGGAATTGATACAATACCTATCTCAAATGATCACTCTCTCTCAAATGTGCTATTGGTTGATTCTCTTAAATTCAATCTTTTATCGGTTACTCAACTTTGTGATCATGGTTACAAATGCACTCTAACTAGTAAAAGTGTTGAAGTTACTAGTATGGATGGAAAAGAGTGCATTTTCAAAGGTTTTAGATATGAAAGCTTATATCTTGTGGATTTCTCTTCTAGCAGTGCCAACTTGACAACTTGCTTATTCTCAAAATCATCTATGGGTTGGTTATGGCATAGAAGGCTTGCTCATGTAGGGATGAGGCAACTCAACCGGTTATTGAAGCATGATCTAGTTGTTGGGTTGAAAGATGTGAAGTTTGAGAAAGATAAATTGTGTAGTGCTTGTCAAGCCGGAAAACAAGTTGCTAGCTCTCATCCTTCCAAAAGTGTTATGTCAACTTTAAGACCAATAGATTATTGCATATGGATTTATTTGGACCAACTACATATAGAAGTATTGGAGGAAATCGTTATGGTCTTGTTGTTGTAGATGACTATTCAAGATACACTTGGGTTTTCTTTCTTCATGACAAGGCCGACACTTATGATATTTTGAAGAAATTCTTGACAAGGGCTGAAAATAAATTTGATCTCAAAGTGAAGAAAGTGAGAAGTGATAATGGAAGTGTGTTTAGGAATACAAAAGTTGAAAAGTTATGTGATGAGAAAGGAATAAAGCATGAATTGTCATCAACATATACACCGGAACAAAATGGTCTTGTTGAGAGGAAGAATAGGACTTTGATTGACATGGTAAGATCAATACTCTCGGAATATAATGTCTCAGATAGTTTTTGGGCTAAGGCAATCAACATCGCTTGTCATGCTTCAAATAGGCTATATTGTCATAGATTCTTCAACAAGACTCCATATGAGTTGCTAATTGGAAGAAAACCAAATATATCGTATTTTTGGGTTTTTGGTTGCAAGTGCTATATTCACAAGAAGGGAACTCGGTTATCTAAACTCCAAAGCAAGTGTGATGAAGGATTTCTTCTTGGATATTCACCATGTAGCAAGGCTTATCGAGTTTATAACAAATCCATTGGTGATGTTGTAGAGACTTGTGATGTTGAGTTTGATGAAACCAATGGGTCGCATGAAGAACAAGAAAATATAGATGATGTGAGAAGTATTGGTTTGAGAAATGCAATCAAGAATATGTCAATTGGAGATGTTAGACCAAGAGAAGAAGATGGGGAAGAAGGTGGTCCATCTATCTCTATTAGGGTGAATCCTTCTACCTCCACTTCAAATGAACTAGCTCAACCAATTGATCAAGATAGTAATGATGATAATTCTCAAGCTCAAGATCAATC
Source organism: Panicum miliaceum (assembly GCA_032594955.1). Classification (NCBI taxonomy): domain Eukaryota; kingdom Viridiplantae; phylum Streptophyta; class Magnoliopsida; order Poales; family Poaceae; genus Panicum; species Panicum miliaceum. The sequence continues at coordinate 32,687,762 of CM064058.1, read as the reverse complement.
GGGATCTTCTACCTCACCATCTACATCAACTCAAGATCCCATTGTTCCACCAAGAGTTCATCATGCTATTGCAAAAGATCACCCAATGGATCAAATCATGGGTGATATTAGTAAGGGTGTTCAAACTCGATCTTGTATTGCTTCATTTTGTGAACATTATTCCTTTGTATCTTCTCTTTAGCCTAACCGTGTAGATGAAGCATTAAATGATCCGGATTGGGTGAATGCCATGCATGAAGAATTGAATAACTTCACCCGGAATGAAGTGTGGGAATTGGTTCCAAGACCCAAGAACTAGAATGTTATTGGTACAAAATGGGTCTTTAGAAACAAGCAAAATGAAGAAGGAATTGTTGTGAGCAACAAGGCAAGATTGGTAGCTCAAGGCTTCACTCAAGTCGAAGGTTTGAATTTCGGTGAAACCTTTGCTCCCGTAGCTAGACTTGAAGCAATTAGAATCTTGCTAGCCTATGCATGCTCATATAACATAAAACTTTATCAAATGGATGTAAAAAGTGCTTTCTTAAATGGTAAAATTAGTAAACTAGTGTATGTTGAACAACCCCCTAGTTTGAGGATCCTAAAAAGCCTAGTCATGTTTATAAACTTTCAAAGGCTCTCTATGGTCTTAAGCAAGCACCTCAGACTTGGTATGAGAGGCTAAGGGATTTCCTCATTTCTAAGGGCTTCAAGATTGGGAAGGTTGACACTACATTGTTCACTAAATCTATTAGAAAAGACTTGTTCATTTGTCAAATTTATGTTGATGGTATAATCTTTAGTTCCACTAATCAAAGTTTTTGTGAGGAGTTTGGTGAGATGATGTCTAGGGAATTTCAGATGTCCCTGATTGGTGAATTGAGTTTCTTTCTTGGACTTCAAATCAAGCAACTTAAGGAAGGCACATTTGTGTGCCAATCTAAGTATGTGAAGGACCTATTGAAGAAATTTGGTATGGAAGATGCAAAACCAATCAAGAATCCTATGGCTACAAATGGACATCATGATCTTGATGAGGGATGTAACCCGGTAGACCTAAAGCTTTATAGATCCATGATTGGTAGTTTGCTCTATTTTACCGCATCTAGATCCGACATCATGTTTAGTGTTTGCATGTGTGCAAGATTTCAAGCTGCTTCTCGAGAATGTCATTTGACTGCTGTTAAGCGTATATTGAGTTATTTGAGATTCACTCTAAACATTGGCTTATGGTATCCCAAGGGTACTCATTTTGATTTGGTTGGTTATTCGGATTCGGATTATGCCAGTTGCAAAGTTGATAGAAAAAGCACTTCCGGTGGTTGTTAATTTCTTGGAAGATCTCTTATTTCTTGGTCTTCAAAGAAACAAAATTCAGTGGCTCTCTCAACCGCTGAAGCGGAATATATTTCAGTCGGAAGTTGTGCTAAATTATTGTGGATGAAGCAAACACTTCTTGACTTTGGTGTGAAATTTGAGGAAATTCTCTTGTTATGTGATAATGAAAGTGTTGTGAAAATTGAATCCGGTTCAACATTCAAGAACCAAGCACATTGATATTCGGCATCATTTTCTTAGAGATCATGTGAACAAGGGGGATATCAAGATTGATGGAATTGGGACCGATGATCAATTGACGGATATATTCACAAAGTTGTTGGATGAAAATCGGTTTTGCAAGTTAAGAAATGAGCTAAATGTCATTGATTTCACAAATGTGGCTTGAAATATAGTACATGTGTCATGCATCTCCTTTGTGCATATCTGAGCATGCTTCTCTAGAATTTTTGGTGTATTTTTGAGTTATTTATGATTTAATATTGATCTCATTGGATTTCTTGAATTTTCTTGTCCTAACGTGTTTCTAGCACTTGTTTATTTGCCTGGATACTGTTGTTGGAAGCTTTGAAAGTATTCATGAGCAATGATCCCTATTTTAAATTTAACTCGGAGATATATTATAGAAATTCTGGGCAGTCTAGATAGTATATGGCGGATAGTCTGCGGGTAAGAGGCGGACGGTCCGCAGGCAGTGTGTTGGAACAGTCAGAAGCAGCACCAATCGGACACGTCCGAAAAGTCATCAGGCGGACGGTCCGCTTATGGACGGCGGACGGTCTGCGCATGTTAGGTTGGAAAGCACCAGAAACATATCTGTTCTGATGAAGTCGAGTAAATGATAGGCGGACGGTCCGCCAATGGTCCGCAGACGGTTCGCCTCTGCGGGATTTGTGTGGGCCCAGGCAGCCGAGACTTATCTACTCCCTATCCCTTTCTTCCCCACCAAACCGGCCACATACTCTCCAAAACTCTCTCTCTCTCTCATCCTTGCACATGGAGAATCCCTTTCAAGGGGGAGGAACTTTGGCGCTATCCCCGGACGGTCTGAGCGCATCCTCGGACATTCCGCGAGTTCCTCCACCATGGCCGATCGGTATTTCATCAATTCCTCCTCTCATGCCTTGGATTTCATCAATGGAGGAAGTTAGGGTTTGATGGGGGGATCTTCTTTTAAGCCATGGATTCATGAAATCGATTAGGGGAACTTGTTGCTAGTGATAAGAAGAAGCTATGGTTAAAGTTTGATTGGTTGATTCGGTCCAGAACTCAAGATTTGATGGATTGAAATTTGGGGTCGTGACTGTGCAAAATCGCCTATGCATAGTAGTCGCGGACGGTCCGCCCCTGCCTAGCGGACGGTCCGCGCCCTGCTGTTTTCTGCAGGACAGTCAGCTTGATAGATTATCAAAAATTGTTGAATGATGGTTATTATCTAGATGATTCTTATAATTGATTCTTGGTACTCAGGCCTCCCAGAAAGATTTCAAGACCGTCACCTCAAAAATCAAGAAGATGGGTATTTCAAAGAGACAAAGAAAGGATGATGATCCAAATGATGACGATTATCAGCCGAATCCAAGTGAGCTTGCTGTTGAATCCTCTGTTGGTGGTGTTGGTGATGACTTTGATATGGATGAGGATGATAGGAGTGATGAGGATGAGATAGTTGATCTTGTGGCACTAAATTTTCCTGGCAGACAGTGGACTACTGAAGCTTATTCACATGCAAGATCTGAAAATCAATACAATCTAGCCAGAGACACCAACATCCTCTACTTCCACGCTTAGGTACAACAGGATGCCGACTTTGGTCATATGCTTAAGAAAATTGTCTTTCAGCATAAAATCGTAGATCTAGGCTACATGGGAAGTCAGGCCGTCATGAGTGGATTAGTGGATAGATTTGAAAGCATGGGCCTATCCAACTTCTTTCAGCATACATGTGATTGGAATGAAACTGTTATTAGACAGTTCTATGCCACTCTAGAACTTAACATGGATGAGGAAACATTAGTTTGGATGACAGGCAAACGAAGATTTTATGCTACATTTGCTGAGTTTGTTGCAGCTAATGAACTAGACTACAACTTTCTCAACGATCACTAGAGCATTAACATTGTCAATGAGAATCCACTAGACGAGAATGATTATCCTATGTATTATGAGCCTGTTCGTCTTGGAATTCCTCATGTTCTTGGTGATACTCAAGGTCTTAGACATCATCCTACTGTCATTAACAAGATTGCTAGAATCACTTTCATGCCTAAGAGTGGAAACAAGGATAGAGTTCGAGGACTTTATTGGAATCTAATTTCACATGTGATGCATGGAAATAAAGTGGACGTCATCGGGCAAGCACCTACCTTTCAGGCCATTCAAGAATGACACAGAATTCCTTCAGAGGCCTTTGACTCCGTTTCCTGATATTGAGGTTGATGAGGAAGGTAATGACAATGAAGGGGATGCAGCTCAAAATGACGATCAGCAGGCCATGCCACCCCCACCTCTAGTGTAGCCTCAGTGGGAGCCTCCAGCTGGTTACTTTGACTTTTATTTTGCAAACATACAGCAGAACATTGGTACTTAGTTTGATGGGTTGGCTACTCAGATGCAGCAGCAGTTGAACTTGGGATTTCAGAATATGAATAAGAAATTTCATGGTCACATGAATGCAGGCTTTCAGGCTTTTGGGCAGCACATTCATACACACATGTATCAGCTGCTTATGTCTAGTCTGCAGAATGTTCAGCAGAGTTTGCACGACGACATTGCAGCTTTTGACACTCATTTTGATGACTTGCCTACTTCTGAGAAGCACCAGAGGCTTGTTGAGAGGCAGGAGAGGCTCCAGCATGATTTTGACACATTCAATGCAGCATTCACGGGTTCACTGATCATTTCTACTTGGTGTATCCGGCTTCAGTGCCTCATCCTCAGTTTTATCCGCATCAGCCATTCTACCCACCACCACCGCCTCCGCCGCCTATGGATGATTAAATCATCTTTTTGGTACTTGATGCCAAAGGGGGAGAAGAGCTTGAAGAAACTTGGAGTGATCGTTTTAATGGGAGCTCATATTTTACTTGCTGCATTTGCATGAACTTTATTTGTATCGAACCTTTCATGTGTTGGATTTTGTCACTTGTTTTTCATTCACTTGCATGGACTTGGTTGTTTTGAACTAGAACGCAGTTTGTAATTTTGTGGTGAACTATGTTGGATTATCTTATCTTGTGGATGTTCTAGTTCTTGTGGCTATTTGAGGTTGTGCTAACCATGTGAACCTAAATTCTATATTATCTTGTCTATCCTATATGCCTTGAATTCCACTTTGTAAAGGAAACTCCATCAAAAATTTCAAATCATGTATATGTGCTAATGGTATTCTTCAAATCATATATGCACATATCAAGGGGGAGTTCTCTCTACTCATCGAACTTTGGTGAAAGTTATCCATACATATTTCAGAATTTTTCAAGAAAATGGGTAAGTAAAATCGGAGTTCAATCTTAAGTCTACCTTATGCCTTGTGTATAATGTTAGCTTGAACCATTTTATATCACTCCTTTGAAGTGTTGTTATCAATTACCAAAAATGGGGAGATTGAAAGCATCTAGGCCCCTAATTTGAGTTTTGGCAATCAATAACATTAGTGGACTAACAATTTCTTTGAGAAGAAATGAGTATAGGTTGGTTCAAGAAAAATGAACTAAAATTGTTGATATGAAGATACTTGGAGATGATATTGAATGGATACGCTCAAGGTAAAGGTATATGTTAGGGCTTTTCTATTTTTGCCGGTCATAAGGTAATTAGAGGATGTGAACTGACCGGATTAATAGGATAAATAGCCGTACTATCAAGAGCGGTCATCACACCTTTGCTTGACTGTTCTGTAGTGCCATTTTGCTCAAACAATTGCATTGCATGTATGAGAGTTAACTTGTTTGAGAGATGGTAACTTGAATGTGTGCTGACACAATGTTGCGGAAAGTCCGGCTCTGTTGAGCGGACGGTCCGCCTTCTACAGAAAAATTTTAGTCAGAAATGTGTGGGAGCTGAAGTTTCTGCGGCGGACGATCCGCCGGCTGATATGAGTTTTAGTCAGAAACGTTTTAGGTTCTGGTGGCACGCTGAAAATGAACTGCGGACGATCCGGCTGAGGGGCGCGGATGGTCCGCCGGCTAATATTTAAAACCAGACAGAACTCCGGTCCGAACGGAACACGCGGACCGCCCGCAGTACAAAAACTTTCGAGCACACAGAACTCGGGGTGTTCTGTGTGCTTGAAAGTTTTTGTACTACTGATGGTCCGCGTGTTTCGTGCAGACGGTCCAGCAGGGCTCTAATGGTCATTTCTGACACACTTTGACTGCTGTTCTAGCCGTTAGATTTGAATTGCGGACGGTCCGGTCTCTCTGAGGCGGACAGTCTCTCTGAGGCGGACGGTCTGTTTTCATGGGTTTTGAGTGTAATGGCTAGATTTCGAGGGGTTGGCTATATATACCTCCTGCTTGGCTATGGGTGAGGTCTCTTGGCACTTTGAAAAGCTTCCTTGATATATTTGAGCCAGCTCCCTCCTCTCTCTCACTCACTTTGCTTAGAAGTTGCATTCTTGAGAGTGTGAGAGCATCCTAGTGTATTGCATCAAGTGTTTGAGCTTTGTGGCACTAGGGAGTCTTCAAGCAGCATCATCGACTTGTTACTCTTGAAGGTTGCCGCCTCCTAGACGGCTTGGAGAAGGTGAATCCATTGAGCCCTTCAAGAAGGTTGTGAAGGTGCCCTGAATTAGTTGTGAGAGGTCCTTGTGCTCGCCTCGCTGGAGTGGTGTTGACGCTCGCTACGGACCAATTTCGAGCGTCAATTTGATCAGAAAATTGGGATGACTAGTATACTTAACTTGCATATCTATCTAGAATAATATCGTTTCCACATTCCCCTTGGAGAATTTGCAATGTAGGGAAATTGAGCAGAATTCAAGTATAAACAAGCACCTCAATCCAAGGCAAGTGACGTCGACCAATCGAAGCGCGCCATTTGGACTCCCATGGATTGAAGGGCCCACCAAAGCATGCAACCGACTTTGGACAGACCCCATTCACGCACAGGAGCAACAAGGGTCCACATGGCAGCCACCCAGAAGAAGTTGGACCCGATCTGGGCCAGGCCCAGGTCGGCCGAACCAGCCAAGGCAAACCGCCTTACCTCCTTCGACATGGCAGCTCCTCATTGGTCCCTTAGGTCAGGCCCAGGTCGGCCGACCCAGCCAAGGCAAACCGCCTTACCTCCTTCGACATGGCAGCTCCTCATTGGTCCCTTAGGTCGGTTTGGCAAGTCTTCGGGCAATTGGGCACCGAGGAGCAGCTGCACACCCCCCTTACTCACCTCTATAAATATGAGGGGAGTGCTACAATAGAAGACACCACAAGTTGAAGCCTCTCTCAAGTTCCTCTCTTGCTTAGTCTTTAAGATAGTGGAGTCTAGGTGAAGTAGGTCTTCTTCGTTTCGCGAGTCTTTCTAGGAGTGTTCGGTATGAGTTTTACTATTCCTCTCCTTTGTAATATTCGGAATTCCTGAATAGAGTTATCTTCTAGTTTAGTGTACCCGTATAGTGTATGTTCTGTGTATTCAGATGTGTGTGCTATGCTTAGTTTATATCTAGGACTGATATCTTGTATGATTAAACATGGTAAGACATCTAGGCTACGATATTGGTTCCACTATTCGTATGTTTGCTCTAGTGTGATGTCTGTCCATCCGAAGGGTGGGGGCTCCGCGGGGGGCATTAGAGTATCGCTTATTAGCGTGGACGTGGCGTCTGGGTTAATCAGTGTTGCTGGATGCGGCTCTATACCATGGTTAGATGAGGTAGGCGGCAGGTGGTGACAGCCCGGTTCGTCCAGCGTAACCCTCCCCGTTCGTGTAGTAGCTGTAGGAGGTGCCTAAAATAACCATGAAGATCTAGTGGCCACCTAGCCATATCTTATGCGGTCTCCTGGTGATGTCTGGGAGCCTAGAGCCCGTTCCTAATCATATGTATGTGTATGAGTGCCTAGTATCGAGTGTATGCTTAGTTAGGAGTACATAAGTCCTTAGATTAGCTTTCTTCTTCCTTTCTCCCTTCCTGTAAGCTTTGCATAGAGATAGAACTTGAGTAACTTGTGTGTCGCACTACCTCTTTATCATATATTATCTTACCCCTGCTTATTCAATAGAATATCCATGCTAGAACTAATCAACATACTAATCTATTCCATAATCGCTGCCTTCCCTGCGGAAATATAAATACGACCCCGTACTCACGGGTAAAATGCTACAACGGTATTCCGTGCGCTTGCGGATCCTTCTGTAACGTAAGAAATACCCCATGGCATTTCTGGTACCGTTACCGGGGAATGGATTCTATGTCCATACTTGGTGACTGTGTTATAAAATGCCAACAAGTGGTGAAGAGCAACTCTAGTGGAATCGAGGTTTGGAGAGGCTCATGTTTCAAGCCGGCTCAAGATCAAGAGTGGTCTTTATGAAACAACCAAGGAATCCTATTTCAACTTTAAAATTGGCTGCAACAGGGTAGTAATTTGAACATTATTTATTTTCTGATGGGATGTTTTGTTGTCACTTGATGTGCTGAGTTATCCTCAACGAGGTTATTCGTTTTCCTCACTATTGTATGTTGAGTTTCTTTAAAACTTAGAATTCAGTTTAGTTCTAAAGTTAATAATATATTTTCCTTCTTCATGTATTTTGAGTTTTCCTTCAGACAATAGGGTTATTTGTTTCCTAAAATAGGAGAATGAAGATACGCATGAATGGGGTTGCAAATAATGACTAAATAGTCGAGCGTTTTTCCTATATAAAGGTAGAAGAACATGCAGGCACCTCCAAGAGAACATGAAGCTGCAGTCAGTGAAACTTTATTCATCTCTACCTTCTATCATATCGGCAAGCTATTGTTAATTCGTAGTTTGATTTTCCGCAACTATGGTGAACTTAAACTGTTTTACATATGAGCAGAGTTTTGAAGTTTTGAAAAGGTGAACGATGTCAGTTGCATTATGCAGGAAGTCTTTGAAGTGAGCCTTCAATAGTGTTCTAATCACAAAGAAAGTTGTAGGTATGCTAAAATCTCTTGCTTTGCTACGGGAAATGCTACTGTTTTATGTTCTCTACTATATTTTGTGTCTGTGCAATGCTGTTGTCATTGAGCTTTGCAAATTCTATGACGCCTTACTCAATCGGCATATCAAGTCAATTTGAAAAACTGGTTATTGAACCATGTTTATGGTTATATAAACCACGGTGATACCTTACTCATTATTAACAGGCCTGCCTAAACCATTAAAAGCTACTCAAATACCACCATTAAAGCGTAATGGCTACACTATTTGTGACAACATATATTATTCAGGGGTCATTAGACGGCAAACATTCGCTGCAACTGGTTAGCAGCAACTGCACATATACCTTTTACTGTTCTTCTTCCTCCTTTCCTCTTTCTTCTTCCTTTCCCCTTTCTTCTTTCTTCTTCACAACAGGGATCCGCCACCCCACACCGCCGCCTGCGGCCGATGGCGCCTCGCTGCCGCACCGCTCCGCCCGCCACCCACCCCCGCCACGCCACCTCGCCCGCCAGCCGCCCCCGCATCGCTGCTGGCGCTCGTCCCCGCCGCCGGCACCGCCCATCGGGTGTCCTCCACCACCCGGCCGGCGGCGCCATTGCCGCTGGCCTCACCGCCCGCAACCCACAACCACCGCCGGGGGCTGCCGCCGCCGGCAGCGGCCATCCCTTCTAAATCCACCGGTTTTGGAACCTCCAACCCCAGAATCCCCAAATCCCTAACCCTAATCCCTCTTCTAGCCCCGCCTCCCCCAGCCTCCACCGCCGCTCGCGGCCGTCGGTGACACCTCCCTCCATGGCCGCCTTCATCCCCGTCCTCCCCTCCTCTTGAGTTGTGGAAGCGGCGTTAACTGCCAACGATTGCAGCGACGTTTGCCAAATAAGATTTTTGGATCATCCACGGCTTCTCTATGGATGCGGCGTTAGCGCGCCAACCATCCTAGTCTCTACTACGAGAAAGCTAATTTCAGAGAAAGGGCCTGTTTGGCAGGGATCTGGCTCCTCCAAAAACAGCTCCAGCTCCGGCTGTTTTCATGGAGCGGCTTCTTCGGTGGAGCTAACCGTTTTGGAAAACATTTGGCAAAACGGCTCCTTCACTTGTTTAAAACAAATAGAGAAGATGAAATGTCCATATTACCCTTACATTTCTATTTTTATGTTCCTTTCTATTACTTTTCTAAATCTTTTTCTTTCCTTTACACTCTTTCTTCTCCTTATCCATGGCTAGCTCTATCCACGCCTCATCTCCCAGCCGGCCACCGCACAGGCTTCTGCCGCTAGCCGCCGCACACGCTAGAAGCTGCCCGCGCTCCCGCAGCCAGCCAGCGGCCGCATACGCTCCCGCAGTCGGTCGCCGCTGGCCGCTGCCCGCGCTCCCATAGCCGGCCGCCGCACGCGCTCCGCAACCGGCCATCTCCCACCGTCCGACGGCCTCAAGCTCTGGCTGCCGCCTCGCGCCTCCCGTCGTCGGCATGCGCACGGGCAGAGGACCTCCGGCGCAGCGCAGCTCAAGGCCGACGCGCGCTGGGAGGGCCAGGCGCGGCGCGTGGATTCTGACTGCGGCCTCCCGCTGTGGCCCGCCGCGCCACAGCTCCCGCCAACGTCCGGCCTTCCGCCCCGCCCCGCCGCGCCTCGGGCTCCCGCGGCCGGCGAGGCCGGCCAAGGAGCAGCGGCCGGACGCCGCGAGAAGCCGAAGCGCGCGAAGAGGCCGGCTACCTCCGTTCGCACCGAGACAGTCTCGGGGGGCAAAGCTGGCAGACGAGATGAAGCAGCCGGACGAGCCGCACGGAGCTGGTGCTTTCTGGCTCCTCCGTCCTTAGAGCGCGATTTGAGGGGCTCCTCCGGTGGAGCCGATGTGGAGCACCCCGGCCCATTCGGCAGGGCTCCAGGTCGGCTCCAACCGGAGCCTGCCAAACGGGATGCTCCACATCCAGCTCCGGCTATGAACCTCCTGAAAATCTGCTGATTGGAGCGGTTTGGGCGATCCGGAGCTGGAAATCGTGGCTCCGTCCCGCTGCATGCGGCTCCGCTCACCGTTTCCCCCCCGAGTGGGGCCCGCCGGGGCGGTCGCAAGGGCGCGGACCGCGGGAAGGTGGCTGGCCGGCGTCGGTTGCAGGGGCAGCGCGAGCTCGTGCTCTTGCCCGCGTCCCTATCCCGAGGAAGCCGGCGGCGTGGGAGTAGGGCGGCACAGTGGAGGAGGAGGAGGTGGTAGCGGGGGCAGCGGCGTGAGCAGGAGGCGCGGGATGGGGGTGGCTGATGCCGGGGGGAGGATAAGGTGGAAAACAAATAAGAAGGAAAAAATAAATAGAAAGAAAAAAGAAAAAATAAGAGGTATTATGGACATTTGACCTATTTAAGCAACTGAAGAAGCCATTTTGTCAAATGTTTTCTAAAAACGATTTTAGTTGCAAAAAAAAGCCGCTCCACCAAAGGAGCCCGAGCTATTTTTGAGAAGCCGGAGCCCTGCCAAACAGGCCCCCGTTTGGCAGGGCTTCGCGTGGAGCCGAAGCTCTAGCCGGTTTTGAAGTCCCGCCAACGGAGCTCAAAGAAGAGAAATTTGGATTTTCGCCATCAGAAATGTTGGGCTTTGCGTAATTGCCAATATAGGCTTCACAAAATCGCCATCTAAGACGTTACCAACTCGTTTTCCATGCCATTTAATCCATTTTGTTGATTTTTTATTTCTTTTCACATTTTCAAGAACTAGAAAGGATGAAAATACCCTTTTCTAATCTAGTACAGATCCATCGCTGCAAATCACGGAGCACCAGGTTCGTGCCGCCGGCCAGGAGTTCTCACACTCCCCGCCGCCCAAGGGCGCAGACGTGCGTGCCGCCGGCCAGGAGACCTTGCGTCTGCCACCAGCCAACAGTCTATTCTGCGCGCGCCGCCGGCCACGAGTTCTCACGCAGCCGCCGGAAGTCCTCACGCGACTGCGTGCATAAACGATCGCAGCCAAGCAGCCAAGCCACTGCCCTCTGGCAATGTATGCCGATCTCCTCCACCCTCCTCTTCTCTCCCTGTTCCAAACTGCAGTGCTAGGATTTTTCATTATGATTTTGGGGCTTTGGTCGTTCTTTCAGGAACCAAATTGAGATGACCCAAACAGGCATAATGGAACCAGTTGCAATGGACTCTTCTTGACGGTATTTAGCATCATCTTTTTTTATCTACAACTGCTTAATTCATCATGCAGGCCTGCTCCAGCGAAAGGAGCAGTGTGCATAATGCAGGCCTGCTCCAGCAAATTAGGTCGAGCAAGCGGCGGCAGTCAGCAAGCTGGGCTGCGAGGAGCGTGCAGGGCCGGGCGGGCAGGACGGCGAGCGGATGACGAGCAGAAACCAGCGACCATAAAGATAACGTTATAGGGTATTATGGGCACACTCGTCATTTCCCATACCAGTTAAATGCAAAACGAACGAAAAATCAGCTAAATAGACAGAATGGGAAATAAATCAAAGTGTTCACGATGTAATGGTAAATTTGCGAAACCAATGTTTGCGATGTCAATTACGCGAAGCCCAATGTTTAGGATGGCAAAAATTCAAATTTTTCCTCAAAGAAAGGAGGTGAAGATATATCCTTTGGTTGGCTTTTCATGAAAGTCAAACCACCTAGAAAGCCAAACTAAAGGACCCTGACACCACCAAGTCACAAATCCATCCCCTTCCTTCCTCCTCGCCGACCTCCGGAGTCCGGAGAAACCCACCCCAAAATCGCGCATCCGTCCGCACGAATCTCCGCGCGCCATGGCTTCCTCCCGGAACCCCGACGCCCCGGCGGCGCCGGCACCCCCCCGGGCGCCTGCGGCGCCGCTGCTTGAGGCTCAAACCCCAAACCCTAGCATTGTCCCCGGCGACCCGTCGTCGCCGGATATGGAGGCCACGGCGGAGGCGCTCACGCGGGAGGAGGTCCTCCGCCGGCGGCGCCGGCGTGCGGCCAGGCTGGCGGGCGTGTACCGCCGGCTCTACTGGGCCATGGCTGAGGAGGTGCGCGCTCGGCACCGGCAGTACGTCTGGGACCTCGCCCGGAGCCCGCTCGAGGCCGAGCAGCCGCCACCCCCTCCCGGAGCCCCTATCCCCGCGGTGGGGGAGCCGCCGCGGCCGGCGCCGGTGCCGAGGAGGAAGAAGTGCGGGTTTACGGGGTGCAAGGTGCGGGCCATGGCCACGGCCCGGTTCTGCCACTCCCACATCCTCTCCGATCCCAAACAGGTGCTCTACAAGCCCTGCGCCTACATCACTAAAAGGTTCGTCACTTCACGTTCTCTTCTTGTTTGAACTTTGTACTTGATTTGGATGAATCCCTGGATCCTCTGGTGATTAGGCTTCCTGATTCGTTGCCATTGCTGGTCTGGATCTAGCCAGTTAGTTATCTGAGTTTAGTGTTTCTGAAAGGGGATGACACCTCTCTCTCATTTGGGGTTGGGACTGCCATGCTTAACTGGAGAATCATTGAGATTGGTCCCATTTGTGGTGCGTTTAGGTTGGTGTCTAATGGAAACAAATGACGTACTATGTAGATGATACTGTTAATTCATGGTGATTTACTCGCCATTGGATGTTTTGTGATTCTTTTTGGGCGAATGCATTTTTTAATAAAATTTGTGCCAAATAGAAGATTATGGCTCCGGATCGGTGTCTCTGCAATGGATCCTCCTTTTTTTTTCCATCGCAGGCGAACCCGAATTTCATTACTTACAGCAACGAAATTACAAAGAAGTTCAGCAAGGTCCAGCACCCAGGATTAAGAAAAAGGGAAAAGGCAACGACTCTAGATGAAATCTCTGCACAGAGGGCAGCAGATCCATCTAGGAAACAGTTTACGACGCTGAAGAGAGAGTCATAACCTACAGACACGTAGCACTACGCCTATTACAAGGCTAACACAGGTGTTGCCTGGCAGAAACAGTCTGGTAAGACAGAAAACCAAAAACGCCATGGGTAGGGGAAACGGAGCCCGGCGAGGGGGTAGCGGCGCCAGACATCAGTGTAGCAGTACTATGCTGTTGTTTGCTGTAGTAGCGTCGCCAGGATGGAAAAACAGCGCCGTGTTCTTCAGAGCTTCTGCTCCTGCTTCCAGGGCCCTCTTGTCACCATCCTTCTGCAGTCCTGCCCAGAAATAAAGAAAGGAAACAGCCATGCAAACTATTTCAGTGGGTGATTTTATCATTTTCTTCTCAAAATACACATTGTTTCTCGTTTTCCAGAGCGCCCAGCATACAGCCACAATGGTTGGCTCCTCTTATATATGTGGCATTGCTGCATGGATAAAGTGGTTGGATCTAGGTGTTATTAAGTTTTTTTCATGTTCAGCAGCGTAGGTTAGATACCTTTTCATTTCCCTGCTTCCTGTTTATGGATAAACTGATGTTGCAGATCCCATGTCTGAGAATTGTCCTAGTGAATTTTATGGGATCTTGCTTTTGACCGCAAGCACTCCCTTTGCTGTTCATCTGCTTGGATAAGTGCTTGAATCTAGGTGTTATTCAAATTTGTTCCAGTTGTCCAGGTTAAAACACTGCAATACAATTTATGTCCAGGTTAAGAAGTCAGGGGAAACTTATACATCAAATGTTGAATGTGGGCCATCATGGATATAAAGAAAATTGTAGCCTGCTGTGCAGCTGGTATCTGTGTTTCAGTTATGTTTGCCTAATTCTTAGGTTTAGGTTTTCAATAAGTCGTTTCTGGTCTCAAAAAAAAAATAAGTTGGTATTTTCTGAAAAACATGGATTAGAACCACTCTTGTTTTTCATTACTGTAGTTTTGTAGGTGTGGTCTCCGGTAGTTTGGTAAAGTATGACTGAAAGAGATACCCTTGCCTTAAGATGTAGGGATGTAGACCAAAAGCATATGATCCAATTCAGTGTTAGCTTTTTCTTTTATCTGGTACATAACATTCTTCTAGTGCTTAATCTATCTGGTAGCAGCCTGTCTTGCGTAATGGTTATGCCATACATGCAGAATAAGATCAAATTAGGATGATCGATGCAACCATACAAAATGGCAGGAATCTTATTTCACTAGTTCTGAGATGAGGAATTCATCTTCAATTGTAACAAATACTGGGGTTCTTCTGAAACACTGAATTGTTGAAAATGATTATTAAAATTCCAAGCGCAGATAACAATATGATTTTTTCGTGTGTTGTGATTAATGATATTCGCCGTCACTTTTCCTTCCTTTAGGTCATCTATAAATTCTTCTTCGGGAGTGTAGTAGAAAAAGAAGAAATCCATTTTATGATTATGATTTAGCCAAGTTGGATCGAGCAGTTTCTGTTAACAATGTAACTACGTAAGCTTCTCTTATGGCAATGGAACATTAAGATTCAGTGGGATATGGTTGTTTTTCTCAATATAAGTGAGCTGCTCCATGTTTGCTAGTTAAATATGGTTTCCTTTGTTTTATTAATCTACTGTTATTATTATTGAGCTCTGTCTAATAGATTGGCTTCAAGTACACAATTCAAATCAGTGAATCTTGACTGGTCGAACTTTGAGTAGGAACTGGTCTTGTTTTGGTTTGTTTACCTTGACTATTTTGCTAGTTGTCTACTTAATTCTTAGTTCAAAATTTTTCCTTAATCACCACTAGATCAGTTAAGTTTCGGTATATGATTTCATTTCCTTTCCTTTTATTTCCGTTAACTAATTTTAACTTGAACTTGCTCTTACCCTGTTTTCTTTTTTCCAGTGGGGTACAGGGTGGGCTTGTCACCTGTGGTAGGCCAATCATAAAGTCTGCAGCTCCCTCATTCTGCAATATTCACTTGCAAAGAAGTCAGAAGAGCATTGCACAAGCTTATAGGAAGGTTGGCTTTAACCCACCCCTTACAGGCAAGGTCACCCCAAAGTTCAGTGTTGTGGTTGCTGAATGTGTTCGTCAGATCCAAGACAAAAGGAGACAATCACTTAAAGCTGCAGCACGACAGAAATGCACTAGAGATGGAAAAGTTGACTGACCCATACCTTGATATCCATGAAATTTCAGGCATTCTTCTGAGGTTTACCCAAAGTATGATAATGTGCTCTGCCAGATTACTGCTGTCACTCTTTGTTGAATGACATACTGGAAACATACATGACATACATGAATTGAGGTTTACAGTGTCATTGGAAGAATTGATATCTCAGGAATGATTTAGGAACATATTTGAAATGAAAACTTGAAGGAACAAGCTTGTGGCGATAATCAAGTATCAACTGTGAAAGCATGCAGTTACAGATGTCTCAGGGGTTCTACCCTTTTTGCGTGGGCAGTCTTTATCATAAGCTTTACAAGTTGCTGTACATGCACAGCAGGACTGCATGGTTGATCCGATGATGTGTTCAACCATCATCTGCTTGTTGGTACTATCGTACCCAATATCTGCCTGCATGAAGGTCTGTGATCACCAGCTTTAAACCTATCTACATGGATTCGAATCAAAATCATGGTGACCCTTGAAGATTTCACAAGTCTTATTCTGATTTGGATTCCATGTTGTGAGTTACACAGATCCAAATTTCAATCCGTGTATTTGGTCATGTAGATAGCTTAGTTGTGGTCTAAATGTTCATCATGGTGCAGTCAGTATAAAAAATGTGCATATGGAGAAAAAAGAATTATTTCTTGCCAATTGGAAGATTCAATGCATGGGCTTGATGTGTAGTTTGCAAAGATGTATGAATGCGAGATCTGTACTTTCATGTTAAATGGGCTGTACATAGTATGAGATTGTACTTACGAGGAATGTTTCACATTATGAACCAAAGGAAGAGCCTAATAAAACATGGACTCACGAGGATAATGTAGAATGCATTTATGTCTATCGGAAGTCAGTCGCCTAGAACTGTTATAAAATTACCCACAGTGGCTTTATGGAAGGAATCTGTCAGAATCTGGTACAGTGTGTAAGCATATATCAGATACCATGAAGTAACAATGGAACATTCCAGTGTTTGGTAGCAACTTCATGGCTGTAAGATTTCAGGTCATACTAGTGATTGATCACAGTTTCATGATTGAGATCTCAGGGCTGGTAATTGCTACGGCAACCAAGAACAAACAAATGAGAACCTTTCCTGATGTCAGTTAGTTTTGGTGTTGTTACTTGTTAGATGTTACCATGTTCAGATCACTGCATATCAATTCATTTCTTGTTTTTCTTATGTTATAAGGTTTGGACTCTGTGCTTCCTATGATTAGGCACATATGTTCTATTTTTGCTGTATCATTTTCCAGCCAGAACATTGGCACATGGTTATACGTATTTATTATCCAAGTATCTGGTCCTCTTTTTTGACAGCTATTGAAACAGCTGAGGAATTTTCTGTTTTAGATGTTTGGAGTAGTGCTGTAAACTCAGGCTTCGCCATTGGTTTTGAGTTTGTAGGACACTTAATAGTTTATGTTAATCGAGCAACATTACTGGAAGACTGTTAACTTTTTTAGAAGGGACAATCTATACGCTCATCAAGAACACATCCGCCCTCCTTTCAGGTTGGTCAAACCCTTGTAAACATTGCATTACTTTCATCGTATTTTTTTTTTACTTTTGTCATTGTTGGTGGTGTCTAAACCCAAACATGTATGAAGGGGTCCTAGGGTTGTCTGGGACTGTTGCATCTAGATGAATGTATTGTTCCTAGTTTGTCTTGTAGACGGGGAATACCCTCAACTTATAGCCTCCATAAGGCCGAAGTTGGAGGGGGTTTGAGGACCAAGTTACCCTAGGTACTCAGTACGGACGGCATTGCTGGGGAATACTTAACCTATGGTATGTTTGAAGTATGCGTTTAAATCTATCAGATTTTAATTTGAGGCAAATTACATGAAATAATGCTACTGCTATGCAAATCTGATCTAACAACAGACAGATTAAAATAAGCTGAAACAAACTCACGTATGAGTATGAGTCCATAACACCTACGCTCCGTCCTCATGAAGATTCGACGCAGTGCAGATCATAGTCGAGGCAGCGCAGAACGTAGTCGATCGGCCTCAAGCGATCGCGTAGTTGCGCTGCCCAGAAATCTTATTGTCGTCCCTCGTGCAGGCTTCACGACGGCAAAGGCTCGGAGATTCCGCTCACCCTTCTCCTTGGTGCACGCCCAGGAGAAGAGCCGGTGAGGAACAACAGCTCAAAACCACGGCACAAATCACCAGATGGAAAAAGAGAGAGAGAGAGAGAGGGAGTTTGTGGGTTTTTTTTCGTGTCCTTATTCCTGGACGTCTCCAGGACTTCTAATAGGCGAGAAGGCAGCCCTCTGCTGACCGTTTTCGCTATAAAATCACCCACTAATTAGTAGTAATAATCACCCAAATAACTCGGATTAATACTACCCATTTAACTCAGGATTATAGCATTGACTGCGTGTTAATCTCGTCTAATGATTGTTGTTAAAATATTAATACGCAGATGGTAAAAGATTTACATCAACTTGACTTGGTTGCTCGCTGCATCACAAGTCACAAGTCACGCGGTTGGTCATGCGAAAAGGAGCGCGGATACGCGCGTGCGTGTGTTGTGTAGACCAAGCTCTATTCTCTCTTTTAGTCACCCATTCACACATGTGAGAGAGCTCTTCTATTTAAGTTGACTTGCACCAACCAAAACTAGCAGTATGGGACAATTAAATGTCATGCACTCTTGCTTTGGAATTCCTGAAATGGGCCTCTCCATTGGCCTATTTTCCAGCAATCCTCCACCAATGCCAAAGTAAGAATAAGAAGGACAAAGGATCAATGTGCTGTAACACTGTTAATATACTAGCGTGTTAGCATAAGTCCCGTACGGGTTGAACTTACACCTAGAATAACAAGATTCATCTTCGAATGGACTAGGCCTTGAATTCCCAGCTTTAGTGCAGTCGGACTTCACTTGAAGTCGTAGCTGATACTAGGCTGCCAAAGAGACCTTGCCTAACCGGAGAGTTAAAGGTCTGCTCCCTTATCTTTTAGTGAGTTTTCAATGAGAGCGCCCTATCTCAAGAACTGCGACCTACAGTTAGACTAACGTAGGTGTTCTCACATAGCTCACAGCTATTACTCCGGAGTTTCTCATTTTTCTGACAGTTTTAAGCCTCTGCTTAATATGTTTGTTAGACTTGGAATTATCCTTTGTATTCATAACTTGAGCTAGCATTGTTTGGTTATCGCAATACACAAGGATGGGTGGTACCGGCTTCTCAAGCAAAATCAAGTCCATCAACAGCTCTCTAAGCCATTCAGCCACATTAGTGGCGGTCTCAAGTGCTACAAGTTCTGCTTCAGCCGTTGATTTTGTCAAGACGGTTTGTTTGCAGGACCTCCACACTACTGCAGCACCCGCTAGAGTGAATATATAGCCACTAGTAGCTTTGATCTCATCCGCATCAGAGATCCAATTGGAATCACTATACCCCTCTAACACGGGTGGGTATCCCGAGTAGTGAATTCCAAGTTCTAAAGTACCTCTCAGATAGCGACACACTCGCTCGAGTGCTTTCCAATGATCATCTCCTGGGTTTGACGTGAACTGGCTAAGTTTGCTCACAGCATAGAAGATGTCTGGTCAGATCGCACCAGCCAAATACATAAGGGATCCAATTATTTGTGAATATCTCAATTGATCTCTTCCCTGTCCTTCGAATTTTGGAAGTTTCACACTTGCATCATAGGGAGTTGGAGCGACTTTACGATCCGTAAAGCCAAAACGGCTAAGAACCTTCTCCGTATAATGGGATTGACTCAATGTTATCCCATTCTCATTTTTAATCAACTTAATATTCAGAATTACATCTTTTGGACCCAAGTCTTTCATATCAAAGCATCGAGATAAGAAAGTCTTGATCTCATCAATCACAACAGTGTTGGCCCCAAATATAAGTATGTCATCGACATACAAACACAATATAACACCTTCGCCCCCACCATAACGGTAGTACACACACTTATCTGCCTCATACACGCTGAATCCTGCAGCTGTTAAAAGTGGTGTCGAATTTTTTGTGCCACTGTTTAGGTGCTTGCTTTAGGCCATACAAAGATTTTATTAATTTGCACACTTTGTTCTCCTCTCCAGGGACAATAAAACCATCCGGCTGCTCCATATATATTTCTTCCTCTAACTCTCCATAAAGGAAAACCGTTTTTACATCCATTTGATGGACGTGTAAACCATAGGAAGCTGCTAACGCTAGCAGTACTCTAATGGTTGCAATCCGGGCTACGGGAGAGTAAGTATCAAAGAAATCCTCTCCTTCCTTTTGGGTATAACCCTTGGCCACAAGTCTTGCCTTGTACTTTTCAATAGTACCATTAGGCCACATTTTCTTTTTAAAGATCCACTTGCATCCAACTGGTTTGCACCCGTTTGGACAATCAGTGATCTCCAAAGTCCCATTGGACATGATGGAGTCCATCTCACTACGGACAACCTCGTTCCAATACTCTGCATCAGAAAATGCATAAGCCTCTGGAAGTGTTTTTGGCACGTCACCCACAAGATATATAATAAAGTCATCACCAAAGGATTTTGCAATCCTTTGTCTCTTGCTTCCGCGTGGAGCATCATCGACTTTATCATCATCTTCGTCAGATGTAACCAGTTCACTATTTAGTTCAGGTGGACCAATCGTTTCAGATTGAGTGAAAACCTGAGTTTCACTACTGCTTGCTGTTCTCAAAGGATACACCTCCTCAAAAAATGAAGCATCACGTGACTCCATTATTGTGTATACGCTCACATTAGGAGAGTCTGATTTCACAACTAAAATTCTATAAGCCGTGCTGTTTTATGCGTAACCCAAAAACACATAATCAACTGTCTTCGGTCCAAGTTTTCTCTTCTTCAGCGCTGGTATATTGACTTTCGCCAAACAGCCCCACGTGCACGGAAAATTGACATTAGGCTGACGCCCTTTCCATCCCTCATAAGGAGTGACATCTCTGTTCTTTGTCACAACCCGATTAAGGACAAAATTTACTGTCAAAATAGCTTCCCCCACCATTCGTAGGACATATCAGAACTCTCTAACATGGCATTAACCAAGTCTGTAAGTGTCCGATTTTTCCTCTCAGCCACTCCATTTGATTGAGGTGAATATGGTGGTGTGACCTCATGGATTATACCATGTTTAGCACAGAATTGAGAGAACTCAGTGGAGATGTATTCTCCTCCATGATCATCACATAAACGCTTGATCTTTCTCTCAAGTTGGTTCTCAACCTCGGCCTTAAAAATCTTAAAGTGGTGAAAAGCTTCATCTTTTGTTTTCAGCAAGTAAATATAGCAATAGCGTGTAGCATCATCTATCAAAGTCATGAAATATCTCTTGCCTCCTCTAGTCGACAATCCATTCATCTCACGCAGATGTGAATGAATAAGATCTAATGGTGCCAGATCCCTCTTTTCCTCTAAACTCTTGAAAGGTTTTCGAGGTTGTTTTGCTTGTACACATGACTGGCACTTTGATCCTTTGACTACTTCAAATTTCGGAATTAACTCTAATCTGAACATTCTAGCAACGATGTCAAAATTGATATGATAGAAACGAGAGTGCCACAAATTGGACACACAAATTTTATTCATGGATGCAATATTCAAATGAAAATTTGGCTCAATAGTATTTAAGCGGAACAAGCCTCCGCTCTCATAGCCTTTACCAACAAAGTTTTCGAATTTAGAAATTACAACTTTATTGGACTCAAACACTAACTTATAACCATCTCGACATAACTAGGATTCGCTGATGAGATTCCTGTTGATTGACGGAGCATGCTGCGCGTTCTTCAAATGGACAATCTTCCCTGAACTGAGCTTCAGTTTGACCGTACCAACCCCAAGGACAGGCTTAGCTGGTCCGTTTCCCATCAAGACGGAGGAAGTTTGCGCTCCCTGGTAAGAAGTAAACAAGGAGAACATACATGTATATTCGCACCACTGTCAACCCACCAATCTGTAGATTGAAGTACTGAAAATACAATTGGTAAATTACCATACCGAGATCCACCGGCCTCATCGCCGTCGCCAATGGTGACGTTCACCTTCTTATTTGGCTTTCCATCATCTCGGTCCTTTCCGTTAGTGGCAATTCTTCGCAAAATGCCCTTCTTTGCCACACACAAAACATGATCTGGACTTCTCATGCTTCTCAAATTTCTTGAAGTTAGTGGTTTTCTTAGGCTTTCCACTGTAGTTCATCTTACCCTTCCCCTTGCCCTTGTAGTTGGGCTTGTTCACTACAATGTTTGCACTTGCACCTTGAGCGGACATTCCTAGAACATCCTTTGCCCTTGCCTTTTCTTCCACATTGAGGGCTATTATCAGATCCTCGGGGAGATATCCTCTCTTTTGTGTTTCAGGGAAGTGGCAAAATCCCTCCAAGATGCAGGGACTTTGGCAATAATGCCCGCTGCGACAAACCTGTCCGACAAAGGACAACCCAAACTTGCAATCTCCCCAACTAATAGCTACATCTCATGCGCCTGCGCAACTATCGACTTTGCAGCGTCAATGCTGAAGTCATAGAACTGCTCGCAGGTGTAGAGTAAGCAACTACCTTCTGAGAGTGCATATTTGTGCTCAAGTGCATCCCACAACTCTGTGGGGTTTGTGTGATCCATGTACACATCGTAGAGCTATTCTGACAGCAGGGTTAGGATACATCCGAGTGCTGTATCACTAGCACTCAGGAAAATCGCGTCCTGCTCAACCGTGAATGGCATCACTGGATGGATCACCCACCACAGTCCCATAGACATGAGCCATAATTTGACTCTAGTCTACCATCTATGGAAGTTACCACCAAAAAACCTCTCAGGTTTCATTGCATCCGAAGCACCAGCCATTCCTGAATTACAGTAAATGCATAAATAAGATTTCTAGATTGTTTGAAGTATGCATTTAAATCTACCGGATTTTGATTTGAGACAAATTACATGAAACAATGCTACTGCTATGCAAATCTGATCTAATAACAGACAGATTAAAATAAGCTGAAACAAACTCACGTATGAGTCCATAACACTTATGGATCAGCGCTCCCTCCTCGTGAAGATTCGACACAATGCAGATCGTAGTCGACCGGCCTCAAGCGATCGCGCAGTTGCGCTACCCAGAAACCTTATTGCCGTCCCTCGTGCAGGCTTCACGACGACAAAGGCTCGGAGATTCCGCTCACCCTTCTCCTTGGTGCACGCCCAGGAGAAGAGCCGGCGAGGAACAGCAGCTTAGAACCACCACACAAATCACCAGATGGAAAGAGAGAGAGAGAGAGAGAGAGAGAGAGGGAGTTCGTGGTTTTTTTCGTGTCCTTATTCCTGGACGTCTCCAGGACATCTTATAGGCGAGAAGGCAGCCCTCCGCTGACCCTTTTTGCTATAAAATCACTCACTAATTAGCAGTAATAATCACCCAAATATCTCAGATTAATACTACCCATTTAGCTCGGGATTATAGCATTGACTGCTGTTAATCTCGTCTAATGACTGTTGTCAAAATATTAATACGCAGATGGCAAAATATTTACATCAACTTGCCTTGGCTGCTCGCTGCGTCCCAAGTCACATTCACGCGGTTGGTCACGCGAAAATGAACGAGGATACGTGCGCGCGTGCGTGTGTTGTGAAGACCAAGCCCCATTCTCCCTTTTAGTCACCCATTCACACATGTGAGAGAGCTCTTCTATTTAAGTTGACTTGCACCAACCGAAACTAGCAGTATGGGACAATTGAATGTCATGCACTCTTGCTTTGGAATTCCTGAAATGGGCCTCTCCATGGGCCTATTTTCTAGCATGGTACGGTCAGTACGGTCGGGAGAACGCGCACCACAAGGAGCCTTGGAGTAAAACTGCTTCGAGTATGATTGTGGCATGGCTTCTTTTGCTCCTAGGACATATTTGGCGACCCTCAATCTGTTAAGCATGTGGAAAAGAAACTCCATGCTGGGAACTTCCTCCCGACTTGCTAGGATTCCTTCAGGTCGTTGGGGAATATTGGTGACCAGGCCAACAGGGTTTGAGGAACCTCCTCCTTGGGTGGGCCACTTTCACTCCAGTAGCCTTCTACCTTCCCCCTCTCCCTGAAAAGTACAGATGGAAATGGAAATATGGATATCCGATATTCATATCTATACTATAAGGATCGAAAACAATTAAAAACGTTTCTCACTCAGATCGGATCCATCGTACCCCTCTTGCTGGACCCGTGTGTCAAGATCAGGGGAGGTGGGAAAGAATGTAGACCTGTAGAAATTGCGAGTTGGAAGATGTTTCTGCTAAAAACGGATTGTTTTTTTCACCCATCGCGGTCGTAGCCGCCCGGAATGCTCGCCTACCACGCCACCCCACCCTCGAGCTGCCTGCCGCCGCTGGCACCAGAGAATCGCCTTGCTGGAGCCCGGGTCGGAGCCACACAGCCCCTACAGCCGCTAAATCGAAGGCCACTGCATTACGACTACTGTGCAAGGTAGATTCGTGTACTGGAAGGGCATGGAATCCTCTGAACATGATGATGCCCGCCTAGTAGCCACGATCCAGGAGCTGCCTTTTCAAAAGGGCAGGCCTCTTTCTCCCATCCAGGAGGAAGCGTCTAGGACTACCACATCGACTGTGCCCGTCACCATCGACTACTCTGGCGACTACTCGCCAAAACGCGAAGTCTACATGGCTTCACTTCACGACATCGACGATGATGAACCAGGCATTGAGTTTGACAACGAACTCGAGAACGAGATCTCAGGCGACGAGAATGTTGACGGTGCTTAAGCCCTGAAAACAACTTTACAACTCTTGCAATATTCTTATCAAAACAATAACCAAACTTAGTTATAGGACTTTATTCTAATGTTCTCCACAAATTTTGGTGAGTTGTCATGTGCAGGAACCCATGCTTGAAAGACAAGGAGAAATATACAAAACATACACAAAGAAGTGCATAAAAGACAACTTTCTTCATCACACTTACAAGGGAGGCCCACATGATAGCCCAACCGATGTAGAAAGGAGGCAAGCACCCAAAGGGTGAAGCCTAGGCCCACCTACCAGTGCCCCAACAAAAGGCGGTGGCCAGAGGCGGCAGAGGGGAGTCGCCCGACCCCCTGGTGCGGCCGCACCATCCCTGGAAGATGTCCAGGTGGATTTTGGCAGGAAGATTCCTCTGATCCTCCCAAGGTCGGTGGGCAATGTTTCTATTGGTGGATGGTACCCTTCGGAGGGAAGAAGTACCACAACAACCCGTGGAAAAGACTCAAACAATGACAAACAACAATAAATAACTAGAAACACTTTGGATGCTCCAATAAAGAAACTTATATTGAACAGGGATCCGTCTCATCAGTTACAGTTACAGGGGTATTTATAGGGGCGGTTACACCTACCCTTGACACAATTACACCATTTTACCCCCTAACCACTATATTCCATGAATATTCCAAGGGTATTTGGTAATTTGCTCTTTGCACACACTTTACAACTCAGCACGCTTGGTGCTTCCGGCTGAAGCTGGTCCCACCGTCCTATGAGCTTCGTTTTTGCTTCCCCTTCAGCGGGCTTCGGTCCTGTTGCCCTTCGGTCACGACCGAAGCCTTTCCTTCGGGGCTTCAATCCTTGGCGTCGCTCTTCGATGGCCTTCGGTTGGGAACCCTTCGGTCCCCTTTGGTGAAGCTTCCTTCGGTCGGGCATCCTTCGGCGCGATCTGAACGTAGCGCTCCCCAACAGTAGCCCCTGAAGGTCGAGGGGCTCTCGTGGGCTTCGAGATTGTGGACGAAGACCCGAGGCCTCGATTCCCAAAGCGCCACCCCTGGATCGTGAACATCTTCTATTTCACGATCAAGCTGACTTCCTGCATGCAAACGGTCAATACAATCGAGGGGGGAGAGTCAATGAGTTGATTGTCGAACGAGTTACGAAAATATGAAAAAGCCCCCAAGCCCCTCCACGGGTTCAGCTGTGGCGGCTGTTTGACTTCTGGGGCAGCGGCGTCTTTCCAGTTCTCGTGCCGCGGGGGCGCAGTATATAAGCGCCACCCCTCCCTTGGGTCGCTTTCGCGCCTTCATGCTTTCACGCTTTCACGCTTGTCGCCCTCTTCGGTCTGCTGTTCCGAAGGCCCCTGAGCACCTCTCTAGCTTGATCAGGTGCCCGAAGAAGTCATCGATCTTGGTTCTGATGGCTCCAAAGGTTGCTCCAAAGGCGGATTGCCTGAAGACCCGATCGCTCGGGAAGAGCTCGATCACCGAAGAGTCTCTTCGGGACATGGTCCGGCGCGGCTACATCGCCGCAGGTGCCGGTCGAGCCCCCGATCCCGACGAGGTCGTCGCCCATCCAGAAGATGACGAAATCATGGTGTTCCATCACCTGTTCACGGCTGGGCTTCGGTTTCCCCTGGACCCAATTTTTGTCGATACTCTTCGGTCGTGCGAGATGTACTTGCACCATTTGACGCCGAATTCGATCGCTCGGTTGAGCATGTACCTGTGGTTGTCAAAGACCTTGAACTTCTCCCCTTCGGCTGAACACTTGTCTTTCATTCACAAAGTGCATCACCAGCCAAAGATTGTCACCGTGAGGACCGCCGAAAGGACGGAGGTCGATGACGAGACGCAGTATGGCTGCTATAACTTTACTTACAAAGACCTGGTCTCCAGCCCCGTGACAGTGTATAAGAACTAGTGGCAAGTGGACTGGACATCGCATTGGTTCTACCACAAGGTGGTGCTTGATTCGGAGACCCGAAGCCACCCTCTTGTGACTGACCGGATTCGGAATCTTGGCGAGACTCCCCGCATCACAACCGAAGAAACAAAGGATCATACAGATTCGTAGATCTGCTTCGGCAAATATCAATGGTGTTCAGCACCCGAGTTATCGTTGAAGAGTACGTGGCATGCCGATGCTGGCCACTGAAGGATGGCTGGTCAATAAAGGGTTGGTTGCCGGAGGATCAGTGGACCGAAGGCATTCCCACGCCGGACTTTGCGAAGTGCTTTTGTTTGAAGAAAGAACATGAGTGACGCCATGCTTCCCTTGCTTTCTTAGGCGTTTTGCTGTTCGTCTAACCGATGCTTTTTATTATTTTGTAGAGGTTGACCCGAGCTCCGTGGAGAGCTGGGCCAATGAGATTCTCGGCGCAGAATCCATCGGCGAGTATAAATTGATTTTAGAGCAGCTGGGCGGGACGCGTACAAATCGCATTTTCCTCGCTCTTGGCATCAGTGCCCCGGCACGAGCTGCTTCGGTGAGGCACAAGGCCGCCGAAGAGAAACGTAAAGCCAAAGCCGTGGCCGATGTCAAGACTGTGGCCGCTGATGAGAAGCGATGCGCCCCACCGACAGTGCAGCTGGAGAAGCGTAAGCGATCAAAGTGTCAGGCTGTCGGCGGCCCGTTGAAGCGCTCGAAGACGGAGGCCTTGCTGTTTGGGACCCCTTCGCCTTTGAAGGCTTCCGTGGATTCTGAAGACGTCGGGGGCGAAGAGGAAGTTGGGGATGCTTGTTGGCGTTTCTTAACGTCGTCACCAGGATTGTTAGTCCCCGGCAACGTCGCTAGAAATGCCATGTAGTGGTATGTCTTAACGATTACAGAATAAATCGGCAAGCGCACGGATATACTGCTGTAGCATTTCACCCGGTGACTATTCGGGTATCATTATTTATATTTTCCCAAAGAAGGGCATGATGTAAAAGAGTTTACTTGGTACATAATCGAGATGGCATGAATAAGATATAGATTATAACAATACAGGGGTAAGTTATGATAAAGATATGAATAAGGGTAATGTGACACAAACGCTCAAGCCAACTCTGGATAAAGAATAAACAAATAAACCTAAGGTTAGTGGGAGCATAGGCATACAACAAAGTCCTATTAGCATCTATTCATGCAAGCAAAAGTTATGCAACATACACAAGGTTAGGACTACAGGTGCCGGGAAATTAGGGATACCAGGGAGAATGTCACATCCCGAAGTATATCTGGGCCGTTACATCTTTCAGAACTCCTACACCGTACCCGAACGTCGGGGGGTACACTAACCACGAAGCAGCTTCATAGCGTACGGACAGGGTTGTCACCACCTGCCGTCTACCCCAGTAACACTTGTGGAGCATTGTCATATTCGAAGGATCCCGCATACCCGAGCACCATGCTCGTGTATGAGGTCACTACCCTAGCGCCCCCGGGTCTCCCACCCTTCGGATGGACAAGTAAAACGCTAAAGCAAGCCCTAAGGCACGACGAACCGATATCCTTACCCAGATCATCTGGCCTAATCATATGTAAAGCATAACTAATAAAGCACCAAGCCATGATATGATTCACTATCAAAACAGCATAACAAGCCAAAGCATGATAAGCTACTAAGATAGCAAAATAACCATAGCTCAGCTTTGCATTATGAATAGAGTACTGACAATCCGAATACAAAGCCATTACCCAAGGCCGAGGAATGCTTCTCCGGCCCCGAGGACGACTTTCTTCGCTAAGAGATGAAGTACTAGCCTAGCTCCACTATCCTAAGGAGTACAAGTTTTGTGAGAGTGAGAGAGAGGCTTCAAGTGTTTTTGTGTGTAGAATGATGGGGGTGGGGGCCCCTTTTATAGCTCCAAGGGTCGGTTCCCGCCATTTCTTCATATAGCCAGGCGAATTAGGAGACTTGGCGGCGACTCCACCTCAAAGGGCACCTGGACTGGAATCAGTCCAGGTTCGGCCGACCCTAGGGGTCGGCCGACCCCCAGGTGAGCCTCCCCCGACTCTTCCTTCTCTGGTACACTAAACAGGGGGCCCTTGTGATGTTTCCATATGTTTGCTTGCTTGGCGCGCCCGTCTGCTCTGACATGTGGGTCCCTCTTGTAAGTGGGTTGCAGCAGACGATCTTCTGTGCATAGTTTGCTGCGTATTCTTCGTGTTTTCTTCTTATTATAGACTTGTGTCCTTGAAAAGGTTAGAGTGACAAAACAACTGTGGAACTAGGTTAGTGATATATTTATGCGAGTAAGAGATATAATTTTCCTTTGTTTGTGAGTATAATTGATGGTCGTATTTTGCACTTAATGACCATCAACAACACCCCCAAGCTAGCCTTTTGCTCATCCTAAGCAAAACAAGGCTTTATGTTGTTGATCAGGAGTTGCTTCAATGTTGCATTTCCAACAAATACCTTAGGCACATCAGAATGTTCTTACCATGATTTCGAACAAGTTGGCCTTGTTCTTACCTCTTACCTTATTACTGTGGGGCTTATAGCTTTACCTTATCATTGGCGGTTGAGAGTCAGAACGGTTTTGTAGAGTGCTAATGTTTCTTACCCCTTTGCTCATCCGTCAATCCGGAGATTTTTATAGGATTTTTCAGAAGAAATTTCAAACTTCCTCAAATGATCTCTTTGGATCGCTCATTATGTATCATTCCTCACCAAGGCTTTTTATTTTCCCTTTCTTCCTCATCCTATCTCTAAAGGCCAAAATTTGTGGAGCTGTAGGTATGGAGGATATGAAGGCGCACTTGTTTCTCATGTATTGCTAAGTCAAAAACCGGATCCAAAGGAGAGACAAGTCATAAACCTTGATCAATATGTGCACGTGCATAGATATTTTTGGTGGATGGTGGATGAACTCCTTTTTATGAACCATCTCTCCATTTGTTTTCTTGCTTTTGAGTCATGGGCTATATTATTATTCTGCTCTTTTTTTCCTGACATGCCTTGTGAGCATGCGGCATACCTTCTTTGGGTATGCATCTTTTCTGTTCTTTTCCTTTTTTTTGACATGCCTTCTGAGCATGTGGCATACCTTCTTTGGGTATGCATCTTTTCTCTTTTTTTTTTCTTTTGTATAGCCCATACTCCCTTTTCTTATGGAACTTGGAGAGAGTGGCCATGAGGCAATATGGAGGCTTTTTTATTTGTATTTGTGAATGGATGGAATGCTTGCTCACTTCTTATGTAGAAGCGTAGAATATGGTGGAGTGTGTACGTGATCTTGATCATGAGAGTATGAAATGCATCTCACAAAGGGTCACAACAATTTGACAAAGCTTGATGAGATAACAAGTTCCATATGTGGAGGGTTTTCAATAAGAACAACATATGACTTTGGATAGAAATTTCATATCATTGAGGAACTTTGTTTGTTTTTGTATTTTCATCAATAAATACTCCGGAAATCAAGCATCACTTAGGGGAAGATCATAGCAACTCTATTTAACCATATCATAGCTCACAACAACTTAGATTTGGATCATGCTTTTTGCTACCCACAAGTTTCAAGCTTAAGGTTCGAACATTTGGCCAACAAACTCAAAACTTAGGAAGAGCACTAAGTTGTGACTAGGATATGAAAGAAATTAACAAAGCAACTACTCATCATCTCAACAAGGAAAACTACACCATGCTTACTACACATAAGGAAGCAAGTAAATATTTTTGGTCTTTTTGGTTTTTGCAAATTTTTATTTTGTTTTTAGTTTTGCAGATTTTTGTTTTGTTTCATGCATAAAGTTTTGAAAGTGATAAAGAAATTTAAGATACAAGATACACGATACCTCTCATGGGGGTCCTCCCCCAAGCTAGCTTCAGACTTACTGCTGCTGGTCGGGGTTGTACCCCATCCAACGGTAGTAGGCCCTTCACTCCTGCTGCTGCTGCAGCTGCCTCTACTCCATGGCGTGGATCCTTTCACCGGTGTACTGCTGCCATGCTTGGTTGGTTTCAATGTGTTGGTGCAGCGTATCCTCGATGTTGTTGGCCTGAACTTGCAGCTCGCCTAGCTGCTGGGTGATGAAGCAAAAGTCGCGGCTAGAGGCCGTATGTCGTGCAAGGTTCGGGATTCTACCGGAGCTGCAGCTGGTGGATCGGCGGCTTGGAGCCTGCCGTGCCCACTCGTTGGTGCTTGCGCTGTGCCAGGATGAACCACCCGCTTCATGGTGATATGAAGACTGAGGCTGTTGTGGCGGTGGTGCTGGCTCGGTTCCTCTCCCGGACCAGTTTCGCGTCATCCTGCCAGGCAAACCAGAAACACTATGTCTGCGTGCCACCTCTTCTGGGATGACAGGGGCGGTTCATGACTGGATGTTATTATTGACGTAAGAAGCCATAGGTTGGCCTTCAGGGCCGGCATACGCGAGGACCCGGGAGCCTCTTGCTTCGCTCCTGCGCGGCGTCCAAATCGGTTGCGTGGTGGTGCAGGGCATGCCAGTCAATTTGACCTACAATTGACAAGGGACAGGTAAAACATTAAATTACCAAAACGTATCGGCTGGTGTTCCGAATCATTCCGCCACATGCATCGGCCAAGCGTCCGATGCGGTAGTAGATCAATCGGCCAAAGCTCCGGCCAATTGTGCAGGTAAGGCAGCGCTAAGTGGGTTAGCGAAGCCTCGGTAGACAACACCTAGATCCGAACCCGATTGGCTTGGCGATGAGCAACAGACAAGCTGCGCGTCGGCCGATGGTATTTAGATCAAGGCTGGATAAATTATGGTAAGAACTAAATAAAAAGAAGATTAAACGAATCTAACCCTGTCAAATCTAGCAAATACCGATAACTTGTGGTAACAGTAAGAAGCAAGCTAGACTGAATAGATTAATCTAACAAGAACAAGCTGATATTGATAACTTGATGAACAGATCAGACCTAGATCCAATCTCCTCGATAACTTGAACTAATACAGGATAGAGGAAGAAGCGATGCGCCATCAACCTTGAGCTCATCTGTCTCATTCAACGCGGAACTTACCAGCAAGTCGGAGATCGAAGTTGATGCAACCCCACATGTAGGAAAGTACTCATAAAAGAAAAATCTACTGCAACTAAGGCGAAGCCGCCGAAAAGAGAAAAAATGGTTTGTGTATTGATCATTGGATGGTTCTATTACATGCCCGAGGGCAGCTATTTATAGCCTAAGCTACAAATCCTAGTTGATTACGACGTACATTACTTGACAATAAAGAAAACAAACTTTTCTAAATTCTAACAGATAACTGGCTGACGTAGCCTCGCTAGCTCCTTCCACGCTCCATTAGCTATGACGTTTCATGTGGCCCAAAAAGCCCAATATGCTTCTTTCTTGGTTTCTGATCCTGCGTCGGCCCAACATATATCGGCCTTTTGCCCAACAGGTTGATATGTGTCAAAAAACAGTGTCAACACATGCCCCCCTATTTCGGAATAAAAACGCTTTGTTCCGAATTCAGTCAAAGCTTTTTCTCTGCATCCCTTCAATTCATTGCAGTTCCTCGATTTCTCGCGTAGTATTTCAATCTTCTGCAACTCATCGGCACAAGAGTAAAAACAGCTGATACTGTATATCCTTTGACTTCTCGGCCATCCTCGTCATTACTCCCCTATGGGAAGAGTACGATCGGCCATCCATCAACCACCCCATCTTGTCAAGTAACTCTACGGCCCCTCGATTATCGAGATGGTAACTGGAATGCTGTGGCAGAACCACCTGAAATAATCTGGCTCAAGCGTGCTAACCATCACCACGAGGGCAATCAGGGCTAACTCGCACTTCAAACGGAATAATCCATTGGTCTGTCGGGTAACATCCCGATACAACCACGGTTTTTGCCGATCGAAACCACACATACAAGTACTCACACGAAGGTGAGCCCAGAGGATACAACATTCCACAAAGTTTACATCATCGAGTTCAACATAAATTTGTTATTACAAACAAAGTTCAAATTCGTAAAAAGAAACGGCGTACTTCAGAGTTTGAAGATAACGAGTTCTTCAGATTTCATTGCAGCGGAAAAACAACGATAACTACTCGACGATACATGGTGTCTCGATGAAGCCCGTACGAGACATCACTCGACATTATCATCGTTGGCCGGGGGCGCATCCCATTCCACCAACCAACCAGGAGGAAGGGTACACGGCCAAGTCAAACTAGCGATCATATCCTCGAAAGTCTCACCTAAAAACAAGCCACAAGCAAGGCTGAGTATACTAAGACTCAGCAAGGCTTACCCGACTAGTGGAATATACTTAGCCGACCTCTAGACATGCAAGGCTTTTCGCTTGAGGGGTTTGTTTTGCTGAAAAGCATATACAAGTAGGTCCTTACTTCGAAATTTTAGCTGCAGGTTCTAGTTTTTCTTTAACCATTCTAGGTAAGTAACTATCCAATAACATACATGGTGAAAGATTTAACTTGCATCCAACAAGACTATTCAACATCATTGTTCCATTTCTTACTCTATGTGGTAAAAGGGTAAAGCAGTCTCAATAACCGTGAGAAATGGACGATTCGAATCGAATTTCTTAACCTTGCAAGGCAGACCTAAACACACGTCACGTGGTTACTCCCGGAGTCACACATGCAACTTTTCCCTTCAATTCCCGCTTCACGGAACAGCCCCACCGCCCTCAACTACACGTCCCCATGGACCACGGACCCGGCCGGGCCATGGCGGCACATGCACCCGCCATTAGCTAGATGTGAACGAATTCAAGACGGTGGGGAGTATATTCCGGCCTCGGTTCAATCCAGTACGTAAGCTTACTAATTACCATATTCTCGGCATGTGGTTAGTACGTTCAAAGAATTAACCACCACTACCAAACACTGCGGCCTTAGCATTTTTCACTAAACAGACGGGGCCTCAATCATCAACATAAACATCGCACCATAGCCCCGTCCGTCGACCTTATGATTGCAGCATGTAGTAAACATTCAACTCCTATATTCTCGCGAGTGACAGGAAATCACTCGATTTTTACCGGAGTCCTATTAGCATAGCATTCTATCGAACCTTATTTCTAGTGTTCAGATCATAGGAACCTAAGATCATGCAACTAAGTTTTCATTCAACTCCTATAAACTTAATGCACAAGCAATATAGGGTAATAAGTTGCATAATTTGAAAAATAGGGTTTATGCTCCAGGGCTTGCCTTCTTAAGCTAAGCTAGCCTTGGGTTCTTCCGAACTCAGGTTCGGGTCTTCGAAAGCTTCAGTTAGATTCACTTGAGCTTCACGCTGCTCACTCTCAGACTCGGGCACTAGCTCATACGTTCCATCAGTGAGAGTAGTCGATTCTATATGAATGCACAAGTATGAGTTGTAGTGATGGTATATGACATTTATTTTCCTTCATGATAAAGTTGTAGTCCACAAAACATAGATTTGGTTGTAAAGTTACTTAGTTAAGATTTTTTGGGAA
This sequence comes from Panicum miliaceum, assembly GCA_032594955.1. Lineage (NCBI taxonomy): Eukaryota > Viridiplantae > Streptophyta > Magnoliopsida > Poales > Poaceae > Panicum > Panicum miliaceum. Next base: position 32,654,195 of record CM064058.1, on the reverse strand, counting down.
ATCGTTAATAGAGTATAACTTAAACTAATTAACTCCATGAAACAAGAGGGGCTGGGGGTTGTGTTCTTTTGGAAACTAATTTTTCTAAGCACAACATGGATTAAACACAACTTCTGGACTAGGTAACTTCTGGTGATGAAATTTTTATTTTGGGTACATTATGCAGAGACAATAGCACTGTAAAAAATTTTAGACATTTTTATGTAGCAGAATAATCATGAAAAATGTAATACACAGCCACTGCTAGATCCTAGTTATTTTTATACAGAACAAACCATGCAAGTATTGATGCTAAAATTTTTACAGGGTGTTAATCTATCCATATATGAGTTAACTTAAATTTTTCAGATTTTATTGTGCATGATACAGAGCATAATAAATAGGACAAGATACACCTATTTTAATAAAGATTAATTTCTTCAGAATGTTTTACAGGGTTTCTGAGTATGAAACGTTTTATAAAGCATGTTCTAACCCAAAGTATCCTATAGTAAAAAGATGAACATTTTTCAAGCACAAAAACTAATTACTTTTTGATTTAATGCATTTTTCCACCACAAAATCATAGAAGTGGCTACAGACAGGTAAAAAGTCTAATTATTTTTGTGGGATCTAGACATCAATATAACAGCTCTGGAAAAGTTTCACAACATGAATCATTATAGAACAGGAGGGAAAATTATTTATATGTCTTCATGGCATAAAACAAAGCTTAACAAAAAGTCCAGCTAGAGGCAGGTTCTGGTCCTGAACATTTTACACTGGCCTACACATCCAAAAATCAGATGCAGCACTGGTCTACAACAGTGGGTACAAATAAAAGCTATTAAACGTTCCATTTAATATAGAGCAAAATATAGCAAGAATCTGAAAAATGAATGTAACACAAGTTGTAGATTTTCTTCTAACGATTCTAGAACAGTTGAGTTTGTATTTTTCCGATTTTTCGACGATTTTATATGAATTTTACAAGTCCATTGTTTTTTGAATTCAAAGTTTAAACACAGGTTTACAGATATGCCCCTGGAAACTTGCGTGCAGACCCTTTTAAAGATTTCAATCGTTGCAATGTGGTCCTTGGGAGGCGCTGGCACGGCGGCTGGCCAAATTCCGGCGAGGGGGCTCGTCAGCGGCGAGGGGAAAAGGGTCGGGGAGAACCAGGGACGCAAGAGCTACCTTGTGGGGCCTTGGTCGGGGTCGGGGGTGGCCGGGAAGGGCTCGTCAGCGTGGAGCAGGGGACGGCAGCGGTGCGGCGCATCGGCGACGGTGCTCCGGCGGGGTTGGGGCAGCGCTGGCGGGTCGGGAAGCTCCGGTGGGGTGATGTAGTCCCGTTCCGAGCCTTGGTTCGGGCGGAGGAGGGCCGGAGGTGGGGTGTCCACGGCGGTCAGGGGCGGCGGTGGTGGAGGCAGTGCTGGCAACGGTGCTCCGGCGGTTCTGGGCGACGATGGGCGGGGCAGTGAGCGTTAGTGGGATGCTGTGGTGGTGGTTGGGGGCTCAACTTGGGCGGTGGATGACTGGAGGGGTGAGCCCCACGGTGAGCTGGGCACGACGGCGGCAATTGTGGCGGCGGGGAGCTTTTGGGGTGTGGGGGCGCGCGTGAGCGGCTTCGTGCTGCCTTTTATAGGCCGCAGGAGGGAGGGAGAGGGCCGAGCGAAGCTGGGCCGGGACGGCACGACGGAGGTGTGCTATTGGGCATCGGGGCGGCGGCCAGAGGCTCGGCGCGGCGAGCGGCGGGCGGGGGCAAGTGATTCAGCGTGCTGCAGCACAGCGGCTTGTCGGGCGGCGAGCGTGGGGAGTGGCGGGATAGAGCGGAGGCTCGGGCATGGCGGGGGCTCGCCATTGGGCGCGGCGTGCGGTGGCTGGGCGCCGGCGTTGCGTGCGGCCAGCGGCGCGGCACGGTTGGCGGCCGGAGATCTTGGCGTGGGGAGGGAGGGATAGCGCGGCACGTGATTGGACGCGGCAGGGCTTGGTCGGGGGAGTGGTGAGGAAGGCCGGCAACTCGCTTGTCGCGGCGTGGTCGGCAGGCATCGCCGGCCAAGTGGCGGCTGCATGCTGCCGGCGGGGCGCGAAACAGGGGAGGGAGAGAGACCGAGAGGGAGAAAGAGAAAAAGGCAGGGCCTGAACTGTAAAGCTTTGCTTTTCTCCTATTTTTGTGTGGCAACTCAAAATTCTCTGAACATGAAAGTTGTTCAATACAAAAAGTTCTACAAGTTTTGTTTCAGGCCAAAGTTCATTTGAGCTCTAGATTGAGAGTTAAATTGAAGACTCAAAAATTTATGATTCAGAGGGCACGACATTTTATGGCAAAATTTCCTATTCTTTCTGTGGTCTCAACTAGACTTTTATTTATCGTCACTGTTGATGTGCCTATTTGATTTCGTAGCCATAAGTGCTTTGAGGTGAAAGTTATTCAATTTGTTCGATTAAAGTACATGTACTTGTGCACATATATACATCTATTTTCAATTCAAAGCAAAACCAATTTATAATTTATTTATTTTAAACTTTTCTTAGTTATTTATGCATATTGTTAAGCTAATGAGGCTTGTTTCGTAATTTAAACACCTGAGGTGTTACAAACACGTCTCTGACTCCTCCACTTCCTTTTAACTGCAGCCATCCAACCTCTGGAATCCTCTATTCCTTTTTTATAAATCAAAGAGTGCAGCAGAGCGCAAAGAGAAACCCCAATCCTGCTCTTCTTCTTCCTCAGTTCTCATCCCCATCTGTGCTTCTTGCTTCGACGCCTCCCATGGCTGACAATAGGCGTCCCGATGACAAATCTTCCAGGCCAACTCAGTGCCTGCGAACCACTCTGCGCCGACAAGGGTAAAGAATCTTTGGCATTGTATCCCTTCTTCCAGCTTTAGATCTGATTTTCTTCCTTTATTGCTTTAGGGCCATCTTGATGGCCGATGGTGTGTATTACACCGGTACATTGTCACGGCCTACGCCAAGCACACCAGTTGCAGGTTCTTCCGGCTCTGGTGACTCCTCACACCCCCGGATGACCGAGCTGGAATCTTCTCTGCGCACATCCATGGCCGCCCTGACGCCAATGGAGGCAAGGCTCACCAACACCTAAGCCATGCTGGTCGAGGCTGATACGAGGGTAGTAGGTATACCTTCTTGATGCACGCCTTTTGGTTCTTATGTACTCTCCATGCTTCCCTTTCTAACTTCTGGATTTTTTAGCCCTTGAAGCTCAACTTCAGACCCTTCAATTATCAGCAAACCAGGCCGCTGAGTTTGTAAATGCCTGAGGCCTTCTCCTCGTCGACCGTCTGCAAGATATTCCCATTCGTGTGTGAGAAATTGCCAGAAATGGCATCCGTGACGGGGCGGCTACGGCTCTGGCCACAGTGCAGACCCAATTAGGCTATAACGTCCAAGATCTGGATCCTATCCATGCTGAAGGGGAAGATTTTCTCGATTTCATGGACGTCATGGAGGATCTTGAGCACACAGCTGCAACTGTCTTTTTAAGCACTAGTGTAGATTCTGTAATCAACTTACTTTTTTATGATGAGTAAATCATCACGTGTAATAATGCACCACTTTCATGAACCACTTCTATTTTGCATTTTCCGCATAATTTCTTTTGATTCACGTGTGTCTCATCTGATAAATGCTGCAATTTTGTACCGATCAGCTGAAGCGTTAATCACAACCGGCAACACAATTGATGAAGAATCACTAAGGGCGATACATATCGTATCAGCCATTCGTGTCTGATCATCATGATCGGCTTTTACAATACTAGTTCATCATCCAAAAACTCCTTTTGCGTTGCTTCCTATTGGCCGATGGGATGCCCGTCCAGATTCTTTTACGGAGTAGATACTTCTGGGCCATTCTCCTGAACTGGATCAAGGCCAAAGTCTTCCATCTTCAAGAAGTCTTCTTTTCGAAACTTCCCTGACATGCACTCCACACCATCAAATCCCCAGACTGGAGGATCAACCCAGGCAACGCTGAGAGACGGTTCCACGTGCACCACTTCAACTGAACCATCATCTAACCACTGAAGAAGGCACTGGTGCAATGTGGACGGGATGCAACAATTAGCGTGGATCCAATCCCGGCCCAAGAGCCGATTATATGCACCTTTGCCATCCATGATGAAGAAAACAGTAGGTAGAGTCTTGCTTCCAATAATCAGATCGACAGAGATTGCCCCCCAAGCAGACGATGCCGTTCCTTCGTAGCTCTTGAGCATCATATCAGTTCCCATCATATCTTCTTCATCATACCCAAGCCGTTGGAAAATAATATAGGGCATAACATTAACAGCGGCTCCTCCATCGACCATTATCCTAGTCATTGACCTACCGTCAACATGTCCCTTCATATACAAAGGCCTCAGATGCCTCCGTTCCTTCTCGTCTAGCTTCTTGAATGATTCCTAAACTGGATCGAGTGCAAGTTTCGCCACTGCTACCTCATCATCATCGTGAACTGGTTCTTTGAATTCCATAGGAAGCACAAAAACCATATTGACCAATGCTGACGGGGTAGTTTCATTGGTCTTCACGTGCCACACTTGTGATTTGACCGTCTTCTTCTCATAGGCGCGTGCTTCTTCTTGTTCCCGGTGACGGAGCCTATGAACCCTCCTCTTCTAAGAATGGGTCAACCCCTGGAGCACCAATCCGGGTACTCCTCTGGGTCGTACCTGTAACTGTCATGGCGCTCGAGTGATCGATCCAGAGGCGCTTCATCAGGTACACTGGCTGCAGCTTGTTCTTCAATCGTTGCATGCTCAGGGACACGTGGACCCAGCCGATCATGAACAGATACACGATTGTGCTTGCCTCTGACAGCTGACTGCTGATGGTTGTCTTCAAGGCGCTGCCTCTTGAAATCGTATCGGCCTTCCTGCGCCCCATTGCATTCATGACAATCATCGGCCGATGGCAAGCGCAAACCCTTGTTCCAGCAGAATGCAAAGAACGGGCACCGCCAGTGTTCTTCATCACGCCTGTCTTTCTCTTCTTGACGACGTCTTTCTCTCTCTTGCTGGCGCTGATACATGCTCAGGAGCATCTGAGATGTGACAACTCTGCGTGGTCTTCCGAAACTCCCATCTTGTTCGTATCGGCCTTGGTTCCCCCTGCCGTTGGCCAATACTCGAGTCTTCGGATTTTTAGTATCACAATCAGGATGATTAGAAGGTGGTACCTTTGCGTTTCTGTCGACTTCCTGGGCTCCCACATCAACCGCGCTGGCTGGGAAGGGGTGCTCATCAATCTTCATCGGCCTGTCGAACTTGATTCTTCCTTGCTCGATGGCCGTCTGGATCTCCTTCCTGAACATCTTGCAGTCGTTGGTATTATGAGTGACGGAGTGATGCCACTTACAATACCTGGGTCCTTTTATTTCATTGGTCGATGGGATCACATTGTTGGAGGGCAACTTGAGCTGACCCTCTTGCAGTAGTAGATCAATGATCCTATTGGCCTTTGTGATGTCAAACCCGTAGCTCTCAGCTTCCTTCTTGGTGAACGGGCATGAGATCGACTTCTTGGACTTGACCCATTCAGCAACGCCGATCTCAGCCTCACTTTCTGATTCAGAAGAATCCCTAACATAGTTGACCTTCTTCTGGAATACATTCTTCCTGGCATCGTGGGCTCGAACATCAACATTAGCAAGCCTGGATGCTAGATGGCTAAGGCTTTCGAACTCCAAAGATGAGAACTTCTCCCTGATGTGTGGTAGGAGTCCTAAAAAGGCCAATTCAGCTAACTGGCCATCGCTAAGAGACAAACTGAAACAACAGCTTCTGACATCCCTGAATCTCTGAATGTAATATGGGACGGGCTCGTCATTCCTCTGTCGCACTGCAGTCAAGTCGGTGATCTTCATCTCTTGTACCCCTGTGAAGAAGTACTTGTGGAACTGCTTCTCGAGATCGGCCCAAGTGATTATGGAGTTGGCTGGCAGCGATGCAAACCAGGCAAAGGCCGATCCAGAGAGAGATAGCGGGAACAAGCGGATCTTCAAGGCATCTGTCGCTGTAGCTTCCCCACACTCTACAAGGAACCTGCTGACGTGCTCAACGGTCAACATGTTGCCCTGTCCAGAGAATTTGGTGAAGTTTGGCAACTTGTACCGATGAGGCAGTGGAATCTGATCGTAGGCTTCTGGGTTAGGCTTCCTATACATGAATGCAGGCTCCTTTGGCTTCAAGCCAAACTGATTCTTCATCACATCAGCTATCTTGCTGGCCCAATCAACTTCAGGCTGCTGCGCCATGAGGTTTGGCATCTGAATGCTTGCGTCTTGAAGGGCCCTCTGGATTTGGGGACTCGTTGGCTGTCCCACAGTGTCTTCTATCGGCTGGAAAGCCGATGCATCTGCGCGATGCCCCCCAGTCTGTGTTGGTGCCGGTGGAGTCTGTGGTGGATGCTGAATTATCAGAGCAGACGACACCAATGGCAGTGTGGTAGCAGGGAAGTTCACTGCATTGCTACTTTGTCCGAACATCTATGGATAGATGTACGGCCAGAATTCCATTGGCAAGCCCAACGTAGAAGGTACAAATCCAGTTGGAGTGCTGGACATGCCCCTATTTGGCGTCGATGTGTTCAGCGTAGGATTGGCAGTGAATGCCGTCGTTGGCGGCGATGAAGCGTGTGATACCAAAGGTCCTGGGCGCTTCAACACATAAGGAAACAAAATTGATGAAGAATTACTGGTCTTGTCCTTAATTCTACCCAAATAATATTTGGCTGCTTACTTTTTGCACTAAGGGCGATACATATTGTATCGGCCATTCGAGCCTGATCATCATGATCGGCTTTTACAAGACTAGTTCATCAGCCAAAAACTCCTTTCATTGCTTCTTATTGACCCATGGGATGCCCGTTCAGATTCTTTTATGGAGTAAATACTTCAGGGCCATTCTCCTGAACGGGATCAAGGACAAAGTTGATATGGCAGGGGCTGATCTCGATCTTTCGATGAGAGGAGGGGTAACTTCAATTTGGGGTGGAATCAACGTTGGCTGTCCGACTACAACAATCACAGGATGCTGCGCCTTAGCAACAGGTACACCGATTCCGACGTTGGCTATTCTTGCCGAGCCAAGAACACCCTTGAACCTACTAGCAATCGAGAACAAGCAAGAACAAGATGAACAAGCAAATAAACTCATGAGTCTGAACCAAATGAAACCAGAATCATGAGTTGGGGTCTTGAATCAAGCAAATCAGGTGGTCTAGTCGACACACGCGTTCAGTAGGAAGTAGCAGTAGCTAAACTTGCATCTAAACAAAACCCAAGTTCATCCTGGCGGCTGCTACATGTATTAATACATGGGCAACAGCAAGGAGGCGTGGGAGGGTGTAAACCCTAAGCTGGAATGGGCCCGTAGTGGGCTGCTTGAGATACAAGGGTTTTAGCCCAAGACTGGAAGGCCGAACGTCTCTTTGTCAATTCTACTCTCTCCGGTGGAATTTTGTCATGAGGTTGGATCCATCTGAAATTAGACTTCAAAATCTTTCCAACGAGTACTCATATGCCTCAAACAACATCCGGAGATGAGATATATTGCCACGTCAATTTGATGTTGCCTGGCTGTACGAACTTGAAGTCTGAACTTGATGTCCGATCTTGTGCTTTCTTATTGTGAGATCTTGATGCCCAAACTGATTGGTTGATCCATTAGACTCCTCTCCATCATTCCTAATAATAATAAAATCATCACAATAATTTAGTAGCATCCAATTCTGAGATGAGGGTTTATGGATGGCGAGGAACGAGTTTACCTGATAATTTAGTTCTCGTGCACGGGCTCTTGTCATTGGTCCTTGCTGTGTAGTAGGCGTGGTTGTATCATTGGAAGGGATGTCCTCATCATCCTCCCCTTCTTGCATTTGAGTCGTCCTCGACTCAAGTTCATCTTCCTCGCCCAAATATGGTTTCAAATCTGCAATGTTAAATGTGGGGCTGACCCCAAAATCTGCAGGCAACTCAAGTTTGTATGCATTACCATTGATCTTAGCTACAACTTTAAAAGGACCATCAGCTCTCGGAAGCAACTTTGACTTTCTCAAATCAGGAAACCGATCCTTTCTCAAGTGCAGCCAAACCAAATCACCCGGTTCGAAAGTAACATGCTTCTTTCCCAAGCTACCAGAAAGTTTATATTTAGCATTCATGTTTTCTATGTTCTCTTTTGTGATCTCATGCATTTTTAACATCAACTCAGCACGTTGTTTAGCATCAAAATTCAATCTCTCAGAAGTTGGTAAAGGCAGCAAGTCAATAGGGGCACGAGGCACAAAACCTTAAACAATCTCAAAAGGGCTCCTTTTAGTAGTGGAGTGTTGTGAACGATTGTAAGCAAACTCAACATGAGGCAAACAGTCTTCCCACATTTTTATGTTCTTTTTCAAAACTGCCCTAAGCATGGTAGATAAAGTTCTATTCACAACCTTAGTTTGTCCATCAGTTTGGGGATGACAAGTAGTGGAAAATAGCAACTTAGTACCCAATTTAGCCCACAAGGTTCTCCAAAAATGACTAAGAAATTTTGCGTCACGATCTGAAACAATTGTGTTTGGCACACCATGTAAACGAACAATCTCACGAAAGAACAAATCAGCAACATGAGTAGCATCATCGGTCTTATGACATGGTATAAAATGTGCCATCTTAGAAAATCTATCCACAACCACAAAGACACTATCCCTCCCCTTCTTTGTTCTAGGCAGTCATAAAACAAAGTCCGTAGAAATATCCTCCCATGGTGCATTAGGGACAGGTAGAGGCATGTACAAACCGTGAGGATTAAGGCGTGACTTAGCTTTTTGGCATGTTGTGCAGCGAGCAATGAATCTCTCAACATCCCTTCGCATCTTGGGCCAAAAGAAATGATCAGCAAGGATGTTTTCCATCTTCTTCGCACCAAAGTGTCCCATCAGCCCTCCTCCATGCGCTTCCTGCAACAATAACATACGCACAGAGCTAGCTGGAACGCATAGCTTGTTAGCTCGAAATTCAAACCCGTCACTGAGGACAAATTTGTTCCATGTTTTTCCCTCCTTGCAATTCAGCAACACATCTTTAAAATCACCATCATGGGCATATTGCTCTTTTATTGTTCGCAAGCCAAAAATTTTGAAATCAAGTTGTGAAAGCATGGTATAACGCCTAGACAAAGCATCAACAATTACATTTTCCTTCCCTTTCTTGTGTTTGATGACATAAGGAAAAGACTCAATAAATTCAACCCAGCGAGCATGCCTATGGTTCAATTTTGCTTGACTTCGAATATGCTTCAATGATTCGTGATCAAAATGTATAACGAATTCTTTGGGCCATAAATAATGCTGCCATGTTTCTAAAGTCCGAACTAGAGCAAGCAATTCTTTATCATAAGTAGAATAGTTCAAACTAGGCCCACTCAACTTCTCGCTGAAATATGCTACAGGTTTTCCCTCTTGTAACAAAACACCTCCCAAACCAATTCCACTAGCATCACATTCAAGCTCAAAAGGTTTAGTGAAATCAGGGAGTTGGAGCAAAGGGGCATGGGTTAACTTATCTTTCAATGTGTCAAAAGAACTCTTGTGTGCTGCAGCCCAAGTGAATGTAACGCCCTTCTTGGTGAGTTCGTGCAATGGGGCTGCAATGGTGCTGAAATCCTTCACAAAACGACGATAGAATCCAGCAAGCTTGAGAAAGCTTCTCACTTGTGTGATCGTTGTGCGAACCGGCCAGCTATGTATTGCTTCAACCTTGGCTTGATCAACTTCAATTCCCTGTGGGGTCACAACATAGCCAAGAAAAGAGACTCGATCCGTGCAAAAGGTGCACTTCTCAAGGTTACCAAACAAACGTGCATCACGTAGAGCATTAAAAATATCACGCAAATGATCAAGATGTTCCTCAAGTGATCTGTTGTATATCAAGATGTCATCAAAATATACCACAGCAAATCTGCCAATGAAAGCGCGTAAAACTTCATTCATTAATCTCATGAAAGTGCTGGGTGCATTAGTGAGACCAAAAGGCATAACTAACCACTCATATAGGCCAAATTTTGTTTTAAACGTTGTTTTCCATTCATCCCCTAACTTCATGCGAATCTGGTAGTAACCACTACGCAAATCAATTTTTGAGAACACAATTGAGCCACTTAATTCATCAAGCATATCATCTAGCCTAGGAATAGGATGACGATATCTGATTGTAATGTTATTAATCGCTTGGCAATCTACACACATGTGCCAAGATCCATCTTTCTTAGGAACCAAAAGAACAGGAACAGCGCAGGGGCTAAGAGACTCACGCACATAACCTTTATCGAGCAATTCTTGCACTTGGCGTTGAATCTCTTTAGTTTCCTCGGGGTTGGTCCTGTATGGCGCACGGTTGGGCAATGAGGCTCCGGGAATAAGGTCAATCTGGTGCTCAATCCCACGGGTTGGTGGCTGCCCCGGTGGCACCTCCTTTGGAAAAATGTCCGCATACTCCTGCAAAAGGTTAGTAACTGCAAGAGGCAAAGAAGAAGGTATCTCCTCAAATGAAAACAAAGTTTGTTTGCAAATCAAAGCATAGCAAACAGCAATATTAGCATCAATCTCATCCAAATCAGATTTGGTTGCAATGAAACATGACCCTTTCAGCTTGATCTCATTTTTATTATTGTGGGCAGATTTGGTGCTCTTCTTTTTGTGCTTTTCAAGTTCATTTGCTACAATCTGATTTTCACTCTTAGCATGTTCCTAATTCTTTACTTTACTAGCTCTAGCAAGTTCATTTTTCCAAATAGCTTCAGGAGACATTGGGTGCAAAACAAGTTTCTTGTCATTATGCATAAAAGAGTATTGATTTTTTTACCATAATGCAAGGAATCAATGTCAAACTGCCATGGCCTTCCGACCAACATAGAGCATACTTGCATGGGTACAACATCGCAGTAAATAGAATCATGATAAGAACCAATAGCAAAACTAACTCTCACCAACCGTGTTAGCTTAACCTTACCGCTACTGTTTAGCCATTGAATGTAGTAAGGTTGTGGATGCGGCTGGGTGCACAATGCAAGCTTCTCCACCATTTCAGCACTTGCCAAGTTGTTGCAGCTCCCTCCATCAATGATGACTCGGCAAGAATGCTCCTTGATCACACACTTGGTTTGAAACAAAGTGTGGCGCTGATTTTGTTCAGCCTGCTCCATTTGTGCACTCAACACTCGCTGCACCACGAGGCTCTCATAGTGTTCAGCATGTTCCATTCCAATGTGCTCCTCATTTTTGTTGTGCTTCTCATCTTCGCCAAGATTGTTAGTGTGGCAGAACAACCTGAATTAATCCGGCTCAAGCGCACTAACCATCACCACAAGGGCAATCAGGGCTAACTCGGACGTCAAACGGAATAATCCACTGGTCTGTCGGGTAACCTCCCGATACTACCACAGTTTTTGCCGATCGAAACCACACATACATGTACTCACACGAAGGTGAGCCCAGAGGATACAACATTCCACAAATTTTACACCACAGGGTTCATCACAAATTATTCTTACACTGGAGTTCAAATTTGTAAAACAAGGTACTTCAGATTTCAAAATAAATGAGTTCCTCAGAGTTCAATGCAGCGGAAAAATAACGATAACTACTCGACGATACATGATGTCTCGATGAAGCCCGTACGAGACATCACTCGGCATTAACATCGTTGGCCGGGGGCGTATCCCATTCCACCGACCAACCAGGAGGAAGGGTACAAGGCCCAGTCAAACTAGCGATCATATCCTCGAAAGTCTCACCTGAAAACAAGCCACAAGCAAGGCTGAGTATACTAATACTCAGCAAGGCTTACCCGACTATTGGTATATACTTAGCCAACTCCTAGACATGCAAGGCTTTTGGCTTGAGAGGTTTGTTTTGCCGAAAAGCATGTATAAGTAGGTCCTTAGTTTCAAATTTTAGCTCCAAGTTCTAGTTTTCTTTAACCATTCTAGGTAAGCAACTATCCAACATCATACATGGTGGAAGGATTAATTTTTCATCCAACAAGATTAATCATCATCATTGTTCCTCTTCTTACTCTGTGTGGTAAAAGGGTCAAGCAGTCTCAATAACCGCGAGAAACAGACGATTCGAATCGAATTTCTTAACCTTGCAAGGGAAACCTAAACACACGTCACGTGGTTACTCACAGAGTCACACGTGCAACTTTTCCCCTTTCTTCCTGGGTTGTGGATCAGGGCCACCATCCGAGACTACAGAGCCAAGCTTTGCACCCACCATGTGCGCGCATGGAACCGAAGTTGAGATGGTGGGATGCTGTCCACTTGCCGGTCCAATTAGGTACTGTTGGCGCTAAAAATCGGCAAGACAGGAATCGGCCGATGGTCTTCAGCGTCGAACACACGACCCGGGAGAATCTTCTTAGCTCCTATTCGGGTTATCGCCCTGGTACGGTTCACGCGGCATGCCAGTCAATCTGACCTGTTGATTGACAAGGAAATAAAGTATTAAATTCTAGGCGCTCCGATCGGCTGGAGTTCCGATCTGTCCTGAAGAGCGCGTCGGCGAATCGGCCGATTTGCTGTGAAGATGATCGGCTATGGATCAGCCGATAATCGCGTAATAATTGTAAAAAAGACTGCTGGAGCAATCTAAACAATTACTACAGAGGCAACACTTGAAACAGATCTAATCGGCTGTAAGACGATAAATCAAAGAAGAGCGATGACGAAGCCGATAGTTCCAATTTCAAGCTGGATAACTGGTGATAATACCAGAACAATAGGTAAAACCTGCAATTCTAGTAAATATTGATAACTGGTGAATAAATCCAAACGAAACCACAGCGATGCACCCGTAGTTAAAGCTCGGATATTACTCGATAAGCGGAACCTACCAATTGGCCGGAGATCAAGTTGATGCAGCCCTGCCAATCCGTACGAACTCGTGAAAGAAGAAAAGGTATTGGCGAAGTCGCCGACTTGAAAGTAAATTGCTGGAAAAAGTAGAAGTATTGTTGTTGATTGATGTGTTGATGATTGCAAGACCCTGACGACTCCTATTTATACCCTAAGACTAGGACTCCTGGTCGATTACGACTTGTTACATCCTTATTTAAAAAACGGGAAAACTACTATATCTATAATATCTTTTAAAGGAAACGGACTCCCGTAGAATCTTCCGCCGCCGTCTCCTAATCCAATCAGGACTTTTTTCAATTGCTCCTTGACCGACTTAGCGTTGCCCTGTTGACCAACTTTTGACCGGGACCCTCCGAAATAGTCTCATCCTGTTGGTTCAAGCTGCATCACCAATCGGCCGATTTCCAACTGTTACCTCAATCGGCTGATTCCTTACTGTAGCCTTTAGATCTGCCGCATCGGCCAACCTTCTCCTCCCGACACCGATTCAACATGTGTAAAATCTGGCGTCAACACATGCCCCCCAGTTTCGGAGTAAAACATAACTTTTTCTTTGAAACTCTTTCTTTAATCCTTTCCTCCGAAACGGGCGCAGTAAAAATCTCCTTCCGTTCCGCGGCACAATGATTGCAATTTCCCCTGGAATTCGCGTAGACGGCGCGGCAAGAATACCGTCTTTACCCTTGCCCTCCCGGTTTTCCTTAAGTATTGGCCTTCTCTGCCTACTCTTCCCCACAAATCTAGCATTTTCTTCCAACGAACCACTGTTCGTCTTCCTCCGAGCTCTCTCGATCTCCAAACGCTCCCCCCTTTCCGGCAATCTCATTCGCGACCTACTCCAATCTTCCAATGGCGTCACCATCGGCGACCGCTCCATCTACGGAAGCTCTATCGGCGACCCCTTCAGCGGCGGCGGCCCAATCGGCGACTCCTCTGGCAGCCCCATCGGCGACGATGATCTTCATCCCAGAGGTAAATGCTTGAAAATTTTTTTCCCCTTCCGCTTCTCTACTGCTTCAGTACTTTCCGGATCTTTTCTCAGTTTCTTCCCCTTTTCTCCCTTTTTTAGGCACTTAGGCACCGGATCACCATCCCCCTCTCAGAATCCCAAATGGAGAAAAATCGGCCAGTTACGACCGAGCAGCATGTTGTAGGATCCCTTACCATTAATAACGAAAAAGGTAGTAGGAAGGGTCTTACTGCCGATGGTGAGGTCGACGCAGAGCGCTCCGCGGGCGGGAGACACGTTGCCTTCGAAATCCTTTAACATCATGTCCGTCTTGGTGAGATCTTCCTCGCTCTTGCCTAGCTTGCGGAACATGGCATACGGCATGATGTTGACTGCGGTGCCTCCATCAACAAGTAGCCTGGTGACGGGTCGCCCGTCAACGTAGCCTTTGAGAAACAGCGCCTTGAGATGTTGCCGTTTTTCTTCTTCTGGTTTCTCAAAAGTAGCCGCCATCGGCTCTAACACCAGTGTGGCAGAACCAACTGAATTAATCCGGCTCAAGTGTATTAACCACCACCATTAAGGCGTTCTCGGTTAACCTTACACTTCAAACGGAGTAATCCACTGGTCTGTCGGGTATAACCTCCCGATACAACCACGGTGCACGGATCGAGCGACGTACATACAAATACTCATGCGACGATGAGCCCAGAGAATACCACATTCCAGCAAATATTACAATATTAACATAAGTAAATATTACAGGCCAAGTTCTGAGCTTAGAAACCAAATACTTCAATTAACCTGAATAAGTTCTTCAGAGTTAAGTTGCAGCGGAAATAAACGACAGAAACTACTCGACGATACAGGATGTCTCGATGAAGCCCGTACGAGACATCACTCGGCCTTATCTCCGTTGGACGGGGGCGCATCCCATTCCACCGACCAACCAGGGGGAAGAGTGCAGGGCCAAGTCAAGCTAGCAATCATATCGTCGAAGGTCTCACCTGAAATGAGCCACAAGCAAGGCTGAGTATACTAATACTCAGCAAGACTTACCCGAGTAGTGGAATCTACTCCACCGACTCTAGACATGCAAGGCTTTTTGGCTCAGGGGTTTGTTTTGCCGAAAAGCGTCTACAAGTGGGTCCTTACTTTCAACTTTTTAGCTCAAGATTCTAGTTGCATTAACCATTCTAGATAAGCAGCTAGCTAGAAGCATACATGGTGAAGCATTTAATTTTTCATCCAACCAGTTCATTCATCATCATTGTTCCTCTTCTTACTCTGTGGGTAAAAATGGTTAAGCAGTCTCAATAGCCGTGAGAAACGGACGATTCGAATCGAATTTCTTAACCTTGCAAGGGAAACCCAAACACACGTCACGTGGTTACTCCCTAGAGTCACACGTGCAACTTTTCCCCTTTCTTTCCAGGTCGTGGATCGGGGCTACCCTCCGAGAGTACAAGAGCCCCACGCCACGGTTCGGCGCCGGGTCGTGACCACTCTCTGCACTCGCCATATGCACATGGGACCGAAGTTCAAAGGGTAGGATGCCGTCCCCTTGCCGGGCCAATCAGGTACTTAAGCTTACCGATTCCCATAATCTCGGCATGTGTTTAGTACGTTCAAAGACTTAACCATCACTACCACACCCTGCGGCCTTAGCATTTTTCACTAGACAGACGGGCCTCAATTGTAACCATCGTTCCATAGCCCGTCCGTGTCCTTATGATTGCAGCGTGTAGTAGTCATTCAACTCCTATTTTCTCGCGAGTGACAGGAAATCACTCGACTTTTACCGGAGTCCTATTAGCACAGCATTCTATCGAACCTTACGTCTAGTTTTCAAGCAAGGGTTCCTGATATCATGCAACTAAGTTTTCATCCAACTCCTATAAACTTAATGCACAAGCAAAGAGTAATGAGTTGCATAGTTTCGGAAAAGAATGGGTTATGCTCCGGGGCTTGCCTTCGCAGTTCGCTTGGGGATCTCCCGAACTTGGGCTCGGGTCTTCAAAAGCTTCAGTTAGATTTTCTTGAGCTTCACGCTGCTCACTCTCGGACGCGGGCACCAGCTCGTAAGTTCCGTCGGCGAGAGTCGTCGATTCTACATGAATGCACAAGTTTAAGTTGTGGTAACGGTACTTGATACGATTTAAGAGTGATTACTACAATGGATAGTTTCTGGTCATGAAATTTTGGATTTAGGCACATCAAGGAAAGATGTGCTTACTGTAAAATTTTCAGCCAATTTTATGCAACAGATTAATTATGAAAAATACATTGCATAGTTGCTGTTAGATCCTTGTTCTTTTTGTACAGAACAATTGGTGCAACAAATGAGTCTAAGATTTTTACAGAGCTCTCACTTGAGCATGCAGAAGCTACTGTAATTTTTGTAGGATTTATCATGCAGTATCCAGAGCATAGAAAATATGACATTCTACACCTAGGCTATTCAAAGATTCATTTTTACAGGACCCTACACAGGGTTTTTGTCCATGGAACTTTTTACACAAAAACCCCTACCATAGTTTATCTCCCAGTAAAAATTTGAGAATTTTCCAAGCTAAGATACTATTTTCTTGATTTAATGTATGTTATTAGCACATAAATCAAATAAGTAGGTTACTTTGAGATAAAAAGTCTCCTAATTTTTCTCTGGCTTCTAGGTACCAATACATTAGCATAGGAAAAGTTTCAATGGGTGACTCACTACCTAACTGCAGGGATAAAACATTCTACTTACACATGAATTAAAACTAAGTTTAACAAACAGTAGAGCTAGAGATGGAATTTGGGCCTGATCTTTTTACACAGTCCTAAACATCAAGCAACTAATTCACTGCCCAAAATTTAGGGTCAGCATTGTTCTAGAACAGTGGGTACAAAATAAGTCCATTAAAGCTTCTATTTAAAGTAGAGCAAAATATTTTGAGATTCTGAGAAAACTTTTGTAACAAAAGTGGTAGAGTTTGTTCTGAGGATTCCAGAACAGTTGCGTTTACATTTTTCTGAATTTTCTACGATTTTATACGAATTTTACAAATTCACTGAATTTGAATCTAGGTTTGAAACTTTCTTTTACAACCAGGTCCTTGAATCTTACGCTCAGACCCTTCTAAAGATTTAAATTCTTGCAATTGGGTCCTCGGGCGGCTCGGGTACGGCGGCCGGCCGAAATTCCGGCAAGGGGGGCTCGCCGGCGGCGAGGGGCGAGGGTCGGGGAAGGTTCAGGGGTGCGAGGGCTACCTTGTGGGGGTGTTGTTCAGGTGGGGGACGGCCGGGAAGGGCTCGCCGGCGTTGGATCAGAGGCGGCGGCGGCTCGGCTCGCGTCGACGGCGGTGCTCCGGCGGGCTTGGGGCGGCGTGGTCCGGTCGGTGAGCTTCAGTGGCGCGTGGGGAAGCTACTCAGGGGCTCGGCTTGGACGGAGGGGGTCGGGGTCGTGCTGTCCACGGCGAGCAGGGGCGGCGGCGGCGGCGGCAGTGCGGGCGGCGGCGCTCCGGTGGCTCTGGGTGGCGTTGGGTGGGTCGGCGAGCTTCGGTGTGGTGATGTAGTGGTGGCTGGCGCTTCAATTTGGGCAGGGGGCGGCTGTGGAGGGCTGTCCACGGGCGGATGGTGCTCGGCGGCGGCGATGGCGACGGCGAGGCGTTCCGGGCTGCGGTGGCTCGCGCGCGTGGCCGGGGTGGTGCTTTTATAGGGACAGGAGGGGGTGTGGAGGTGCCTGGGCGACGCGCGGGGCGGGGCACGGCAACGGCGTGCACTGGCCGCGGCGGGCGGCGGCAGAACGCCGGCGCGACGTGCGGCAGCGCGGGCGCGGTGACTGGGCGGCCGCGATATGGCGTGAGCGCGGTGAGATAGTGCCGGGCGCGGAGTGGGGAAGCAGCAGCGGCAGCGGCTCGGGCGGAGGGCGGGCGCGGCGACTGGTGGGGCGCGGGGGCCGGGGCGGCACGGCGGAGCGCGGCTACTGGGCGCGACGGGCGGCGGGGCTGGACGCGGCGGCGTCGCGGGCACGCGCGGGCGCTGACTGGCCGCGCGGCGTGGGGGCGGGGCAAAGCCGGCCGTGGCGGGGTGGTGCGGCGGCCACTGGCCTGGCGCTTCGCGCCGGTCAGGCGACGCCGGCCACCTGGCGCGCGGCGGTCGGGCGAGCGCGCGCGGTGCGGCAGAGGAGGGGGGGGGGGGGGCGGGGGGGAAACGAGGGACCTGGATGTAAGAATTTGGAAAACTTCAGGGGGCTGGGTGCAAACAGGGCGTTTTCTCCTCTTTCTGATTTGAATTTCAAAAACTTTTGAACACGAAAGTTGTTCAAAATAAAAAGTACTACAACTTTGGTTTCAGGCAAAAACCCATTTGGCTTATGGTTTGAAAGTTAAATTTAAAAGTTCAAAAGTAACCAATGTGCTCAAATTAAATTTGAATTCCAACTGAACTCGTTTTAATTCTTTCCACCCTCTCATGTTGGTTTAAAACATAGAGTTAGGCTAATGACATTGATTTTGAAATTGTAATTACCAGGGTTGTCACAGCCTTCCCCCCTTAACAAGAATCTCGCCCCGAGATTCGGTAATTCTTAGTGTGGGCGTGGGTGCACATACCAGTGGTTGAGACAAGGAACCCAGGGAAATGTTGGTTCAGGTAGCTCTCCGTTTCCCAGGTGGCTTCTTCTTCCGTGTGGCGATTCCATTGTATTTTATACATTCTAATCACTTTCCTCCTGGTCTCTCTTTCTTTTTGATCCAGAATCCTAACTGGGTGTTCGACATACGAGAGGTCGGGTTCCAACGATATTTCTTGTTGTTCCACAATCTCGGTAGGGACTCGAATACACTTCTTGAGTTGAGGTACGTGGAAGACATCATGGGTGGCCTTGAGCTGAGGGGGCAGTCGTAATTTGTAGGCTACGGGTCCGCAGTTCTCAATGATTTCATAGGGACCAATATAGCGGGGAGCTAGTTTGCCTTTGATTCCAAATCTTCGCACTCCCTTGGTTGGTGAAACTCGCAGATAGACATGATCGCCAACTTCGAACTTTAGGGGCTTCCTCCTTTTGTCAGAATAGCTCTTTTGTCGAGCTTGTGCGGCTCTAAGATTTGCTTGTATTACTTTTACTTTCTCCTCTGCCTCGATTACCAGGTCGGGTCCAATTATTTTACGTTCTCCGGTTTGTGACCAGTTCAAAGGAGTTCGACACCTTCGTCCGTACAGGGCCTCAAATGGTGCCATTTTCAAACTCGTTTGATAGCTGTTGTTGTACGAGAACTCTGCTAGGGGTAGGCATTTGTCCCAATTCTTGTCATAATGAATGACGCAAGCTCTCAACATGTCTTCAAGAATTTGGTTTACTCTTTCTGTTTGTCCATCAGTCTGAGGATGGTATGCTGAGCTGCGAATCAGTTTAGTGCCAAGAGATGTTTGCAGTTGTTCCCAAAATCGTGCTACAAACCAAGAAATAATTGTCTTAGGTATTCCATGCAGGCAAACAATACGATCGAGGTAGATCTCGGCATATTTCTTGGTAGAATAGGTGGTGTGTACCGGAAGAAAATGTGTCGTCTTCGTGAGTCTGTCCACGATAACCCATATGGAATCATGTTTCTGGGAAGTGTTTGGTAGTCCTACGATGAAGTCCATACTTATGTCTTCCCATTTCCATGATGGTATAGGTAACGGTTGAAGTGTACCGGCTACCTTTAAGTGGCTAGCTTTCACTCTCTGGCACGTGTCACATTCTGAGACATACGTAGCAATTTCTCTTTTCATTCTAGTCCACCAGAAGTTTTGCCTTAGGTCTTGATACATTTTGCTACTGCCGGGGTGGATAGAGAATTTGGAAAGGTGTGCCTCATCGAGAATTTGCTTGCGGAGTTCAGGATTCTTCGGAACGACTATACGACTTTCGAACCATAGAACTCCCTTATGGTCCTGGCGGAAACACTTATACTTCTCCCCTCCTAGAGAGAGTTTTTGTTTGATGATCTTGATTCCTTCATCATGTAGTTGTGCCATGACGATTTGGTCGTGAAGAGTGGGCTCAACTGAGATGTGATCTAGAGTGCCTTGGGAAACCATTTCCATATTAAGCTTCCTCATGTCTGCACATAATGTCTCATGGTAGAACTCCATGGATAAGCAATGGCAATGGGACTTGCGGCTTAGTGCATCAGCGACTACGTTAGCCTTGCCGGGGTGATAGTGCACTTCAAGGTCATAATCCTTGATTAGTTCTAGCCATCTCCGTTGTCTCATATTCAGATCGGCTTGTGTGAAGATATACTTGAGACTCTTATGATCCGTGTAGATATTGCACTGTGTACCCATGAGATAGTGCCTCCATATCTTCAGAGCGTGAATGACGGCTGCGAGCTCAAGGTCATGCGTGGGATAATTCTGTTCGTGGGGCCGAAGGGCTCGTGAGGCATATGCAATCACTCGATTCTCTTGCATAAGAACACATCCTAGACCAGTACCTGATGCGTCACAATACACATCGAATGGCTTGGTATTATCGGGTTGAGCTAACACAGGTGCAGTAGTCAGATGCTCTCTGAGAGTGTGGAAGGCTTCTTCACACTTCTCATTCCATACAAACTTTACTTCCTTCTTCAATAGTTCCGTCATGGGCTTAGCAATTCGAGAGAAATTCGGGATGAAGCGATGGTAGTAACCGGCTAAGCCGAGAAAACTGCGAATCTGATGAACAGAGGTAGGGGGTTTCCAATCCATCACCTCTTGTACCTTGCTAGGGTCAACAGCTATGCCTTCGCTGGAGATCATGTGACCTAAGAACTTTACAGTATCCAACCAAAATTCACACTTAGAAAACTTAGCATAAAGCTGATGGTCCCTGAGTCGCTGAAGAACAACGCGAAGGTGCTTGGCATGCTCTTCCTCATCCTTGGAATAGATAAGAATGTCGTCGATGAACACTACGACGAATTTGTCACGTTCGGGCATGAATACCGAATTCATGAGATACATGAAGTAGGCAGGGGCATTGGTGAGTCCAAAGGACATGACCAAGAATTCATATAGCCCATATCGTGTGGAGAAGGCAGTCTTAGGAATATCGCACGGGCGAATCTTGATCTGATGATATCCCGAACGAAGATCAATCTTTGAGAAAACTCTGGCTCCAGCTAATTGATCGAAGAGCACATCGATGCGAGGAAGGGGGTATTTATTTTTAACAGTTACCGCATTGAGAGGTCGGTAGTCCACACATAATCTCAAACTGTCATCCTTCTTCTTTACGAATAGGGCTGGACATCCCCAAGGTGACGCGCTAGGGCGAATGAAACCTTTGTCCAGTAGTTCTTGAAGTTGAATTTTCAGCTCTGCCAACTCTTTAGGGGGCATCCTATATGGTCTCTTGGATATAGGTGCAGTGCCTGGTTGTAGTTCAATAACGAACTCAATGTCCCTATCCGGTGGCATTCCGGGTAAGTCATCCGGGAAAACATCGGCATACTCGTTTACCACTGGAATATTATCTGGCTTAAGTCCTTCCATCTTATAAGCACAGGAATTTGTACAATCTAGGAATGGTAGGTAGAGGGTAGTGGCTCCGTGACTAGATGAATTTATCTCCACGGCTCGGGAAGAAAGGGCCAGTGTGACTCCATGCATAGCCATCCAGTTCATTCCCAAAATAATATCCATGCCGTCAAGAGGTAAAAGGACAAGGTCCGTGTCGATGGTTTTACTACCCAATTTGACTGGTACTTGTCTGATCATTTGGTTCGAAGCAATTTTACCACCCGGTGTTGATATCATATATGACCCTTTGGTGTGACAAACATCCAAGCCTACTTTTGCACCGAATTTTGCACTTATGAAACTATGCGATGCACCAGAATCAAATAATATAACTGCAGGCTTGTTATGGATAGAGAATGTACCCGACATCACTGGGGCTCCTTCAGGAAGCTCTGCAAGCGTGGTGAAGTTAATCCGTCCTTTCTTGACTTGCAGGGTCTGTCTCTTGCCCCTATTCTTGGTGTTCGGGTTGGATCCTTGACCTTGGTTGGGCTGTCCAGGCTGAGGGCATTCTCGTGCGAAGTGGCTGGAACTCCCGCATTTGAAATAGCGATTCGCGGGGCTGGGTCGAAGAGACTGTTGAAGAATGGGCCTCGGACCATTCTGTGAAGGCATCGGGGGTCGTACCATGCCTGGCTGCTGTGGGGGTCTGGCAATCCATCTTCCTGGCTGCGGGGCCCTTGGTGGAGCTGTAGGTGCGGTATTTTGCACGATGCGATACCTTGGTGGTTGGACACTTGATGGTCCCGCAGGTGCCTTTCTCTTCTTCTCTGCCCGGTGCGCCATGATACAGTCTTCCTGGGTAATGGCCATATTGACCAACTCGTTGTAGGTGTCAGCCCTGGCTAGGTTCAGACGTTCCTTGAGCTTGGTACTCAGACCTCGGCGGAAACGATCACGCTTCTTGGCATCCGTATCAGCGTGATAGCCCGCATACTGACATAAGTTGTTGAACGCCTGGGCGTACTGCAGCACGGTGCGGGTGCCCTGGGTGAGTGCCAGGAACTCGTTCAACTTCCTCTCCATGAGACCCTCGGGGATATGATGTGCCCGGAACGCAGTCTTGAACTCATCCCAGTCGACCACATGATCCTCCGGGAGCATCGCAAAATAGTGGTCCCACCACAGTCGAGCGGTACCGTGAAGTTGTTGCGCGGCAAAACGAGCTTTGTTGGCTTCTGAGCATGGGGCCACAAGTAGTGTGAACTTGGATTCTATGGTGCGAATCCATGCATCTGCGTCCAGGGGTTCCTCGGTCTTATGGAACAAGGGAGGCTGGGTCCCTAGGAAATCCGTGTATCCTGCGGCTTGTGGTTGGTGAGCATTGTGCCCACTCCTCTGCTGGTGTTGTCCTTGCACAATCTGACGCAGCAGCTCGGTTTGAGCGGCCATCACTTCCACCAAACTGGGCGGGGGTGGTGGCGATTGTCGCGAGCGGCTGCCACCAGCACCAAAACCCTCGGGGTTGCCACGTGTTGATCCAACCATCTGAAACGTGAAAGGTTACCATTAGCAACGCGATCCATATTACTTCCTTGATTCATAAATAATTGGTGTAGTCATAGACTTCCGAAGTCACAGCTAGACGTATGGACAGAGTCTCTGTTTGCTACGAGAAAAATCATAGTCTGCTGTGGGTCCATCCAAAACATCTCAACATTGGCAGTAGTCAGAGAATTTAGGAATGCACCACTTTGGTATTTAACTTCGGTGCTAGAACTGTAGCTAAGGGGGTCGAAAAGCTCGTCCTTTGCCTTACTGTCTTAGCTGTTTTTCAGCAGATTGACCGGTACGGTTTCGCCTATATCTTAAACTAGCGAGGTCCAATGATGCTGAATTTTTGTGAGACCCTAGATCACAAGATTTAGCACAAGTCTGGTATTCAACACCCAGCCAAGAAATGCAAGGAGACATGGGTAAAAATTCCGACAAGTCTCAGCGATTTTGGATTTTATCGTTTATCAAATTACAACGAAATCACCCAAGTTTATCGCCGTTCCTTACATGCTGAGGGTATCCACATGGTTCAGGTGTACCCAACACAAAAGAGTTACTCAACTCCTAGTTAGCCTATTACAACACTTGCCAAAAGTTAGGCTACCCTATCGAGGAGTACGTGCAAAAGTCCTCCTAGGTCGTCCTCTAGAAATCATCCAAGTCGTTGACGGACGACTCGCTGTGAGCAGGAGAGTGGGCTCCCATCTGAGGTGCCTGTGGTACCTCACCCTCGAAATCCATACCTGAGATACCATCAATCTCCTGTGGCTCCTCCTCATCCTCCTCCATGTCGTCCTCATGGGGATGGTCATTCTGATCATGATGCCACTGAATGTGCTCATTAGCATCTTCCAACTCAAGGTTCAGATCATGGAGCTGCTCCTCCAACTGTGCTATCGTGGCATCTCTCTCCCCCATGATAGTGTCCTGCTCCTGGATTTGGCCCTCAAGTTGGCCAATCTGAGCATCTCTGTCCTCAAGATCCTGACTGAGCTCCTTTATCTGCTCATCCCTGGTATCTGCCATCATATGGTAGGCCTGAGCAAGGTCAGTGAGCTGCTCGAGTGCCTGACTCTGGAGAGTCTGAAGCCGGTAGAGTGCACTCATGCACCGCACGGAGGTATGGATAGTCTCCTGGGCATGAAAGTCTACCAAGTACTGTGCGTGCTGCACCCTGTTGAGCCAAAAGGGGTCGTTGTCCTGGGCAGCAGGAAACAATCCAATGGGAGTGAGTGTAACAACCTCGGGACACTGCGCACAAAATGTGGTGAGCGCCCTCATGGCTGCAAGCTCCCAAGTATCGGCCAAACGGCGACCAACAGCCTCAAGCTCCAAGGCGGGCCACTCCGGGCGTAGCGGGTGCGGAAAGATAGTCACGTCGACACGGCACTGGGTAACTCCATTTTCCGCAAACTCCAGTCCGGCGTAACGTGGGGGAATTAGATAGCCCGCGGTACGCAGAACATCCCACAAAATAGAGGGAAAGCCCTCCCAGTGGAGGCACTGCGAGTGTACGCGTCCATCCTCATCCACCATCATATCAACAGGCTCGGCCATCTGAACAAAAGATCAAATGGAGTGAGATAGCGAAAAACTGTGAACAGCACAAGGACAGATTCTGTATAGTGTGCAAAAATAATCATAACTCCCACAGTTCTCATCCAAAAATTCCCAAATTTCACCAGATCACTCCTAAGGTATTGGTGAACAACTTTGCTAGTCAACTCCAGAGCTAATTAGGTCTCTAAGATGGTCTTTCTTTTCAGGTTTTACCTTACTGTCTACCCAGAATTTTCAGTGAACAGAGGGCTAGAGTTTCGTACACCAGGGAAAATCTACCCAGCCGAAATTTACCAAATTTTAACAGAAGCTACCTGGGTAAATTTGGAACAAGTTTTGTGTTGTGCTCTTTTGTAGAAAACTGCGGGAAGGGGGCCTAAAAAATTTAAGAGGCAGAAGGGCTTATTCTGGACAGAATTCTGACATTCCAAGGTTTCTGTTATTTCTTACTATCCATAAGTTCAGAATTTTTCATTTTTGAACAGAAGATAGAACACAAAATTTGGAACAATTTCTTCAACATGAACTTTATCAGAAATGGTCATTTTCTTTGGCCAATAAATCGCTCTTTTTGGTCACTGCAGAATTCGGACAGTTTTGCTAGATGGTCCTTATGCAAACCACGCTTAGATATGCAAGAACCTTACCACTCTCATACAACGCATTTTTGATTTCAGATACATATGTTTATGATGTATGCACGTCCTATTCATCCTCACAAAATAAAACAATTGCCAAATAATTTTGGTCTTACGAAGATAGTTTCGGTGGCTTACACAATACGGCTCTCGCTATAATAGCTAGTCGAGTCTTTCTAATCGTTCCTTAACTTATCGTAATCGCGGTTAGTGTACCTGCAGAAGATTGACAAAGCATATATATTTCATGAACCTTTCATGCCAGCACTCATGAAAGCGTCCGTATTCATTACCGTTTACTTATAGAAACGATATCTGTACAATTTCCGCCGTACAGACGACGTTAACATACGCTATCGAGATAGCGTATTCACGGGGGTACCGTCATGAGACGGGGGTATGAACAGCGATCGCCATACCCTGCGCCAAACCTTCTACTCCCAATATGTTCAACTAACAGTTGGCATATTGGCAGCACCTCAAGTAAGCCACTGCTTGAGGGCAGCGTTCGGTTCGCATCACCGACAGGAAGGCCAAGCTCCCTCAGTTGGCTGAGGATCCTTACCTTCTTACCTTAGCGACGAGTGCGTCGTTACAGAATTTAAGGTCGGTTGTGCATGAAAGTAAGTTTTGACAGAAGGTAATGTGCTGGAAGTCAGTTGATACTATATATAGAAGTTAGATAGCCACCTAGTAACTTTCCCATAATCCCTTAGGGCTTTACGAACTAGGCACCATCCTTAACGTACCAACGCATTTCGCAACACAACCTTCTAGTCAAGTTTTATGAAAACAAGTTTTTAAGGCTTGTCGCATTCTCTGGCGTATGTATTTCGGCTCTGGCGTCCGCTGTTGCCAGCTGTGGCACCAGCTACGGCTCTGATACCAGCTGTGGCAGAACCACCTGAATTAATCCGGCTCAAGTGTATTAACCACCACCATTAAGGCGTTCTCGGTTAACCTTACACTTCAAACGGAGTAATCCACTGGTCTGTCGGGTATAACCTCCCGATACAACCACGGTGCACGGATCGAGCGACGTACATACAAATACTCATGCGACGATGAGCCCAGAGAATACCACATTCCAGCAAATATTACGATATTAACATAAGTAAATATTACAGGCCAAGTTCTGAGCTTAGAAACCAAATACTTCAATTAACATGAATAAGTTCTTCAGAGTTAAGTTGCAGCGGAAATAAACGACGAAAACTACTCGACGATACAGGATGTCTCGATGAAGCCCGTACGAGACATCACTCGGCCTTATCTCCGTTGGACGGGGGCGCATCCCATTCCACCGACCAACCAGGGGGAAGAGTGCAGGGCCAAGTCAAGCTAGCAATCATATCTTCGAAGGTCTCACCTGAAATGAGCCACAAGCAAGGCTGAGTATACTAATACTCAGCAAGACTTACCCGAGTAGTGGAATCTACTCCACCGACTCTAGACATGCAAGGCTTTTTGGCTCAGGGGTTTGTTTTGCCGAAAAGCGTCTACAAGTGGGTCCTTACTTTCAACTTTTTAGCTCAAGATTCTAGTTGCATTAACCATTCTAGATAAGCAGCTAGCTAGAAGCATACATGGTGAAGCATTTAATTTTCATCCAACCAGTTCATTCATCATCATTGTTCCTCTTCTTACTCTGTGGGTAAAAATGGTTAAGCAGTCTCAATAGCCGTGAGAAACGGACGATTCGAATCGAATTTCTTAACCTTGCAAGGGAAACCCAAACACACGTCACGTGGTTACTCCCTAGAGTCACACGTGCAACTTTTCCCCTTTCTTTCCAGGTCGTGGATCGGGGCTACCCTCCGAGAGTACAAGAGCCCCACGCCACGGTTCGGCGCCGGGTCGTGACCACTCTCTGCACTCGCCATATGCACATGGGACCGAAGTTCAAAGGGTAGGATGCCGTCCCCTTGCCGGGCCAATCAGGTACTTAAGCTTACCGATTCCCATAATCTCGGCATGTGTTTAGTACGTTCAAAGACTTAACCATCACTACCACACCCTGCGGCCTTAGCATTTTTCACTAGACAGACGGGCCTCAATTGTAACCATCGTTCCATAGCCCGTCCGTGTCCTTATGATTGCAGCGTGTAGTAGTCATTCAACTCCTATTTTCTCGCGAGTGACAGGAAATCACTCGACTTTTACCGGAGTCCTATTAGCACAGCATTCTATCGAACCTTACGTCTAGTTTTCAAGCAAGGGTTCCTGATATCATGCAACTAAGTTTTCATCCAACTCCTATAAACTTAATGCACAAGCAAAGAGTAATGAGTTGCATAGTTTCGGAAAAGAATGGGTTATGCTCCGGGGCTTGCCTTCGCAGTTCGCTTGGGGATCTCCCGAACTTGGGCTCGGGTCTTCAAAAGCTTCAGTTAGATTTTCTTGAGCTTCACGCTGCTCACTCTCGGACGCGGGCACCAGCTCGTAAGTTCCGTCGGCGAGAGTCGTCGATTCTACATGAATGCACAAGTTTAAGTTGTGGTAACGGTACTTGATACGATTTAAGAGTGATTACTACAATGGATAGTTTCTGGTCATGAAATTTTGGATTTAGGCACACCAAGGAAAGATGTGCTTACTGTAAAATTTTCAGCCAATTTTATGTAACAGATTAATTATGAAAAATACATTGCATAGTTGCTGTTAGATCCTTGTTCTTTTTGTACAGAACAATTGGTGCAACAAATGAGTCTAAGATTTTTACAGAGCTCTCACTTGAGCATGCAGAAGCTACTGTAATATTTGTAGGATTTATCATGCAGTATCCAGAGCATAGAAAATATGACATTCTACACCTAGGCTATTCAAAGATTCATTTTTACAGGACCCTACACAGGGTTTTTGTCCATGGAACTTTTTACACAGCAACCTCTACCATAGTTTATCTCCCAGTAAAAATTTGAGAATTTTCCAAGATAAGATACTATTTTCTTGATTTAATGTATGTTATTAGCACATAAATCAAATAAGTAGGTTACTCTGAGATAAAAATTCTCCTAATTTTTCTCTGGCTTCTAGGTACCAATACATTAGCATAGGAAAAGTTGCAATGGGTGACTCACCACCTAACTACAGGGATAAAACATTCTACTTACACATGAATTAAAACTAAGTTTAACAAACAGTAGAGCTAGAGATGGAATTTGAGCCTGATCTTTTTACACAGTCCTAAACATCAAGCAACTAATTCACTGCCCAAAATTTAGGGTCAGCATTGTTCTAGAACAGTGGGTACAAAATAAGTCCATTAAAGCTTCTATTTAAAGTAGAGCAAAATATTTTGAGATTCTGAGAAAACTTTTGTAACAAAAGTGGTAGAGTTTGTTCTGAGGATTCCAGAACAGTTGAGTTTGCATTTTTCTGAATTTTCTACGATTTTATACGAATTTTACAAATTCACTGAATTTGAATCTAGGTTTGAAACTTTCTTTTACAACCAGGTCCTTGAATCTTACGCTCAGACCCTTCTAAAGATTTAAATTCTTGCAATTGGGTCCTCGGGCGGCTCGGGTACGGCGGCCGGCCGAAATTCCGGCGAGGGGGGCTCGCCGGCGGCGAGGGGCGAGGGTCGGGGAAGGTTCAGGGGTGCGAGGGCTACCTTATGGGGGTGTTGTTCAGGTGGGGGACGACCGGGAAGGGCTCGCCGGCGTTGGAGCAGAGGCGGCGGCGGCGCGGCTCGCGTCGACGGCGGTGCTCCGGCGGGCTTGGGGCGGCGTGGTCCGGTCGGTGAGCTTCAGTGGCGCGTGGGGAAGCTACTCAGGGGCTCGGCTTGGACGGAGGGGGTCGGGGTCGTGCTGTCCACGGTGAGCAGGGGCGGCGGCGGCGGCGGCAGTGCGGGCGGCGGCGGCGGCAGTGCGGGCGGCGGCGCTCCGGTGGCTCTGGGTGGCGTTGGGTGGGTCGGCGAGCTTCGGTGTGGTGATGTAGTGGTGGCTGCCGCTTCAATTTGGGCAGGGGGCGGCTGTGGAGGGCTGTCCACGGGCGGATGGTGCTCGGCGGCGGCGATGGCGACGGCGAGGCGTTCTGGGCTGCGGTGGCTCGCGCGCGTGGCCGGGGTGGTGCTTTTATAGGGACAGGAGGGGGTGTGGAGGTGCCTGGGCGACGCGCGGGGCGGGGCACGGCAACGGCGTGCACTGGCCGCGGCGGGCGGCGGCAGAACGCCGGCGCGACGTGCGGCAGCGCGGGCGCGGTGACTGGGCGGCCGCGATATGGCGTGAGCGCGGTGAGATAGTGCCGGGCGCGGAGTGGGGAAGCAGCAGCGGCAGCGGCTCGGGCGGAGGGCGGGCGCGGCGACTGGTGGGGCGCGGGGGCCGGGGCGGCACGGCGGAGCGCGGCTACTGGGCGCGACGGGCGGCGGGGCTGGACGCGGCTGCGTCGCGGGCACGCGCGGGCGCTGACTGGCCGCGCGGCGTGGGGGCGGGGCAAAGCCGGCCGTGGCGGGGTGGTGCGGCGGCCACTGGCCTGGCGCTTCGCGCCGGTCAGGCGACGCCGGCCACCTGGCGCGCGGCGGGCGGGCGAGCGCGCGCGGTGCGGCAGAGGAGGGGGGGGGGGGGGGAACGAGGGACCTGGATGTAAGAATTTGGAAAACTTCAGGGGGCTGGGTGCAAACAGGGCGTTTTCTCCTCTTTCTGATTTGAATTTCAAAAACTTTTGAACATGAAAGTTGTTCAAAATAAAAAGTACTACAACTTTGGTTTCAGGCAAAAACCCATTTGGCTTATGGTTTGAAAGTTAAATTTAAAAGTTCAAAAGTAACCAATGTGCTCAAATTAAATTTGAATTCCAACTGAACTCGTTTTAATTCTTTCCACCCTCTCATGTTGGTTTAAAACATAGAGTTAGGCTAATGACATTGATTTTGAAATTGTAATTACCAGGGTTGTCACAATCCCGTGACCCCCACTACCTTCGCCGTGACGCCCTCTCCCTCCCCGGCCTAACCCCGGCCTGAACCGAGCCCCGGAGCACCAGATTCGGTGAGCTCCGGCCGTCTGCCGCCGCCCTGGCTCGTCGCCGGCGCCCAGCGCCGCGTCCGATTCGCCCAACCCACACCCTGCCGCCCGATCCTGATCCAATGGACCAGAATCGCCCGACCCTTACTCCGCCGAGCCGCGTCCGATTCGCCCGACCCACACCCTGCCGCCAAGCCCGAGCCGCCAAGCCAAGCCCGAGCCGAGCCGCACAGCCACAGCCGTCGGATCGTGATCCAACAGATCAGATCCGCTCGACCGAGCCAAACCCTAGCCGTCCCCGGAACCTTTGCAGAAAAGCCCCTAGGCTTTCCAGAAATTAACCCGCAGTCCAGATCAGTAGAAAAATAATTAGAGTTAAGTCCTCTCTTTTCTGTCCCGACCCCTGACCTTTCTACAATTAGTACCCGCCATCCAGGACCTCCAGTTTTGCACCCCGACCCACTGTTTAGGGTTTAATTGCGTTTCAGCCCCTGATTTCTTCAGATTTAGCCCCTGGAAGTTCAGTTTCTTCGCAGATAAGTCCCTAGAGCCTTGTTTTAGCCCTACCTTCATCGTTTTAGCTCCATTTCGACTCGTTCTTGTTGCGTTAAGTCTTATAAAACCCTAAGCTAAAGTTTAGTCGTGTCGTTGTGCCTTAGTTCGTGTATTTTAATTAAAAATAGATTTAATTTGATTAAAGATCTCTCACCTAGTTTTTCTAATTAAAATCCACCGAGGTCTTTACCTCCGGTTTTTCATAACTAATGTTAATTTGATTAATATCAACTCAAATGTGTTCTAAATATAATTTGTTTAGTTGAACACCGAATATAAAGTTATGCATTTAGATGCTCTCACAAGTTTCTTTCTAATTAATTGTTAATTAGTGTAATTTGTACATAGACAATGATAAATAAAATATGACTAAGTTCTACTTCGCTTTTATAATTAAAAATATAAAATAAGTTAATTATAATCAAGGATATTTTGTTTTGAATATATTTCATATTTGTTTTTCCAATTAAAATAAATAAAATTCATAGTTCTTTTGTTTCTTTTATAATACCTAATTTTTCGTTAGTTGTGTCTTTTCAACCCTAGCTCCGTTTTCTGTGTTTCTTGCGCTTTTGTAACCGTAGCAGCGAGCCTTATCCTTTAGCACGCTCTTTTAAAAGCTTTTATTTTGTGATTGGTGTATTGTTCTTAGCTGTACTTGTTTGTTGTTTTGTATGTTTGTGCTCGATGTTTGCTTCGAGTAGAATGATCGTTGTTGAAGCTTGAAGATCAAGGTTTCCAAGTAAGCAAGAGCTGAAGAGCAGTAAGAGTAGCTTTTCATTGGAAAAAGGCAAGTGACCCTAACCATCCTTCTATCTATGCTTATTTACAAGAATACCATGTATTAATTGGAACGTGGAGAACCACCCAGGAAAACAGTACAACCACGAGGACCATATGGCTCTGGTCTTGGCTAAATAATTGGAGACTCTAGTTTGAAGCAGTCTTACCGAAAGGGCAAGGAGGGGGTCGGTGATTGGGGTATAGACCGGTCCTCTTGGGGTAGCAGCCTTTGCTAAGGTGCTGACTATTAGGGAGGGTTATGGTTCACGCCGCTACCGAAACTCTAGTGGACTACTTCTTATTAGGGAATCTTTGTAAAGGCCTCGTAGCGTCCCTATGCAATCACACCTCGGCAGTGTGGTATTGTGCCTAGCTAGCACAACATGGTTGGGTCCAAAGTTCTTTTGAACTTTTACGCGACTTGTGGTGAAAGTGTACAACCTCTGCAGAGTGTCTAAAACTGATATATCAGCCGTGCTCACGGTCAAGAACGGCCTGGACCCTCACATGATTAATAAACTTAAAGATGGATTTAAATTGTTACTCTGGTTATATCTTGTGGCCTTGCTGAGTACCAACCATAAGTGTACTCACCCTTGCTAATCGCTGCTCAGAAGAAAGAGGTGTGAAGTCTATTGAAGATGATGAAGAGTTATAGGCGTACGCAACCCCCAGTCGTTTGCCTGTGAAGTTTGGAGCCTTCGTTTCCATGTTAAGCGCATATCTTTGATAGTCTTGTAAGTCCTTATTTATGTTTCTTTACGTGATACTGTTGCTGTTATTCACTGATGATGTCACTATATGTATGAAAGTTGATCCTGGCATACATATAGTTATGCATTCGGTTTTGTCCATAAACCGGGCATGGCAGTCTCTCACGAAGTAGAAACTCCGGCTTGATAAGCAGCGCTGCCAAGGTAACTGCCCTTGTTCCTTTAAGATTACCTATTCTGTTGAGTCACTCATATTTTTTGGAGAGACGGAGTCCCATTTGGCTAGTGCCCGGGCAGACCTCGACCAGCTGATGGCCAAGATCGACGCCGTGTTGGTCGCGTTCGAGCCGGAGGGGTCGCCTTGGCGGAGGAGGCGGCGCAGCGTCTCGACGTTGCACGGGAGTGCCTCAAGGCCTTCGTCAGGAAGACGGCCAAGGACTCGGTGCAGTTTGCGATTTCCCTTGTGAAGTCCCACAACCCTAAAGCAGACCTGGATCCGGTGGGTGAGGGTGTCGCGGAAGACTGCACCAACGCCGAGTGGGACGCGCACTTCGCCGCCGTTGGACCCCTCGACGAGCGCATCATGGACCAAATGGACATGTGAGAAATCGTTAGTAGGGAAGAAACATTACAGGGCCAAGTGTTGGCCAAATACAATGTTTATTTTGCACGTAATTAAGTGTTGCTTTCGTTAAGTTTCGTAGCCGAGTAGTTTTCTGATTTGCCCAAGTGGTTAGGATGCTGACTATGCGACGTTCCCTTGCCCATTGTGCAGAGAGCTGGTCATCAGACACGTGATAGGCGTAGGCGACGCAGAGCGGTTCTGTGGCAGAACTACTTTAATTAATCCGGCTCAAGCGCGCTAACCATCACCACAAGGGCAATCAGGGCTAACTCGCACTTCAAACGGAGTAATCCACTGGTCTGTCGGGTAACCTCCCGATACAACCACGGTTTTTGCCGATCGAAACCACACATACATGTACTCACACGAAGGTGAGCCCAGAGGATACAACATTCCACAAATTTTACATCACAAGTTCATCATAAATTATTATTACAACTGAGTTCGAATTCGTAAAACAAGGTACTTTAAGAGTTCAAAATGATTGAGTTCTTCAGAGTTCAATGCAGCGGAAAAATAACAATAAACTACTCGACGATACAGGATGTCTCGATGAAGCCCTTACGAGACATCACTCGGCATTATCATCGTTGGCCGGGGGCGTATCCCATTCCACCGACCAACCAGGAGGAAGAGTACATGGCCATGTCAAACTAGCGATCATATCCTCGAAAGTCTCACCTGAAAATAAGCCACAAGCAAGGCTGAGTATAATAATACTCAGCAAGGCTTACCCGACTAGTGGAATATACTTAGCCGACTCCTAGACATGCAAGGCTTTTGGCTTGAGGGTTGTTTTGCCGAAAAGCATATACAAGTAGGTCCTGACTTTCAAATTTTAGCTCCAAGTTCTAGTTTTCTTTAACCATTCTAGGTAAGCAACTATCCAATATCATACATGGTGGAAGAATTAATTTGCATCCAACAAGATTAATCATCAACATTGCTACCCTTGTTACTCTATGTGGTAAAAGGGTCAAGCAGTCTTAATAACCGCGAGAAACGGACGATTCGAATCAAATTTCTTAACCATGCAAGGGAAACCTAAACACACGTCACGTGGTTACTCCTAGAGTCACACGTGCAACTTTTGCCTTCAATTCCCACTTCACGGAACAGGCCCACCGCCCTCGACTACACGTCCCCATGGACCCGGCCATGGCGGCACATGCACCCGCCATTAGCTAGATGTGAACGAATTCAATATGGTGGGGAGTATATTTCGGCCTCAGTTCAATCCAGTACTTAAGCTTACCGATTACCATATTCTCGGCATGTGGTTAGTACGTTCAAAGACTTAACCACCACTACCACACACTACGGCCTTAGCATTTTTCACTAAACAGACGGGACCTCAATCATCAACATAAACATCATACCATAGCCCCGTCCGTCGACCTTATGATTGCAGCATGTAGTAAACATTCAACTCCTATATTCTCGCGAGTGACAGGAAATCACTCGGCTTTTACCGGAGTCCTATTAGCATAGCATTCTATCGAACCTTACATCTAGTGTTCAGAGCATGGGTACCTAGGATCATGCAACTAAGTTTTCATCCAACTCCTATAAACTTAATGCACAAGTAAAATAAAGTAATAAGTTGCATAAGTTTAGAAAACTAGGGTTCATGCTCCGGGGCTTGCCTTCTTGGGTAAAGTTAGCTTGGGGCTCGTCCGAACTTGGGCTCGGGTCTTCGAAAGCTTCAGTTAGATTCACTTGAGCTTCACGCTGCTCACTCTCGGACTCGGGCACCAGCTCGTACGTTCCGTCGGCAAGAGTAGTCGATTCTATATGAATGCACAAGTGTAAGTTGTAGTGATGGTATATGACGATTATTTTCCTTCACGATAAAGTTGCAGTCCACACAAACATAGATTTAGTTGTGAAGTTACTTAGTTAAGATTTCTTGGACAATCGTGTATAACTTAAACTAATTAACTCCATTAAACAAGATGGGGGTTGGGGGTTGTGTTCTTTTGGAAACTAATTTTTCTAAGCACAACATGGATTGAACACAACTTCTTGACTAGGTAACTTCTAGTGATAAAATTTTTATTTAGAGTACAATATGCAGAGACAACAGCACTGTAAAAATTTCAGACATTTTTATGCAGCAGAATAATTATGAAAAATGTATTACACAGCCACTACTAGAACCTAGTTATTTTTATACAGAACAAACATATTTCTTTAAGGATTAATTTCTACAGGATGTTTTATAGGGTTTCTAAGTATGAAACTTTTCATACAGCATGAGCTACATCAATGAGTCCTACAGTAAAACGTTGAACATTTTCCAAACACATAAACTAATTATTTGAATTAGTGCATTTTTCCTACCACAAAATTATATAAATAGTTTACGGAGAGGAAAAAGGTTCTAAACTTTTTCTGTGGTATTTAGGTATCAATATAACAGCTCTGGAAAGATTTCGCAACATGAATCATAATATAACAGCAGTTACAAATTAGTTTTATCATTTCATGGCATAAATAAGGTTTAACAAAAAGTTTAGCTAGAGATGTGTTCTGGTCCTAATATTTTTATACTGGCCTACACATCAAGCAACCAATCTACTTTCCAAAAATCAGATTCAGAACTGGTCTACAACAGTGGGTACAATTAAAGTCTTTTAAACCTTCCGTTTAATTTAAAGCAAGATATAGAAAACATCTAAAGAAATTCATGTAACAAAAGTTGTAGATTTTCTTCAAGAGATTCCAGAACAATGGATTTTGTATTTTTCCGATTTTTCTATGATTTTATATGAATTTTACAAGTTTGCTGTTTTTGAAATCAAAGTTTAAACACAGATTTATAGATATGCCCCTGGAAACTTGCATGCAGACCCTTTTAAAGATTTTAATCGTTGCAATTGGGTCCCTGGGCGGCGCTGGCACGGCGACCGGCCAAATTCCGGCGAGGGGCTCGTCGGCGGCGAGTGGAAAAGGGTCGGGGAGATCCTGAGAGGTGAGAGCTACCTTGGGGTGGCCTTGGTCGGGGTTGGGGGTGGCCGAAAAGGGCTCGTCGGCGTGGAACAGGGGGCGGCGGCGGTGTGGAGCGTCGGCGATGGTGCTCCGGCGGGGTTAGGGCAGCGCTGGCGGGTCGGGAAGCTCCGGTGGGGTGATGTAGTCCCGTTTCGAGCCTTGGTTCGGGCGGAGGAGGGCCAAAGGTGGGGTGTCCAAGGCGGTCAGGGGCGGCGGCGGCGGAGGCGGTGTGGTGGTGGTTGGAGACTCAGCTATGGCAATGGGTGGCCGGAGAGGTGAGCTCCACGGTGAGCTGGGCACGACGGCGGTAATGGCAGCGGCGGCGGCGTTCTGGTGTCTAGCCGTGCGAGGTGGCTCAGTGCGGCCTTTTGTAGGCAGCAGAGAGGCGGGAGGAGGGGCGGGGCTGGACTGCGAGGCGCGAGCACGGGCGGCACGACGGGGGCGTGCCATTGGGCGTCGGGGCGGAACAGAGGAGAGGGGAGGGACTAGAAGTGAAAATAGAAGAAAAGGCAGGGGCTTGTTTGCAAAGTCAAGTGTTTCTCAAATTTTTGTGTTGCAACTCAAAAATCTCTGAACATGAAAGTTGTTCAAAATAAAAAGTTACCAAAGTTTTGTTACCCGACAGACCAGTGGATTACTCCGTTTGAAGTGCGAGTTAGCCCTGATTACCCTTGTGGTGATGGTTAGCGCGCTTGAGCCGGATTAATTCAGGTGGTTCTGCCACAGCTAGTACCAAAGCCGAAATGCATACGCCAGAGAATGCAACAAGCCTTAAAAACTAGTTTCTTAAAACGTGAACAAAAAAAAAGCGAGTTTTGCAAAATACGTTGGTTCGTTAAGGATGGTACCTAGTTCGTAAAGCCCTAAGGGATTATTGGAAAGTTACTAGGTGGCTACCTAACTTGTGAATACTATCAACTGAGTTCCAGCACATTACTTTCTGTCAAAACTTACTTTTATGCACAACCGACCCTTAAATTCTGTAATGATGCACTCATCGCTAAGGTAAGAAGGTAAGAATCCTCAGCCAACTGAGAGAGCTTGGCCTTCCTGTCGGTGATGCGAGCCGAACGTTGCAGTCAAGCAGTGGCTTACTTGAGGTGCTGCCAATATACCAACGTTTAGTTGATTATATTGGGAGTAGAAGGTTTGGCGCAGGGTATGGCGGTCGCTGTTCATACCCCCGTCTCAAGACGGTACCCCCCCCCCCCCCCCCCCCCCCCGTGAATACGCTATTTTGATAGCGTATGTTAACGTCGTCTGTACGGCGGGAATTGTACGGATGCCGTTTCTATAGTGAACGGTAATGAATACGGACGCTTTCATGAGTGCTGGCATGAAAGGTTCAGTGGATATATATATGCTATATCAATCTTCTGCAGGTACACTAACCGCGATTACGATAAGTTAAAGAACGGTTAGAGAATCCTCGACTAGCTATTATAGTGAGAAACGTATTGTGTATGCCACCGAAACTAACTTCGTAAGACCAAAGCTATTTGGCAATTATTTTATTTTGTAAGGATGAATAGGACGTGCATGCATCATGAGTATATAAATCTGAAATTGAAAATGCGATGCTGAGAGTGGTAAGGTTCATGCGTGCACGAGATTGTTTTTGCATAAGGATTATCTAGCGAATCTGTCACATTTCTGCCTTATCTGAAAAGATGGATTTATTAAGCTTAGAAAATGATCCTTTCTGAAGAAACTCATGTTGAAAGTTTTGTTCCAAAAATTGTATCCTACCTCCTGTCTAAATATGAAAAATTCTGGACATATGGATAATGAGAAACAACAAAGACCATCAGATGTCAGTTTTCTGTCCAGAATAAGCACTTCTGCCACATAAATTTTTATTCTCCCTTACTACAGTTTTCTGCAAAAGTGTTCAACACAAAACTTGTTATAAATTTACTCAGGCAGCTACTGTTAAAAATTGGTAATTTTTGGCTGGATAGATTTTCCCTGGTGCACGAATCATAGGCTCACTGTCGACTGAAATTTCTGGGTAGACAGTAAAATAAAACCTTAAGAGAAAGACCATCTTAGAGCCTGATTTAGCTCTGGAGGTGACTAGAAAAGTTTTTTAATACCTTAGGAATGTTCTGGTAAAATTTGAGAATTTTTGGACAAGAACTGTTGAATTTATGGCTATTTTAGTGCACTGTCCAGAACCTGTTCGCTATGCTGTTCACAGTTTTTCGCTATCTCACCCATTTGATCTTTTGTTCAGATGGCCGAGCCTGTTGCCATGATGGTGGATGAGGATAGATGCGTTCACTCCCAGTGTCTCAACTGGGAGGGCTTTCCCTCTATCTTGTGGGATGTTCTGAGCATCGTGGGCTATCCAATTCCCCCACGTTACGCAGGACTGGAGTTTGCGGAGAATGGAGTTACCCAGTGTCTCCGGGGCTTGCCTTCTTGGGTAAAGTTAGCTTGGGGCCCGTCCGAACTTGGGCTCGGGTCTTCGAAAGCTTCAGTTAGATTCACTTGAGCTTCACGCTGCTCACTCTCGGACTCGGGCACCAGCTCGTACGTTCCGTCGGCAAGAGTAGTCGATTCTATATGAATGCACAAGTGTAAGTTGTAGTGATGGTATATGACGATTATTTTCCTTCACGATAAAGTTGCAGTACACACAATCATAGATTTGGTTGTGAAGTTACTTAGTTAAGATTTCTTGGGCAATCGTTAATAGAGTATAACTTAAACTAATTAACTCCATTAAACAAGAAGAGGGTTGGGGGTTGTATTCTTTTGGAAACTAATTTTTCTAAGCACAACATGGATTAAACACAACTTCTGGACTAGGTAACTTCTGGTAATAAAATTTTTATTTAGACTACAATATGCAGAGACAACAACACTGTAAAAATTTCAGACATTTTTATGCAGCAGAATAATTACGAAAAATGTATTACACAGCCACTACTAGAACCTAGTTATTTTTATACAGAACAAACCATTCATGTATTGATGCTAAAACTTTTACATGTTGTTAACCTATCCATATATGTGTTACTGTAAACCTTTCGGATTTTACTGTGCATGATACGGAGCATAATAAATAGGACAAGATACACCTATTTCTTTAAGGATTAATTTCTACAGGATGTTTTATAGGGTTTCTAAGTATGAAACTTTTTATACAGCATGAGCTACTCTAAAGTGTCCTTCACTAAAAAGGTGAACATTTTCCAATCAGAGAAACTAATTATTTGAATTAGTGCATTTTTCCTACCACAAATTTATATAAATAGGTTACAAAGAGGAAAAAGGTTCTAAACTTTTTCTGTGGTATTTAGGCATCAATATAACAGCTCTGGAAAAGTTTCACAACATGAATCATAATATAACGGCAGTTACAAATTAGTTTTATCATTTCATGGCATAAACAAGGTTTAACAAAAGGTTTAGCTAGACACGGGTTCTTGTCCTAATATTTTTACACTGGCCTACACATCAAGCAACCAATCTACTGTCCAAAAATCAGGTTCCAAACTAGTCTACAACAGTCGGTACAATTAAAGTCCATTAAACCTTCCATTTAATTTAGAGCAAGATATAGCAAACATCTGAAGAAATGCATGTAATAAAAGTTGTATATTTTCTTCTAAAGATTCCAGAACAGTTGAGTTTGTATTTTTCCAATTTTTTCTATGATTTTATATGAATTTTACAATTTCGCTATTTTTGAAATCAAAGTTTAAACACAGGTTTACAGATATGCTCCTGGAAACTTGCGTCCAGACCCTTTTAAAGATTTTAATCGTTGCGATTGGGTCGCTAGGCGGCACGGGGGCCGCGGCCAGCAAAATTTCGGCGAGGGGGCTCGTCGGCGGCGAGTGGAAAAGGGTCGGGGAGATCCAGGGAGGTGAGAGCTACCTTGGGGTGGCCTTGGTCGGGGTTGGGGGTGGCCGGAAAGGGCTCGTTGGCGTGGAACTTGGGGCGGCGGCGGTGTGGAGCGTCGGCGACGGTGCTCCGGCGGGGTTGGGGCAGCGCTGGCGGGTCGGGAAGCTCCGATGGGGTGATGTAGTCCCGTTCCGAGCCTTGGTTCGGGGGGAGGAGGGCCGGAGGTGGGGGTCCACGGCGGTCAGGGGCGGCGGAGGCGGCGCTGGCAGCGCTCCGGCGGGTCTGGGCGGTGAGCTTCGGTGGGGTGCTGTGGTGTTGGTTGGAGACTCAGCTCTGGTAATGGGTGGCCGGAGAGGTGATGGCGGTAATGGCGGCGGCGGCGGCGTTCTGGTGTCTTGGCGCGCGAGGGGGCTCAGTGCGGCCTTTTGTAGGCAGCAGAGAGGTGGGAGGAGGGGCGGGGCTGGACTGCGAGGCGAGGGCGCGGGCGGCACGACGGGGGCGTGCCATTGGGCGTCGGGGCGGAACAGAGGAGAGGGGAGGGACTGAAAGTGAAAATAGAAGAAAAGGCAGGGGCTGGTTTGCAAAGTGAAGTGTTTCTCAAATTTTTGTGTTGCAACTCAAAAATCTCTGAACATGAAAGTTGTTCAAAATGAAAAGTTACACAAGTTTTGTTTCAGGCCAAAGTTCATTTGAGTTCTAGTTTAGAAGTTATTTTAAAAACTCCAAAAGTATGATTCGGAGGGCACGTCATTTCCTCGGCAAAAATTTGCATTCTCTTCTAGGCTTCAACTAAACTTTTGTTTATCATGTCAATAACGATGTGCCTATTCAATTTTGTAGCAATGTTTGCATCGATGTGAAAGTTATTTAATTTGTTTGATTAAAGTACATGTACTTATGCACATATACACAACTATTTTCAATTCAAAGCAAAACCAATTTATAATTCATTTCTTTTAAACTTTTCTTAGTTATTTATGCATCGTGTTAAGCTTATGAGGCTTATTTTGTAATTTAAATACCTGAGGTGTTACAGGTTCCAGGCGCACCGGGTTGTGATCAGTTCACCACCCAGCTAGGTTAGTTTTTTACGCGAACGATGCTGGCGCGAGTTGGCATGGCCGAGTCGCAGCCCCCGAGCGTGCTGGATGAGTCAGAAGGGGCTATACCAGGTCATTTTTTAGGCACGAAGAAGAAATAGAGTATAGAAAGACAAAAAGCAATACAATGCTCTTATTATTATTTAGAAGGGTTGGGGTACACAGCTGCGAGCTCCTCTCACACGTAGAAGCGCTGAAGGTGTTCGATGTTCCATGGGTTGCCTACGTCCGGGCCATCTTCCCTTTGCAGGCTGTAGGTGCTAGGGGCAACGACTACGCTGACGATGAAGGAGCCTTCCCATGGGGAAGACAACTTGTGTGCACCGGTAGTAGACTCGATGCGACGCAAGACCATGTCGCCTATGTTGAAGTCTCGCTCCTGCATGTTTCGGTCGTGGTAGCGCCTGAGCTGTTGTTCGTAGTGTGCGTGCTACAGGGCAGCTGTGATGCGGTGTTTCTCAACTAGGTCGATGTCGTGGCGCCGAGTCATTTCAGCTTCGCCTTCCTCATAATTTTGGATGCGCAGGGCACCAAAAGTTATCACTCGGGAGGACAGCCTCCGAGCCATACACTAGGAAGAAGGGAGAGTAGCCGGTGGCCCGACGTTTTTGGGTGAGTAGGCCCCAGACGACTTGTGGTAGTTCTTGGATCCACTTGGGATCGAACTTCTCGAGTGGGTCGAAGAAACGCGTCTTGAGCCCCTGGAGGATCATGCCATTGGCGCGTTCCACTTGACCGTTACACCTTGGGTGAGCCACAGAGGTGTAGTAGATGTCGATGCAATTTTCCAGGTAGTGGTCCCAGGACGCGCTTCCGGCTAACGACGTGCCCAGGTCAGTGATGATCCTGTTGGGCACGCCGAACCTATGGGAGATTTCCTGGATGAACTCGACCGCCTTGAGTGTCGTGGTCGCCGCGACTGGTTTGACTTCAATCTATTTGGTGAACTTATCGATGGCCACAAATATGTGGTTGTAGCCACCTATAGCCGTCTTGAGATGTCCGACCGAGTCGAGCCCCTAACGGGCAAAGGGCCGCGAGGGAGGAATCGTTTGCAGGGCCTGAGCCGGAACGTGCTGCTACTTGGCGAAGAATTGGCACCCTGGGCACTTTTTGACGACATCATGGGTATCAGCGAGTGTCGTGGGCCAGTAAAAACCGGACCTGAATGCTTTGCCTACCATGGTGGAGGCGCCTGCGTGGTTGCAGCAGATGCTCGAGTGGATGTAGTGGAGTAAAGCGACTCCTTCGCTCTGAGCGATGCACTTGGACAGCGTCCCTAAGGAGGCCGAGTGCTTGAATAAGTTGGTGCCGATGACCACATAGCTGGCAGCTCATCGCGAGAGCTTCTCTTGTTCTTTTCTATCGGGGGAAGACTTTTTGTTAACAAGGAAGTTAATGATGGGAGAGTGCCAGTCGGAGTCGATTACCAACACCTCTTGGCTCTTCGCAGGCACCAAGTCTGGCTTGGTGGGGGGTGGTTCCTTGACCTCGATCGTGGTTGAGGGCGCCATTGAAGTACATCTTCCAATGCTTGGGTCGTTCCTCGGGTGGTGGGTCTTGTATCTCTGTCCACTCGGCCATGAAGTCAGCCAGGGCTTGAGACTTGATCATGGAACGAGGTGAGAACTGCAGGTTGAGCGCGCCCAGCTCGACGGTCCACTTGACGACTCGGCCGCTAGCATCACGGTTGTGGAGGATGTCGCCGAGAGGGAATGAGGAAATGACTCTGATGCTGTGTGCTTGGAAATAATGCCGCAGCTTCCTAGATGTGATGAGGACCGCGTACAGGAGTTTCTGGACCTGAGGGTAGCGCACCTTCGACTCGTCGAGTACCTCACTGAATAAGTAAACGGGTCACTGCATCTTGTAAACGTGACCTGGCTCATCTCGCTCAACGACCAGGACGGTAGTGACCACGTGAGTGGTTGCCGATATGTAGAGGAGGACTTCCTCATCGGGCTCTGGAGCCGTGAGGACCGGTGGGTCGGTAAGAAATTCCTTGAGCTCCTGGAAGGATCTAGAGGCATCGTCGTTCCATACAAACTTGTCTGCTTTGCGAAGCAGCTTGAAGAACAGAAGTCCCTTGTCACCGAGTCAACTAAAAAATCAACTTAGGGCCGCCATGCACCCGGTCAACTTCATCACGTCCTTCTTGCACCGAGGAAGCTTCATTCTCCTGATGGCGTTGACCTTGGTGGGGTTGGCCTCGATGCCTCAGTTACTGATTATGAAGCCAAGTAACTTTCCTGAGGGGACACCGAAGACACGCTTTCGTGGGTTCAGCTTCCATTTGAATTTCCTGAGATTTTCCAATGTTCCAACTAGATCTGCTATGAACTGATTATAGGACCTAGTTTTGACGACTACGTCGTCGATGGAAGCCTCAACATTGCGGTCGATCTGCCCCTGGAGGCATCTCTGGATGGCTTTCTGATATGTAGCACCCGCGTTTTTAAGGCC
Source organism: Panicum miliaceum (assembly GCA_032594955.1). Classification (NCBI taxonomy): domain Eukaryota; kingdom Viridiplantae; phylum Streptophyta; class Magnoliopsida; order Poales; family Poaceae; genus Panicum; species Panicum miliaceum. The sequence continues at coordinate 32,611,053 of CM064058.1, read as the reverse complement.
AAACGTCATGGTGTTGTAGCATTACCCCCTGAAGGGTGTGATGAACGAGGTCTTCTCTTGATCCGACTCCTTGAGGGCGATCTGATGGTACCCGGAGTAGCAATAGGGGAACGAGAGGAAGACACACCTGGCCATAGAGTCAACGACCTGGTTGATGCGAGGAAGAGGGAAGGGATCTTTAGGGCAATGCTTGTTGAGATCTGTATAATCAACACACATTCTCCATTCACCATTTTGCTTTTTTACAAGGACTGGGTTTGCCAGTCATTCGGGGTGTGTGACTTCACGAATGAATCCTGCGGCTAGGAGCTGAGTAACTTCTACCCTAATAGCCTCCTTCCGATCTTGAGCAAACCGCCGGAGTCGCTGCTTGACGGGTCGCGCCTTTTCATCGAGATCCATGGAGTGCTCAGCCTCCTCCCTCAGAACGCCTGGCATGTCAGAGGGCTTCCATGCGAGGATGTCCCAATTGGCATGGAGGAAGGAGGTGAGCGTGTCTTCTTATTCCTTGTCTAGGTTCGCCCCGATGAGGGCAGTCTTGTCTGGGTCATTTTCCCTGAGGAGGATGGTCTTCGTCACGCAGCCGGGCTGCAGTTGTGACTCGGTGGCCGAGTCATTTGCCGAGATGGGGATGTCCTCTGGAGGCATCGTCTTTGCCGACTCGGCAATCATGACGGCGTTCTTGGTCCTCTCCAGTGCCTCTAAGATGTTTATGTTCTCGGTCTCGCAGGAGTGGCAAGTCTGTAGGTCGCCGTAGATGGAGAGCACACCATTGGGAGAAGGCATCTTGAGGACAAGATACGTGTGGTGTGGAATGGCCATGAACCTGGTGAGGGCAGGCCTCCCTAGGATGGCATGGTATGACGTCTCGAAGGAAGCCACCTCGAAGTGGATATGCTCCGTTCTATAGTTCTCCCTGGTACTGAAGGTAACTGGGAGAGTAACTTGGCTGACCGGGGTCGAGCCTGAGCCAGGGATGATGTCGTAGAAGGCCTCCTGAGACAGAACCAAGGAGGTCATGTCATATCCCATGCCCTCCAGCGTCTTGGAGAAGATGATTTTGAGGTTGCTGCCTCCATCAACGAGCATCTTGGAGAGGCGCACCTGGTTGACCACCGGGCTAACCACGAGTGGATAGAAGCTAGGGCTGGGTAGGTGTATCCAGTGGTCGCGCCGAAAAAAAGGTGATCGCAACCTCGGACCAGCGCAAGGTTTCAACCGGATGTTGGAACATAGAGTTAACCTCGCGCTGATCAAGCTTGAGGCAACGTCGGCACCTTGGGGCCCTGGAGCCACCATAGATGAAGTTGACCGTCTGATCCGACTCCTGGAAGTCTACTGGGGACTTGTTGCCTTGGTTGTCCCGATCTCGCTTGGGCGAGTTGTTCCGGTGTCCTTGACCCCTGGAGGTTTTGGAGCCGTCGGGCTTGTCGCGGTCGTCATAGTGAGGAAGCTTGGTGTCGTCCTGGGCCACACTGTTGCGGAGTGCATGACACTCCCGCGCCTTGTGGTTGGAGTCCTTGTGCCAGGGGCACTAGCCGTCAAGGAGTCGATCCAGCTCCTCCTGGTGTTATCGGGGCCGCGCTTGCGCTCCTACTGCTTGGACGACTCGGGTCGGTCGTTGTGCTTGCTGGAGTTGAGCGAGGCGGTGGACCATCGGGTCGTTGGCGATCGTCGTTTCACTACATGGGTCGGTCATCGTAGTGACGCCGGTCCTTGTGATGACGGTGCGCCTTCTCAACATCCTCCATGTCGGCGTGCTTGTTGACAACGACCATCATCTCGGAGACGGTTTTGGGGTTGCTCTCAAACATCTTGCGCCAAAGGTCGATGTTGTGCAACCCTTGAAGGAAGTAGTGGATGACGTCCCTATCATCAACATTCATAATCATGTTATGGTTGGTGAAGTACCTCTTGTTGTAGTCACACTGGGATTCGTTGGGTTGCTGAGTGACGCTGCCCAGATCCCATCTGGTTTGGGGACCCGGGCATGAAGCCTGGAAGTGGATGACGAAAGCGGTGCAGAGGTCCTGCCAGCTGTTGATGGAGCCGGGTCGAAGACCCTCGAGCCAGTTGAGAGCCTGGCGACTCATCATGACTGGGAAGTAGGCCGCCATGATGTCGTCGTTGTCACTTGCCGCCCGGACGGCGATGTTGTAGGTGCACAACCACATCTTGAGGTCGGAGTCGCTGTCGAACTTGTCGATGCCGAGACTCCGCGGAGTAGGTTGGAGAAGGCGGAGAAGCCGTCCAGGTCCCCGGTGACGTCGTTGTCGAGGTTTATCGGAGCGTGCTGGGGTCGATGTAGTCGTTGGTCGGCGTTGCCGTGGCAAGCTCGACCTCCCCAATTAGTACCGAGTGGGTCGTACTCCTCGTCGTACTTGCGGCGGCGTTCCCGCTCGGCCTTGTGTTCACGGTGTCGATCGTTGATGACAGGTCGAACGTCGCAGTTGCGGAGGTTGGAGCGAAGATCCGGCTGGTTGACCTCGTTGCCGTCGTGGTGACGAGCTATAGAGTGGCGACAACTACTGGACTGGGCTCGTAGAGCAGAGTAGTCCATCTTCAAGCGTTGGACCTGAGCAGCAGCAACATGCAAACGAGTCCGAGCTCGTTCGAGCTCGGGTGAGTTAGGTAGAGTCTCCAGTACCTCAAATGCAGCGGCCAGGTTGGCAGATGGTGTGCAAAGATGTTCTGGCCGTCACACTCGAGGACGAAATCATCATCGAGCTTCCTCGAGGTCACCGGCGTGCGTCGTGGTGGAACCCGAGGGTTGCGATCCTCGGCGTTGTGGAGATCTTCTTCAGCTTGGTCAATGGCGGCCTCGTTGTTGCGTCGTTCTTGGCGGTTCTGGTTGCGTTGGAGTCGTTGACGCTTGGCCTCATCGTCTTCTCCTTCGACAGAAGCTTTGTTGGAGGAAACCACAGAGAACTCCGGCCGGTCCAGAGAGCTCACAGGGTTGGGTGGAGGGTGAAGTTAACCTCCTGGTAGCTAGCTTGTGGTCCTGGGACCATGTCATATCCGATTTGGTCAATGCTGGGTTGACTCAGGTCGGAAAGGTGCAGCTTCTCCATCGAAGATTGGATCTGGTCCGAATAAACGGAGGAGCTGGAGCGGAGTTCAAACGGGGCCTGAGGGGCCGAGTCGTGAGGACAATGTCGACTCTGCGAGCCCGATGCACTTAGCGAGGGACGCATCGACTTGGTCCAGGCCTGCAAGGATATTGTCAATGTTGATGCGCGGACGACGGGTCGTCCGTGAGGGGTTTTGGGCCTTGTCCTGGATAGAGAGGTCCTCCACCTAGTGTAGCACCGAGCTTGAGAGGGTCAGGTCGGATCTGGACCCTAAAGGCTTTCTGTCTCGGAGACAGATGAACTTGGCGACGAGCTCCTGGGAGCAGACATCACGGAAAAGCTTCCAAAGATGATCACTTGCACGGAGAAGAAGACGCCGAAGTTGGATGCCATCAACTTCGCCAAGAGGACCCTGGAGATCCCCCTACCTGGCGTGCCAACTGTCGGATTTGCACTCCGGCAAGTTTGCCAAGGGTAGCCCCAAGCAGTAGATTTGTAGGCGGGGTGGATCGGAGAGAGCCCGTGAACTTGATGGTAACACAAAGACGCAGAGGTTTAGACAGGTTCGGGCCGCACGGAGCATAACACCCTACGTCCTATGTTCAGGGGTTTGTATTAGGGTTCGTGGTATGAGTTGAATGAGTTGCTTGAGTTTCCCTTCTCCTATGAGTCCCCCCACAGCCCCCTTATATATCCAAGTAGCCGTGGGTTACAAGTTAGGGTAAATCTACTTGGGTTTGTTACAAGGAATCCGATCGGTTAAGATACACAAGATCATGCCTATCCATTTCGACCTAGATCCTGACCCCGGAGGATCCTGCCCATCCTCCAGCCAAGTGCCTGTACGCCGGGTCATTTATGTGGGGTCGTTCAGTCGAGTAGCTGTCTCCACTCGGCAGGGAGGTACCTAGGTCTACCTTCATCACTAACCCTGTCAAATCTAGCAAATATCGATAACTTGTGATAACAGCAAAAAACAAGCTAGACTAAGCCGATTAATCTAATAAGAACAAACTGATATCGATAGCTTGGTGAACAGACCAGACCTAGATCCAATCTGCTAGATAACTTGGACTAATACAGGATAGAGGAAGAAGCGATGCGCCGTCAACCTTGAGCCTGTCTGCCTCGTTCGATGCGGAACTTACCAGCAAGCCGGAGATCGAAGTCGATGCAGCCCCATGTGCAGGAAAGAACTCGTAAAAGAAAAATCTACTGCAACTAAGGCGAAGCCGCCAAAAAGAGTTTTTGTATTGATCATTGGATGGTATGGTACATGCCTGAGGGCAGCTATTTATAGCCTAAGCTACAAAACCTAGTCGATTACGACGTACAACTTTCTTGACAACAAAGAAAATAAACCTCTCTAAACAAGAATCTAAAAGATAACTTGCTGACATTGCTTCGCCAGCTCTTTCCATGCTCCGTCGGCTGCGACACTCCTTTTGGCCCAAAAAACTCATCAGGCTTCATTCTTTGCTCTCGATCCAGCGTTGGCCCAATTTCAATCGGCCTTCTACCCTACAGATTGACACATCTCACAAAACGGTGTCAACACATGCCCCTAGCTTTGGAGTAAAATAACATTTTGCTCTGAAGATCCTTCTACCCTTCCTTCGTGTATCCTTTAATTCACATGGCCGATCCCTCGTTTCTCGTGCCCGCGATGAACGTAAAAATCCTTTTCTGCCCTTGGCTTCGATTTGTTTTCACCACAGGTTTGCCTCGAGATGATTCAACTTCTGTCTTTTCATCCACCACAATATTTTCCATTTACCCCTTTGACCCGAGGCGTTCCGTCCTCCTTGAGCGGACCTATCTAGCTCTCTTGGACCATAAATAGCACTCAATCGGCCTAGCCAACTCTTCAAGACTCCATCGGCCTCACTCTTCGTGCTCCATCTAGAAAACCCTAGCCTCCCTCTTCATCAGCAATGGCCAGACACAAGCGCGCGGGCGAGGGCCCCTTTGATCTTCCTCCAGCTCTCCGTCGATGAGGGTACGAATCTACTCTTGACTCATCCCGCATCTCGACTAGATCTAACTTTCTATTTGGCTTCTTGCTTCTTCTTCATGGATGACGAAGCTTCCAGCGCCCCACCATGTTCTCCTCCTTCTTCGTAGTTGAATCCTTTTGACGATCTTGACGAAGGGACCCGCGATCTGATTAGGGACCTTCTCCGAGAGAAAGACAAAGCGCGTCACAATTATTCGGAGGAGACCAAGAAAACCAGCCGATTGGAGGCTCAATTGGCAACTGCAGAGGATATGGCGCTAACTGCACGCGCCCAGCTCGCTGCCGTCGACTCCAGGGTAGCAGGTCAGCTTCCCTTCCAGAACTCTTTTCCTGAGAATCGTCGATTTCTTCTTCATCTTTGTTTACCCTTCTCATCCAGCTCTGGAATCGTAGATTCAGGCCCTCCTTGGTGCAGCGGCTACCGCAACAGAAGCGGTGAATGCTCGAGGACATCCCCAATCGGGTGCAGGAGGTCGCCAGTCACGGAGTCCATCATGGCGCCACCGTCACGTTTGCCATGGTGCATACCCTTTCCGGTAAGGATCTTCGGACCCTGCACCCAATCTTCCTGGAAGGCGAGGCACAGGAAGAATTTGAAGACCTCGTCGATGACTTAGGTGTTGCTGCTTCCAGCATTAGCGAGGAAGTTAGCTTAGGCGTTGTAATTGGCAATGTTTTCGACGATGAATAAATGTAGTGATCAATGTTACCGCCTGATCTGTAGATCGGCTTTTGTAAATACTCTTTCAAGCAGATGAACTTGTCTCCCTCCCGAATTGTTCAATTAGTGCTCTTGCTTGATTATAATTCTGCCGACCGTATGGCTCCAAGAAACAAAAGCCCCAAGTACTTCATGATCATCTACCATGAAATAATGCGCAATCGGAAATCCAACATCAGCCTTCCTTGGCAATAATAATCTTTCTATGTTGCCAAAATCATGATGTGACGTATTCTTTTAATCCATGATGCCCAAAAACTAACCATATCTTCCAAAATCATCGGTCTCATATATTCTTCCTTAACAACCAAAACAATATTTAGTTGTATATTTTTGCACTAAGGGCGATACGTATCGTATCAGCCATTTGAACCTGATCGACATGATCGGCTTTTACAAGACTACTTCATCGGCCAGAAATTCTTTGTGTCGCTTTTCTTCAGCCAATGGAATGCTTGTTCAGATTTCTTCACGGAGCAGAGATCTCCGAGCCATCTTCTTGAACCCGATAAAAACCAAAATCTTCCATCTTCAAGATGTCTCCTACCCATACTTTGCCTGATATGCACTCCACGTTGTCGAAACCCCAGGCTGGTGGATCGGACGATGCAATGCTCAGGGATGGATCTGCTTGCACCACTTCGACTGAATCATTCTCTAGCCACTGAATAAGGCATTGATACATTGTGGATGGAATGCAGCAGTTCGCATGAATCCCTTGCCATCCATGACAAAGAACGTGGTAGGAAAGGTCTTGCTTCCAATCGTTAATTCTATGGTAACTGCCCCCCGAGCAGACGATGTATTTCTCTCGTTGCTCTTAAGAACCATGTCAGTTCCCATCATATCTTCCTCGCCATAGCCAAGCTTCCGAAGGACGATGTATGGCATGACATTGACAGTAGCCCCTCCATCAACCAACATTTTAGTCACCGGCCTGCCATCAACATGCCCCTTCACGTACAAAGGACCCAGATGCCTCCGCTCCTTCTCGTCTGGCTTCTCGAATGATGCTTGGACTAGATCCAATGCAAGCTCTGCTACTGCTACCTCATCATCGCCATAAACTGGTGCCTTGATTTCCATGGGCAGCACAAAAACCATATTGACCGATGCTGACGGGTAGTTTCATTGTTCTTTACGCTCCACACTTGCGATTTTACTGTCTTCTTCTTGTAGGCACGTGCTTCTTCTTGTTCCCGGTGACGAAGCCTTTGAACCCTCCTCTTCTAAGAGCGAGTCAACCCCTGAATGCACCAATCCGGGTAGTCTTCTGGATCATACCCTGTAGCTGTCATGACGTTCAAGCGACCGAACCAAAGGCGCTTCATCAGGTACACGATCTGCAGCTTGTTTTTCAATTGTCGCTTGCTTAGGGATACGTGGTCCGAGCCTATCATGAACAGAGACATGATTGTGCTTGCCTCTGACAGTCGACTGCTGATGGTTATCTTCATGGCGCTGCCTCTTGAAGTCATATCAGCGTTCCTGTGCCCCATTGCATTCAAGACAATTATCGGCCGATGGCAATCGCAAACCGTCATTCAAGCAAAATGCAAAGCGGACATTGCCAGTGTTCTTCATCACGCCTGTCTTTTTCTTCTTGTTGGCGTTTCTCTCTTTCTTGTTGGCGTCGATATTTGTTCAGGAGCATCTTAGACGTGACAACTCTGCGTGGCCTCCTGAAACTCCCACCTTGTTCATATCGGCCTTGGTTCCCCCTGCCGTTAGCTGATACACGAGTCTTCGGATTTTTAGTATCATGATCAGTATGATCAGAAAGTGATAACTTTGAATTTCCTTCGACTTCCCGGGTTCCTACGTCAACCGCGCTGGCTGGGAAGGGGTGCTCATCAATCTTCATCGGCCTGTCGAACTTGATCCTTCCTTGCTTGATGGCTGTCTGGATCTCATTCTTGAATGTCTTGCAGTCATTAGTATTATGAGTGACAGAATGATGCCACTTACAATACATGCGGCCCTTTATTTTGTTGGCCGATGGGATCACATGGTTGGAGGGCAACTTGAGCTGACCCTCTTGCAGTAGCAGATCAAAGATCCTATCAGCCTTTGTGATGTTGAACCCATAGCTTTCTACTTCCTTCTTTGCGAACGGGCATGAGATCGGCTTCTTAGTCTTGACCCATTCAGCAACGCCGATTTCAGCTTCACTTTCTGATTCAGAAGAATCCCCAACATAGTTGACCTTCTTCTGGAACATGTTCTTCCTGGCGTCGTGGGCTCGAACATCAACATTAGCCAGCCTAGATCCTAGATAGCTCAGGCTTTCGAACTCTTGGGATGAGAACTTCTCCCTGACGTGCGGCAGGAGCCCCTGAAAGACCAATTCAGCTAACTGGCCATCGCTGAGAGACAGATTGAAGCAACGGCTTTGACGTCCCTGAATCTTTGAATGTAGTCTGGGACAAGTTCGTCATTCCTCTATCGCACCACAGTCAAGTCGGTGATCTTCATCTCTTGTACCCCTGTAAAGAAGTACTTGTGGAACTGCTTCTCGAGATTGGCCCAAGTGATTATGGAGTTAGCTAGCAATGATGCAAACCAGGCAAAGGCCGATCCAGAGAGAGATAGCGGGAACAGGCAGATCTTCAAGGCGTCTGTCGTTGTGGCTTCCCCGTATTGTACCAGGAACCTGAAGACATGATCAACGGTCGACATGCTGCCCTGTCCAGAGAATTTGGTGAAGTCTGGCAACTTGTACCGATGAGGCAATGGAATCTGATCGTAGGCTTCTGGGTAAGGCACAAATATTCAGAGATTTGAACAACTTTCATGTTCAGAGATTTTTGAGTTGCAACACAAATATTTGAGTAACACTTGACTTTGCAAACCAGCCCCTGCCTTTTCTTCTATTTTCACTTCAGACCCTTCTCCACGTCGCCCGACCCTCCGCCTTCCACTGCAGACCTTCCGACCCTCCGCTTCGCCCGACCCTACGCTTCGCCCGACCCTACGCTTCGCCCGACCCTAGGCTTCGCTTGACCCTACGCTTCGCCCAACCCTCCGCTTCGCCCGACCCTCCGTCCGCCGCGTAGTCGCCGCTGGCCACTTGGCCGGCGATGCCTGACCGGCGCTAGGCGCCAAGCCAATGCCTGGCCGCGCCCCGCTCGCACGCGCTCCTTCCTCGTCTGCGCCCACCACGCGCGCGCCTCTGCTCGCCGCCCACCGTGCCCAATGGCCAGTTCGCGCCGTGCCCGTGTCCCCGCCGTGTCCCGCCAGTCGCCGCGCTCGCCGCCCAGCAAGCCAGCTGCTGCAGCTCCTCGCCCAACCCACGCGCCGCGTGATCTTTCCCTCCCCCACGCCAAATCCCCGGTGCCCAATCCCCTGCCCGCGCCCGCCGCACGCTGCGCCGGCTCTGCTCGCCGCCCACCATGACCAGTAACGCGCCTCCATCGTGCCGCCCCTCCCCAGCGTTGCCCGGTCCTCTCCCTCCATCCTGCAGCCTATAAAAGGCAACACAAGGCCACTCGCGCGCGCCTCAACCCACCAGAACGCTGCCGCCGCTGCCATTGCCGCTGCCGTTCACCACCCGCCCGTGGAGCCCCATCCTCCAGCCTCCCACTGCCCAAACCCATCACCCAGCGAGCTTGCCCTCCCTCCACTGAAGCTCACCGTCCTCTTCCCCGACCATCTCGACCGCCGGAGCACCGCTAGCGCTGCCCGCGCCATCGCTGCTCCACTGCTGCTCCGCGGACAGCCCACTCCGAAGCTCCTCCGTCCAAGCCAAGCCCCTCGATGCCGCGAAGCTCATCGACCGGCCCACGCCCTCCCCTCCTCGTCGGAGCACCGTCGCCAACGCTCCGCACCGCTGTCACCCCTCTGCTCCGCGCCGACGAGCCACCTCTGGCCACCCCCAACCCCGACCAAGGCCACCCCAAGGTAGCTCTCACCTCCCTGGATCTCCACGACCCTTTTCCCCTCGCCGCCGACGAGCCCCCTCGCCGGAATTTGGCCGGCCGCCATGCCAGCGCCGCCCAGGGACCCAATTGCAATGATTGAAATCTTTAAAAGAGTCTGCACGCAAGTTTCCAGGGGCATAACTGTAAACCTATGTTTAAACTTTAAATTCAAAAATAGCGAACTTGTAAAATTCATATAAACTTATAGAAAAATCAGAAAAATAAAAACTCAACTGTTCTGGAATCGTTAGAAGAAAATCTACAACTTTTGTTACATATTTTTCTTCAGTTGCATGCTAAATCTTGATCTAAAATAAATAGAAAGTTTATACTGTACAAAAAGTTTCATATACAGAAACCTTGTAGAACATCCTGTAGAAATTAATTTTTATTAACATCAGTGTAGCTTGTCCTATTTATTATGCTCTGTATCTTGCACAATAAAATTTGAAAAATTTACAGTAACACATATATGGATAGATTAGCACCCTGTAAAATTTTTGGCGTCAAAACCTGCATGGTTTCTCCTGTATAGAAATAACTAGGTTCTAGCAGTCTTATCTGCTGCATGAAAATATCTAAAATTTTTACGGTAGTCTTATCTCTGCATAATGTACTCTGGATAAAACTTTCATCACCAGAAGTTACCTAGATCAGTGTTTGTGCTTTATCCATGCTTATACTGCGAAAATTAAATTTTCAATACAACACCACCCCTTCTGTTAAAGATTGCCCAAAAAATCGTAACTAAGTAACTTTACAACCAAATCTATGTTATTGTCGACTGCAACTTTATCGTGAAGAAAATAAATATCATGTGCCATCACTACAACTTACACTTGTGCATTCATATAGAATCAACTACTCTCGCCGACGGAACGTATGAGCTGGTGCCCGCGTCCGAGAGAGAGCAATGTGAAGCTCAAGTGAATCTAACTAAAGCTTTTGAAGACCCGAACCTGAGTTCGGACGAGCCACAAACTAACTTTACCCAAGAAGGCAAGCCCCGGAGCATGAACACTATTTTCCAAATTATGCAAATTATTACTCTATTTTTACTTGTGCATTAAGTTTATAGGAGTTGAATGAAAACTTAGTTGCATGATGCTAGGTACCCATGCTCTGAACACTAGATGTAAGGTTCGATAGAATGCTATGCTAATAGGACTCGGTAAAAGTCGAGTGATTTCCTGTCACTCCCGAGAATATAGGAGTTGAATGTTTACTACATGCTGCAATCATAAGATCGACGGACGGGGCTATGGTGCGATGTTCATGTTGGTGATTGAGGCCCCGTCTTTTTAGTGAAAAATGCTAAGGCCGCAGTGTGTGGTAGTGGTGGTTAAGCGTTTGAACGTACTAACCACATGCCGAGAATATGGTAATCGGTAAGCTTAAGTACCTAATCGGACCGGCAAGTGGACAGCATCCCACCCTCTCAACTTCGGTTCCATGCGCGCACATGGTGGGTGCAGAGCTAGGCTCTGTAGTCTCGGAGGGTGGCCCTGATCCACAACCCAGGAAGAAAGGGGAAAAGTTGCACGTGTGACTCTAGGAGTAACCACGTGACGTGTGTTTAGGTTTCACTTGCAAAGTTAAGAAATTCGATTCGAATCGTCCGTTTCTCGCGGTTATTGAGAGTGCTTGACCCTTTTACCACATTGTTGACGCCGGATTTTGACACGTCTTGAATCGGCGTCAGGAGAAGAAGATTGGCCGATGCGGCAGATCTGGGAACTACAGTAAGGAATCGGCCGATCGGGGTAACGGTTGAAAATCGGCCGATTGGTGGCGCAGCTCACACCGACAGGATAGGATTATTCCAGAAGATCCTGGTCAAAAGCTGGTCAACGAGGCATGCTAAGTCGGCCGGAAAGCAATTGAAGAGGTCCTGATTGGATTAGGAAGCGGCGGCGGAAGATTCTGCGGGAGTCCGTTTCCTTTTTAAAGTTATTATAGATATAGTAGTTTTCCTGTTTTAAATAAGGTTGTAACAAGTCGTAATCGACTAGGAGTCCTAGTTTCAGGGTATAAATAGGAGTCGCTAGGGTTTTGCAAAAAAGAAAACCAACATCAATCAACAAAATACTTCTACTTTGTACCAGTACTTTACCTTTCAAGTCGGCGACTTCGCCAATATTTTCTTCTTTTACGAGTTCGTACGGATTGGCAGGGCTGCATCAATCTGATCTCCGGCCAATTGGTAGGTTCCGATTATCGAGTAATATCCGAGCTTTAACTACGGGCGCATCGCTGTGGTTTCGTTTGGATTTATTCACAAGTTATCGATATTTACTAGAATTGCAAGTTCTACCTGTTATTCTAGTACTATCACCAGTTATCCAGCTTGAGATCAGGGTAATCGGCTTCGTCATCGTTCTCCTTCGATTCATCGTCATATAGCCGATTAGATCTGTTTCAAGTGTTGCCTCTATAGTAATTGTTTAGATTGCTCCAGCAGTTTTTACAATTACCATACGATCATCGGCTGACTCATAGCCGATCATCTCTACAGCAAATCGGCCGATTTACCGCCGACGCGCTCCTCAGGACAGATCGGAAATCCAGCCGATCGACGCGCCTGGAATTTAATACTCTATTTCCTTGTCAATCAACAGGTCAGATTGACTGGCACGCCGCGCGAACCGCACCACGGTGATAACCCGAACAGGAGCTAAGCAGATTCTCCCGGGTCGTGTGTCTGACGCTGAAGATCCATCGGCCGATTCCTATCCGGCCGATTTTAGCGCCAACACACTTTTGGCACGCCTGGTGGGACCATCCAGGACCTGATATGTCAAACAACGCAGAAATCTCTGACAGCAATATCATTGGGGTCACAGAAGATGATCTCAAGGACGACCAGAGGGAGGAATTGGCCAAACATCTAGAAGATTACAAGAAGATATACCTCCAGTCGTTCAGTCGTACCAGAAGCGGGGAAGCAGTTAGGAAGGCCCCTATTCCAGCACCTCGCCACATCACCATTGCCGAAGACTCGAGCAAGATGTTAGAGATGATTCAGCAGTCCGTATATCAAGCGTTCATTGACCAATCCTCGGTGATGAGCAACACGGTGTACAACACCGTTGTCAACTCTCTGGCCAGCGGAGCCGTTCAAGGTTATCAGGGACCGGCATATGCCCCTCCAACTACCTTGCCGGCCAGAAGCTTACCCTACACATCCCAATCGGCTTCCCAGCCGATGTTGACGCAGCGCTAGGGGTACAGCTCTCCACCACTTCCGGCGTCTCCAAGATATAGCGGTGCACCATGTCTCCCGTTGCGAGCGCCGCTTCAAACCGTCCAGATGGCTTCGGTGCAAACACTGCCTACAAGCTCAGTGCCTTGGGGGGCATCAGCCACGACGTATTTCCCCGAGCCAGCGGACGGGCATCGCACTTACCCGTTCCAGGTGCCGTACCAATCGGCAGCCCGGCCAACGGTCTCCCAGTACCAGCCGATTTTACCAGAGATCGGCAGGGGGGCATCAGCCACGACGCATTTTCCCGAGCCGGCGAACGGGCACGACACTTATCCGTTTCAGGTGCCGTACCAATCGGCCGCCCGGCCGACGGTCTCCCAGTACCAGCCGATTTTACCAGAAGTCGGCAGGGCGTCAAGCACTGTGGAGGCATTCAGAGCCGCGGCGCCAGCAGCAACGTACGAAGGGGGTGCGGACGCGTTTCGCCAGCAGTTATCGGCCGTTCAGCAAACTTCGCCGATTCATCACCTGGCTGAACCAGCCCTTCAACACGTGCTCGCACCGCGAACAACTGTTCATCAGCAGCAGGTGGATTGGACAGCAAGAATAGCAGAAGTAATTCAAGATCAGTTTGGGCTGAAGCCGAAAGTTCAAACTTATACTTACAAGACGCCGTATCCATCGGTCTATGACTTGTTGCCGTTCCCACACCGCTACAAGGTTCCTGATTTCACCAAGTTCTCAGGGACGGATGACACATCCACTGTGGAGCACATCAACAGATTCATCATCCAGTGCGGTGAAGCTGCCACGCAAGACGCTCTGAGGGTACGGTTATTTTCATCATCTCTATCCGGATCGGCCTTCCAGTGGTTCACCACCTTACCGCCAAATTCTATCGTCACGTGGGCCGATCTGGAGAAACAATTCCACAAGTATTTCTATGCGGGAATACACGAGATGAAGCTCTCGGATCTAACCAGCCTCAGGCAGAGGAACGATGAGCCGGTGACAGGGTATATACAGAGATTCAGAGAGATCAAAAACAAGTGCTACAGCCTGGCCCTGACCGATGCACAGTTGGCCGATATCGCTTTCCAGGGCCTCTTACCGCAAATCAGAGAAAGATATGCCGCCCAAGAGTTTGAGAGCCTGAGTCAAATCGTCCACCGATTGTCAGGGCAAGAGATCCGACCGTTTGAACAGCGGAGGAGCTTTCAGAAGAAGGTGGCGTATTTGGAGGGATCTGAATCTGACGCAGAGGAGGAAATCGGCCTGGCGGAATGGGTAAAAGGGAAAAAACCAATATCCTGCCCCTTTGGCAAGAAGGAGCCAGAGACATTCGGCTTTGACACGTCAAAAGCCGATAAAATTTTTGATCTACTGCTTCAGGAGGGACAGATCAAGCTGTCGCAACATCACACCATCCCTACGGCCGATCAGCTGAAGAAGATGAAGTACTGCAAGTGGCACAACGCTACTTCTCATGACACCAACGAATGTAAAGTCTTTCGTCAGCAGATACAATCGGCCATTGAACAAGGGCGGCTCAAATTTGAGACTCCAACCAAATCGGCAATGCCGATGAAGATAGATCAGCATCCCTTCCCGGCCAACACGGTCAACGCTGGAGAAGAGTCAAGTCAAACCAAGGTGCTGACATCAGAATCGGCGAGAAGAGGTGGCGTCGTCAATCCCAAGAGGCAGATCACGACGGAAGAAATCAGAAGGAATAGGCGAGGACCAGAACGGCCGCACAGGCCTGTCACCTCCCGATTTCTACTCAGTAAATATCGGCGGCAGGAAGAACAAGCACAACACCAAGAAGAGATGATACGCCGGCATGAAGATCACTGGCATTGTCCCTTCTTCACCCACTGCTGGGAGAACGATATCAGACTGCCCTCTGCCGATAACTGTCCGGAGTGCAATGGATCAAACCGCAGCGATCGCCCGAAGCCACACTCTAGGGACAGAGGATCAGAGCCGATCAACAGAAATCGGCGCGAAGAACGGCGCGTTTCGGTGCATGATCGGCTGGGGGGCAGAGTTGACCAGTACGGCAGGTCAAAAACCAAGATCGGCCAGCAAGATGGACTGGGGGGCAGGATCAGCGCGCACGATCGGCTGGAAGAGGTGGCCTATGATAGGGTATCAGACGAAGATCCCCTAGGGAAAGAACCGAAGTGGGAACACGCTAGATCATCGGCCAAACCAGTAAATCCCAGGTGGTGTCCTGACGGCTTATCCAGATCCCAGAAGCGAAGGATCCAACGCCTACGCCAGTGGGAACATCGAGAAGAAGAACAAAGACACGTGCCAGAAAGAAGGAATGTGAAATCTCGAATTTGGCGCCCAAAGAAAAATGATCAGGAAGCAAACAGCCATGAATCGGCGGCCGAAATCAATATGGTTTTCATACTGCCGATGGAGTTCATGGCGCCAAGCGATCGGGACAAAGTGACAAATACAGAGGAAGAGCAAATGGCACAACTGGTGTTAGAGCCGATGACGGCTATGTTTGAGAAGCCAGAGGAAGAAAAACGACAGCACCTCAAAGCGCTGTTTCTCAAGGGCTATGTCAACGGAAGACCCGTCACCAGACTACTGGTAGATGGAGGCGCGGCAGTCAACATCATGCCGTATGCCATGTTCCGCAAGCTGGGCAAGGGCGAGGATGACCTCACCAAGACGGACATGATGCTGAAGGACTTCGAAGGCAACGTGTCGCCTGCCCGCGGGGCATTTTGCGTCGACCTCACCATCGGCAGTAAGACCCTCCCCACTACTTTCTTCGTCATTAATGGCAAAGGGTCCTATAATATGCTGCTCGGTCGCGACTGGATACATGCAAACTGCTGTGTCCCATCTACCATGCATCAATGCCTTGTGCAATGGGTCGGCGACAGTACAGAGGTGGTAGCTGCCGATTCCATTTACAGCGTTGCAGCGGCCGACACACAACAGTGGAGCTGCGAGCACGTCAAGTGTATATCTGGCAGGACTTGGGACACTGACTTCCTGAGAGTGTCCGATTTCGGTCTACAGCCGATCCAAGCATTCGGCTCCGAAGATTCAGAATAAATGGATCAGCTCATCCGAGGAGATGGGAAGCTAGGACACGGGTTCACGTCGGCCGATTTGTTAGAGATGGTAGATTTGGGAGATAGCAGCAAATCGAGGCCGACGTACGTTAGTGCCAATTTGGATCCTGAGTACAAATGCAAATTGATAAAATTATTGAAAGAGTTCAGGGATTGCTTTGCTTGGGAATATCACGAGATGCCAGGACTAGACCGGTCTATTGTTGAACACCGGTTACCTATAAAATCAGGATATCGGCCGTATCAGCAACCTGCACAACGGTGTAACCCCAAAATTCTACCTGACATAAAGGCCGAGATTACAAAGTTGATTGAGGCAGGATTTATTCGGCAGTGCCGCTACGCCGAATGGATTTCTAACATTGTGCCTGTATACAAGAAGAATGGAAAGTTGCGTGTGTGCATCGATTTCAGGAATTTAAATCAGGCGACGCCAATGGATGGTTATCCGATGCCAACGGCCGATATCTTGGTGGATGCTGCCGCAGGCCACAAAGTCATAAGTTTCATGGATGGGAATGCCGGGTACAATCAGATATTAATGGCCGAAGAAGATATTTCGAAAACGGCTTTTAGGTGCCCAGGCCATCTTGGTTTATTTGAATGGGTAGTTATGACTTTTGGTTTGAAAAACGCCGGCGCTACATATCAACGGGCCATGAACTACATCTTCCACAAACTCATTGGTTCATCAGTGGAAATTTATATAGATGACGTCGTGGTCAAGTCAAAAGGTCACCAGGATCATCTGGCCGATTTACAAGAAGTGCTGGAGTGCACAAGGAAGCATGGGCTGAAGATGAACCCAAACAAGTGTGCGTTTGGTGTATCGGCCGGACAATTCTTGGGATTTATGGTCCACAAGCGTGGGATAGAAGTCAGCTGCAAGATTATAGACGCCATCAATAAAGTAGTGGCCCCACAGAATAAAACTGAACTACAGTCCCTCATCGGCAAGGTCAATTTCATCAGAAGATTCATATCCAATCTATCGGGATGTATTCAGGCTTTTACTCCTTTGTTGAAATTAAAGCCTGACCAAGAGTTCACATGGGGAGAAGAGCAACGCAAGGCACTGGAGAGTATCAAGCAGTATCTGGTCTCACCTCCGGTGTTAGCCCCGCCGCAGCCTGGTAAGCCGTTCAAGTTATATTTATCGGCTGATGAGCAGGCTATTGGATCGGCGTTGGTACAGGAGTTTGAGGGGAAAGAACGAGTGGTGTACTACGTCAGCAGAAGACTTTTAGACGCCGAAACAAGATATTCTTCGGTGGAGCGATTATGCTTCTGCTTGTACTTTTCATGTACTAAACTCGGCACTATTTGCTATCGGCAGAATGCATAATCGTATGCAAGGATGATGTGGTGAAGTATATGCTATCATTGCCGATTTTGAAGGGGCGGATTGGAAAATGGATCCTGGCTTTGTCAGAATTCGATCTAAGGTACGAGTCGGCCAAAGCCGTTAAAGGTCAGGTGATGGCCGATTTCGTAGTACAGCATTGTGGACCAGAAATTGCCACCGTCGAACCAGTTCCATGGACTCTATATTTTGATGGTTCTTCGTGTGGGGTCGGATCAGGAATCGGCATCGTTCTTGTGTCGCCTCGGGGGGCAACTTATGATTTCTCTCTGCCGATAGAAGCTTCTGCAACCAACAACCAGGCGGAGTATCGAGCTGTTCTGAAAGGCATCCAATTGTTAAGGGAAGTCAGGGCGGATGCAGTCGAGATCTTTGGGGACTCCATGCTCATTGTGGATCAGTTAACAGGACGATCCGAATGCAAGGACGACATCTTGAGGATTTATTATGAAGATTGTCTTCAACTGTTGAAAGACTTCAAATCTGCAACAATTGAGCACATCCCCAGGGATTATAATGAAGAAGCCAACAGACTGGCTCAACATGCTTCTGGGTATCGGCCGATTCAGGGAGCGATGACGCTAGAACTCGCGGCCGATGACTGGCGGAAGGAGATCGCCGATTATTTGAAGAATCCATCCCAAAAGGTGGATCGGCGAACACGTTTTCAAGCTACAAAGTATGTGTTGCTTGAGGATGACTTATTTTTTCGGACGATTGATGGAGTTCTTCTCAAATGCCTGGGAACAGAAGAGGCAAAGATTCTAATGGGAGAGATCCATGAAGGCGTGTGTGGAGCTCATCAATCGGCCCACAAAATGAAGTGGATGATCAGGAACAACGGATATTACTGGCCGACCATCCTGGAAGATTGTTTCAAGTATTACAAAGGATGCCAAGACTGTCAGAGGTTTGGCAATGTGCAGCGCGCACCAGCGTCGGCTATGAATCCAATAATTAAGCCGTGGCCGTTCAGAGGTTGGGGAATAGATCTCATCGGACAGATTCATCCTCCATCTAGCAAAGGGCATAAGTTCATATTGGTGGCTACAGATTATTTTACCAAATGGGTGGAGGCAGTTCCTCTGAGGAACGTGACATCAGCCGATATGATTGAGTTTGTTAAAAGCCATATTATATATCGATTTGGTATTCCTCAAACCATCACAACTGATCAAGGGACAATGTTCACTTCTGGAGAATTCGGAGAGTTCGCCGCCGATATGGGGATTAAATTATTAAATTCCTCGCCATACTATGCTCAAGCCAATGGCCAAGTGGAGTCATCTAACAAGGGGATAATCAAGCTAATTAAGAGGAAGATAGAAGAACAACCCAAGAAGTGGCATATGTCTTTGGCTGAATCTTTATGGGCGTACAGGATGGCTTGTCATGGGGCCACTAAAATATCCCCTTATCATTTGGTTTATGGCCATGAAGCAGTCTTACCATGGGAGATAAGGACAGGGTCAAGACGCATATCGCTACAGTATCAGTTAACGACAGATGATTATTCCTTTCTCATGAAAAATGAACTTGACGATTCGGCGGGTTTGCGGTTAAGAGCTCTAATCAGCATAGAGGAGAACAAGAAAAGGGTGGCCAGATGGTATGACAAGAAGGTCAAAGTCAAACAGTTCTCTCAGGGAGATCTGGTATGGAAGCTGGTGCTGCCGATAAGATCTAAGGATCCCAAATTCGGTAAGTGGTCACCCACTTGGGAAGGGCCGTATAGAATCGGCCGATGTGCTCCCGGAAATGCATACATTCTGGAAACGATAGAAGGGGAGGAATTCCCAAGAGCTCTGAATGGACGATATTTGAAAAGGTATTATCCAAGCATTTGGGTAGATGCATAACTTACAGCAAGATATATCAAGATTACATGGCCGACATGGTGTAAGTCGCCCTTAGAATAAAAACACTACTGGTTACGCCTGCGTTGGATTTCTCTTTCGACGCGACCTAATCTTATCATGAGGGAGAGCCTTTCATCTTTCAAGTCCTTTGCAGTTACTCCAGCTTCAGCTTGGTCGCAGAGTTCTTTCAGCAGGCGGGCCTTCTCCTCTTCCAAATCTTTCATGGTGGCTTCGGTCTTAGCTTCAGCAAGAGGGTGAGAAGATGAAGAACTCTCGTCAGAGGATGGCATTTGTTCAAAGCAGACGAGATCCATATGGTCCAAGATTGATCGGACATTGGCAGGAACATGATCTTTGAGTTCTTCAGAGTGAGCTTTTATCAGATCTATATCAGCTTGCGACAATGGTTTGCCTGAATACATGATTTCGATTGCTCTTTCCAAACCGGGGCTGAGACGGTTCGGCTGAAAGAGGGAATAGGCAAATATGTTGGAACAAAGTAAGGTATCTCAGGAAGGGATGGAGAGGAAATTGATACCTGATTAACGGAAGAGGAGGATCGAGAAGACATTTTAATGCTTGACCAAAGACGGCGAGCGGTGGGTTTCAGAAGGAAAAGAAGACAAGCCAGATGAACATTTTTGGAAATAATACGAAGAATCATATTTATAGAAAGGAAGAGACAGAGGGTTGGCAAGATGTGTACCGTCGGAGTAAAGGCATCAGTAAATGTAAAGCTGCCGGAAGACGGTCAAAGTCTGAATCTACACGCCAAATCCTGTTACCGGATTCCATGTCATAAACCTGATTCTAGAAAAAGATCAGATGCAGAGGGAAAGGTAACACAACTGATTTTGAGGTTTACTCCTATCGCAATGAGGAAGCTTAGAGAGAAGGATTAAAGAAAGAGTTTCGAAGAAAAAGTTATATTTTACTCCGAAACTGGGGGGCATGTGTTGACGCCGGATTTTGACACGTCTTGAATCGGCGTCAGGAGAAGAAGATTGGCCGATGCGGCAGATCTGGGAACTACAGTAAGGAATCGGCCGATCGGGGTAACGGTTGAAAATCGGCCGATTGGTGGCGCAGCTAACACCGACAGGATAGGATTATTCCAGAAGATCCTGGTCAAAAGCTGGTCAACGAGGCATGCTAACTCGGCCGGAAAGCAATTGAAGAGGTCCTGATTGGATTAGGAAGCGGCGGCGGAAGATTCTGCGGGAGTCCGTTTCCTTTTTAAAGTTATTATAGATATAGTAGTTTTCCTGTTTTAAATAAGGTTGTAACAAGTCGTAATCGACCAGGAGTCCTAGTTTCAGGGTATAAATAGGAGTCGCTAGGGTTTTGCAAAAAAGAAAACCAACATCAATCAACAAAATACTTCTACTTTTTACCAGTACTTTACCTTTCAAGTCGGCGACTTCGCCAATATTTTCTTCTTTTACGAGTTCGTACGGATTGGCAGGGCTGCATCAATCTGATCTCCGGCCAATTGGTAGGTTCCGATTATCGAGTAATATCCGAGCTTTAACTACGGGCGCATCGCTGTGGTTTCGTTTGGATTTATTCACAAGTTATCGATATTTACTAGAATTGCAAGTTCTACCTATTATTCTAGTATTATCACCAGTTATCCAGCTTGAGATCAGGGTAATCGGCTTCATCATCGTTCTCCTTCGATTCATTGTCATATAGCCGATTAGATCTGTTTCAAGTGTTGCCTCTATAGTAATTGTTTAGATTGCTCCAGCAGTTTTTACAATTATCATACGATCATCGGCTGACTCATAGCCGATCATCTCTACAGCAAATGGGCCGATTTACCGCCGACGCGCTCCTCAGGACAGATCGGAAATCCAGCCGATCGACGCGCCTGGAATTTAATACTCTATTTCCTTGTCAATCAACAGGTCAGATTGACTGGCACGCCGCGCGAACCGCACCAGGGCGATAACCCGAACAGGAGCGAAGCAGATTCTCCCGGGTCGTGTGTCCGACGCTGAAGATCCATCGGCCGATTCCTATCCGGCCGATTTTAGCGCCAACACACATAGAGTAAGAAGAGGAACAATGATGATGATTAATCTTGTTGGATGAAAAAAAATTAATTCTTTCACCATGTATGATATTGGATAGTTGCTTACCTAGAATGGTTAAAGAAAACTAGAATCTGGAGCTAAAATTTGAAAGCAAGGACCTACTTGTATATGCTTTTCGGCAAAACAAACCCCTCAAGCCAAAAAGCCTTGCATGTCTAGGAGTTGCCTAAGTATATACCTATAGTCGGGTAAGCCTTGCTGAGTATTAGTATACTCAGCCTTGCTTGTGGCTCATTTTTAGGTGATACATTCGAGGATATGATCGCTAGTTTGACTTGCCCGTGTACCCTTCCTCCTGGTTGGTCGATGGAATGCGATACGCCCCCGGCCAACGATGATAATGCCGAGTGATGTCTCGTACGGGCTTCATCGAGACATCATGTATCATCGAGTAGTTTATCGTTATTTTTCCTCTGCATTGAACTCTGAAGAATTCAATTATTTTGAACTCTGAAGTACCTTGTTTTACGAATTTGAACTCAGTTGTAATAATAATTTATGATGAACCCTTTGGTGTAAAATTTGTGGAATGTTGTATCCTCTGGGCTCACCTTCGTGTGAGTACATGTATGTGTGGTTTCGATAGGCAAAAATCGTGGTTGTATCGGGAGGTTACCCAACAGACCAATGGATTATTCCGTTTGAAGTGCGAGTTAGCCCTGATTGCCCTCCTGGTGATGGTTAGCGCGCTTGAGCCGGATTAATTCAGGTGGTTCTGCCACAAGCAGCTGCCATTGCAGCGTGAGCGGCCATCACATTATGAGCGGCTGATATGGCCATTGAGAAGATTATGAAGTTGGTCCTGCTGAACTTTGAAATCCAGAATCTGGCGACAATCCTCTTCAGCATAATCTTGGCTACAAACTGGATTGCTAGAATAAGCCGAAGATTAGTGCTGGAGACCATCTCTCCTGAAAAATAGGGTACAGGTACAGCTGGGTCTGGTGTAACCACCAAGATAGCGGTGCTGCATCGGTAGTATGGCGGGTACGCGATCTCCCTGGTGGACAGCTTGACGCAGTTCTGATTGATGCCGGCAGTGTGTAGTACGCATTCCAACAAAATGACGATTGCTTCACGATGGTGAGCATAGGTGTCATGTTCGTGAACCACGCTTCCTATGGCAATTCCCTTTGCGGCGTCCATTTCTGCGCACACGTGAGAGTGGCGATAGCATAGTTATGAGAATAAGTCGAAGTAGATGGAAAATGGTTCGAAGGTGCGGTTAGAAAGTAGTTTCAGACAGTGTATTTATGGAGTAGACAAAAATCTTTAGATAATCCTTATGTGTAACGACCATTTCTATGGCTTGAACTACTCTCGAAGTTATCGAGCTTGGCCTCTTGCTCCTTCAGCTTGTTCTTCAGCCGCTCTATCGTTGCGAGGTGGGCTTCTTTCTTTTCCTCCATGGCCTGGCATCATCGAGCGCATGCGGTGAATGCTTGATGTATGATATGGTTCTCCCACTCCATATCCATCAGTTGGTAGTCTGTT
Source organism: Panicum miliaceum (assembly GCA_032594955.1). NCBI lineage: Eukaryota > Viridiplantae > Streptophyta > Magnoliopsida > Poales > Poaceae > Panicum > Panicum miliaceum. The sequence goes on along the minus strand of CM064058.1, from coordinate 32,588,200 downwards.
CTTTATAGGTAGGATCCGGTGGTATGCATTAGGCAATGTCCTCTCCAGTCTCGCGACATTACTCACTTGGTGAAATTCTACAGCGGTATAGCCTCATCGCCCTTAGTGTCGGGTACAAATCGTGGGATCAACCTGAAGTGAGTGTCCTTAAACTTGGTGTCCCAAAATCTAGCAACGATCTTCTGGATCATCTCTCTAGCAGAATACTGGATAGCCGTGGCATGGCAAATGGATGTGCTGGCTGTTGGCTTTTGTTAGCGTCACCACTAGGAACGAGGGTGCTAGTCCCATCCCTAGTAGCAGTGCCAGGAAACACCGTAGTGGTATGTCTTAATGATTGCAGAAAGAATCCGCAAGCGCACGGATATACCGCTGTAGAATTTCACCAAGTGAGTAATCGGGTATCGTTATTTATATTTTCCCAAAGGAGAGCATGATGTAAAAGAGTTTACTTGGTACATAATCAAGATGATATGAATTAAGTCATAAACTATAGCATAAACAGGGGTAAATCAAGATAAATGAATGAATAGGGGTAATGTGACACACACACTCGGCCAAACTCAAGATAAAGAATAAATAAATAAACCTAAGGTTAGCGGGAGCATAGGTGTACAACAAGGTCGTAATAGCATCTACTCATACAGGCAAAGGTTACACACTATACATGCTAAGAACTGCAGGTCAAGGGAAAATAGGGATATCAGGAAGAATGTCCCGTCCCGGAGTACATCTGGGCCGTTACATCTTTTAGAACTCCTACACTGTACCTGAATGTTGGGGACTTCACTAACCATAGCAAGAATACTATGGCAAACCAACGGAGCTACCACCTTCCGTGGTCTACCCCTGCAATACCGTGGGGCACCGTCAGATCTGAAGGATCCCGCATATCCGAGCACCACGCCCGTGTATGAGGTCACTACCTTAGTGTCCCCGGGTCTCCCACCCTTCGGATGGACAAATAAAACACTAAGGCAAGCCCAAAGGCATGGCGAACCGATATCCTTACCCAGATCATCTGGCCTAAGCATATAAAGAGTATAACTATTGAAGCAACAAGCCAAAGTATGACATATTATCAAGATAGCATAGCAAGCAAGAGCATGATAGACTATCAAGATAACATAACAGCCAAGACTCAGCTTTGTATTATGAATAGAGTACCGAGAAGTCGAATACAAAGTGTGGTAGAACCACCTGAATTAATCCGGTTCAAGCGCGCTATTCATCACCACAAGGGCAATCAGGGCTAACTCCCACTTCAAACGGAATAATCCACTGGTCTGTCGGGTAACCTCCCGATACAACCACGGTTCTTACGGATCGAATTTCTTAACCTTGCAAGGGAAACCTAAACACACGTCACGTGGTTACTCCCAGAGTCACACGTGCAACTTTTCCCTTCAATTCCCGCTTCACGGAACAGACCCACCGCCCTCGACTACACGTCCCCACAGACCACGGTACGTCGGGCTGTGGCGGTCGATGCACCCGCCATTAGCTAGATGTGAACGAATTCAAGACAGTGGGGAGTATATTCCGGCCTCGGTTCAATCCAGTACTTAAGCTTGCCGATCACCATATTCTCGGCATGTGGTTAGTACGTTCAAAGACTTAACCACCACTACCACACACTGCGGCCTTAGCATTTTTCACTAAACAGACGGGGCCTCAATCATCAACATAACATCGTACCATAGCCCCATCCGTCGACCTTATGATTGCAGCATGTAATAAACAATCAACTCCTGATTTCTCGCGAGTGACAGGAAATCACTCGACTTTTACCGAGTCCTATTAGCATAGCATTCTATCGAACCTTGCAACTAGTGTTCAGAGCATGGGTACCTAGGATCATGCAACTAAGTTTTCATCCCACTCCTATAAACTTAATGCACAAGTAAAGTAGAGTAATAAGTTGCATAAGTTTAGAAAAATAGGGTTCATGCTCCGGGGCTTGCCTTCTTGGGAAAAGCTAGCTTGGGGCTCTTCCGAACTTGGGCTCGGGTGTTCGAGAGCTTCTGTTAGATGTACTTGAGCTTCACGCTGCTCACTCTCGGACGCGGGCACCAGCTCGTACGTTCCGTCGGCGAGAGTCGTCGATTCTATATGAATGCACCAAAATAAGTTATAGTGAGGTTATATGACGATTATTTTCATTCACGTTAAAGTTGTAGTTCACAAAACATCGATTTGGTTGTGAAGTTACTTTGTTGAGATTTTTGTGGGCAATTATTAAAGAGTATAACTTAAACTATTAACTTCATTAAGCAAGAAGGGGTTGTGTTATAATGTATACTGAATTTTCCAAGCACACATGGATTAATCACAACTTCTGGATTAGGTAACTTCTGGTGATGAAACTTTTATTTAGAGCACAACAAGCAGAGACAAAAGCATTGAATTTTTTTTTCAGATTTAGACTTTGCCTACGACAGGGGGTACATTTAAAGTCTATTAAACCTTCCATTTAACTTATAGTAAGATTTAGCAAGCAACTGAAGAAAAATGCATGTAACAAAAGCTGTAGATTTTGATCTAAAGCTTCCAGAACAGTGGAGTTTGTATTTTTCAGATTTTTCTACGATTTTAAATGAATTTTACGAGTTCGCTGTGTTTGATTTTAAAGTTTGAACACAGGTTTACAGATATGCCCCTGGAAACTTGCGAGCAGACTCTTTCAAAGATTTCAACCAAAGCAATTGGGTCCCTGGGCGGCGCTGGCATGGTGGCCGTCCAGATTCCGGCAAGGGGGCTCGTCGGCGGCGAGGGAAAAATGGTCGGGGAGATCCAGGGAGGTGAGAGCTACCTTGGGTGGCCTTGGTCGGGGTTGGGAATGGCCGGAGGTGGCTCGTCGGCGCGGAACAGAGGGGCGGCGACGGGGCAGAACGTCGGCGGCGGTGCTCCGGCGAGAAGGGAACAACGCGGGCCGGTCGAGTAGCTTCGCGGCGTCGAGGGGAATCCGTTTCAAAGCTTGTCTGGGACGGAGGAGCTTCGGTGTGGGCTGTCCACGGAGCAACAAGGAGCAGCGGCGGCGCGTGCGGTGCTCCGTTGGCTCTGGGCAACGATGGGTGGTGCAGTGAGCTGCGGTGGGGTGCTGTGGTGGTGGTGGAAGACTCAGCTTTGGCAAAGGGTGGCCGGAGAGGTGAGCTCCACGGTGAGCTGAGCACGACGGCGTTAATGGTGGCGGCGGCAGCGTTCTGGTGTTTGGGCGCGCGAGGGGGGGGGGGGGGGGGGGGGAACTCAGCGCGGCCTTTTGTAGGTAGCAGCGAGACGGGAGGAGGGGCGGGACTTGACTGTGAGACGTGGGGGCGGCGGCACGACGTGGGCGCACGACTGGCCACGGCGGGCGGTGAACAGAAGCCAGCGCGGCGTGCGGCAGGCGCGGGCAGGTTTGGCCGCACCTGGGATGTGGCCCACCCCCCTTTGCCGCCTCTCACCACCATCTTCGGATGGGACGCTGGTAAGTGGGCCTAGACCTTATCCGTTAGTATTTGTCGCCTTATTATGTCAGTTTGGTCTGCCAAGTGGGCCCTTCTTGTAAGTGTGTCGCAGGGGATAATCGTTTGTGCTTGTGTTGCTGCGAATTCTTTGTGTTTTCATCTTATTCCGGACTTGTCTCCCTGAAATAGGTAGATAAGCAAAACGACTGTGGAACTAGGTTAGTGATACAAATATGTGAGTAAGAGGCATGGTTTTCCTTTATTTGTGAGTATCATTGATGGTCGGATTTTGCACTTAAGGACCATCAACAACACCCCCAAGCTAGCCTTTTGCTCGTCCGTGAGCAAACAAGGCTTTATGTTTGTTGATTAAGACTTGCTTCAATGTTGCATTTCCAACCTATACCTTAAGCACAACAAGGTGTTCTTACCATGATTTTGAATAAGTTGGCATTTGTTCTTACCTCTTACCATACTCCTGTGGGGCTTGTAGCTTCACCTCATCTTTGGCGGTTGAGAGTCAGAACGGCTTTGTAGAGTGCTAATTTCTCACACCTCTATTCAACCATCAATCTGGAGGTATTTTATAAAGGTTTTTCTAAATAAATTTCAAAGTTCCTCGAATGATCTCTCGGATCGCTCATTGTGTATGATTCCTCACCAAGGCTTTTTATTTTGCCATTCTTCCTCAACCTATCTCTAAAGGTTTGATTTGAGTGGGGCTGTAGGTATGGAGGATTTGAAGGCTCACTTGTTTCTTATATTTTGCAAACTCAAAGACCGGATCCAAAGGGGAGACAAGTCATAAACCTTTATCAAGATGTGCAAGTGTGTGGATATTTTTTTGGTAGATGGTGGATGAACTTCTTTTATGAACCATCTCTCCATCTTCTTTTTGTTTTTGGACATGGGCTATCTCTCTCTCTCTCTCTCTCTCTCTCTCTCTCTCTCTTTCTCTCTCTCTCTCTTTGACATGCCTTGTGGGCATGTGGCATACCTTCTTTCGGTATGCATCTTTTCTCTCTTTTTTTTGACATGCCTTGTGAGCATGTGGCATACCTTCTTTGGGTATGCATCTTTTCTTTTTTTACTTTGTATAGCCCATGCTTCTTTTTACTATGGAACTTTGGAGAGAGTGGTCATGAGGCAATATGGAGTTTATATTTGTGGATGGATGGATGGAATGCTTGACAACTATTTGTGTAGAAGGTTTAGCATATGGTGGAGTGTGTATGTGATCTTGATCATGGGAGTATGAAATGTATCTCACAAAGGGTCACAACAATTTGATAAAGCTCAATGAGATAACAAGTTGCATATGTGGAAGGTTTTCAATAGGATCAACATATGGCTTTAGATAGGAATTTCATATCATTGAGGAACTTTGTTTGTTTTTGTATTTTTTCGAAAATAAATACTTCGGAAATCAAGCATCACTTAGGAGAAGATCATAGCAACTTTATTCAAACATATCATAGCTCCCAACAACTTAGATTCGGATCATACTTTTTGCTACCCACAAGTTTTAAGCTTAAGGTTTGAACATTTTAGCCAACGAACTCAAAACTTTCGAAGAGCACTAAGTTGTAACTAGGCATGTGAAGGAAATTGGCAGAGCAACTATTTATCATCTCAATAAGGAAAACCACACCATGCTTACTACACATAAGAGAGCAAGTAAATATTTTTTTTGGTCTTTTTGGTTTTGCAAATTTTTATTTGTTTTTAGTTTTTGCAGATTTTTATTTTTTTCGTGTATAAGGTTTTGAAAGCGATAAGGAAGTTAAGATACAAGATACCTCTCGTGGGGGTCCTCCCCCAAGCTAGCGTCAGGCTCACTGCTGTTGGTCGGGGTTAAACCCTTTCCAATGGTAGTAAGCCCTCCACTCCTCCTGCTGCTGCAGCTGCCTCTGCTCCATGGCATGGATTCTATCGCCGGTGTACTGCTGTCATGCTTGGTTGGTCTTGATGTGCTGGTGCAGCGTGTCCTCGATGTTGTTGGCCTAAACCCGCAGCTCTCCTAGCTGCTGGGTGACGGAGCCGAAGTCACGGCTGGAGGCCGTGCGTCGTGCGAGGCTCGCGACTCCGCTGGAGCTAGAGCAGGTGGACAGTGGCCTTGGGCCTGCCGTGCCCACTCCTCGCTGCATGCGCTGTGCCAGGATGAACCACCCGCCTCATGGTGATATGACGGCTGGGGCTACTGCGGTGGTGGTCCTGGCTCAATTCCTCTTCTGGCCCTACTTCTTGTAGTCCTGCTAGGCAAACCAGAAACACTATGTCTATGTGCCACCTATTCTGGGATGAGAGGGGCGGTTAGCGACTGACAGTTACACAAATAATACCCCGCATTTGGCAATAGGATCTCATTTGCATAGCCTAGAGAGAAGAAAATCAAGGAGTCATTTGGGACCCTTTTGAGTCTGTGGCTTTGAACCAAATAAGTCTCATCAATAAGAGCACGGTCACCCTCAATGAAAGAAATGTTCTTTCTTCCTAAGTCTCCAATGCTTGAAGCGATGCGAGTTATCAAAGAGGTACACTCAATAGGACCCATCACCTTGAAATTCGAAAGCCAACGGTTGACTATTTCTTTTACAGGGGAGACTCGGATCTTGTTGACCATGGCATATAAGATCATCAACTCATCATTGCGCATGACTCGCAAGTCACCTCTCGGCAAGAGAGTGATGGCTAGCCATTTGTGCATCAAGCAAAGGTTTGGATTTTGAATGTCATTGCACCGAGGTGCAAACTTGCCAAGAACAACTTGACCAGAAATCAAACCCCAAAATTCATGACGATTAAAACCGTGGCAAGCATGCTCAAGAGAAACCGGCAAGTGTTTGTTAAATCCGAGGTGGTGACTTAACATTTTCCAAGTAAAATAGTACTCTTTTTTGAAAAGTTGATAACAAACACCGTCATCCACCTCTTGAAGAGTGCAAAGAAACTAAATGGTGTGGGGTCAAGAACCATATACTCAACGGGCACGAAACTTTCCCAACCGACCACATGCCAAACATCAGCAAAGTCAAGGCTCATACCTATTTTTGTGAGGAGGTCTGGGTCAAAGGCTTTGGTGTGGCCAAATCTTTGGTGCTTGATAATGGCATAGGCTTGGCGCTCGCGGTCGCGGCGCAAGTCGAGGTATGGTGCATCTTCATCGTGCATCTCCTTGTCCTCGGCTTGCACTTCGGCTTGCACTTCTACTTATTCTTCGTAGTCCATCATGCTCGGGGTTGGAGTTGGCTTGGGAATGTGATGGGAGCTCGAGCCACCTAGGGAGTGAGATGAGTTCGCACCCGTCACTTTCTTGAATGCACCGGAGAGCTTCCATCCCACGCTCTTCATGCTTGATGCTTGGAACATGAGAATGAACAAGAACAACTCGGTCTGGGTTTCGTTAGCGTAATTGAAATGAAAGCTCTTACCGAAAGTTGTTCCTCCGAATGTGTGGGCTTTTTCTTGCAGCAAGGAAATGAGTGAGAGATATTTCTTGAATCCAAATTTGAGCAAAATTCCAATGAAAACCCGAGAGCAAAGAGTGTGAGAGTGTGAGAGGGAGTGAGTGAAAGAAGTGAAGTGTGTGCGCTTCACCCCTCTCTCTCGGCCTCTATTTAAAGAGCAAATGGCACGAGCACTTGGGGAGGCGCCGAGCACAACGGCTAGGAGCCGTTAGAGCAAGTGGGGCCCGAGAGCCGTTGAGGTGGGATCGGCCACACCCTGGGTGCGGCCACACCCTGGCTAGCCTGCCCTGCTGACATCCTGGCTCCACTGCCTCCCAACGGTCACCTTCTTTTGAATATTTGGTGCCCGGCCACACTTTTGCTCCGAAAAGATGTTCAAATGTATTTTTCAGAGGAATTTATGCTCATAAATATTTTTGGGTTTTTTGTGAAGATAGAAAAAATGGCTAGAAAAATTCCAGCATGCAAGAAAAATTTATTTTTTAAAAAAATTGAATATGCAGTGGGAAAAATAAAATGGGTGCAAAATCAAATTGTGGAAAAATCAAATACCAATTTATCTTTGGAAAGGGCTTGTCGTTTAAAGTCCGACAGGCAAGACTTTTCTCCATCGTTACTTACCACCTATCGCCTCGTTGCGGAGAGTTAGACTAGGATGAACTTTCAATCTTCTACCACACCTTTGTCTTTTTCCTTCTTAGCTGTGTGGTCGGTGGGGCTTCTAGTTCGGGAAGTCGTTCTCCCCAAATGCGACTCCCATCATGTCCTTGATGGATCACGAATCGCTGCTCCTTCTTGTATAGAAATTTAAAGAAGATATGTCCATCCCAATGCGAAAACAGATTTCTCCTGTCTCGACGTCTATCCTTGCCTTGACGTCCAAGGACGAGCTGTATGCCCGTGTCGCCTTCCATGTCGAGGATGACAAAGTTGGCGAGGACGAAGAAGTTCTTGACTCGTACGAGCATGTTCTCGACTATCCCCTCGGGATATCGGATTGTAGAATCGGCGAGCTGCACGTACATGAGAGTCAAGGAAACAGCAGGATATTGCAGTTGCTCAATAATCACCTTGGGCATGATGTTTATGCTTGCCCAAGGTCGCAGAGGGCCTGAGTGTAGTGTTGGTCGCAGATTGAGCATCGGATCATTGGGACCCCTGGATCTCCATGTAATGCTGCTGTGATTCCACCCCACAGATTCGTTGGGAGCGTGGATCTTCCTGCATGGTTAGTATGTGGAATCCTCCGAGATGGATTGCCCCATCCGGTGGAAACCATGTTGACATTTTTAACGGGAGCTTCCGGTTGGCCAGGAATTTTCTCGTCGTCCACAATAGGAACAACAGCGGCTATTTGCGCAAGTTGGGTTTCTATCATTTAATTAAAATTTAACTGATTCTTGAGAGCAGAAGACAAGGTTTCAACTTTTATATTCAAACTCTCCAGAGTTTTATCATTGGCAGCAAGTTTCTTATTTATAGATTCATTGATTTTAACTTGGCCAAGTACAAGATCTTTTATGGAGGGTTGGTTTGGATTAAAATTCGAATTGTAATTTGAATTAAAGTTATTACCTCCTCCTTGGTAAGGTGAGCGTGATTGGCCCCACCCTTGGCCTCCTTTTGGATGGTACCCGTTGTTGTTGTTGTTCATGTAGGCGACGTCTTCACAGGTCTCGAGGCAGTCATTCCCCGAGTGTCCACTGTTGCTGCAGACCTCACACATGGGGTGCGAGTCTACGGCTTGAGCATAGTTGTTCATACGCTCCTCATACTGCGCCTGTTCGTCTAGGCGTTTCAGTAGGAGGTCCATCTTTGCAGCGAGCATATCCGTCTCTTTGACGGTGTGCATTCTGCCTTTGCTCTTGGGTTGGGAACGCTCCTCGTTCCAACCCACGTTGCAGACCATCTTTTCTAACAAGATCGTAGCCTTGGTTATCGTGAGGTCGAGGAGAGCATTTCACGCAGTAGCATTTCCAACCCGCTGTAGCATTTCACGCAGTGAGCATTTCACCCAAGGAGAGCATGATGTAAAAGAGTTTACTTTGTACATAATCAAAACGATATAAATTAAGTCATAGACTATAGCATAAACAGGGGTAAGTCAAGATAAATGAATGAATAGGGTAATGTGGCACAGACACTCGGCCAAACTCAAGATAAAGAATAAACAAATAAATCTAAGGTTAGCGGGAGCATAGACATACAACAAGGTCCTAATAGCATCTACTCATACAAGCAAAGGTTACACACTATACATGCTTAGAACTACAGGTGCTGGGAAAATAGGTATATCAGGGACAATGTCCCGTCCCGGAGTACATCCGGGCCATTACATCTTTTAGAACTCCTACACTGTACTCGAACGTTGAGGACTTACTAACCGCACCAAGAATGCTATGGCGAAGCAACGGAGCTGTCACCTTCCACGGTCTACCCCTACAATACCGTGGGGCACCATCATATCCGAAGGATCCCGCATACGTATCAGACTCGGGGCAGCAGGACTGCACACTTGGCGAACATATTCTCATAGTAAGGTATGGCGCATGGGCCATACCTTATCATCGTTGTAACTAGTCATATAGAACTAGGACTAGTCGGACGTAAGGAAACTACCTGACAATGTAATCAGGTAGGACTCCTTAGACCATTCCCGACTAGGAATTCCATGTAACCCTGTTCCCCCAGACTATATAAGGGCGGGTAGGGACCCCTCCAAAACACAACGTGCATACGCATAACCTCTAAGGCAATACAAACCACACGAGATGTAGGGTATTACGCTCTCAGCGGCTCGAACCTGTCTAAACTTTGTGTTCCTTGCACCTTCAAGTTCCTGATCTCGGCGACACCCTACCTACAACCTACCACCTTGGGCGTATCCCTCGGTGGGCTTGACGGTAAAACACTGATAGCAGGCGCGCCAGGTAGGGGTGTTCATCGAGCATCCACCGAAGAACTTGATGGCATCATTCAAATTCACCAGCGTCGTGTTCGACAAGGGCACAACTTTCATCTTCGGCTCCTGGATCTTCATCGCCAACGGCTCGGGCGGCTTCGACAGCCACCTGGCCAACACCACGAAGCCTGAAGACTCGAGCTGCTCGAGTGGAATCGATGAGTTCATCGACAATCTCGATGAGATGCATCCACTTCTCACCTCGGAGACCGAAGAGAATTCCGCCATCAACGCGTTTTTGACTCGTGTCCCGACACGACTCTCCATCTCGGATCTGGTCCGATCTGGGGAAGAGCATACTCGATTCTATTTCAGACTACGCAACGCGGCTTCCTCCAACGGGGAGGCCCTACGGTCTAGGTCCCTCTCCGACTTGGAAGCGGTCTTAGATCTCCTACTCAAGCTCGGAGATGAGGACGCCACCGCTAGGTGGGAGGCTCCCGTTTTCAACGCCTACTCGGATTCCGATGACGAGCCCGACACATCCGTGATCAGTCATCTGGGTTTGAGCATTACGACTACCACGCAGGGCAGATTCGTGTACTGGAAGGGCATGGAGACCTTCGAACTACTCGATGATGACGCCCGCTTAGTAGCCACCATTCAGCAACAGCCCTTTCAAAAGGGCAGACCCCTCTATCCTATCCAGGAAGAGACCTCCAGGACGTCCACCTCGACCGTCCTAGCCACCGACTACTCTGGCGACTACTCGCCGGAGCGCGAAGTCTACATGGCTTCCAACCACGACCTCGGAGACGACGAGCCGGGCATCGAGTTTGACAACGAGCTCGAGGGCGAGATCTCCGCCAACCAAGACACCACTGACGCTTCCCAGGATGAAGCTAAGGATCAAAGGCGGGTACGCAGGTGGAAGAACGCTAGGAGGAACAAGCGCAGGCGCAATACTCAAGAGCGCACCCGCAATCTGCAATGGCGTAGAAACCTACACGAGGATTTTGACGCAGCGGCTAGCGAAGAATTCGTTACCCCCATGGGTAACATCTACGAAGCTTCCCTGCTCCTGTAACAGATCCCCCAAACGAACGCAACTCAACGGATCATGCGACTTGTCAAGAAAGCAGCAGTCCAGCTCGACAAGATGGAACCACTGAAATCCGTTCAGAACACCCGTTCTAGGTCGGAACGTCATGGCAGCTCTACACCCTAGGGCAGTCGTGCCATCGCGGGTCATCCTGACCCCCGCAACAACCGACAAGCTGAACAGGAGGTTCAGCAACAAGGCCATAGGCCCAGGAGTGGGGGGCAACCCCCGGGAGGCCTAGGCCACCAGGGTAACCAGCTTCCTCCACCTCTCGGCGACCTAAGGCAACACATCAACAGCAACCGTGACGTGCGCTCCATCATCACTAGTCGGCAGCGCGAGTGGTTGGAGAACGTAGCTCGCGATGATAGTGGTCGTTTCCTGGCCTTCCTGGAAAACATCACTAACCACGAGTACCCAAGGGACTTCAAGCCTATGAACATCCCAAAGTACGACGGGAAACAAGATCCACGGCAGTGGTTGTGAAGCTACTCCATGGCCATCGAAGTATGTGGGGGCTCTAACTCGACTAAAGCCCTATACTTCCCGATAGCCCTGGAAAGAACACCACTCACATGGCTGGTATCCCTCCGACCAAACTCCATCGACTCCTGGGAGGCCCTGAAGCAGGTCTTCGTCGACAACTTCAAGGGCTCCATGATCCCGGTAGGTACTCATCATGACTTGTCGCAAGTCATGCAGGAGGAGCACGAGATCCTGAAGTTGTACACGCGCCATTTCTTCGACACCCGCGCCACCATCGCCAACATCGCCGACGAGGAGGTCATCTGCTGCTTGCGCAACAGACTGGCCGCAAAGCAGACGTAACGCGAGTTCGGAGGAACCTCCCGACTGTCGTACTCGAGCTCCGTGACATGATGTAGCGATGGGCGGATCAAGAAGACGAGGAGAACGAACGCTTCTCGAAGCGCAGGAATGACAAGGGCAACATCAACAACCGCTCTGACAAGGGCTAGTACAACAACTCGAGCGCCGCTCGCAAGTGGAAGCCGGAGGACCAAGTGGCCAACATCGAGCGCAATCCTTGTAGCAAAAAGCCGGGCAAGCTCCAGGATCAGTACGAAAAGATCCTCCACAAGTAGTGTCCGATGCACCCGAAGGCCAAGCACACTATGTTCTAGTGCACCATCCTCTACAAAAGCCTCAATGCACCACCTCCTCCTGTTGACGAGGAGAAGGACAAAGACAAGGTGGACGAGGGCACCGACAAGTCAGGACCTCCGGGTTTCCAACATCCAACCAACACCGTCAATGTCATCTTCGGAGGCGACGACGGTATTCTCACCAAGCGCGCGAGCCAGTAGTGCCGCGTCCCTTGAGACACAACGAGGTCCTGATCTCTTTCTCCAGAGAGGATCAGTGGACCAGCTTCTTCGAGCCGGGAAAACTTCCGCTCGTACTGGACCCGGTACTCGTGGGCTCTACCCTGACCCGAGTACTCATCGATGGGGGAAGCGGTTTAAACCTGCTCTTCCCGAGTACTCTAAAGAAAATGAGGATGGACATCGGCAAGATGCTCACCTCCAGCAAGGCTCTGTTCGACGGGATCGTCCTGGGTAACGCGGCTACACCGATCGGCTCGGTCACGCTGCCAGTTAGCTTCGGGACGGCTGACCATTTCCGTACGGAGTACATCAAGTTTGAAGTCGCCAACTTTGAATCCTTGTACCACGCCATCCTTGGCAGGCCCGCTTTGGCCAAGTTCATGGTCGTACCGCATTACATCTACTTGGTCTTGAAAATGCCAGGTACCAATGGTGTACTGTCCCTTCGCGGTGACGTCGAGAAGTCCTACGACTGCGACCAGCAGGCAATCAAGTATGCTGCATCAATGCACGTGCCAGAGCCTTCATCTGAAGTACTCGCGGCCGCGCAGCAACTCTTCGAGACAGAGCTGGAGGTGGCGAACAAGAGGCCCAGCAAGTCGAGGGTCAAGCCGAACCAGGACGTCGGCATCGACACCATCCAGCTCTAGGAAGGTGACTCATCCAAGACCGCCCTGATCAGCGGAAACTTGGACAGCAAATAGGAACTCGCGCTCATCAACTTTCTTAGGGCCAACCGAGACATTTGCACTTGGAAACCAGCGGAAATACCAGGTGTGCCCAAGGAGTTAATCGAGCATGCCCTAAAAGTCGATCCCAAGGCCACTCCGAGGAAGCAACGACTATGTCGTTTCTCTCCAGAAAAGAGGCAGGCCATCAAAAAAGAGCTAGCTAAACTACTCAAGGCTAGTTGCATCAAAGAGGTGTACCACCCAGAGTGGCTAGCCAACCCTGTACTTGTTCTAAAAAATAATAATAACGAATGGAGGATGTGTGTCGATTATACCGATCTCAATAGGCACTGCCCGAAAGATCCTTCCGTGCTCCCCCGCATAGATCAGGTTATCAACTCCACTGCCGGTTGCGTCTTGGTCTCCTTCCTTGACTGCTACTTAGGTTATCATCAGATTTCCCTCAAGGAAGAAGACCGGATCAAGACTGCCTTCATTACCCCATTCGGTGCCTACGCATACACGACTATGGCACTTGGGCTGAAGAACGTGGGTGCAACATACCAGCAAGCCATACAGCTATGTCTCGCTGACCAACTACACTGCAATGTTGAAGCCTACGTGGATGACGTGGTTGTCAAAACCAGAAATCCTGATGAGTTCATCTCTGATCTCGAGGAAACCTTCAACGGTCTGTGAAGATTTCAGTGGAAGTTCAACCGACTAAGTGCGTCTTTGGCGTACCCCAAGGGAATCTTCTCGGTTTCATCATCAGTCATCGAGGCATTGAGGCTAACCCTAAGAAGATAACCACCATCACAAGCGTGGGGGCTCCACAGAAGATCAACGTGCAGAAGCTCACCGGCTGCATGGCGGCATTGAACAGATTCATCTCCCGACGTGGAGAATGGGGTCTGCCCTTCTTCAAGCTCCTAAAGAGGCAGGACCACTTTGTTTGGACCGAGGAAGCGGCGCAGGCATTGGAGGACCTCAAGGCTCACCTTCAATCACCCGCCATCCTCACGGCTCTGAACACAGGCGAGAACCTGCTACTTTACATCGCTATGACTACTGACATAGTCAGCACGACTATTGTGGTGGAGCGAAACGAGGAGGGCCATGCCTTCGGTGTGCAGCGGCCAGTGTATTTCGTTAGCGAAGTCCTTTCTGAGTCAAAGGTTCGTTACCCTTCGATTCAGAAACTTCTCTGCGCTATACTCATTACCTCCAGAAAGCTTCGCCAATACTTCGACGGGTATAAAATCTCAGTTGTCACTGACTTCCCTTTGGCGGATATACTCCAAAACCGGGACGCCACCGGGCGTATCTCCAAGTGGGCAGTGGAACTGGGGGCTCTCAACATCGACTTCAAGCCACGCACTGCCATCAAGTCGCAAGCTCTAGTCAATTTCTTGGCAGAGTGGCAAGAAAACCAAGTACCAACTCCAGCTGACCAGCCAGAGCATTGGGTCATGTACTTCGATGGCTCCCTCAAGCTCGAAGGCGGTGGCGCAGGAGTACTCTTCATCAGCCCGACCGGTGAGCAACTTAAATACGTATTTCAAATACTATTTAAGGTCTCCAACAACGAGGCTGAGTATGAGGCACTACTCCACGGGCTACGCCTGGCCGTCTCCCTTGGCATCAAGCAACTACTCGTCTTTGGTGACTGGTGGCATCAAGCAACTACTTCCTTGGCATCAAGCAACTGGTGGTCCAACAATGAAACAAGGAGTGGGACACCAACGAAGAAACCATGGACACGTATGTCGTAGAAATTCGTAAGCTTGAGAACAAGTTCTCGGGTCTTGAGATCCATCATGTACTCCGCGATAACAATGTTGGGGCAGACGTACTCTCAAAACTAGGCTCTGAGCGAGCCAAAGTTCCGGCTGGAGTCTTTGTCCATGAGCTCCACCACCCCTCTATTCCAAGAATAGAGCCAGGCACCATCGACCAAGGCCCTACGGAGTCTAGTCGAGAGGTCCTGATGATTGACGTGGACTGGCGCTCCCAGTTCATCGACTTGATCAAGGAAAAGAAGCTACCTCCCAACCTCGACCCCAAGAGCGCCGAGGCTATTCGACTAGTCAAGCTCAACAAGGGTTACGTACTAGTGGGAGATAAGCTCTACAAGCGTCGATCAGCATCAGGGGTACTCATGAAGTGCGTAACTACCGCAGAAGGGCGAGAAATCCTGGAGTAAATCCATGAGGGCACGTGTGGCAATCATGCAGCCTCCCGTACACTAGTCGAAAAGGCCTTCAGGTCTGGGTTCTATTGGCCTACGGCTTTGGCAGATGCTGAAGACCTCGTTCGTTGATGCACCAACTGCTAATTCTTCGGTAAACAAGCTCATATCCTTGCTCACAAGCTGATCACCATACCACCATCCTGGCCATTTGGTTGTTGGGGCCTCGACATGATTAGTCCACTGACAACAGCACAAGGAAGCTTTACCCACGTCTTGGTGGCCATCGACAAGTTCATCAAATCGATCGAGTACAAGCCTATTACAACCCTGACGACCGACAGAGTAGTCACCTTCATCTATGACATACTTCATCGTTTTGGTTTCCCTCATACGATCATTACTGATCTGGGATCCAACTTCACTTCACACAAGTTCTGGGAGTTCTGCGATCGAAGCGGCATCGAGATCAAGTACGTCTCGGTAGGCCACCCAAGGGCCAATGGCCAGGTGGAGCGCGCCAATGGCTTGATCCTTGATGGACTCAAGAAAAGACTCTATGACGAGAACAGTAAAAGGGGAGGCCAGTGGATCGACGAATTACCCACAATCGTCTGGGGGCTTCGTACTCAACCGAGTAAAGCCACAGGACAGTCACCTTTCTTTCTCGTCTACGGGTCAGAAGCTATCCTCCCAGCAAATATCATGTGGAGCTCTCCCAGATTGGAGATGTATGAGGAAGGAGAAGCTGACAAAGCAAGGCGCTTGGAACTTGATTGCGCTGAAGAAGTCAGGTGTAATGCCCTACGACGATCAGCAAGACATCTACAAGGCGTTCAACGGTATCATGACCGCAACGTCCAAGAAAGATCCTTCAACGTTGGGGACTTGGTTCTTGTGCCGCATCCAAGATGAGACTGGGCTTCTATAACACCTCGGGTGTTTAAATTGCTAAATAAGCCTCATTAGCTTAACACGATGCATAAATAACTAAGAAAAGTATAAAAGAAATGAGTTATAAATTGGTTTTGCTTTGAATTAAAATTGATGTGTACATGTGCATAAATACATGTACTTTAATCAAACAAATTAAATAACTCTCACCCCAACGCACTTGGCGGCAAAATTTAATAGACACACCATCGATGATAGCATAAACAAAAGTCTAGTTGAAGCCCACGAGAGAATACAAATTTTTGCCCAGGAAATGACGTGCCCTCCGAATCATACTTTTTGAGTTTTTAAAATAACTTCTAAACTAGAACTCAAATGAACTTTGGCCTGAAACAAAACTTGTGTAACTTTTAATTTTGAACAACTTTCATGTTCAGAGATTTTTGAGTTGCAACACAAAAATTTGAGTAACACTAGACTTTACAAATCAGCCCCTGCTTTTCTTCTATTTTCACTTCAGACCCTTCTCCACGTCGCCCGACCCTCCGCCTTCCACTGCAGACCTTCCGACCCTCCGCTTCGCCCGACCCTACGCTTCGCCCGACCCTCCACCCGTCGCACAGTCGCCGCTAGCCACTTGGGCGGCGATGCCTGACCGGCGCTAGGCGCCTAGCCAATGCCCGACCGCGCCCCGCTCGCACGCGCTCCTCCCCACGCCGCGGCCATGCCCAATCCGCGCACGCCACGCGCACGCCGGCGACGCGCGCCTCTGCTCGCCGCCCGCCGCGCCCAATGGCTAGTCCGCGCCGTGCCCGTGTCCCTGCCGTGTCCCGCTAGTCGCCGCGCTCGCCGCCCGGCAAGCCAGTTGCTGCAGCTCCTCGCCAAACCCGCGCGCCGCGTGATCTCCCACTTCCCACGCCAAATCCTCAGCGCCTAATCCCCTGCCCGCGCCCGCCGCACGCCGCGCCAGCTCTGCTCGCCGCCCACCGCAACCAGTAACGCGCCCCCATCGTGCCGCCCCTCCCCAGCGTTGCCTGGTCCTCTCCCTCCCTCCTACAGCCTATAAAAGACAACACAAGGCCACTCGCGCGTGCCTCAACCCACCAGAACGCCGCCGCCGCTCC
Source organism: Panicum miliaceum (assembly GCA_032594955.1). Classification (NCBI taxonomy): domain Eukaryota; kingdom Viridiplantae; phylum Streptophyta; class Magnoliopsida; order Poales; family Poaceae; genus Panicum; species Panicum miliaceum. The sequence continues at coordinate 32,571,057 of CM064058.1, read as the reverse complement.
CATTGCTGCTGCGTGCACCACCCGCCCGTGGAGCCCCATCCTCCAGCCTCCCACTGCCAAAACCCATCACCCAGCGAGCTTGCCCTCCCTCCACTGAAGCTCACCGGCCTCTTCCCCGACCATCTCGACCGCCGGAGCACCGCCAGCGCCGCCTGCGCCGCTGCCTCTCCCCTGCTGCTCCGCGGACAGCCCACTCCGAAGCTCCTCCGTCCAAGCCAAGCCTCGAAACGGTTTCCCCTCGACGCCGCGAAGCTCATCGACCAGCCCACGCCCTCCCCTCCTCGCCGGAGCACCGTCGCCGACGCTCCACACCGCCGCCGCCCCTCTGCTCCACGCATAAATGTAAACCTGTGTTTAAACTTTAAATTCAAAAATAGCGAAATTGTAAAATTCATATAAAATCATAGAAAATCAGAAAAATACAAACTTAACTGTTCTGGAATCTTGCTCTAAATTAAATGGAAAGTTTAATAGAATTTAATTGTACCCACTGTTGTAGACCAGTTCTGAATTTGACTTTTGGACAGTAGATTGGTTGTTTGAGTTGTAAGCTAGTGTAAAAATATTAGGACCAGAACCCATCTCTAGCTAAACTTTTTGTTAAACTTTATTTATGCCATGAAATAATAGAACTAATTTGTACCTGCTGTTATGTTGTTATTCATGTTGTGAAACTTTTCCAAAACTGTTATAGTGATGCCTAAATACCACACAAAAAGTTTAGAACCTTTTTCCTTTCTGTAACCTATTTATATAATTTTGTGCTAGGAAAAATGCACTAATTCAAATAATTAGTGTCTGTGCTTGGAAAATGTTCAACTTTTACTGTGGGACACTTGCTGTATAAAAAGTTTCATACGCAGAAACCCTGTAAAACATCCTGTAGAAATTAATCTTTATTCAAATAGGTGTATCTTGTCCTATTTATTATGCTTTGTATCTTGCACAATAAAATCTGAAAAATTTACAGTAACACATATATGGATCGATTCACAACCTGTAAAATTTCTGGCGTCAATACTTGCATGGTTAGTCCTGTATAAAAATAACTACATTCTAGTAGTGGTTGTGTATTACATTTTTCAAAATTAATCTACTGCACAGAAAGTTCTGAAATTTTTACAGTGCTGTTGTCTTTGCATAATGTACTCTAAACAAAAATTTCATCACCAAAAGTTACCTAGATAAGTGTTTGTGCTTAATCTATGCTTATACTGCGAAAATTAAATTTCCAATGCAACACCACCCCTTCTGTTAAAGATTGCCCAAGAAATCGTAACTAAGTAACTTTATAACCAAATCTATATTATTGTGGACTGCAACTTTATCGTGAAGGAAAATAATCGTCATATACCATCACTACAACTTAAACTTGTGCATTCATATAGAATCGACTACTCTCGCCGACGGGACGTACGAGCTGGTGCCCGCGTCCGAGAGTGAGCAGCGTGAAGCTCAAGTGAATTTAACTGAAGCGTTCGAAGACTCGAACTCGAGTTCGGACGAGCCCCAAACTAACTATACCCAAGAAGGCAAGCCCCGGAGCATGAACCCTATTTTTTTCTACATTATGCAACTTAATACTTTATTCTACTTGAGCATTAAGTTATAGGAGTTGAATGAAAACTTAGTTGTATGATCCTATGTACCCATGCTCTGAACCCTAGATGTAAGGTTCGATAGAATACTATGCTAATAGGACTCCGGTAAAAGTCGAGTGATTTCCTGTCACTCGCGAGAATTTAGGAGTTGAATGTTTACTACATGATGCAATCATAAGGTCGACGGACGGGGCTATGGTACGATGTTTATGTTGATGATTGAGGCCCCGTCTATTTAGTGAAAAATGCTAAGGCCGCAGTGTGTGGTAGCGGTGGTTAAGTCTTTGAACGTACTAACCACATGCCAAGAATATGGTAATCGGCTAGCTTAAGTACCGGATTGAACCAAGGCCGGAATAAACTCCCACCGTCTTGAATTCGTTCACATCTAGCTAATGGCGGGTGCATGTGCCGCCATGGCCGGGTCCATGGGGACGTGTAGTCGAGGGCAGTGGGCCTGTTCCGTGAAGCGGGAATTGAAGGGAAAAGTTGCACGTGTGATTCTGTGAGTAACCACGTGACGTGTGTTTAGGTTTCCCTTGCAAGGTTAAGAAATTCGATTCGAATCGTCCATTTCTCGTGGTTATTGAGACTGCTTGACCCTTTTACCACATAGAGTAAGAAGAGGAACAATGATGATGATTAATCTTGTTGGATGAAAAATTAATTCTTTCACCATGTATGATATCGAATAGTTGCTTACCTATTATGGTTAAAGAAAACTAGAATCTGGAGCTAAAATTTGAAAGTAAGACCTACTTGTATATGCTTTTCGGCAAAACAAACCCTTCAAGCCAAAAAGCCTTGCATGTTTAGGAGTCGGCTAAGTATATACCTATAGTCGGGTAAGCCTTGCTGAGTATTAGTATACTCAGCCTTGCTTGTGGCTTGTTTTCAGGTGATACATTCGAGGATATGATCGCTAGTTTGACTTGGCCGTGTACCCTTCCTCCTGGTTGGTCGGTGGAATGGGATACGCCCTCGGCCAACGATGATAATGCCGAGTGATGTCTCGTACGGGCTTCATCGAGATATCATGTATCGTCGAGTAGTTTATGGTTATGTTTTTCCGCTGCATCGAACTCTGAAGAACTCAATTACTTTGAACTCTGAAGAACTCAATTACTTTGAACTCTGAAGTACCTTGTTTTACAAATTTCGAACTCAGTTGTAATAATAATTTATGATGAACCCTGTGATGTAAAATCTGTGGAATGTTGTATCCTCTGGGCTCACCTTCGTGTGAGTACTTGTATGTGTGGTTTTGATCGGCAAAAATCATGGTTGTATCGGGAGGTTACCTGACAGACCAATGGATTATTCCGTTTGAAGTGCGAGTTAGCCCTGATTGCCCTCGTGGTGATGGTTAGCGCGCTTGTGCTGGATTAATTCAGGTGGTTCTGCCACAGCTTCACAAGCTCAACTCTAGATGGGAAGGACCCCTCATCGTTACAAAAGTAACTAGCCCAGGGTTGTATCGACTACAATACCCTAACGGCCTGGATGTTCCAAATTCTTGGAACATCGAGCACCTATGCCGTTTCTATGCATAAGAAACTGGTGACAAACTTGTCAGCTGCAGCGCAGTTCAGTATAATAATACATGCTCGGTTCAGTCCCATAAACGACTACTGTGTTTTTATTTTCTTCAGCAACATTGAGTAAACTCGGGGGCTATTGCCACGAGTTATGTCAATACGCTACTTCTCACTAATCCTCGGAAATACTCAGGGGCTACGCCACGAGTTCCGACTACCTCCCTTTACAGCCTACTCAAGCTACGGGGCAAGGTCTTTTTAACACCCAAAAATATAGGAAATAAAATTTTAAAAACATTTTATAAAAGCCACAAAATAAAATTTTGCATGCATCTCTCTCTCTTTCTCTTCTCCCACTCTCTTTCAGCCCAGCCCAAAATCCCTCCTCTTTTCTTCCAGCCCGGCTCAAATCCTTCTCTCCTCCTCTTCTATTTTTTCCCTGCGGCCCAACCCAGCCAGCCCAACCCGCCTCACTCTCCCTCATCTCTCTCTCACCGACGCGCTGGACCCACCTGTCGGCGCCCTCTCTTACCTTCCTTTCTTCTTCCTCCCGCTCCTATCTCTTTCCTTTCCTGTCGTGACACCAGACGCGCCCGCGCCCATCACCGCGCCTCCTCCTTTCCTTCCCCGGGCGACCGGCCCCTTTCCTTCGCGGGCAACCGCTGCAATTCCACCCGAGTCAATCCCGTCCGCCGCCTTCCTATCCCCGGCCACTCCGCCTCCTCTCCTCCCCTTTAAAACCCGCGCCCGAACCCCGGCTCCTCTCCTTCCACGCCTGCTTCACCGCACGCCCGAGCCCCGCTGCTTAGCACTTGCGTTACACCCGAGTCGAGCTCTCCGTCGCCGCCGCACCATCGACCCGCTGTCTCGCCACCCCTCCGTCAACTGCGACCATCGCCGGAGCCCCGCCTTAGACCCAGAGCCGTCATCAACCTCTTCTTCCACTCCGCACCATCGCACACAGCTGGAAATCACTCACTGGAGGAACGCCGCCACCCCGAGCCGCACCCCTCTGTCGACCCGCTGTCCCGCTGTTTCTCCAACGCCTACAACCCTCGCCGGAGTTCCGCGAGGTGGTGAGCACCAAGCCGCCCCCGTTTCCCCCTCTCTCTCAATCTGTCGCGGCCCTAATTTCTTTCCGCGAGGTGGTGAGCACCAAGCCGCCCCCGTTTCCCCCTCTCTCTCAATCTGTCGCGGCCCTAATTTCTCGCCGGAGCTCTGTTTTTGCCCGCCACCGTGGTCCGCCGGTCTACGGTCGCCGCACGGTCGTCCCGTGACCCCCACCACTTTCGCCGTGCCGCCCTCTCTCTCCCGGCCTAACCCGGCCTGAACCGAGCCCTAGAGCACCGGATTCGGTGAGCTCCGGCCGTCCGCCGCCGCCCTCGCTCGCCATCGACGCCCAGCGCCACCTTCCGATTCGCCCGACCCTTACTCTGACGAGTTGACCCGAGCCGACCCAGACCCTGCCGCCCGATCTAGATCTAACGGCCAGAACAAATCTGAGCCGCGCACGAGCCGCCGCCCTCGCCCGACCCTTACCCTGCCGTCGGATCGTGATCCAACGGATCAAATCCACCCGACTGAGCCAAACCCTAGCCGTCCCCGGAACCTTTGCAGAAAAGCCCCTAGGCTTTCCAGAAATCAACCCGCAGTCTAGATCAGTAGAAAAATAATTAGAGTTAAGTCCTCTCTTTTCTGTTCAGACTCCTGACTTTTCTAGAATTAGAACCCGCTATCCAGGATCTCCAGTTTTGGACCCAGACCCTCCTTTTAAGGTTTAATTATGTTTTAGCCCTGGTTTCTTCAGATCTAGCCCCTGGAAGTTCAAAACTCTCACAGTTAGGTCCCTAGATCACTGTTTTAGCCATATCTTCTTCGTTTCAACTTCGATTTCAGCGATTCTTGCGCTCACGCGATCCTTGCATCATGAACTACAACAATATCATCATTTTACTCTCTGTTTGTACTGCTTATTGTACTGTTTCTTATTTGTTTGTGTATGCTTGTTTGTGTGATCGCGTAGATGACGTGACGTTCGAGCATAACCAAGAGCAAGCTTACGAGGAAGAGAACCAGCAGCTATTTGAAGAAGGCAAGTGGACTTCCCTCCCCTTCATATTCTATTTTATCCCAACAATAGCATGATAATTCACTTTATCTTAATGTTGCTCTGCATAAACTTGATGGGTCACCTATGCTAAGGACATACATAGTCTTTTACCCAAAGCCTTGAATCACCGGGGTTTACTATTCATGTTGGGTAGTCGCGCTTAGTTGCAAACTTTGGGAATGGTGTTGGTTTACTCTTATCATAATGTTGGCGCTAAAATCAGCCAGGAATCGGCCGATGGTCTTCAGCGTCGGACACACGACCCGGGAGAATCTGCTTAGCTCCTGTTCGGGTTTATCGCCCTGGTGCGGTTCGCGCAGCGTGCTAGTCAATCTGACCTGTTGATTGATAAGGAAATAAAAGTATTAAATTCCGGGCGTCCCCGCTCGGCTGGAGTTCCGATCTGTCCCGAAGAGCGCGTCGGCGAATCGGCCGATTTGCTGTGAAGATGATCGGCTATAGATCAGCCAATGATTGCGTAATAATTGCAAAGAAAACTACTGGAGCGATCTAAACAATTATTACAGATGCAACACTTGAAATAGATCTAATCGGCTATATGACAATAAATCGAGGAAAAGCAATGATAAAGCCGATACTCTGATCTCAAGCTGGATAACTGGTGATAATACTAGAACAACAGGTAAAACTTGCAATTCTAGTAAATATCGATAACTGGTGAATAAATCCAAACGAAACCACAGCGATGCGCCCGTGGTTAAAGCTCGGAGGTTACTCGGTAAGCGGAACCTACCAATTGGGCGGAGATCAAGTTGATGCAGCCCTGCCAATCCGTACGAACTCGTGAAAGAAGAAAAAGTATTGGCGAAGTCGCCGACTTGAAAGTAAAGTACTAGTAAAAAGTAGAAGTGTTTTGTTGATTGATGTGTTGATTCTTTGAAAAGCCCTAGCGACTCCTATTTATACCCTAAAACTAGGACTCCTGGTCGATTACGACTTGTTACAACTTTATTTAAAACAGGAAAACTACTATATCTATAACATCTTTAAAAAGGAAACGGACTCCCGCAGAATCTTCCGCCGCCGTCTCCTAATCTAATCAGGACTTTTCCAATTGCTTCTTGACCGAATTAGCATCGCTCTGTTGACCAACATTAGGCCACTTTTGACCGGGATCCTCTATTGTGGCCCCAATCTGGTGGCGCATGCTGTATCACCAATCGGCAGATTTCCAACTGCTACGTCAATCGGCTGATTCTTTATTGTAGCCTTTAGATCTGCCGTATCGGCCAACCTCTCCTCCTGATGCCGATTCAACATGTTTTAAAATCTGGCGTCAACACATGCCCCCCAGTTTCGGAGTAAAACATAATTTTTACTTCGAAACACTTTTCTTTAATTTTTTTTCTCCGAAACGGGCGCAGTAAAAATCTCCTTCCATCTCGCGGTCTTCTGCATAATGATTGCAATTTACTCAGACCAAGCGAGCGAAACGACCGCTCCCCTGCAATTCGTGTAGACGGCGCGGCAAAAATACCGCCTTTATCCTTGCTCTCCCGGATTATCCTTAAGTACTGGCATTCTCCGCCTACTTTTCCCCACGAACCTAGCATTTTCTTCCAGCGAACCACTGTTCATCTTCCTCCCGAGCCCTCTCGATCTCCAACCACTCCCTCCGGCAATCTCGCTTGCGATCTGCTTCAACTTCCCAATGGCGTCACCATCAGCAACCTCTCCAACCACGGAGACTCTGTCGGCAACCCCCTCAGCGGTGGCGGCCCCACTGGCAGCCCCATCGGCAACGATGATCTTCATCCCGGAGGTAATCACTTGAAATTTTCCCCTTTTGCTTTTCTATTGCTCCAGCATTTTCTGGATCCATTCTTAGTTTTTTTTCTCTTTTTCCTCCTTTTTAGGCATTTAGGCACCAGATTACCATTCCTCTTTCAGCATCCCTCGATCTTATCTGCTTAGGCCCCATGGGGAATCCCGATCCAACTGATCTGATCAACTTAGAGACCCACAGAGTCCCGTTCAAGCAATCGCCTATGAATTTAGATCAATGGGCAGGTGCCTTTAGGTCCTGGCCGAATGAGACCCCCGGCTGGAGAGAATGGTACCAAAGAATAGCCAGGTCTAGGAGAGTTCAGTGGGATGAACTAAAAATCGGCCAATGCATAGACCTCTCCCTATCCCAGATGGAGAAAAATGAGCCCTTAGTCATAGAAGCTTCTTACTTTTGGTCCGACGCACTCAATGCGTTCCTTTTTGGACATGGACCCATGACTCCAACTTTGGCCGATGTCCTGTTGTTGACCGGCCTTGACATCTCCTCCTCTGATACCCCTTTTGACTATCTGATTAAGCCATCACATCGGCTAGAAACCAAAGGAATCAGCGGATGGAAGGGGTATATCAATAGAAACATGAAGACTGGGATAGTTTCAGAGAGAGAGCATACTGCGTTCTTGATGATGTGGCTGGAAAAACATTTTTTCTGTGGCAGAGCAGTTGGCCCTTCTTCTAACACCCAAGCCCTGGCAGAAGCTCTGTCACTAGGATCGGCCGTTCCCCTTGGAAAGCATCTGTTGGGATCGGCCTACCACATGATGCACCAAATCGGCACTAAGCTGTCAAAAGGAGAGCCGATTGGGAACCCTAGCGGTCCTTGGTGGTTCATTACTCTCTGACTCAACCTATATATGAGTAAGGTCTCTCAGCAACGAATAGAGACCAAAACATTTCCCAACATTGAGTCAGAGGAAAACCCAACCGTCCGACGATGCTGCAGATCCTTTGGAGAGGCGGCATCGGCCTTCCCTGGCTGTCAATTCACTGCTGCCCGTACGGCTGAATATTTCAGATGCTTCTACAATGGCCTCAGTGAAGAGACTGTCAGTTGTCATCCATATCGGGCAGTAGAGCCGATTTTCGAACTTCCCATCAGCTACGACTTCTCCACTCATACTTTTGATAGGGAACTTATGGATATCCTGATTAAGCCAGGGATTTTGCCAGCCAACTTCTTCTCTGGAAAGGACTCTCCCACATATGAGTTCTATAATCCATCGGTTGCAGTAAGGCAACTGGGCTTCGGTCAACTGCCGATTCAGGTTTACTTTGCCGGTCAAGCAAAATTCAGAGATGAACTGACCAAAAGTCTTGACTACAATCGGCTGCGCAACTTAGTGCCAGATTCTAGCACCGTTGACTTGAACAATTGGACAGTAGCCTCTTTTGTTGTTCAACAATTCAAAATATGGTGGGCAGAATGGAAGCAATACCTCTTTTGCAAATCCCCATCAATATATTGCAACATTCTGGACCCAGAAAACATCGACCCAAGTGCAGCGGTATGTCTTTTCTCCCAGCCGATTTCAATGCTGTCTCCTTCCATACTATCATCTTACCGTTAACTTATATTTATCTTCTTAGTCCGAAAGCCAAGTCCCTCCGATGCAGGCCGATAGAGAACAATCATCCGTATACGCCATATCCACTCATCGGCTTTCACGCTCCAACGATCAAGGACATTGCCACTGGCCGATTGAAACGAACACCGAAAAGGCCAACCTTGAAGACAACAAGCCGTCGAGTGCGTGCCCGCATCGGATCGACTGACCAAACGGCGGTAGCTTCGGCCGAAACTCCGATTCCTTTATCCTTGCCAACTACCGAGATGGCCAATCCTCAAGTCACCGCAGAAGTCGGAGCATCTGCGGCATCACTGTTAGTGGAAGCTGTTCAGGTAATCTTGCTTATTTCATATATCTTTTAAGTGCTCCACTAACACTAACTTTTTCTTTCTGCCAGGCTGCACAAGCTGTTCCAACGCAGTCCCCACAGCAAACGGCCACATCCCAAGCGGAAGCCGAAGCTCCAGCAACTCTTCCCGTCGAGGTAGATAATCTCTTACCTCAATTTCTCGATATTCAGAGGACTTAACTGATCCTGATGCAGGCCGATTTGGGTATGCTAACTGTAGCCCCACAACAAACATCGGCCAGAAGATCAACAGAGGCATGGCAAATATCTCATATCATCTTATTTCAATTACCGATAGTATACTCACAGGATCTGTTTTCCATACCTTTTCAGGAAGCTGGTTCAAGCAGAGCATTAATAGTTGTTGAGTCCTCTTCCTCTGACGAGCCGATTGTACCAGTCCCCGAGACGAGGGAGGCGCTCCCATCGGCGCAAGCAAGAGACATCCGCTTCAAGGAGGTAATAAACTTATCCCCGGAATTGGCCGATCTCTTTTACTGCTTACTGATCTTCGTCCTTACTCTTTTGCAGGAACAGGATACCCCGAATAATAGCCTTTTCTCCTTCGCGGTTTCTTTGCCTGAAGATGAAGAAGTTGCTTCGCGCCAAGTTCCGTCAAGATTAATTTCTGACGATGTCCGTGCCAAGCTCGAGAGTATGCAGGTCCTCCTTCAAGATGATATCGGCCGATTGGTAGAGGATGCCTCGCCGTTTAGGCAACTTTTTAGTGACATCAAGGGCCGAATCCCGGAAGAAGCGACGGAAACTCTGCACCCCGCTGCGTTCATAGAGTGGATGCAGATTCCAGTGTCCAGGGCTCTGCGTCACATGGCCGATCGTGCCCAACTAGCAAAGACCCGGGAGGAAGCTGATTCTTACAAGCACCGAGCTCAAGAAGTACACCAACGGGTCAACTTCCTCGAGAGTGCCCGCCTGGATATCGTTGGCACAATAGATCGCCTTAAACGAAGGAGAGCAGAGCTGGCCAAAGAGATGGAGCAAGTAACGAAGGACATAGCTGCTGAAGAAAAGAAGCTTCAAGACCTCCCATCCGTCATCGCCGGGCTGAAACAAGAAAGACAGAGCTTGGCCTGTGAAGCGATAAGACTTCATCGCTGTATGCCAGAAATACCTGGATTGGCCGACGACGACCAAAGAATAGTGGACTCGGCCGATCAGATTAGGTGACGAGCGATTGCTACTATAGATACCCTCCTTGGGTCATAAAGGACCATGTAAACATTTAATACTCCTTTAATGTTACTGCGCTGATTTGATCTTGGACTACTTCTTTTGCCAGCTTTGCATTTATGAATGCTTTTACTCTGATGGGACGTGTCTCACCATCTATCTACCTTCCTTTTCTTTATAAGTAGATCCTTCACCGTCTCCAGAGGCATATGCATTACCCATCTTCTCTCCCTCCAACAACTGGATCTTTATTCTCCCAAACCGAATAGCAAGATGTCTTCCTCGTCTTCTTCCTCTGTCAATCAGGTACGAACTCTCCTCTGCCTCTCTCCTAGACATCTCAATTGCTCTGATGTTGGGTAGCTTTTCATCTCTGTTTAGCCAAAATGTCTCAGCCCCGGTCTGGAATGAGCGATCGAAATTATGCATTCAGACGAACCACTATCGCAGGCAGACAAGATCTGATAAGAGCTCATTCTGAGGAACTCAAAGATCATGTTCCTGCTGTGGTCCAGGAGATTGGGACCTTATAGATGCTGACTGCTTGGTCCGTAAGCGACTACCCTCTGAAAAGAGTCCTCCACTCCCTCATCAAGTCGAGACTGAAGCTGCCATGGAGAGTCTGGAGGAGGAGAAGACCCGCCTCCTGATAGAACTTTGCCATCAAGCTGAGACTGGAGCCATCGTAGAGAATCCGAAGGAGAATAGGACCCGCCTTCTGATAGAACTGGGTCGTGTCGAGAGAGAAATCCAGAACAAGCGTAATCAATAGATATATCGGTATTTTTATTCTAAGGGCGACTTGTACCATGTCGGCCATGTACTCTGTCATTTTCATCCAATAATGAACTGGTCAAAACGAATCAGAATGTTTCTTTCTTCAGGCGATGTCATTTCTGCATCAGCTATGCAGACGAAAACCGATAGAAATCGGCCATGTTGTCTTGATATATCTTACTGCAAGTTATGCATCTACCCAAATGCTTGGATAGTACCTCTTCAGATATCGTCCATTTCAAGCTCTGGGGAATTCTTCCCCTTCAATAGTTTCCAAAATATATGCATTTCCAAGGGCACATCGGCCGATTCTGTACGGCCCTTCCCAAGTGGGTGACCATTTACCGAATTTGGGATCCTTAGACCCTATCGGCAGCACCAACTTCCATACCAAATCTCCCTGGGAGAATTGTTTAACTTTGACCTTTTTGTCATACCATCTGGCCACCCTTTTCTTGTTTTCTTCTATACTAATCAAGGCCCTCAACTGCAGACCTGCCGAGTCGTTGAGCTCGTCCTTCATGAGGAAGGAATAGTCATCGGCCGTCAACTGATCTTGAAGCGATATACGCCTTGACCCCGTCCTTAATTCCCAAGGTAGGACCGCCTAATGACCATAAACCAGCTGATAAGGAGATATCTTAGTGGCTCCGTGACAAGCCATCCTATAGGCCCATAAAGATTCAGCCAAAGACATGTGCCACTTTTTGGGTTGTTCTTCTATCTTTCTCTTGATCAACTTGATTATCCCCTTATTGGATGATTCTGCCTGGCCATTGGCTTGAGCATAATATGGAGAAGAATTTAATAATTTAATCCCCATATCGGCGGCGAATTCTTCAAATTCCCCACAGGTGAACATTGTTCCCTGATCAGTTGTGATAGTCTGAGGAATACCGAATCGATAGAAAATGTGGTTCTTAACGAACTCAATCATATCGGCCGAAGTCACATTCCGTAAAGGAATTGCCTCCACCCATTTAGTAAAATAATCGATGGCCACCAATATGAACTTATGCCCATTTAGTAAAAGCTGAAGGCAATCTTCATAATAAATCCTCAAGATATCATCTTTGCACTCAGATCGCCCCGTTAACTGATCTACGATGAGCATGGAATCTCCAAAAATTTCGACTGCATCAGCTTTGACTTCCCTTAATAATTGGATGCCCTTCAGAACGGCTCAATATTCCGCCTGATTATTGGTCGCGGATGCTTCTATCGGCAGAGAGAAATCATAACTTGCCCCCCGAGGCGATACAAGAACAATGCCGATTCCTGATCCAGCCCCACACGAAGAACCATCAAAGTATAGAGTCCATGGAACCGGCTCGACGATAGCAATTTCTGGCCCACAATGCTGAGCTACGAAATCGGCCATGACTTGACCCTTGACAGCTTTGGCCGATTCGTACCTTAAGTCGAATTCTGACAGAGCCAGGATCCATTTTCCAATCTGTCCTTTCAAAATCGGCAATGATAGCATATATTTCACCACATCATCTTTGCATATAACTATGCATTCTGCCGATAACAAATAGTGCCTAAGCTTGGTACACGAGAAGTATAAACACAAGCACAGCCGCTCCACCGGGGAATATCTTGTTTCGGCGTCCAGGAGTCTTCTGCTGACATAATATAACACCCGTTCTTTCCCTTCGAACTCCTGTACCAACGCCGATCCAATGGCCTGTTCATCAACCGATAAATATAATTTGAACGGCTTACCAGGCTGTGGCGGGACTAACACCGGGGGTGAAATCAGATATTGCTTGATGTCTTCTAACGCTCTGCGTTATTCTTCTCCCCATACAAATTCATGATTGGGCTTTAATTTCAACAAAGGAGTAAAAGCTCGAATACGCCCTGACAGGTTGGATATGAATCTTCTGAAAAAATTGATCTTGCCGATGAGGGACTGTAACTCAGTTTTATTATGTGGGGCCACAACTTTGTTGATGGCGTCTATGGTCCTCCGATTGACCTCTATCCCGCGCTCATGAACCATGAATCCTAAGAATTGCCCGGCCGATACACCAAATGCACACTTGTTCGGGTTCATCTTCAACCCATGCTTCCTTGTGCACTCCAGTACTTCTTGTAAATCGGCCAGATGTTCTTGGTGACCTTTTGACTTGACCACGACGTCATCTATATAAATTTCCACCGATGTACCAATAAGCTTGTGGAAGATATAGTTCATGGCCCGCTGATATGTAGCACCGGCATTCTTTAACCCAAAGGTCATTACAACCCATTCGAATAAACCAAGATGACCTGGACACCTGAAAGCCGTTTTCGAGATATCTTCTTCGGCCATTAATATCTGATTGTACCCGGCATTACCATCCATAAAACTGATGACTTTGTGTCCTGCAGCAGCATCTATCAAGATATCGGCCGTTGGCATCGGATATCCATCCATTGGTGTGGCCTGATTTAAGTTCCTAAAATTGATGCACACGCGCAACTTTCCATTCTTTTTATACACGGGCACAATATTGGAAATCCATTCGGCGTAGCGGCACTGCCGAATAAATCCTGCTTCAATTAACTTTGTGATCTCGGCCTTTATATCAGGTAGAATCTTGGGGTTGCACCGTCGTGCAGGTTGCTGATATGGCCGATATCCTGATTTTATAGGTAACCGGTGTTCGACAATGGACCGGTTTAGACCTGGCATCTCATGATATTCCCAAGCAAAGCAATCCTTGAATTCTTTTAATAAGCTTATCAATTTACACTTATACTCAGGATCCAAATTAGCACTAATATTCGTCGGCCTTGATTTGCTGCTATCTCCCAAATCTACCATCTCCAATGAATCGGCCGACGTAAATCCATGCCCAAGCTTCCCGTCTTCTCGGACGAGCTGATCCATCTATTCTGAATCTTCAGAGCCGACTGCTTGGATCGGCTGTAGACCGAAATCGGACACCTTCAGGAAATCAGTGTCCCAAGTCCATTGTTGCGTGTCGGCCGCTGCGACGCTATAGGCGGAATCGGCGGTGACCATCTCTGTGCTATCACCGACCCATTGCACAAGGCATTGGTGCATTATAGATGGAACACAGCAGTTTGCATGTATCCAGTCGCGATCGAGCAGCATGTTGTAGGACCCCTTACCATTGATAACGAAAAAGGTAGTAGGAAGGGTCTTACTGCCGATGGTGAGGTCGACGCAGAGCGCTCCACGGGCGGGAGACACGTTGCCTTCAAAATCCTTTAGCATCATGTCCATCTTGGTCAGATCTTCATCGCTCTTGCCTAGCTCGTGGAACATGGCATACGGCATGATGTTGACTGCGGCGCCTCCATCTACTAGTAGTCTGGTGACGGGTCGTCCGTTAACGTAGCCTTTGAGAAACAGCGCCTTAAGATGTTGCCGTTTTTCTTCTTCTGGTTTCTCAAAAGTAGCCGTCATCGGCTCTAAAACCAGTTGCGCCATTTGCTCTTCCATTCTTGTCGCTCTGTCTCGATCGTCAGGCGCCATGAATTCCATCGGCAATATGAACACCATGTTGATGTCGGCTGCCGATTCTTGATTGTCTGCCCCCTGGCTGTTGTTTTTCTTGGGGTGCCAAACCCGAGACTTAATGTTTATTTTCTCCGGCACCTGCTTCTACTCTTCTTCTTGTTGCTCCCACTGGCGCAGGCGTTGGATCCTCCATTTCTGGGATCTGGATAGACCATCAGGACACCACCTAGGGTTTACTGGTTTGGCCGATGATCTAGCGTGTTCCCAATCTGGTTCTCTTCCTAGGGGGTTTTCATCTGACACCCTGTCATCAGCCATGTCTTCCAACCGGTCGTGCACGCTGATTCTGCCCCCAGTCCATCCTGTTGGTTGATCCTGCCTTTTGACCGGTGATACTGGTCAACTCTGCCCCCGAGCCGATCATGCACTTAAAGGCGTCGTCCCTCTTGTTCGCGCCAATTTCTGCTGATCAGCTCTGATCCTCTGTCCCTGGAGCGTGATTTTTTAAACGGGCGATCGTTGCAACTTAATCCGTTGCACTTAGGACAGTTATCGGCTGACAGCAATCGGATGTCGTTTTCCCAGCAATGGATGAAAAACGGACATTGCCAGTGATCCTCATGCCGGCGTATCATTTCGTCGCGATATCTTGGCCGTTCCTGCTGCCGCTGATATTTGCTGAGCAAGAATCGGGATGTGACGGGTCTGCGCGATGGTCCTGACCCTTCGCTCTTGTCATCAGCCCGCCGTTTCCCTTTGACCTCATCCGCCGTGACTTGCTTCCTGGGATCAACGGCGCCGCTCCTTCTCGCCGATTCTGACGTCAGCACCTTGATTTGAAGTGAATTTGTCCCGTGTCAACCATGTTAGCCGGGAAAGGATGCTGGTCTATCTTCATTGGTTTTGCCGACTTAGCCGGGGTTTCAAACTTGAGCCTTCCGTGCTCGATGGCCGATTGTATCTACTGATGAAAGATCTTGCATTCATTTATGTCATGAGATGTAGCGTTGTGCCACTTACAGTACTTCATCTTCTTGAGCTGATCAGCCGAAGGGATGGTGTGATACTGAGATAGCTTAATCTGCCCTTCCTGGAGTAATAAGTCGAAAATCTTATCGGCTTTTGATGTGTCAAAGCCGAATGTCTCTGGTTCTTTCTTTCCGAAAGGGCATGATATTGGTTTTTTGCCTTTCACCCACTCTGCCAGGCCGATTTCTTCTTCTCCATCCGATTCAGATCCTTCTATATATGCCACCTTTTTCTAGAAATTCCTCCGCTGCTCAAGCGGACGGACTTCCTGTCCTGCCAATCGGTGAACGATCTGGCTTAGGCTTTCAAATTCCTGCGAAGCATACCTTTCCTTGATTTGTGGCAGGAGGCCCTGGAAAGCTATATCGGCCAACTGTGCATCGGTCAGAGCCAGACTGTAGCATTTATTCCTGACTTCTCTGAACCTCTGTATATATCCAGTTACTGGTTCATCGCTCCTCTGCCTGAGGCTGGTCAAATCTGAGAGCTTCATCTCATGTACTCCTGCGTAGAAGTACTTGTGGAAATGCTTCTCCAGATCGGCCCAAGTAACAATAGAATTTGGCGGCAAAGTGGTGAACCATTGGAAGGCCGATCCAGACAGGGATGATGAAAATAGATGTACCCTCAGAGCATCTTGCGAGGCAGCTTCCCCGCACTGGATGATGAATCTGTTGATGTGCTCCACGGTGGATGTATCGTCCAGCCCTGAAAACTTGGTGAAATCGGGCACCTTGTAGCGGTGTGGAAACGGCAGCAAGTCATAGGCCGATGGGTATGGCGTCTTGTATGTGTAAGTCTGCACTTTTGGCTTCAACCCAAACTGGTCCTGAATTACCTCTGCTATTCTTGCCATCCAGTCCACCTGCTGCTGATGAACGACCGTTCGCGGTGCCGGCATGTGTTGAAGGATTGGTGGTGGTACGACTGAGTGATGAATCGAAGCATGCGGCGAATTTCGCTGCGTCATGGTCGTCTGAGCAGTTGATAGTTGATGGCGAAGTGAAACCGCCGCCCCATCATACATCATCATTGGCGCCGTGCTTCTGAGTGCTTCTACAGCGCCTGCCACCCTGCCGATCTCTGATGAGACTGGTTGATACTGAGGGACCGTCGGCCGGACGGCCGATTGGAACGGCGCCTGGATTGGATAGTTCCCATGCCCGGTTGATGGGTCGGGGAAAGCCGTCGTTACTGATGCCCCCAGGGTACTGAGCTTGTGGGCAGCGATTGCACAGAAGCAATCTGGACGGATTGAAGTGGTGCCTGTGGTGGGAAACATGGTGCACCGCTATATCTTGGAGACGCTGGAGGCAACGGAGTGTTGTATCCCTCGCGTTGCGTCAATATCGGCTGAGGAGCCAATTGGGACGTGCCTGGTAAGCTTCTGGCTGGAAGTGCAATCGGCGGGGCATACGCCGGTCCCTAATAGCCTTGAACTGCTCCGCTGGCCAGAGAGCTGATGACGGTGTTGTACACCGTGTTGGTCATCACCGAGGATTGGTCGATGAACGCCTGGTAGACGGACTATTGGATCATATCGGACATCTTGCCCGAATCCTCAGCAATGGTGATATGGCGAGGAATTGGAATAGGAGCTTTCTTGATAGCCTCCCCGCTTCTGGTATGACTGAACGACTGCAGATACATCTTCTTGTAATCTTCTAGATGTTTAGCCAATTCTTCCTTCTGGTCGTCCTTGAGATCCGCTTCTGTGACCTCAATGATATTGCTGTTGGAAATTTCTGCGTTCTTCGACATATCAGATCTTGAAGTGGTCCCACCGGGCGTGCCAAAAGTGTGTTGGCGCTAAAATCGGCCAGGAATCGGCCGATGGTCTTCAACGTCGGACACACGACCCGGGAGAATCTACTTAGCTCCTGTTCGGGTTTATCGCCCTGGTGCGGTTCGCGCGGCATGCCAGTCAATCTGACCTGTTGATTGACAAGGAAATAAAAGTATTAAATTCCGGGCATCCCCGATCGGCTGGAGTTCCGATCTGTCCCGAAGAGCGCGTCGGCGAATCGGCCGATTTGCTGTGAAGATGATCAGCTATGGATCAGCCAATGATTGCGTAATAATTGCAAAGAAAACTGCTGGAGCGATCTAAACAATTATTACAGATGCAACACTTGAAATAGATCTAATCGGCTATATGACAATAAATCGAGGAAAAGCAATGATAAAGCCGATTACTCTGATCTCAAGCTGGATAACTAGTGATAATACTAGAACAACAGGTAAAACTTGCAATTCTAGTAAATATCGATAACTGGTGAATCAATCCAAACGAAACCACAGTGATGCGCCCGTGGTTAAAGCTCGGATGTTACTCGGTAAGCGGAACCTACCAATTGGCCGGAGATCAAGTTGATGCAGCCCTGCCAATCCGTACGAACTCGTGAAAGAAGAAAAAGTATTGGCGAAGTCGCCGACTTGAAAGTAAAGCACTAGTAAAAAGTAGAAGTGTTTTGTTGATTGATGTGTTGATTCTTTGCAAAGCCCTAGCGACTCCTATTTATACCCTAAAACTAGGACTCCTGGTCGATTACGGCTTGTTACAACTTTATTTAAAACAGAAAAACTACTATATCTATAACATCTTTAAAAAGGAAACGGACTCCCGCAGAATCTTCCGCCGCCATCTCCTAATCTAATCAGGACTTTTCCAATTGCTTCTTGACCGAATTAGCATCGCTCTGTTGACCAACATTAGGCCACTTTTGACCGGGATCCTCTGTTGTGGCCCCAATTTGTTGGCGCAAGCTGTATCACCAATCGGCCGATTTCCAACTGTTACCTCAATCGGCCGATTCTTTACTGTAACCTTTAGATGTGCCGTATCGGCCAACCTCTCTTCCTGACGCCGGTTCAACATGTGTCAAAATCTGGCGTCAACAGATAATTATGATCACGTTTCATAATGTTGTTATACCGCGTTAATTCAAGGTCAACTTTGTTTAATGGGAACAGGGAGAACCACCCAAGTGGATAGTGCAACCACAAAGTCATATGGCTCTGACCTTAGCCAATTAATTAGATGTGTAGTTAGCTGGTGGCCTTACCGAAAGGACAAGGAGGGGGTCAGTGATAGGGGTCATAGCCTGGTCCTCTTGGGGTAGCTGCCTTTGCTAAGGAGCTGACCATTAGGGAGGTTTATGGACCACACTGCTACCGAAACTCTAGCGGGCTGCCTAGCTCTTGACATGTCTTTGTAAAGGCTTCGTAGTGTACCCTCGCCACTCACCTCGGAAGTGTTTAAGGGTCTTGCAAACCCATGATTTGTGGGGAAAGTGTACAACCTCTGCAGAGTGTAAAACTGTTATAACAGCCGTGCTCACGGTTAAGAGTGGCTTGGACCCTCACATGATAATGAAACTTGAAGATTTATTAACTTGTGGTTCATGTTTATGTTTATGTTGTTGGTACCTTTACGCTTTTGCTAAAGTGGGATGGTATAAACTTAAATCTAGTTACTAGGAGTTTGCTAATAAATACTTGACCAACTAAAAGTGCTCGCTGCTGCAAACCTTAGCCCATCCTTGATGGCCTTGCATATTCTCCCCCACTTGCTGACTACCAACCATAAGAGTACTCATCCTTGCCCAACTACTGTTCAGAAGAGAACTTTGAAGAGAAGGACTTCGACGACTTCGAGGAGTTCTAGGCTTGCATTTACCAATCATCGCCTGTGGAAGATGGAGTTGTTGCAGACTTCGTTTAGGGTATATCGGTGTAACGTTTATAGACCTTTGTGTCTCTTTTATTCGGAGTGCAATATTGTTAAATATTTTATTTAGTTACCTTTCGAGCATTGTCTTTGATATATTACACTTGTCTGTCTATCATGTGTGTGTGAACATGATCCTGGCGCACACATGAGATGCATCGGGTTCTTTCTAGAATCGGGTGTGACAGTCTTTCAGGGTAAAGTCGAGGGAGTTCTCATACCTATACACAGAGGTTCTATGAACGCAACTTTGTGCAAAAGTACAAAGTCTAGTATACAGTTCGCCAACTGAAGCGATGCCTTCAGGGAAACTACACACTAGAACTAATGTACTAAAATGCTTAACGATTATGTTTCAACACGCCACTTTACAAGTCGAGCATAGAAAACAATGATCGAACAAAGCATTAACATATTACACAAGCAATTGTTGTTTTTACAAAAACATACACAGTTCATTACTGCTCAAAAGAGCGGAAGGTCATCAACTATCTGATGGGCAACATCCTGCACCTTAGCATGGTACTCGTTGAACTGCTCCTTAGTGCACTCCCCGGAGACGCCTTCTGTGAACGGGCAAACATCCATGCCCGGGAAGTACGACTTCACCACAGCTAAGGCATGAGTCAGCACGACCTTCGTAGTGCCGGATGCGTACCCTGCTTTGCTTGTTGGAGCATCGCCCTGGCGTTGCACCACAGAACGGCCATCCGGCGTCGGGTCGACAAATTCACAGAGTTGGTGAGCGGCCGTTGCGAGTTGCTCCATCTCCTTCTCCTTGCGCTCCCTGTCTCGGGCCATGGACTGGATTTGCTGCATGTTCTCCACGAGCTGTTTGTCAGCATCTTTCAGCTGGCGAGTCACAGTCCTATGCTCCTCGTCCAGATCCGAGTACTTGAGTTGGAGCTCTTCCAATGCCTTCTGCAACTATTCCTTCTCCTCTGTAAGTTGGTATATATCACACTTCCAGTTAGTTAACGCTTTCTCAATACGAGCATACTCTGGGAAAAAAGTACACAACTTAGGAGAAGGACAGAGAGATAGCACCACTCGGGTCAGAGGAACAGACTACTTACTCTCCTTCTGAGCGGTCAAATCCTTGACCTTCCGGATCGCCAACTCATGTTTCCGCTGGTGATCTATCATGGCGTCCCGATGCGGGGTCTTTAGGGCCTTGAGTTCTTCCTGGAGCTTGAGGTTCTTGGCCTTCTCAACCTCCAGGTTGTCCTCAGCATCGTGGGTACGCGGAAGCACATCCCCAGTCCGGGTCAGCAGGGCTGACTTCTCCCTGGAGCGCTCAACGAGGCTCTATACAAAGCAATTCAACAAGTTAGTACACCTCTACAACAGAGCATCAACACTAGAGGAAGTACTCGACTACATACCTTGGTGTAATTGGTGAAGCGGCGCCCTAGCTCCATCATGAGTGTGATGGTCTCCGGCTCTACCAGCGGGTCCTCGAAGAGCTTGGAGCGTGGAGGAGGAACTTCTTCTTCATGCTAATCAGGTACTCGGGGGTCCTCTCTGACCTCCTCTTGCTGCTGAGCCCAAGAACTTTCCGGGGCATACTACGCCCGGGAAGTCCCTGGGATTTCTTGCTGGTCTAGGGTACTCATGATCGCCTGCTGGACGACCCGACCACCATCTTCAAGATTTCCCCCGAGAGTACTCCCGGGGGCTTCTGTCACTGGCCCCGCCTTTGCATCTACCGGAGGCTCGAGATCCCTTCCTCCGGTGCCTGCCGGCACATCCTCGACAATGGGAGGCTCGGCGGTACTCGCAGCTGCAGGTTCCTTCGGCAATGAGTCTGCACACGTGCCCACCTGGCCGGTACTGGAGGTCACCGGCTTGGGAGTCTCCGACTTCCTGGAACAGATGTGTTAGTACTCAGTATTAACACAAAAGCTACAACACGATACTTCTAGTTACTAACCTCGTGGACTTCCTAAGGGGGAGTGCCGCTGGCACAACCAGCCCTCGTGCGCGCTGTTTTATTCCCGGAATGGGGGGAGGCCGGCTTGATAGTCGAGGGCGGCGATTGCCCCGCTGCTGGACTCCACTCCCCGACTTCTCCAACTACCCCTTGCCTTGGGGGCTCGGGGTTCTCCTCAGTGCCACTAGAGGAGCAAGTTAACTAAGTATTCGTAGAAGATTAGAAAAATCAAGCAGCTAAGGAGTGGTAGACTACTTACGTCGCTTGGCAACTGCTTGGTGTTGTCGCTGCCACAGCGGCTCTCCATTTCCGCATCACCACTCGCTTCATGCGTGGCAGATTGGCTACAGTATCGCCCGCATCTCTCGCGGTGGGCGGGTCTTGGGCTGGCTTGTCAAGAACTGTGAAAGAAATCAGAAGAAGGAAGAGCGACGCCGCGGTCGGAAAAAGGGGTGAACATCACGGTCTCACCGGTGTTCTCCCACGGCGACGAGTCAGCGCCGGCAGTCCGCCACTGAACCACCCCCTCCTCTTGCAGTACGTCTCCTTGATGGTTGAGGCCCTCCATGACAACCCCTCTGCCACCGTCTTGGTGACTTTCACCGACGGCTCCATGACAACCCCTCTGCCACGGGGAACACACGCGGGTGTGGATGAGGATCTGTTTTTACTGCAGTGAAAACAGAGTAGGGTAAAAACCCTAAGGGGTAACACGGGGATATTTATAACCGGCGGCTCCCCATTTTTCCGTTGGAAGCCGAAGAGTTTTCTCGGGATAATGATTCGATTTTGAGAGGTTTTTTTGGGTTCTGTGCAACTGATAATGGAAACTAGCCGTTTCTCAGGGATAGGCTCCCGAGAATTCGGACTTTTCAACTTCCAGCGCAATTTTACCCTAAAAGTCATCAAATAGAAAAACATACATTCCATGCCACGACTCTTTACATCCTTTTTTCCAAACCTAAGAATTTGGAATAAAAGCTCGGGGGCTGCGAGATACGTGTCATCAATGGTTATTTTTCAAAAATTCTTCGAAGATACAGACCAAAGATTCAAGACTAATTTGACCCTCAGCCTGATTCTTCAATTCAACCTAAGGCTCGGGGGCTACTCCAAATGGAGTGCGAGTTCATCGCACCCCATATAAAAGAAGACTTGAAAACTACTCGGGGCTAGAGCACCTGTGGCAGAACCACCTGAATTAATCCGGCTCAAGCGCACTAACCATCACCATAAGGGCAAACCGGGCTAACTCGCACTTCAAACGGAATAATCCATTGGTCTGTCAGGTAACCTCCCGATACAACCACGGTTTTTGCCGATCGAAACCACACATACATGTACTCACACGAAGGTGAGCCCAAAGTATACAACATTCCCCAAATTTTACAACACCGGTTCATCACAAATTATTATTACAATGGAGTTCAGATTCGTAAAACAAGGTACTTCAGAGTTTGAAATAAATGAGTTCTTCAGAGTTCAAAAGCAGTGGAAAAGATAACGACAACTACTCGACGATAAAGGATGTCTCGATGAAGCCCGTACGAGACATCACTCGGCATCATCACCATTGGCCGGGGGCGTATCCCATTCCACCGACCAACCAGGAGGAAGAGTACAAGGCCAAGTCAAACTAGCAATCATGTCCTTGAAAGTTTCACCTAAAAAAAGCCACAAGCAAGGCTGAGTATACTAATACTCAGCAAGGCTTACCCGACTAGTGCAGTATACTTAGCCGACTCCTAGACATGCAAGGCTTTTTGCTTGAGAGGTTTGTTTTGCCGAAAGGCATATATAGTAGGTCCTTACTTTCAGATTTTAGCTCCAAGTTCTAGCTTTCTTTAACCATTCTAGGTAAGCAACTATCCAATATCATACATGGTGGAAGAATTATTTTGCATCCAACAAGATTAATCATTATCATTGTTCCTCTTCTTACTCTATGTGGTAAAAGGGTCAAGCAGTCTCAATAACCGCGAGAAACGGACGATTCGAATCGAATTTATTAACCTTGCAAGGGAAGCATAAACACACGTCACGTGGTTACTCCCAGAGTCACACGTGCAACTTTTCCCTTCAATTCCCGCTTCACGGAACAGGCCCACCGCCCTCGACTACACCTCCCCACAGACCTCGGTACGTCGGGCCGTGGCGGCAAATGCACCCGCCATTAGCTAGATGTGAACGAATTCAAGACGGTGGGGAGTATATTCCGGCCTCGGTTCAATCCAGTACTTAAGCTTACCGATTACCATATTCTCGGCATGTGGTTAGTACGTTCAAAGACTTAACCACCACTACCACACACCGCGGCCTTAGCATTTTTCACTAAACAGACGGGGCCTCAATCATCAACATAAACACCGTACCATAGCTCCGTCCGTTGACCTTATGATTGCAGCATGTAGTAAACAATCAACTCCTAATTTCTCGCGAGTGACAGGAAATCACTCGACTCTTACCGAGCACTATCAGCAGAGCATTCTAGCGAACCTTGCATCTAGTGTTCAGAGCATGGGTTCCTAGGATCATGCAACTACGTTTTCATCCAACTCCGATAAACTTAATGCACAAGTAAGGTAGAGTAATAAGTTGCATAAGTTAGAAAAATAGGGTTCATGCTCCGGGGCTTGCCTTCTTGTGAAAAGCTAGCTTGGGGCTTGTCCGAACTTGGGCTCGGGTCTTCGAGAGATTCAGTTAGATTTACTTGAGCTTCACGCTGCTTACTCTCGGACGCGGGCACCAGCTCGTACGTTCCGTCGTCGAGAGTTCACAAAACATCGATTTGGTTGTGAAGTTACTTAGTTGAGATTTCTGTGGGCAATCGTTAAAAGAGTATAACTTAAACTATTAACTTCATTAAACAAAAAGGGTTGTGATGTATATTGGCAACTTAATTTTCTAACCACAACATGGATTAATCACAACTTCTAGATTAGGTAACTTCTGGTGATGAAATTTTTATTTAGAGCATACTAAGCAGAGACAAAAGCACTGTAAAAATTTGAGATATTTTTACGCAGCAACTTAATTATGAAAAATGCAAAACACAACCACTGCTAGCACCTAGATATTTTTATATAGGACAAGGCATGCAAGTATTGACATCAAAAGTTTAATAGGTGATTAATCTACCCATATATGTGCTACTGTAAAATTTTCACATTTAGACTTTGCTTATAATAGGGGGTACAATTAAAGTCTATTAAACCTTCCATTTAATTTATAGCAAGATTTAGTAAGTAATTGAAGAAATGCATGTAACAAAAGTTGTAGCTTTTCATCTAAAGATTCCAGAACAGTGGAGTTTGCATTTTTCCGATTTTCCTACGATTTTATACAAATTTTACAAGTTTGCTGTATTTGAATTTAAAGTTTGAACACAGTTTACAGATTTGCCCCTGGAAACTTGCGTGCAGACTCTTTTAAAGATTTCAACCAAAGCAATTGGGTCCCTGGGCGGCGCTGGCATGGCGGCCGTCCAGATTCCGGCGAGGTGGCTCATCGGCGGCGAGGGGAAAAGGGTCGGGGAGATCCAGGGAGGTGAGGGCTACCTTGGGGTGGCCTTGGTCGGGGTTTGGAGTGGCCGAAGGTGGCTCGTCAGCGCGGAGCAGAGGGGCGGCGACGGGGCGGAACGTCGGCGGTAGTGCTCCGGCGGAAAGGGAACAGCGTGGGCTGGTCGAGCAGCTTCGCGGCGTCGAGGGGAACCCGTTTTGAAGCTTGGCTTGGACGGAGGAGCTTCGGCGTGGGCTGTCCGCGGAGCAGCAAGGACCGGCGGCGGCGCGGGCGGCGCTGGCGGTGTTCTAGTGGCTCTGGGCGACGATGGGTGGTGCAGTGAGCTGCGGTGGGGTGCTGTGGTGGTGGTGGAAGACTCAGCTCTGGCAAAGGGTGGCAGGAGAGGTGAGCTCCACGGTGAGCTGAGCATGACGGCGTTAATGGTGGCGGCGGTGGCGTTCTGGTGTTTGGGCGCGCGAGGGGGACTCAGCGCGGCCTTTTGTAGGCAGCAGAGGGGCGGGAGGTGGGTCGGGACTTGACTGTGAGACGCGGGTGCGGGCGGCACGACGGGGGCGCGCGACTGGCCGCGGCGGGCGGTGAACAGA
This sequence comes from Panicum miliaceum, assembly GCA_032594955.1. Classification (NCBI taxonomy): domain Eukaryota; kingdom Viridiplantae; phylum Streptophyta; class Magnoliopsida; order Poales; family Poaceae; genus Panicum; species Panicum miliaceum. The sequence continues at coordinate 32,545,841 of CM064058.1, read as the reverse complement.
TGCCAGCGAGGCGTGCGGCAGGCGCGGGCAGGGGACTGGGCGCTGAGGATTTGGCGTGTGAAGCTGGAGATCGCGCGGTGCGCGGGTTGGGCGAAGAGGTGCAGCAGCTGCCTTGCCGGGCGGCGAGCGCGGCGACTGGCAGAACGTTGCGGAGACACGGGCACGGTGTGGTTCGTCCATTGGGCACGGCGGGCGGCGAGCAGGGGCGCGGGTTGCCGGCGCACTCGTGGCGTGCGCGGACTGGGGAGGAACGCGGCGTGCGGGCGCGGCCAGGCATTGGCTTGGCACCTCGCGCGGTCAGGCATCGCCGGCCAAGTGGCCTGCGGCGACTGCGCGGCGGCAAGGGTCGGGCGAAGCGAGGGCCGCAGCGAGTGAAAGGGTCGAGCGACGCGAGGGTCGGGCGAAACGAAAAGGGTCGGGTGACGCGAGGGTCGGGCGAAACGAAAAGGGTCAGGCAACGCGAGGGTCGGGCGAAACAAAAAGGGTCGGGCGACGCGAGGGTCGGGCGAACGGCTGCGCGTCGGAGGGTCTGCAGTGAAATAGAAGATAAGGCACGGGCTGGTTTGCATATCCAAGTGTTTCTCAAATTTTTGTATTGCAACTCGAAAATCCTTCAATGCGAAAGTTGTTCAAAATGGAAAGTTCTACAAGTTTCGTTTCAGGCCAAAGTTTGTTTGAGTTCTAGTTTAGAAGATATTTTAGAAACTTATTTCGTTGAAAGTTCTCCTAATTATTTATGCACCGCGTCAAGGTAAAGAGGCTTATTTCGTAATTTAAACACCTGAGGTGTTATAGCCTCCCCCCCTTAACAAGAATCTCGCCCCGAGATTCGGACAATAGGCTTAGGGTGGAGGGGGTGTGTACCTTCGGTGGAGTTGAGAAAACCTGCGAAATTCTGTTTTAGAAAACTTTCAGTTTCCCATGTGGCTTCTTCCTCAGTTTGATGATTCCATTGAATTTTGTACATTTTAATCAGTTTCCTCCTAGTGCTTCTTTCTTTTTGATCCATGATTTTCATAGGGTACTCAATGTATGAGAGGTCGGGCTCGACTAAGATCTCCTGTTGTTTAATAACCTCGGTAGGGACTCGAACACACTTCTTGAGTTGAGATACGTGAAAGACATCGTGGATGGCTGCAAGCTGAGGGGGCAGTCGAATTCTATAGGCTACGGGTCCACAGCTCTCGATGATTTCGTAGGGACCAACGTAACGGGGAGATAGTTTTCCTTTGACCACGAATCGTTGGACACCCTTGGTTGGTGAAACTCGAAGGTAGATGTGGTCACCAACTTCGAATTTCAGTGGCTTTCTCCTTCTGTCGAAATAGCTCTTTTGTCTGGATTGTGCGGCTCTAAGGTTTTCTTGTATTACTTTCACTTTTTCTTCTGCCTCAATTACCAAGTCTGGTCCAAATATTTTGCGTTCTCTGGTCTGTGACCAACTCAAAGGGGTTCAGCACCTTCGTCCGTATAAGGCCTCAAATGTTGCCATTTCAAGCTCGCTTGATAGCTATTGTTATATGAGAACTCTGCTAGGGATAGGCATTTGTCCCAACTCTTGTCATAGTGAATGACGCAAGCTCTAAGCATGTCTTCGAGAATCTGGTTTACTCTTTCAGTTTGTCCGTCAGTTTGTGGATGATAAGCTGAGCTTCGAATCAATTTAGTACCAAGAGAAGCTTGCAATTGTTCCCAAAAACGTGCTACAAACTGAGTACCACGATCGGAAATAATAATCTTTGGTACTCCATGTAGGCAAACAATGCGATCGAGATAAATCTCAGCATATTTCTTGGCGGTATAGGTGGTGTGTACCGGAAGAAAATGTGCCATCTTTGTGAGCCTATCAACGATAACCCATATGGAATCGTGTTTCTGTGCGGTACTTGGCAATCAAACAATGAAATCCATACTTATGTCCTCCCATTTCCATGAGGGTATAGGCAACGGTTGAAGTGTACCGGCTACTTTCATGTGGCTGGCTTTTACTCTCTGGCAGGTGTCGCATTCTGAGACATATTTAGCGATATCTCTTTTCATCCTAGTCCACCAGAAATTTTGCCTAAGGTCTTGATACATTTTGTTACTGCCAGGGTGAATGGAAAATTTGGAAAGGTGTGCCTCATCGAAAATTTTCTTACGGAGTTCATGATTCTTCGGAACGACTATGCGACTTTCGAACCATAGAACTCCCTTATGGTCCTAGCGGAAACATTTGTATTTCTCTTCTCCTAGAGAGAGTTTTTGTTTGATGATCTTAACTCCTTCATCGTGCAGTTGTGCCATGATGATCTGGTCGTGTAGAGTGGGCTCGACTGAGATGTGATTCAGAGTGCCTTGGAAAATCATTTCCAAACTAAGCTTCCTTATTTCTGAACATAATATCTCATTATAGTTTTCCAATGATAGGCAATGGCAATGGGCCTTACGGCTGAGCGCATCCGCGACTACATTAGCCTTGCCAGGGTGATAGTGCACCCCGAGATCATAATCCTTGATTAATTCTAACCATCTTCTTTGTCTCATATTCAGATCGGCTTGGGTGAAGATATATTTGAGACTCTTGTGATCCGTGTAGATATTACAACGAGTGCCAATGAGATAATGTCTCCATATTTTTAGAGCATGAATGACTGCTGCTAACTCCAGATCATGGGTTGGATAATTCTGCTCATAGGGCCGAAGCGCTCGTGAAGCATAGGCGATAACTTGATTCTCTTGCATAAGCACACAACCAAGACCAGTGCCAGATGCGTCACAGTAAACATCGAATGGTTTGGTGTTATTGGGTTGAGCTAACACAGGGGCTGTAGTCAAACGTTCTTTGAGAGTGTGGAAAGCTTCTTCACAATTCTCATCCCATACAAACTTCACTCCCTTTTTCAATAGTTCAGTCATAGGCTTAGCAATCCTGGAAAAATCTGGAATAAAATGGCGATAGTAGCCGGCTACACCAAGAAAACTGCGAATCTGATGAACAGAGGTGGGAGGTTTCCAATCCATCACTTCTTGTACCTTGCTGGGGTCAACGGCTATGCCTTTGCTGGAAATAGTGTGACCCAAGAACTTCACACTATCCAACCAGAATTCGCACTTAGAAAATTTAGCATAGAGCTGATGGTCTCTGAGACGCTGAAGAACAACGTGCAGGTCCTTAGCGTGCTCTTCCTCATTCTTGGAATAGATCACGATGTCGTCAATGAAAACTACGACGAATTTGTCGAGTTCGGGCATGAATACCGAATTCATGAGATACATGAAGTAGGCTGGGGCATTGGTGAGACCAAAGGACATGACCAAGAATTCATATAGTCCATATCGTGTGGAAAAGGCAGTCTTCGGAATATTGCATGGACGAATCTTTATCTGATGATATCCCGATCGAAGATCAATCTTGGAGAAAACTCTAGCTCCGGATAATTGATCAAAAAGAACGTTGATGCGGGGAAGTGGGTATTCATTTTTAACAGTTACCGCATTGAGAGGTCGGTAGTCCACACATAATCTTAAACTGTCATCCTTTTTCTTTACAAAAACGGCCGGACATCCCCAAGGTGATGTGCTAGGACGAATGAAGCCTTTGTCCAGTAGTTCTTGGAGTTGTGTTTTCAGTTCGGCCAATTCCTTAGGTGGCATCCTATAGGGTCTTTTGGAGATAGGTGCAGTGCCTGGCTGCAGTTCAATAACGAACTCAATGTCCCTATCTGGTGGCATTCCGGGTAAGTCATCCGGAAAGACATCGGCATACTCGCATACCACTGGAATATTCTCTAGGTTGATCCCTTCCATCACGAAAGCACAAGAATTTGTGCACTCCCGGAATGGTAGGTGAAGGGTAGTGGCTCCGTGATTAGGTGAATTTATCTCAACGGCTCGCGAAGAAAGGTCCAGTGTGACTCCATGCATAGTCATCCAGTTCATTCCCAGAATAATATCCATGCCGTCAAGGGGTAAAAGAACAAGGTCCATTTTGATGATTTTACTTCCCAATTTTATTGGTACCAGCCTTATTATTTGGTTGGACACGATTTTTCCACCCGGTGTTGATATCATATACGACCCTTTTGTGTGACAAACATTCAAGCCTACTTTTGCACCAAACTTTGCACTAATGAAACTATGTGATGCACCAGAATCAAACAATATGACTGCAGGCTTGTTATGGATAGAGAATGTACCCGTCATCACTGGTGCTCCTTCAAGAAGTTCTGCAAGGGTGGTGAAGTTGATCCGTCCTTGTTTGACCTGAAGGGTCTGCCTCTTGCCTTTGTTCTTATTGTTCTGGTCAGAGTCCTGGCCCTGATTTGGCTGCCAGGGTTACGGGCATTCGCGAGCAAAATGACCGGAACTCCCGCACTTGAAACAACGATTGGTGATGCTTGGTCGAAGAAACTGCTGAGTAGCGGGCCGGGGTCCAGTTTGTTGAGGCATAGGGGGTCGTGCAACACCTTGTTGCGGTGGGGGCCTAATAATCCATCGCCCTAGCTGAGGGGCCTGCTGTGGAGCTGTAGGCGCAGCATTTCGCACCAAGCGATACCTCGGTGGCTGAGCACCCGAGGGTCCAGCTGGCGCCTTCCTCTTCTTTTCGGCACGATGAGCCTCAATACAATCCTCTTGAGTGATGGCCATGTTGACTAGCTCATTATATGTATCGGCTTTGACAAGATTCAGCCGTTCCTTGAGTTTAGTACTCAGACCTCTGCGGAAACAATCACGCTTCTTAGCATCTGTGTCTACGTGATAGCCCGCGTATTGGCACAGGTTGTTGAAGGCCTGAGCATACTGAAGTACAGTGCGGTTACCCTGAGTGAGAGCCAAAAACTCATTTAGCTTTCTTTCCATAAGACCTTCGGGGATATGGTGTGCCCGGAACGCAGTTTTGAATTCGTCCCAGGTGACAACGTGATCAGCGGGGAGCATAGCAAAATAGTGGTCCCACCTAGACGAGCTGTACCGCAAAGCTGCTGCGCGGCAAAGCGGGCCTTGTTTGCATCCGAACATGGGGCCACAAGTAGAGAAAACTTGGACTCGATTGTGCGAATCCAAGCGTCCGCATCCAAGGGTTCCTCCGTCTTGTGAAACAAGGGAGGCTAGGTCCCAAGGAAATCCGTGTAACCAGCGGCTTGAGGTTGGTGAACATTGTGCCCACCCCGCTGCTGGTGCTGTCCTTGCATGATCTGGCGAAGCAACTCGGTTTGAGCGGCCATTGCTTCCACCAAGCTGGGTGGTGGTGGCGGCTATGGTTGTGATCCACTTGCGCTAGCACCAAAACCATCCGGGTTACCACGGGTTGCTCCAACCATCTGAAAAGGTGAATGCTTATCATTAGCAACGTGATCCATATTGCTTCCATGATTCAAAAGATTTAACGCGGAAAAGTAGACTTCTGAAGGATCATGGATAGAATCATGGGCATAAAACTGTCTGCCATAAGAAATTTATAACTTTTGGTAGGTTCATCCAAAATTTCTCATATTCTGGCAGGGGGGTAGGGAATTTAGGGATGTACATCTTTGGTATTCAGCCAAGATGCTAAATCGATGGCTAAGGTGGTCAAACGATTCACTCCTTGCTTTGCTGGTTTGGCTGTTTCTCAGTAGAACGAGTTATAGTATTTTGCCGATAACTCAAACTAGCAAGATCCAATAGTGTTGAAATTTTGTGAGAACCTAGATCACAAATTTTAGGACAAGTTTGGTAATCAACACTTAGCCCAGAAATGAAAAGAGACATGGGTAAAAATTCCGACAAGTTTTAGCACTCGCAGATTCAACTGCTTTCCAATGTCATAATCAAACCACCAAGTTTATATAGCCATGGCCTACATGATTAGAGTATCCAATGGTCAAGTTGTACTCATCACAATAGAGGTACTCAACTCTTAGTTAGCCTATTACAACACTTGCCAAAAGTTAGGCTACACTATCGAGGAGTATATGCAAAAGTCCTCCTAGGTCATCAACTAGAAATCGTCGAGGTTGTTGACGGACGACTCGCTGTGAGTAGGAGAGTGAGCTCCCATCGGAGGTGGCTGCAGTGCCTCACCCTCAAAGTCCATTTCTGAAACACCATCAATCTCCTGTGGCTCCTCCTTATCTTCCTCCATAGCCACCATGTCGGGGGGGGGGGGGGGGGGGGGCATTCTGATCATGGTGCCACTGAATGTGCTCATTAGCATCCTCCAACTCAAGGTTCAGATCATGGAGCTGCTCCTCCAAGTGTGCTATCATATCATCTCTCTCACCCATGAGCGTGTCATGCTCCTGCACTTGGCCCTCAAGTTGGCCAATCCGAGTGTCTCTGTCCTCAAGTTCCTCACTGAGTTCCTTAATCTGCTCATCCCTGGTATCTGCCATCATGTGGTAGGCCTGTGCAAGATCAGTGAGCTGCACAAGCGCCTGACTCTGGAGGGTCTGAAGTTGGTAGAGTGCATTCATGCACCGCACGGAGGTCTCGATGGTCTCCTGGGCATGAAAGTCCAACAAGTACTGTGAGTGCTGCACCCTGTTGAGCCAAAAGGGGTCGTTGTCCTGGGCAGCAGGAAGCAAACCAATACGAGTGAGCGTGACAGCCTCGGGGCACTGCGCACAGAAAGTGGTGAGCGCCCTCATGGCAGCAAGCTCATAAGTATCGGTCAAACAGCAACCAACAGCCTCAATCTCCAGGGCGGGCCACTCCGGGTGTAGCGGGTGCGGAAAAATGGTCACGTTGACACGGCACTGGGTAACTCCATTCTCTGCAAACTCCAGTCCGACGTAACGTGGGGGAATTGGATAGCCCGCGGTGCGCAGAACATCCCAACAGATAGAGGGAAAGCCCTGCCAGTGGAGACACTGCGAGTGAACGCATCCATCCTCATCCACCATCATGGCAACAAGCTCGGCCATCTGAACAAAAGATCTAATGGGGTGAGATAGCGAAAAACTGTGAATAGTATAGCGAACAGGTTCTGGACCGTGCACAAAAATAGCCATAACTTCAACAGTTCTGGTCCAAAAATTCTCAACTTTTACCAGAGCATTCCTAAGGTATTTGAGAACAACTTTGCTACTCAACTCCAGAGCTAGATAAGTCTCTAAAATGGTCTTTCTTTTCAGGTTTTACTTTACTGTCTACCCAGAAATTTCAGCAAACAATGGGCCAATGTTTCATGCACCAAGGAAAATCTACCAAGCCAAAAATTACCAAATTTTAACAGTAGCTGCCTGAGTAAATTTACAACAAGTTTTGCGTTGAACACTTTTGCAGAAAACTGTAGTAAGGGGGCATAAAAATTTATGTGGCTGAACTGCTCATTTTGGACAGAAAACTGACACACCAAGATCTTTGTTGTTTCTCATTACCATATGTCTAGAATTTTTCATATTTAGGCAGGAGGTAGAATACGAATTTTGGAACAAAGCTCTCAACCTGAGTTTCTTCACAAAGGGTCACTTTCTCAACTTAATAATTTCATCTTTTCAGATAAGGCAGAAATGTGACAGATTTGCAAGATAATCCTTATGCACGACAATCGTGTGGGCGCATGAACCTTGCCACTCTTACGCATCGTATTTTCAATTTCAGATATATATAGTCATGATGCATGCACGTCCTATTCGTCCTCACAAAATAAACAATTGCCAAAAATCTTTGGTCTTACGAAGTTAGTTTCGGTGGCATGCACATTACGGCTTTCACTATAATAGCTAGTCGAGAAAACTCTAACCGTTCTTAAACTTATCGCAATCGCGGTTAGTGTTCCTGCAGAAGATCGATATAGCATATATATATCCACTGAACCTTTCATGCCAGCACTCATGAAAGCCTCCGTATTCATTACCGTTCACAATAGAAACGGCATCCGTACAATTCCCGCCGTACAGACGACGTTAACATACGCTATCGAAATAGCATATTCACGGGGGTACCATCTTGGGACGGGGGTATGAACAGCGATCGCCATACCCTGCGCCAAACCTTCTACTCCCAATATAATCAACTAAACGTTGGTATATTGGCAGCACCTCAAGTAAGCCACTGCTTGAGGGCAGCGTTCGGCTCGCATCACCGACAGGAAGGCCAAGCTCTCTCAGTTGGCTGAGGATTCTTACCTTCTTACCTTAGCGACGTGTGCGTCGTTACGGAATTTAAGGGTCGATTGTGCATAAAAGTAAGTTTTGACAGAAAGAAATGCGCTGGAAGTCAGTTGGTAATATTCGTAAGTTAGATAGCCACCTAGTAACTTTCCCAATAATCCCTTAGGGCTTTACGAACTAGGCACCATCCTTAACGAACCCACGCACCTTCCAAACATAATCTTGGTGGTCAAATTTTATCAAAACAAGTTTTTAAGGCTTGTTGTATTCTCTGGCGTATGCATTTCGGCTCTGATACCAGCTGTGGCAGAACCACCGACCAACCAGGAGGAAGGGTAAACGGCCAAGTCAAACTAGCAATCATATCCTCGAAATTTTCACCTGAAATAAGCCACAAGCAAGGCTGAGTATACTAATACTCAGCAAGGCTTACCCGACTAGTGCAGTATACTTAGCCGACTCCTATACGAATTCAAGACGGTGGGGAGTATATTCCGGCCTCGGTTCAATCCAGTACTTAAGCTTACCGAATACCATATTCTCGGCATGTGGTTAGTACGTTCAAAGACCCCACCACTACCACACACCGTGGCCTTAGCATTTTTCACTAAACAGACGGGGCCTCAATCATCAACATAAACACCGTACCATAGCTCCGTCCGTCGACCTTATGATTGCAGCATGTAGTAAACAATCAACTCCTAATTTCTCGCGAGTGACAGGAAATCACTCGACTCTTACCGAGCACTATGAGCATAGCATTCTAGCGAACCTTGCATCTAGTGTTCAGAGCATGGGTTCCTAGGATCATGCAACTATGTTTTCATCCAACTCCGATAAACTTAATGCACAAGTAAGGTAGAGTAATAAGTTGCATAAGTTAGAAAAATAGGGTTCATGCTCCGGGGCTTGCCTTCTTGTGAAAAGCTAGCTTGGGGCTTGTCCGAACTTGGGCTCGGGTCTTCGAGAGATTCAGTTAGATTTACTTGAGCTTCACGCTGCTTACTCTCGGACGCGGGCACCAGCTCGTACGTTCCGTCGGCGAGAGTCGTTGATTCTACATGAATGCACCAATATAAGTTATAGTGATGGTATATGACGATTATTTTCATTCACGTCAAAGTTGTAGTTCACAAAACATCGATTTGGTTGTGAAGTTACTTAGTTGAGATTTCTGTGGGCAATCGTTAAAAGAGTATAACTTAAACTATTAACTTCATTAAACAAAAAGGGTTGTGATGTATATTGGCAACTTAATTTTCTAACCACAACATGGATTAATCACAACTTCTAGATTAGGTAACTTCTGGTGATGAAATTTTTATTTAGAGCATACTAAGCAGAGATAAAAGCACTGTAAAAATTTGAGATATTTTTACGCAGCAACTTAATTATGAAAAATACAAAACACAACCACTGCTAGCACCTAGATATTTTTATACAGGACAAGGCATGCAAGTATTGACATCAAAAGTTTAATAGGTGATTAATCTACCCATATATGTGCTACTGTAAAATTTTCAGATTTAGACTTTGCCTACAATAGGGGGTACAATTAAAGTCTATTAAACCTTCCATTTAATTTATAGCAAGATTTAGTAAGTAATTGAAGAAATGCATGTAACAAAAGTTGTAGCTTTTCATCTAAAGATTCCAGAACAGTGGAGTTTGTATTTTTCCGATTTTCCTACGATTTTATACGAATTTTACAAGTTTGCTGTATTTGAATTTAAAGTTTGAACACAGGTTTACAGATTTGCCCCTGGAAACTTGCGTGCAGACTCTTTTAAAGATTTCAACCAAAGCAATTGGGTCCCTGGGCGGCGGTGGCATGGCGGCCGTCCAGATTCCGGCGAGGTGGCTCATCGGCGGCGAGGGGAAAAGGGTCGGGGAGATCCAGGGAGGTAAGGGCTACCTTGGGGTGGCCTTGGTCGGGGTTGGGAGTGGCCGGAGGTGGCTCGTCATTGCGGAGCAGAGGGGCGGCGACGGGGCGGAACGTCGGCGGTGGTGCTCCGGCGGAAAGGGAACAGCTTGGGCTGGTCGAGCAGCTTGGCGGCATCGAGAGGAACCCGTTTGGAAGCTTGGCTTGGAAGTAGCAGCTTCGGCGTGGGCTGTCCGCGGAGCAGCAAGGAGCGGCGGCGGCGCGGGCGGCGCTGGCGGTGCTCCGGTGTCTCTGGGCGACGATGGGTGGTGCAGTGAGCTGCGATGGGGTGCTGTGGTGCTGGTGGAAGACTTAGCTCTGGCAAAGGATGGCCGGAGAGGTGAGCTCCACGGTGAGCTGAGCATGACGGCGTTAATGGTGGCGGCGGCGGCGTTCTGGTGTTTGGGCGCGCGAGGGGGACTCAGCGCGGCCTTTTGTAGGCAGCAGAGGGGCGGGAGGAGTGGTGGGACTTGACTGTGAGACGCGGGTGCGGGCGGCACGACGGGGGCGCGCGACTGGCCGTGGCGGTCGGTGAACAGAAGCCAGCGCGGCGTGCGGCAGGCGCGGGCAGGGGACTGGGCGCTTAGGATTTGGTGTGTGAAGCTGGAGATCACGCGGCGCGCGGGTTGGGCGATGAGGTGCAGCAGCTGCCTTGCCGGGCGGCGAGCGCGGCGACTGGCGGAACGCTGCGGAGACACGGGCACGACGGACGGCGAGCAGGGGCGTGGGTCGCCGGTGCGCGCGTGGCATGTGGTCTGGGGAGGAACGCGGCGTGCGGGCGCGGCCAGGCATTAGCTTGGCGCCTCGCGCGGTCAGGCATCACGGGCCAAGTGGCCTGCGGCGACTGCGCGGCGGCGAGGGTCGGGCGAAGCGAGGGCCGCAGCGAGTGAAAGGGTCGGGCGAAACCAAAAAGGTCGGGCAACGCGAGGGTCGGGCGAAACAAAAAGGGTCGGGCGACGCGAGGGTCGGGCGAAACGAAAAGGGTCGGGCGACGCGAGGGTCGGGCGAACGGCTGCGCGTCGGAGGGTCTGCAGCGAAACAGAAGAAAAGACAGGGGCTGGTTCGCAAATCCAAGTGTTTCTCAAATTTTTGTGTTGCAGCTCGAAAATCCTTCAACGCGAAAGTTGTTCAAAATGGAAAGTTCTACAAGTTTTGTTTCAGGCCAAAGTTTGTTTGAGTTCTAGTTTAGAAGATATTTTAGAAACTTATTTTGTTGAAAGTTCTCCTAATTATTTATGCACCGTGTCAAGGTAAAGAGGCTTATTTCGTAATTTAAACACCTGAGGTGTTGCAGCACCTCACAACCTCGATGCAGCCAAGGAAGTACTCGGAAGACACCTTCTCAAAGGGACTCAGCTGGGACCTAAAGACACCTTCCAGAAGTACTTGGAAGCCTGCAGTACTCAGCTACGAAGAGCTCGGGGGCTTGTCAGACCCGTGGCAGCGGGACTGCACACTTGGCATACATATTCTCATAGTAAGGGATGGCTCATGGGCCATACCTTATCATCATTGTAACTATTCATATAGAACTAGGACTAGTCGGACGTAAGGAAACTACCTGACAACAGGCCGTTCCCGACTAGGACTTCCATGTAACCCTATCCCCCAAGACTATATAAGGGCGGGCAGGGATTCCTCCAAAACACAACGTGCATACGCATAACCTCTAAGCCAATACAAACCACACAGGACGTAGGGTATTACACTCTTGGTGGCCCGAACCTGTCTAAACTTTGTGTTCCTTGCACCTTAGAGTTCCTAATCCCGGCGACACCCTACCTATAACCTACCACCTCGGGGGTATTCCTCGGTGGGCTTGATGGTAAAACACCGATAATACCCTAGCACCACGCCCATGTATGAGGTCACTACCTTAGTGCCTTAGTGTCCCTGGGCCTCCCACCCTTCGGATGGACAAGTAAAACACTAAGGCAAGCCCGAAGGCATGATGAACGAATATCCTCACCTAGATCATCTGGCCTAAGCATATAAAGAGTATAACTAATGAAGCAACAAGCCAAAGTATGACATATTATCAATATAGCATAGAAAGCAGGAGCATGATAGACTATCAAGATAACATAACAACTAAGATTTAGCTCGGTATTATGAATAGAGTACCGACAAGTCAAATACAAAGCCATACCTAAAGCCGAGGATTGCTCTCCGACTCCAAGGATATCCTGCTTCTCTAAGAGAGGAGTACTAGCCTAGCTCCACTACCCTAAGGATTACAAGTTAGAAATGAGTGTGGAAGAGAATGGCTCCAAGTTGTGGTGTGTTGAAATGAGTGTGAGGGCCTCCTTTTATAGCTCTTAGGGTCGGTTCCCATCATCCCCTTGAAAGGAAACATTGGCAACGGACCTCTAGAGGATCAGAGCAATCTTCCCGCCAAGATGCATCTGGACGGAAGGCAGGGCAGGTTCGGCCGCACCTGGGGTTCGACCGACCCCCCTTTGCTGCCTCTCGCCACCGCCTTCGGATGGGACGCTGGTAAGTGGGCCTAGACCTTATCTCTTGGTGTTTGCTGCCTTACTACGTCAGTTTGGTCTGCCAAGTGGGCCCTTCTTGTATGTGTGTCGCAACAAATGATCTTCTATGCTTGTGTTGCTGTGTATTCTTCGTGTTTTCATCTTATTGCAGACTTGTCTCCTTGAAATAGGTAGATAAGCAAAACAACTGTGGAACTATGTTTGTGATACAAATATGTGAGTAAGAGGTATGGTTTTCCTTTATTTGTGAGTATCGTTGACGCTCGGATTTTGCACTTAGGGATCGTCAACACTGGCGACCATTTCGCCTGGAAACTCTAGCACAACAGGATCGGGCATCACTGCTAGCGTAGCAGTGTTGCTAGAGTAGGTCGGGGGAATATCATTCCACCAAGTAGACATCTTGATGTAGTCCCGGTCGATGCTGACTTCCTCTAGAAGATGCTCGAGCCAGATAAGTAGTTCCTGACGATGGGTGGTGTAGATTTGCAGCTCGTGAACGACCTCGGCCATCGAGGCTTTTGCGGCGTCTCGCTCAGGGGAGTTCATTCTACGTGGAACACATAAGGAAAGTATAAGCGTAGGTGAGAGAATGATTGGATCAAGGAGAGTAGATGAATCAAGTGTGGTATTATATAGTTCAAGGGGTATAGTAAATAGATAGAATCATTTAGATTATCCTTACTCTAACGACCAAGCTAGGCTTGCGTGCTACGATCAATTATGGCTCTGATACCAGCTGAAACAAACAAGTGAGAACCCGACTCTCTATATCATCATGATAGTCCATGGATCAGTAGCTATCACATACAAAAGTCATTTCAATTACATATCACAGTCATACAACTCGTTAAATCATTACATGGGTGTAAATATTACATAATCTAAAGGATTGTAGTACGAGTCTTTTGGTACAAGCCCCTTGGGCTAAGGGGTCAAACAAAAAACGGAATCGATAGCTAGACTTATGGGTCGTCCTTTATCTTGAGGGATAACATCTCTCCACAGGCATGACTTGAGCGTAGCACGAACCATCCTTAGTTCGCCCTTCCTTATTGATTTAGTTCTTCGAGTCGTATCCTGCATCTACCCACTATCCCCAAGGAGTGGGATAGGTTCACGTCACCATCCATATGCAAGCTTTAAGTGGAATGCAAAAGGTATACAAGTATAGCCAAAGGCTAAGGCCGGGGTTTTCCTATGCAAGCAGCAAGCAAGTTTATAATATCATCCAAACACCACAACACAGGCCATCCTGGCACCCTAGGCTCCCAGATTACTCAAACCTTCCAACCCACCAATGTTGATGCGAGAACTCCCTCTCCTCGCATCTCAAGTGCCCCAGGTAGGCTAATAAGACTAGAGGGAGATAGAAAACAAGTAACACTAATATGAAAGTAAAGCCGTTTTTAAGAGTTGTACATAATAGTACGCGGCTATACGTATAGTTTTCACCCTACAGGGGTTGTACACCTAAACCCCCTTGGATCGCAGCCAGCGGGGGATCAGCCCGCTAAAAAATGAAACACTGGTCTACTATCACGAAACTAGCTGCTATGGCCACCATCCTGCATTCCCGGGTTTGGGATGCATCCTCCCGCATGAAGTCGCCCCAGGATTATGATGCACACCTGGACCACGCAAGATCTTGCCATCCGGGGGACGTGACGTCAACACCTCCTCCCCTTACACTGATGCCTCCTCCAATAGGAGTGGTGCCGTGAGTCACTAGCTCAGACCGGATCTGCCCTCATAACAGATAAGTGGTGTGCACGTTTGACATAGTTCCTTCTCTAGGTCCACTAGCTCGGGCCTTAAGCGCCGAGACGAGTATCTTCCTCAAAGGACGTATCCCGTGCAACGGTCCGTCAATGGCACGCATTACAGGTATAGCCCATTACCTCCTCCACCAACACCCTCAAAGGACCCACGTCCACAAAGGACTACTTGTCCACCAAGGACATGTGCCCGCAACAGGCACTCCGTAGGATTTGCCCAACGCACATCCCAAGCCATTGATCCAAAGATCAAGTTAAGTTCACTCGCCTCTACAAGATTCCTATCCACTAGCTCCTCAAAAGTGTAATCTCCACTCACGCCAAGACTATAACACCATAACCCATACATACACAAGCAACAGTAGCCAAAGCATTTCTCATATCATTCAAGGAGTACATGGGAATACAAGGAATCTAGGTATAAAGTAGGCTATGCAGGTTTATCTCAAGATGACACATCAAGGAGCAATAGAATTTCTCGCACATATGCTTAATAGGTATTCAATCGTAGATAGGCGTGAACCTGATGGTTCTTTGTAGGTCAGTCAACTCCTCCTTGTTAGGTCCTAATCGTAAATACGTATAAGCATAGGGACTAAAGTGCAAACATGCACAAAGCTGCTAAAATAAGACTCAAATCACAACAAAACCCACTCTAACAGATAGATCATGATTTTAGACGAATTATAAAACTGGTTTCATGATTTTTGTAGGTCTAGTTAATTAATTATGATTTTTTTAAGATTAAATCATTTCCTGAAATTATTAGGGCACTCCCAACTCTCCATGTAGGATGGTGTCCACGGCATTAATTACATTGCCACATAGGACTTTTAGCTTATGTGGCACTATAATAAATGAGAGAGAGAATCTGAGTGGAAGAAATCAGGTCTCATGCATGACTCAGTTTCAACACGGAATCCAATACACTAAGCACTATTAAATTGGCATTGGGAGCTTCATGGTATATAGAGAACAAATATGATAGGTAGAGAGGAGAGAGAATGCATTCATTAGAAACTACACTAAGAAATCATGGGTTGTAGAGTATAGTTTCTAAAGAAGATGTCTTGCTTATGTGGCAGCATAGACATCATCTATGGACACCATGGGTGGGGACTGCCCTTAAATGATTATCGAAAAACAAAAGGCACAAGGTCAGCCACGTGGCAGCTCCTAGGCATGCCACGTGTCATGCTAACGTCAGCATCACGTCAGAAATGATTTAATCTTAAAAAAATCATAATTAATTAACTAGACCTACAAAAATCATGAAACCAGTTTTATAATTCTTCTAAAATCATGATCTATCTGTTAGAGTGGGTTTTGTTGTGATTTGAGTCTTATTTGAGCAGCTTTGTGCACGTTTGCACTTTAGTCCCTATGCTTATACGTATTTACGATTAGGACCTAACAAGGAGTTGACTGACCTACAAAGAACCATCAGGTTCACGCCCATCTACGATTGAATACCTATTACGCATATGTGCGAGAAATTCTATTGCTCCTTGATGTGTCATCTTGAGATAAACCTGCATAGCCTACTTTATACCTAGATTCCTTGTACTCCCATGTACTCCTTGAATGATATGAGAAATGCTTTGGCCACTTTTGCTTGTGTATGTATGGGTTATGGTGTTATAGTCTTGGCATGAGTGGAGATTACACTTTTGAGGAGCTGGTGGATAGGAATCTTGTAGAGGCGAGTGAACTTAACTTGATCTTTGGATCAATGGCTTGGGATGTGCGTTGGGCAAATCCTACGGAGTGCCTGTTGCGGGCACATGTCCTTGGTGGACAAGTAGTCCTTTGTGGACGTGGGTCCATTGAGGGTGTTGGTGGAGGAGGTAATGGGCTATACCTGTAATGCGTGCCATTGACGGACCGTTGCACAGGATACGTCCTTTGAGGAAGATACTCATCTCGGCGCTTAAGGCCCGAGCTAGTGGACCTAGAGAAGGAACTATGTCAAACGTGCACACCACTTATCTGTTATGAGGCCAGATCCGGTCTGAGCTAGTGACTCGCGGCACCACTCCTATTGGAGGAGGCATCAATGTAAGGGGAGGAGGTGTTGACGTCACGTCCCCCGGATGGCAAGATCTTGCGTGGTCCAGGTGTGCATCATAGTCCTGGGGCGACCTCATGCGGGAGGATGCATCCCAAACCCGGGAATGCAGGATGGTGGCCATAGCAGCTAGTTTCGTGATAGTAGACCAGTGTTTCATTGTTTAGCGGGCTGATCCCCCGCTGGCTGCGATCCGAGGGGGTTTAGGTGTACAACCCCTCTAGGGTGAAAACTATACGTATAGCCGCGTACTCAATTATGTACAACTCTTAAAAACGGCTTCACTTTCATATTAGTGTTACTTGTTTTCTATCTCCCTCTAGTCTTATTATCCTGCCTGGGGCACTTGAGATGCGAGGAGAGGGAGTTCTCGCATCAACATTGGTGGGTTGGAAGGTTTGAGTAATCTGGGAGCCTAGGGTGCCAGGATGGCCTGTGTTGAGGTGTTTGGATGATATTATAAACTTGCTTGCTGCTTGCATAGGAAAACCCCGGCCTTATCCTTTGGCTATACTTGTATACCTTTTGCATTCCACTTAAAGCTTGCATATGGATGGTGACGTGAACCTATCCCACTCCTTGGGGATAGTGGGTAGATGCAGGATACGACTCGAAGAACTAAATCAATAAGGAAGGGCGAACTAAGGATGGTTCGTGCTACGCTCAAGTCATGCCTGTGGAGAGATGTTATCCCTCAAGATAAAGGACGACCCATAAGTCTAGCTATTGATTTCGTTTTTTGTTTGACCCCTTAGCCCAAGGGGCTTGTACCAAAAGACTCGTACTACAATCCTTTGGATTATGTAATATTTACACCCATGTAATGATTTAACGAGTTGTATGACTGTGATATGTAATTGAAATGAGTTTTGTATGTGATAGCTACTGATCCATGGACTATCATGATGATATAGAGAGTCGGGTTCTCACTTGTTCGTTTCAGTTGGTATCAGAGCCATAATTGATCGTAGCACGCAACCCTAGCTTGGTCGTTAGAGTAAGGATAATCTAAATGATTCTATCTATTTACTATACCCCTTGAACTATATAATACCACACTTGATTCATCTACTCTCCTTGATCCAATCATTCTCTCACCTACGCTTATACTTTCCTTATGTGTTCCACGTAGAATGAACTCCCCTGAGCGAGACGCCGCGAAAGCCTCGATGGCCGAGGTCGTTCACGAGCTGCAAATCTACACCACCCATCGTCAGGAACTACTTATCTGGCTCGAGCATCTTGTAGAGGAAGTCAGTATCGACCGGGACTACATCAAGATGTCTACTTGGTGGAATGATATTCCCCCGACCTACTCCAGCAACACTGCTACGCTAGCAGTGATGCCCGATCCTGTTGTGCTAGAGTTTCCAGGCGAAATGGTCGCCAGTGTTGACGATCCCTAAGTGCAAAATCCGAGCGTCAACGATACTCACAAATAAAGGAAAACCATACCTCTTACTCACATATTTGTATCACAAACATAGTTCCATAGTTGTTTTTGCTTATCTACCTATTTCAAGGAGACAAGTCTGCAATAAGATGAAAACACGAAGAATACACAGCAACACAAGCATAGAAGATCATTTGTTGCGACACACATACAAGAAGGGCCCACTTGGCAGACCAAACTGACGTAGTAAGGCAGCAAACACCAAGAGATAAGGTCTAGGCCCACTTACCAGCGTCCCATCCGAAGGCGGTGGCGAGAGGCAGCAAAGGGGGGTCGGTCGAACCCCAGGTGCGGCCGAACCTGCCCTGCCTTCCGTCCAGATGCATCTTGGCGGGAAGATTGCTCTGATCCTCTAGAGGTCAGCATTGACTTGGTCACCATTGACTAGTCAACGGGTCAAATTGGTCCACGGACAACGGGGTCAGCCGGGTCCACATGTCAGCCGCCGAGTGTGGCCGACAAGCTGGCCCCACGGGTCAGGTCAGGGTAAAAAGAAAAGAGAGAGAAAGGCAACTTGGGTTCATGGGCTCAAAGCTGTTGGGCCGGCTCGGTGGCCCAATAGGCTCACGGCTCGGCTCGAGATTCAGCTCGGCCTGTGGCTCAGCAGGCCAGCTCGTGGGGCAGCTAAATAGACAGGCCGGCTCGACTGATAGGCTAGGGGTTTGGCATTTTGGTCGCAGGCCGGCTCGCGGGCTAGCTTCCTAGGCCACCTCGGGCTGTGCAGGGTCGTCGCAGGCTTCCTCCTCCACCTTTAGCCACCGATCGGTATGGCCCACTGGTCGGTCGTGCCCTATGGCTGGTAGCTAGGGCTCGAATGGCGGCGGCTGCTCCCCTCCTCTCTACCTTCTCTTCGGTCGCTGACGGTGCTGGCCTACCTGGAGGTCTTCTCCCCCGCCGGTCCACCGACGGGTGGGGCCCGGTGGTTAGTCTATGTGTCCGATGGGGTGTGTGTGCATGCGGCAGTGGCTTGACACGCGCGGGGTGCTTGTTGAAATGCCGTAGAGGCACCTGCGTGTGTCACGGCATGACGATGGCGAGCTGTGTGCACAGCAGGGCGAGGCATGGCACGGCGTGGCGAGCTCAGGCACACGCACGGATGTCTGGCATCCCAGACCCACAGCGGCGATATTGAAGCGGTGAGATAGGACAACAAGGAGGCCAGACGGAGGTCGGTGGTCAGCAAGAACGTGTGTGCTCGCGACGGCCTGGCATCCCAGGGGTCGCAACATGACGCTGGTGCGGTAGAGTGGTAGGGCGGTGGTTTGGCTCAGCGGCGTCGACATCAGTAATCGCGCACGATGTCAGTAGGGCAGGGCCTTGCGGCTGGTGCGGTGCTCACGGGCACCTGATGCTCCAAGGCCGCGGCATGACCGGCGGGGTTGCACGGAACGGCAAAACGGGTTAGGGCAGTGCGCGGGGTCGTGGCGCTCCAGGCCCGCGGCGGCAACAAGGTGACGGCGGTCTGCGGGTGTAAGGGCGGCACGACGGGCTCCTGCAGCAACATGGGTATAGGGGTGGCCTATGGCTCGTCTACAACGGGCTCATCGGCGAATGCCGGCAGCACTAGGGCTGGAAGAGCGGGGAGAACGGGGCTCACCGACCAGGTTCGGGAACGAAGTGGCCACGGCCGTGGCGAGGCGACACAGAGAAGTGTCGAGGCCACGCAGGACACGCCGCTTCGCTGTTGTAGTCGAACGGGGCGCGGTCTTGGAAGGACTCCGGTGACGGCGATCCTCCCCTTCGGCCTGGTGGCGCTCTGGTGGCGGCGGCTTGGCTCCTCGGCTTCTCATCCTCCAACATCGCAGCAGCGGCCACACCTTGTTGGTGGCTCCCCCTTCGCGGTCCTCCCTCCCTTTCTTGCTCTTGCGTGGCGGCGGCGGAAAGCGGGAAGTTCTCCCTGGGATTGCCTATTGTTTCGGCGGCGGCCGACTGGGGCTTAAATAGGGTGGTGCTAGGGTTTGGCTTGGCCAGGGCAACACGGACGACGGGAATCTCCGGCGTCCATGCCATGGACGCGTGGCGTGGATCGCCCCCCCTCCCCGTCACTGCTAGGGTTCGCGGGGGCGGGTGAGTGCGAGCGTGTGGCTTTTGGCCAATAGCGGGAAGCGTGGTGGCAGGCGTGACGCGCGCAGTGCAGGCGAGGCCGTTGCGGTGCTTTGTCGCGAAGCGGAGGCGGGGCGGCATGTAGCAGGGCGAGGCGCGCGAGGCAGAGGAGCTGTGCGAGCGGTGTGGGCGAGAGGAAGGGGAAAGCTGACCGGTGGGGTCCACCTGTCAGCGACCCGAGGAAATAAGGGTGAGCAGGTGAGGGTAACAACGGTGAGCTCGGCTGGTGTGGTGCTCGGGTTGGGCCGTGCTAGCGGGCCGGGGCGAAGCAGGCAGCGGAGCTGGGGACAAGTCAGGCCATGCTAGCAGGTCGAGGTGGGTGCCTCGCTGGTGGGTCTAGCAGGCCGAACTGGCCAGATGGGTTGGGTAGGTCTTAGGGTTTGGCCATGGGCCGGGTTAGGGCTTGGGTAGGATAGGTTTTAGGCTTAGATCGGGTTAGGGTTTAGGTACGCCCCACGTAGGATAGTTAGATAGGTTAACTTTTGACGTTAAATTGAGGGGCACACTTGAATTTAACCTCCACTCAAGTTCAAACAATTAAATCAAATTCCAAATCAACTAGGATGAATGAGGTAGAACCAACAACTCCAGATAAAATTCCAAATGATCATAATATCTTTAATGTCCTTATATTCAGCTAGGTTTTATTTTTCCTAAGATTTAGAGGGAGATAAGAATTATCCTTAAATTATTCTAGCTAATCACACTCTCACACAAAAAGTTTTTGAAAATCCTTATTTTTGCACTTCTATAACATTCCAGGAAAATCCGGGATGTTACACACATCATTAAATTCCATTCGCTCGTCGACACTTTTGCGGCAAGGCGTACGTTCGTCTGGATCAGCTGCTGGTTGATTATTGTCATTGCGGCTGCGCTCGTCTGCTCCGACGCTATGCTCATAAGCCTCATCGGCAGCTACGTCACGCCGATGGTTGTCCACTGAGTTTTCGGCGTAGATAGGGCATGTTAGCCAATGATCGCCACCATGCACAAGGAGCCGATATTCTTTGTCAAGGAAGTAAGTGATGAAATAAAACTATAGCCGATGAGTTGTCTATTGGCTAAGGGTTAATCCATTAAGTCTGGGAATATCGGCCATAGGGCAGGTGCTGGCTTTATAATGAAGGGCCAACAGAGCTCACCTTTATCACACCCAGCGCCTTCAGATTCCGCGCATTCCTATGACGCGTCTGCATTCATCACCACGACCACAGGGTCGGAGATTGCCGCACAGAATCCGCCGGGCAACCGAGGTTCGGGCAAATCAGCTGCTCCGTCATTAACTGGGCCGATGGCTTGGTTATCGACACTTGGTTGTCGTTGGTACTGGATGACTTCATCGGCCACTTGTTTTTATAGTAATGAGACAACTGATGAAGATAGCGAAATTTATTCAATCAGCTTCTTATTCCGTTGTCAATAGTACTGGCGGAGTTTTAGCATCATGAATATCCTCAACGACCACCTCTTGGCAGCCGATTGGTCAATTGAGATAGAAGAGCTGTGAGGATGGCAAAAGGACTAGCTCGAATATGTTGGCATAACAAGTTCTGAAGGTGCAGTAATTGAGTTGAGCTGATGACAAGCTAATGAGCGTTTTATTGCTAGTGCCAAGAAGATAATAATGGTACGGTGGAGAGAGTTAAAAGTGGTCATGATCTTAGTACCTATTCGTGAACCGATATACCAGTGTAGATTTGTTCTTGAAGAGCTGATGACTATGCTAATTATGATGTTTGATGAATAATAGTTGGTTTGGGGTCGTTAGATCGGCTTGCAGTATTCCAAACAGGCTGTGCGAATGTTCTTTTAGTCCGATGATGTGCCGAATTTTATGCACGTACACGCACAGACTGCCAAGAGATGACTGAGGAGTATCGGGACCACCAGTCTATCACGATCTGATTGCTACATGAGGTGACAGATATTCTCAAGGTTGTCATATTGGTGTCAGCCGATCTGCCAGGAAATCCAGAAGCCTTTGGTACATCATTGATCCATGGAGGTTACATTAGCGATCAGGGAAGGAAAAGAAGATGCACCCATCGGCTATTGATATTGAGTTGAGCCGATATGAAGACACGGACGTCGGTCACTGAGTTGAGCCGATAGGAAGATACGAACGGGGCACTGGGCACCAGTATTTATCACAGGTCATCACGACCGCTTCGTTCTTGACGGATGGTTTGCCTTCCCTTCGGCGTTTGCGCCAATACGGCTAGCGTGGTCATAAAGATGGTGATGGAGCTGGACACCACGGACCATGAGGTGACTCAAATCACCGAGTTGATCGACGACCAAATCGGTGCATGGCTCCCAATATGACAACAACGATGACGGCGTGATGCCAGAAGTGCCGCTATAAGACAACGAGGTTGAAGAACAGGATGGCATCACCGCCATCGATGATAAGGCAGAGCAGCTAATGAAGCCAGCAATCCGGCGTCAAGATGACAAGTCCGCGTGGCTGATAAGACGGCGCGCACTCCCTTATTATATTAGTTGCCAAAGGCGTTCATTGGCACAACTACAAGATAAAATTGAAGTCCAATATGAGCGAATCATGAAGTACTAATACCTATAATGGTACATACATGCAGATTGCTTCTTTGGCCAGCTGGGACGGGCCGATAGATTACGTGATGAACCAACACTTGTCACTTTATTGATTGACCATTATACTGTACAAGGTCAAGATCGATGAGGACCACTCGAGAAGAGGCCCCGGATTCAGTTGTCACACAATGGGAATGCAAGAGGCCGATGAATATGTTACAGTGAAGCTGATGATCAACCAACGGTCTAGTTATACTGCAGCCGATGATTATTGGGTAGCAAGGACTTACAAGCACAAGACTATGATGCTGCCACCGCCATCGATACTGCTGCCAATACTAGAGAAGTAGAGTTGACTTGATTTTTCACATTGGCTTAAATATTATGATAAGGAAACTTGAAGGGGATCATCGGCTATGAAAGGGCTGCACCAGAAAAGTTTGTCATGAACTCCAGTTTGCTGCGGTCTTTATCTGTCAGGTGCTCTAGCCTTTAACTTCCGGGAGCATCACTGTCGTTTTGTGTAGATTCATCTACCAGTTATTGAAGTCTCATGGCCGTCATACTGGAGGCATCTGATAGTCCATCAGAAGATATGATTCTGCTTTAAAAAACTTGAAGAGAGACATCGGCTATGAAAGAGCAGCATTAGAAAAGTCAAGATGTCATGTCTGGGAGCAATAAAGTAGATTATCAGCTGGGAGATTCGAGGCAATGAGCTTGCAAAGTTGGAAGCGTGAATAGTCATACTCCGAACTGGGGGAGAAACAATAGGTTATCGAGTCAAGAAGGAATACACCATCTGACTACGTGCGTGAAGAAGGAATCAAGGGGAATAAAAAAGGAGTTGTCTGGCTGATTAAATAAATGGAAAGGGCATGATACCCGTGCATGTGCAATATGATTGGCAGCTAGCTGGATTATTCTATTATTGATGGCGGAGGCACGTTGAATAAAGAATGGAATCTGCACTTGCATGTCGGTCCATATCCCAATCGGATCCGGCCAGATAATTATGTGATTCGATGATGCACCGTTCGATGGAAATCAGCAGGCTTAACTAGTAAGCACTCTGCATAGAAAAATTAGAGTCCATGTATCTTAGTTTAGTTTTTTCTTCTTAGACAAGTTTTGTGTACACGTGAGGTCGAAGCTAGCTGTCCCTATAAATATAAAGGGATGATGGTCATTGTAAGATTTTATCCCTTGATCAATCAAACACATTTACTTTCTCAAGTATCTTTACATTTTTTGCCCTAGGAGTTGGAGTAACGTAGCTTCTCGATGAGTTTCTTCTAGCAAGCTGAGCTGCATCGGGATCGACATCCAGCAAGCTGCAAGTTCCCATCACCGGGTATCCAAGATTCTGACTTCTGGGCGAATCATTGTCGTTGTGTCTTGTTCTTATCCACCAGTTATCGAGTACCTTGGATCTTCAACTGACGGCGCATCGCTTCTGTCCCGATCTATGGCATTCACCAGTTATCGATTGTCATCATATCTCGTAAGGCTGCATCAATTTGATGTCTTGCTAGATGTGGTAGAATCACAGTTATCATAGCCTTGATTAAGATTGCATCGGTTAATACTCTTTAAATCTATGGTCTCCTATTAGCTTGCTTTGATTAGCTTTTATTATGTTGAAATAGACAATAGATCTTTTAATGGCCTGTTGCATCTTAATCTCGGCTACCCCTGAAGTACTATTGGGATCTAGTTCTATTGTGGATAGATCCATCGGCTTGTAGAGTTTAATTTAAACTGTTGGTGTCAGCGTTTCTAGATTGCAACTACTGGGCGCATCACTGTAGTTTATAATGCATCTAGAGATAATGGTGTTGACGTTAGTCTAAGCTTTAACAGCTTCTAGCCCTAGTCATAGTGGGACAAGGGCTTAACGGTGCCTCGTTTCCTATCGGCTTTCTAGCCGATAGCTTTCACACTTTGCCATCACAAATTGTGCAGATCTGGTTTGGACAGTCAATGAGCCATTTAAGCTCATCAGCATGTTGTAGTCGGCCTCATGGCTGATTATTTATTTATCATGCTTTATTTTGCTATATCATTATCGCTGTTGGTGCCAGGATCGCATCGGCATGATCGGCTGATTGCCTTTGACTTAAAGAGGATTATTTTCACCTTGTTCGTTGACTGGTCAAACTGACTGGCACGCCGCGGTTACCAAGCGCGCCGATTTGGATTCTGCACTGGATTTAAGCAGATCTCCCAGGTTCTCGTGTGTGATCGGCGTAGAAGGTCGATCGTCGGTTTTTTGCATCAACACATGCCACCCCGACAAACAGGAAGGGTCGAGTACTCCAGATAGGTTTCCTTACACCTAAGCTGGAAACCTGCTCCCCCGACTAGTTTTGGGTTGTCTACATCAGGTTGGGGTTTGAGGCGGAAAAGAAATCGGAAGAGATTGAAATGGGGGGGGGGGGGGGGGATGCTAAGGAAAGCAACGCACAAATGCACAAACATCGACATGTGCAGAATTGAGTTGGGAGTCAAATGGTAATGCTTCAATTTGTAGAAGCGAAGGACATCTCGAAAGAAATCAGAAGAAGGTAGGGATAATCCCCGCTCGACAAAAGCAACGAAGAGAACGGTCTCACCGGTGAGTTCCCACAGTGTTTTGTCTACTCCGGCGAGGCGCCACTGCACAACACCTTTCTCCTGGAGAACCTTCTCCGCTACAAGCCGGAGAAGATCCTTCTCGCGGCATGCTGACGGCCTTCACTCGTCCTCTGCCATGCTTTTCCCGACTTTTGATGTTGGTGACTGCTCATCACAACCCTCATGGGTCCGCTTTGTCCCACGACCGGCGGCGGCTTTCTGTAGTACGTTCGGGCGAAATGTCATTGGGGTCTTCGTTCCCATACCCTTGGGGGCTTGTTCAGGTTCCTTCTCGGAATTTTAATAGTTTTTCAAAAGAATGGTTTTGAGAATCCCCAGTGGTACTCTCAAGATCGTTCAAGGTGTATAATCCTCACCATGGTCGGAAATTGACCATCTTCTTCCTACTTCGAAGGCTGAAATGGAGCTCATGGGTAGGAAGAGTGTTGCATACCTTGGTTTACCTTTATTGCCGAGCCGAAGAGTGGTTCGAAGGAGGTAGATACCCGATCAAATTCCGATCTTGTGGGAGATGTAATTTTTAAGGGAGGGGGAGAGAATGGACTCACTTGGGATAATTTTGGTCTTTTATTTGCACTCCTGAGCTCTTTTGATTTTGGAGAGTATGGGTTCTATCTCTTTCTTCTTTCTTCTTTTCTCATACTCAACATTTTTTCTCAGGATAGCCCATACTCTCGTGATACAGATGGATACATGAGCAGAGTGGCGGATTGCATAGACCTTTTATGGATGGGTTCACGGTGGAGATTTTAGGCTGTGCTATGGGTGTGATATCTGGCAATAGTGGATGTCACTACCCGGAATAGGTGATCGACAGGCCACATGACCTCTAAGGCTAGCAGAACAATGGGTACGCAAAGGAGAAAGATCGGTAGATGATAGGTACCTTTCCTTGGATGGACTCACTGTTCAACAAAGCTCAAAGCAATTCAAGATAGCATATGTTGCTCACATTGTTTTAAATTGTATGGCTCTGGATAGGACATTTAAACCAAAGGGGATCTCTTTTACCACGTTTTCATTTTTTCAATGAAATTCTGAGAGGTTCCCTACTAGAGCATACAGTTCATTCTAGTTTCACAATCTCAAATTTCACAACAACTTAGGCATGGAAGTCATGTTCATGCTCCCACAAATCCAAAATAAGGTTTACCAGCAAGATCAAGCACTAAGCGAGTAATAAGCTATAAATGAGGCACTTGCAGAACATGAACAGAGAAACTATTCATCATTTCCGAAGGTAGAGCTTGCACGGATTTCCATACATATAAGTTGAGAGTTCATTTTATTCGAATTTTTTTTAGCAAGGCGACTTCAAAACGAAAAGGATAAGTTGGGCAATTTACTTGGATACTCCCCCAAGATTCGATGAAGCACAATCCTTGGAGAATACACGCCGTAGCACTTCACCTTGGAGTATTCCAGGGTACCGAATTTCCACGGGAAAGCACTATGGTCTAAAGAGTATCGATTGAATGTATGGTAAACTTTACTGGATATAATCACTAGCTAGATAGCAGGGGTAAGCCAGATAATAGACAGGATAAGTGGCCAGGTAATGATCGAGTGACACACAGAAGACTCTACCTTAGAGTGGTAAGTAGCTGGGAGGACAACGAGCAAGAAAGACTCCTAAACACTTCTAAACTAACGAGCTAGTCTCTTTAGACTAAACCTTGACTAACCTAGCTATCGGGAGAACAGAGCTTACTTTGGCAGCTTGGGCGGAAGGACCATAGACTGAGGGAGAAATGGGGGTCCAACTCGGCCAATGATCTACTGCTATGAAAACACCCGAACGTGGTGGACTACAAGGGACAGACAGGGCTGTCACCACCTGTCGCCTACCACATCAGTTCCATGGGGTGGAACACACTTCCTAGCTAATACTAAGCCAGACACCACGTCTGCACTCGGTGTTAGAATTTGTCTTGAGGCCTTCAAGAGAAATCCCCCTCAACCTAGGGAACTAACTTGAGCTCCGTAGTCCGAGCAAGAAAACCCGTAAGATAAGGTCCCAAACGACTAAGACTAGAACAAAGCCTAAGCTAAAGGACAGAACTTCCGCACACAAGCAAGAGCTTGGAAATAAATAAATAAATGCAGAAAGTAAAGCTGACTCAAAAAGATAAAGAAGATAACTTATATTGATAATGTCAAAGGAAGGATACAAGAGCTTATACAAGACTTCCGAGGACGACTCCGGAATCCCGAGACAAGCTCGACTCGACTCTAACTCCCAGACTACTAAACCTAACTCTGGAACTGAAGTAAAGAGAAAACTCCTTTTAGGTGTGTGTCTTACAAGCAAGGATGGGGAGCCCATTTAAGGAACTAGAGGTCGGTAACCGGTGAAGGGCGTCAAGACCACGCGACCTTGGCGGTTGCTTAACTTCCACGCGAAGGCTGGGCACCTAAGGCCGCCAGGTCGGGCCGGTGGCCTTCCCCAGGCCAGCCGGCCTAGGGTTGGTGCCAAGTGGCACCGCCTTCTAGGTGAACACTCCTGATTGCTTCCTGAGGTCGGTAACAGTTGCTTTTTAGTTAAGCAACCATTTCAGACATGCAGGCGGGCCCTTGAATCCATGTGTGAAGCCTTTCGGGTCCTCGGATCAAACCGATTTCAAGTGCACGATGCATGATCCTCCTGGGTGTGTTTCTTGACTCCTGGATCGATGATGTGGCTAGAAGAGGGGGGACAAGGCCAGCCGGCCTAGGGGAGGCCGACCGGCTTAGGATTTCTCCCAGTTTGACCCAATTTTCGTACACCTACTCCTGCATAGACAACTCATCCAAAACTTGTGGAATTTATTAGTTTAAATAAAGTATGTATGGAACATAATGCAAAACTCAGAATTATTCCCGAGATGTTAACGGATGATGGTCGAATAACGGCCGTCGACACACCCCCAACCTTAAACTCTTGCACGTCCTCGAGCAAGGCTTAAAACTTAGGCTCAGCGGATCAGGAGTTGCATCAATGTCTCCCTGCGGGTACCTTGTTGTTGGCAGTCGATTTCAATGATTTTTACTGCCAACATTTCTCTGGTTTTCATGATTTATAAGTCAAAACTGAGTCAAAACTAACCACACTAACAAGTTCCACAAGTTTTGTTACATTTATCATTTCAGGGACTTAGTGTGCGAATTTGGGCCAAAATGGGAGAAATCCCAGGCCGACCGGCCTCTCCTAGGCTCGCCGGCCTGGCTCCCCTTCCTGTGGCCACATCATCGATCTAGGAGCGAAGAAACACATCCATGATTATCAGGGATCATGCACTTGAAGTCGGTTTGATCCGAGGACCCGAAAGGCTTCACACACGGATCAAAGGGCCCACATGCATGTCCAAAATAGTTGCTTAACTAAAAAGCAATAGTTACTAACCTCAGGAGGTGATCAGAAACGTCCACGCGAAAGGCGGTGCCAAGTGGCACCACCCCTAGACAGGCCGGCGTGGGGGAGGCTGGCCGGCCCCACTTGTCAGCCACTGATGCTCAACTTTGCGTGGAAGTTAAGTTAACTACCAAGGTCGCGTGGTCTTGACGCCCTTCACCGGTTACCGACCTCTAGCTGCTATAAATAGAGCTCCATTTCTCATTTGTAAGACACACCATCCAATGGCCTGGGATTGTTGCCACTTGGCACCACCTTTGGCGTAGACGTCCCTGATGGCTTCCTTATGGCGGTTACTGTCGCCCTTCGGTTGTTTGTCCGAGCATGGAAGTGGGCCCTTTGATCCATGTGTGAGGCCTTTCGGGTCATTGGATCAAACCGACGTAAAAGGCACGATCCATGTTTGAGTACTTGTGCTTCTCTGCATGCTGGCAAAAGTGGAGCCTGAAAGGCTTCACTGCCAGGCCGGCCGGCCTGAGATTTCTCCCAAATCGGCCCACATTTCTACAGTGAGTTCCTACACTCACATATGCACCAAAACTTGTAGAATTTCATTAGTTTAATAAATTTAGCTTGGTGTAGGCCTTACAACCATGAATTCTGGAGAAATGTTGGTGGTCAAAATCATCAGAAATTGACCACCAACAGGGTCCTTTCCTGATATCAGAGCAATGCGAATACATCTTGGTGGCCATGGACTATGTGTCCAAATGGGTTGAAGCACTTCCCTGTGTTGCGGCCAACTCAAATAACTCGTAGAAAATGTTCCAGGAAATTATATTTCCTTGCTTCAAAGTTCCAAGAGTCGTGATCAGTGGTGGATGCTGACACTTCATTGATAAGACATTCAGGAAGTGTCTCAGCGAGTTGGGAGGAGACCACCGGTTTGTAACTCCATACCACCCTCAGACAAGCGGTCAAGCAGAAATGTCAAACAAATAAATCAAGAACATTCGGCAGAAGACAGTAAATGCCATGGGAAAGGGATGGAGAAGCAAACTACCCGAGGCACTATGGGCTTATCGAACCGCTTTCAAGACCCTGATAGGTATGACACCATACCAATTGGTTTATGGCAAAACTTGCCATTTACCAGTTGAGCTAGAATTAAAGTCCCATTGGGCGATCAAGAAGTGGAATATGGTTCTCCAATCAGCTAGAGTAAAACGACAAATCCAATTAGCTGAATTGGACGAATGGAGGGAGAAGGTCTACCACAGCTCCAAGTTGTACAAGGAACGGACAAAACGATGGCATGACAAGGTACTTCTCTTTAATTCTAGCGTTCGTTTGTTTGGTCATGGTAAACTTAGGAGTAAGTGGGAAGGTCCTTATCTAGTTATTAATGCTGCCGATCACGGCGCTATAACCCTCCAGGACGATGAAGGAAATGTTTTCAAGGCCAATGGCCGAAGATTGAAAATATTTCTCGAGGCAAATATACCGGAACTCGAAGAAATAGACGTCTACGAGTTATCCGAGCTATAAACCTCGTTTACAGTCATCGCCGGACCTTAAAGAGGTTGTATCCTAGGTTAGATTCTTTTTCTTCTTTTCTTTACTTTTCTTTCCACCTTTTCTAGACAAAATCCTCAGAAAATCAGAAGTACATGAGGAGAGGCGAAACTTCGCGAAGCCCGGAGCCCACACCTTATAAGGTGGGGCTAGCCAGCGTGGCTCCGAGCCATTTTGTGGCGTTTCAAATTTTGTAGTCCCATATCCGTTCCCCTCGTCGGGAATTCTGGGTGATTTGATCGCAGAACCCTCGTTTTATATCAAAAGACGTCCGTTCTTCTTCATCCCAAGCCTTTCGATATCCCACTTTCTGAGAATTCAAAACCCACTCGAGATCACGGCCATGTCGTCGTCGTCTTCCCCCACGACACCCAAGTCAGCATCTAGAACCTCTAGGATGCCCTTGGAGCCTTCCAACTCAACTCAAACCCACACGACGTCGAGCAGCCTCAAGATCATCGGTGCACAAGAGTTCGCCGAGTCCATAACCTCACAGCCCGGGGGCCAGGGGAGCACACCCAAGGCCGGCCAGCCTAGGGGAGGCTGGCCGACCTCGCCTTAGCACCGGCTGTCGCCTTGTCACGCTGGGTCCCCCTCGAGGAGTCCAGGAGGAGGGGCTCTGGTGAGCATTGGTGCGCGCATGCCGACATGTCCCACCACGAGGGTTTTGTCTCCGCAGAAGGCGATCGGCAAGCGCCTCGTCTCCTCGTCTTCGGGAGGGGGTGTAGCGCGTGTCGCTGCGCTGCAGGTGGTTGAGCCGCTCTCGCCGGAGTACACTCCGGCCAGCCCAAGCCCTCCATGCTATCGTGTGCGCGGGCAAGTTGGGATCGGGAAGGTTCTCTCGCCGCCATTGGACGGTGGCGAGAGGGAGTCCACTAAATCTAGCACTAGATCAGTGAGGCGCTTCCGGTCGCTGCCCCTATCCGTGGCCCTCCTGAAATCCACGCTTACAACAGCGATGAGGAGGAGGAGGATCCCGAGGAGCGAGATGAGGTGAAGGAGCTGTGGGAGCAGCTCGATATGCTCAAAATCAAATTAAACAATATGGATGAGCGCATGGCCGAGTCTGAGATCGAGCGTATGGATCTCGATGACAAGGTCAATGTTCTTCGTAAGGCGTTGAGCTCTAAGATCAAGCGCCTTGCAAAGGCCACCGAACACGAGGACCTCTACAGGGTCCCGGACCCGAGGATAGGATAGGCTTGATTAGAGTTTAGGTTTAGTTTTGGTGCTGCCATTTCATTCTTTCAATTTTATTTCAAACATTTGTATCTTTGAAGCACCCCATTTGAATTCAATAAAAGGAATTTAATTTTGAATCATGCCTTGTCTCGTGTGGTTGGTGCACACTTGTGTGCCAACCACACACCCCTGGACTAAAATTTTATCGAAGTGTACCAAGATTCTCAGGTTTTAGAACATTACAAACCCACTGTGAGAAAACGAGCACGATTCGACTCGAACCTGAGCCGGGCGGCTTGAACAAGGGCGGCCGGCCTGAAAGTACAATAAACGTGCTGAAAAGGCACAATGCACCGTCATGTTGGAACCGAGCCTGAGCCTGTGGGACTTGCCCCTCAGGGAGAGACCACAGACCCAGGCCAGCCGGCCCCACCGGGCAGCCGCCAGTGCAGCGCCTTCTCGCCATGATGGTTTGCACCTTTTCTACCTCAGTCCTTCCTGCCTTTGGTTTAAATTTGTATTTTTGCTAAAAAAATCAAAATTTGACTAAACCAATCAGGAAGAGATGAATTCCTTACATGTGAATCAAAGAATGATTGAATTATATTTTGTTTGCAAAGTACTCTAACCCTTGGAACTTTATGATTAGAATTGGCTAATCTTCTAATTATTGATTTTTATGATATAACGATTTGCAAACTCTTATCTTTCTGATTTCAAAGTCTTGGAAAATTCATAAGAACAAAAAGGCAACTCTTGGCTTTATCAAATCCTATCCAAAGCCATATACATATTACTCTGAGCCCTACATAGCCTTTTTATGTCCTTGAGCTTGATCAAATCTTTTCACATCATTACAACTGTTGTACATCCTGGTACTCTTAGTCACTCACGTACACGTTCAAAAGTCTGAAAGTCTAGAAGAGTGTGGTCCTCGAACAGCTCATCATCCCGCAGAAAGAAAAAGAAATCGAGTCAGGAAAGCAATCTGACTCGAGTCAAAAAAAAAAGGAGAGAAAGAGAAGGAAAAATGGATGACGCTCGAGTACTTACCACCAAAGGAGAATCGCATTTCACATGCACGTGGCTAAGTTTCTCAGGGCACTTGGTTTCTCTGAGACAAAATATTTGAACTCGCAACAGAGGAGATACAGAACGTGCCATAAAATCCTACCCAAGCTCCTCATATAACCTTTAGAAGTAG
Organism: Panicum miliaceum; assembly: GCA_032594955.1. Taxonomy (NCBI): domain Eukaryota; kingdom Viridiplantae; phylum Streptophyta; class Magnoliopsida; order Poales; family Poaceae; genus Panicum; species Panicum miliaceum. The sequence continues at coordinate 32,513,457 of CM064058.1, read as the reverse complement.
GAGGATTCATGTGAGATCTCAGAAGATTCATACCTCGCCCTGGGTGAGTGAGTGCCTTGAGTGATTGAGAGTATGCTTTGAAGTTCCAAAAAGAAATTCTCCAGGTACTAAGAATAAAGAAGAGTCAGGTTTCGCGATGACTAGTTCTGGAAATCAATAGGTGAAAGAAAAGGCATTAGCCACCTGGAATCCAAGGTATGAGGAACAACTTCGAAATATATTCAGAATTCTTTGAGGATCATGACCCTAGACTTGCATAATCCCCAGGTTCTATCTCAATCATTTTGCTCGGGACGAGCAAAAGTCTAGGTGTGGGGGTGTGTTGGCGGTCGATTTCGATGATTTTTACCACCAACATTTCTCCGATTTTCATGATTTATAAGTCAAAACTAAGTCAAAACTAACCACACTAACAAGTTCCACAAGTTTGTTACATTTATCATTTCAGTGACTTAATGTGCGAATTTGGGCCGAAATGGGACAAATCCTAGGAGAGGCTAGCCTGGCTCCCCCTCCTCTGGCCACATCATCGATCCAGGAGTGAAGAAACAGATCCAGGATGATCAAGGATCGTGCACTTGAAGTTGAATTGATCCGAGGACCCGAAAGATTTCACACACGGATCAAAGGGTCCACATGCATGTCCAAAATAGTTGCATAACTAAAAAGCAACAGTGACCGACCTCAGGAGGCGATCAGAGACGTCCACGTGAAAGGCGGTGCCAAGTGGCACCACCCCTAGGCCGGCCGACCCCACTTGTCATCCACATATGCTCAACTTTGCGTGGAACTTAAGTTAACCACCAAGGTCGCGTGGTCTTGACGCCCTTCATCGGTTACCGACCTCTAGCTGCTATAAATAGAGCTCCATTTCTCATTGTAAGACACACCATCCAAGAGAGAAGTGAGATTCTTAGTAGCTCCAGTTCAGTCATAACATAGGGAGAGAGTGAGGTGAGAGCTTGTGCAAGAGCCGAGCTAGGAAAGGAGCCGGGTTTTCTCTTGGTCCTTCTCCACTTTGTTTCCACCTCAGGGGAATATTATCAAAGTAAGTGTTGACATAAAAAGCCGTAGGTCGGCCTTTAGCGTCGGCACACGCGAGGACTCGGGAGCCTCTTGCTTCGCTCCTGCGCGGCGTCCAAATCGGCTGCGTGGTGGTGCAGGGCGTGTCAGTCAATTTGACCTACAATTGACAAGGGACAAGTAAAACATTAAATTACCAGAATGTAGCGGCTGGTATTCCGAATTGTTCCGTCACGTGCATTGGCCAAGAGTCCGATGCGTCAGTAGATCAATCGGCCAAAGCTCCGGCTGAGTGCGCAGGTGGAGCAGCGTTAAGCGGGTTAGCAAAGCCTCGGTAGACAACACCTAGATCCGAACCAAATTGGCCTGGTGATGAGCAACAAACAAGCTATGCATCGGCCGATGGTATTTAGATCTAGGCTGGATAAATTGTGGTAAAAGCTAAATAAAAACAAGATCAAACAAATCTAATCCAGTCAAATCTAGCAAATACAGATAACTGGTGATAACAGCGAGAAACAAGCTAGACTAAATAGATTAATCTAACACGAACAAGCTGATATCGATAACTTGGTCAACAGACCAGACCTAGATCCAATCTGCTTGATAACTTGAACTAATATAGGATAGAGGAAGAAGTGATGCGTCGTCAACCTTGAGCCTATCTGCTTCATTCCACGTGGATCTTACCAGCAAGTCGGAGATCTAAGTCGATGCATCCCCACGTGCAGGAAAGAACTCATAAAAAGAAAATCTACTGCAACTAAGGCGAAGCCGCCGAAAAGAGAAAAAAGTTAAAAAGGGTTTGTGTAGTGATCATTGGATGGTTTGATACATGCCAAAGGTCAGCTATTTATAGCCTAAGCTAGAAACCCTAGTCGATTATGATGTACATTACTTGACAATAAAGAAAACAAACTTTTCTAAATTCTAACAGATAACTTGCTGACATAGCCTCGCCAGCTCCTTCCATGCTCCATTAGCCACGACGCTTCATCTGGCCCAAAACGCCCAATATGCTTCTTTCTTTGCTTCTGACCTAGCATCAGCCCAACTTGTATCGGCCTTTTGCCAGGCAGGTTGACACATGCCAAAAACCGGTGTCAACACATGCCCCCATATTTGGAATAAAAATGCTTTGTTCCAAAGTTTTAGTCAAAGCTTTTCCTCCGCTCCCTTTTGGTCTATTGCAGCTCTTCAATTTCCCATATAGTATTTCAATTTTCTGCAGCTCATCGGTGCAAGAGTAAAACAGCGGATACTGTATAACCTTTGACTTCTCGGCCATCCTCATCATTACCCCCTGTGGGAAAGGTACGATCGGCCATCCATCAGCCACCCCATCTTGTCAAGTAACTCCATGACCCCTCGATTATCGGGATGGTAACTGGAACACGCCTCTGACTCTTCCACTTTCTTTTAACTGTAGCCGTCCAGCCTCTGGATTCCTCTATCCCTTCTCTTATAAACAGTAGAGCGCAAGGAAAAAACCCCAATCCTGTTCTTCTTCTTCCTCACCTTTAATCCTCATCTGCGCTTCTTGCATCGACACCTCCCATGGCTGACCATAGGCGTCCCGATGATGAGTCTCCTAGGCCAACTCAGCGCCTGTGAACCACTCTGCGCTGACAAGGGTAAAATTCTCTGGCAATGTGTTCCTTCTTCTGGCTTTCGATCTGATTTTCTTTTCCCCATTGCTTCAGGGCCATCTCAATGGCCGATGGTGTGTATCACGCTGGTACATCATCACGGCCTATGCCAAGCACCCAAGTCGCGGGTTCTTCCGGCTCTTGTGACTCCACACACCTCCGGGCGACCGAGCTGGAGTCCTCCCTATGCGCCTCCAGAGCTTCCCTAACCGCTGTAGAAGCAAGGCTCACCATATCCCGGTCCATGTTGGAGCAATCTGATTCAAGAGTAGCAGGTATACCCTTTCGCATCACTAGACTAAATCTGTTCTTTCAGCTCTGATCTCCAAAATTCTTCAGTTCTCGAAGCCCAGCTTCCAGATCTTCAGTTATCGGTGAATCAGGCTGCCGATTTCGTCAATGCTCGAGGGACTCTGCTCGCCGACCGTCTACAAGATGTTCCTGTCCGCATTCGGGAGATTGTTGAAAATGGCATCAGCATTGGGGCGGCTGCAGCTCTGGCCACGGTTCAAATCCAGCTCCTGGGATGAGAACTTCTCCTTGATGTGTGGCTCGAGTCCTTGAAAGGCCAATTCAGCTAACTGGCCGTCGCTAAGAGATAGGTTGAAACAATGGATTCTGACATCCCTGAATCTCTGAATGTAATCCAGGATGTGCTCGTTATTCCTCTGTTGCACCGCAGTCAAGTCGGTGATCTTCATCTTTTGTACCCCTGTGAAGAAGTACTTGTGGAACTATTTCTCGAGATCGGTCCAAGTGATTATGGTGTTGGCTAGCCGTGGTGTAAACCAGGCAAAGACCGATCCGAAGAGGGATAGCAGGAACATGCGGAACTTCAAGGCATCTATCGCTGTAGCTTCCCCGCACTGTACCAGGAATCTGCTGACATGCTCAACGATTGACATGTTGCCCTGTCCCGAGAATTTGGTGAAGTCTGGCAACTTGTATCGATGAGGCAGTGGAATCTAATCATAGGCTTTTGGGTAAGGCTCCTTTGGTTTCAAGCCGAACTGATTCTTCATCAAATCGGCTATCTTGCTGGCCCAATCAACTTCAGGCAGCTGCACCGTGGGATTTGGCATCTGAAAGCTTGCATCTTGAAGGGCCCACTAGATTTTGGGACTCATCGGCTATCCCACAATGTCTTCTATCGGTTGGAAAGCCGATGCGTCTGCGGGATGCCCCCAGTCTGAGTTGGTACCAGCGAAGTCTGCGGTGGATGCTGAATTATCGGAACAGACGGCACCGACGGCAGTGTGGTAGTAGGGAAGTTCACCGCATTGCTACTTTGCCCGAACATCTGTGGATAGATGTACAGCTAGAAGTCCATTGACATACCCAACATAGAAGGTACAAACCCTGCGGGAGTGTTGAGCACGCCTCTGTTTGGTGTTGGTATGTTCATCGCAAGATTGGTAGCGAATGCCGTCGTCAATGGCGATGAAGCAGATGCTGCTGAAGGTCCTGGGCACCTCAACCTGTAAGGTGATAAACTTTTCTCAGTGCCGGCTAACGACACGCTTGTTGTGCTGGGCAGAGCACCATCGGCCATTGATGTTGATATCATGACACCAGCAGTGGCTGATGATCCCTTGTTGGAGTATGATGGTAGTGTGTGTACCCCTTGAGTGCCCTCTGCTAGGACGTTCTTGATAGCGTCCTTGATGGTCTCGATCAGACCTCCTGACTGATTGATCAGTGCGTGGCTTGTGGACTGATCGAACATCTCCTAGAACTTGGCTGAGTCTTGAGTGATGGAGATGCCTCCCGGCCCTGGTAGCGGCTGTTTCTGTATTGCCTGCCCTCTTCTGGTCAAAGTGAACGACCTGAGGCAGGCGTCTTGAGACTGCTTCATAGCTTGCTCGACTAGCCGCTTCTGTTCTTCATTGAGATCATCCTTGGTGGGATGTGAGATCTCATCATTATTGGCCCCATTGTTCCCGGTCATCGTGGTCCCACCGGGTGTGCCAAAAGCATGTTGACACAAAAAGCCATAGGTCAGCCTTCAGCGCTGGCATACGCGAGGACCCGAGAGCCTCTTGCTTTGCACCTGCGCGGCATCCAAATCGGCTACGTGGTGGTGCAAGGCGTGCCAGTCAATTTGACCTACAATTAACAAGGGACAGGTAAAACGTTAAATTACTGGAACATATCGGCTGGTGTTCCGAATCGTTCGATAACGTGCATCGGCCAAGAGTCCGATGCGTCAGTAGATCAATCAGCCAAAGCTCCGGCCGATTGTGCAGGTGAAGCAGCGCTAAGCGGGCTAGCAAAGCCTCAGTAGACAACACCTAGATCCGAAACCGCTCGACCTGGCAATGAGCAACAGACAAGTTGTGCGTCGGCCGATGGTATTTAGATCTAGGCTGGATAAATTATGGTAAAAACTAAATAAAAACAAGATTAAATGAATCTAATCCTGTCAAATCTAGCAAAGACCGATAACTGATGATCACAGCGAGAAACAAGCTAGACTAAATAGATTAATCTAACAGGAACAGGCTGATATCGATAACTTAGTGAGCAGACAAGACCTAGATCCAATCTGCTCGATAACTTGAACTAATTTAGGATAGAGAAAGAAGCGATGCGCCATCAACCTTGAGCCTATCTGCCTCGTTCGACGCGGAACTTACCAGCAAGTCAGATATCGAAGTCGATGCAGCCCCACGTGCAGGAAAGAACTTGTAAAAAGAAAATCTACTGCAACTAAGGCGAAGCCGCTGAAAAGAGAAAAAAAAGGAAAAAAGGGTTTGTGTATTGATCATTGGATGGTTTGATACATGCCCGAGGGCAGCTATTTATAGCCTAAGCTACAAACCCTAGTCGATTATGACATACAGTACTTGAACTTTCCTAAATTCTAACAGATAACTTGCTGAAGTAGCCTCGCAAGCTCCTTCCATGCTCCATTAGCCACGATACTTCATCTGGCCCAAAAAGCCCAATATGCTTCTTTCTTTGCTTCTGACCCAGCGTCGGCCCAACTTGTATCGGCCTTTTGCCCGGCAGGTTGACACGTGCCAAAAACAGGTGTCAACAATAAGCTCCTTATTTATCTTTAGTGTCTCGCTAGTTTTTTCTCTTTACTTTCAGTACCTAGTTAGTTTACTTTGTTTGATCTGTGGGATCCCTTGTCTTCGTGGTTCAGCAAGCCTGGCCATTTGCCTTAACGTGAGGCGGAAGTCTGTAACTTGATAGTTGAAGCGTGGTGCTTAGGCTGGATAGTTATCTTGGGTTATGTTCCACCCCACGGAACAGATGTGGTAGGCGGCAGGTGGTGACAGCCCTGTCCGTCCCTTGTAGTCCACCACGTTCGGGTGTTTTCATAGCAGTAGATTGTTGGCCGAGTTGGACCCCCCATTTCTCCCTGAGTCTGTGATCCTTCCGCCTCAACCCCCGAAGCAGATCAAGTTAGTATAACTTCTAGTTGTCTGGGTAACGAGTTGACTAACTAAAGTTAAGCCCTCTACCTCTCTTACCTCATCTCTCTAGGTGGGTCCGGTTGAATAGTTCTAGGTCTAGTTGCGTCTGCCGTTCCTTGGATTCGATATCCCAGGTAAACTCCCTAGTGAAAGCTACATCGGTATCCATGCGCTTGCGGATTAGTTCCTAAAGGCTAAGGAGTGCCAACACTTGTGCATAGAAAATTACTCATACTCGTATGTACCTGAGGATGTTGATCGTACCTTGGTTTGGAGTGTGGGGCTTAGTCACAATTCTTCCCTCACTCACCTTGAGCGGTTGAGAAACTGAACAGTTTCTACTGGGGTTTTTCTGCTACCTGTTCAGGTTCCTTCTCGGAATTTTGATAAACTTTGAAAAGAATGGTTTTGAGAACGTCCAGTGGTAAAGGCTAAGGAGTGCCAACACTTGTGCATAGAAAATTACTCATACTCGTATGTACCTGAGGATGTTGATCGTACCTTGGTTTAGAGTGTGGGGCTTAGTCACAATTCTTCCCTCACCTTGAGCGGTTGAGAAAGTGAACAGTTTCTACTGGGGTTTTTCTGCTACCTGTTCAGGTTCCTTCTTGGAATTTTGATAAACTTTGAAAAGAATGGTTTTGAGAACGTCCAGTGGTACTCTCAAGGTCGCTCAAGGTGTATAGTCCTCACCATAATTGGAACTTGACCATTTTCTTCCTACTTCTAGGGTTGATATGTGGAGTTTTTGGGTAGGAGGAGTGTCGCATACCTTGGTTTGCCCTTATTGCCGAGCCAAAGAGTGGTTCGAAGGAGGGTTCTATCTCTTTCTTCTTTCTCATACTCATTTCTTTTCAGGATAGCCCAAACTCTCATGATATAGATGGATACACGAGCAGAGTGATAGATTGTATAGACCTTTCATGGATGGGTTCACGGTGGAGATTTTGGGTTGTGGTATGGATGTGGTCTCTGGCGATAGTGGATGTCAATAGCTGGAGTAGGATTGACAGGATAGATGACTTTTTGTAGCATCCCGCCTCCCCGAGGCCGGGCCCACTTACATCTGGCCGCTTACTAGGACATAGACTGCCCTCACAGACCAACACAAGTCTTTTCTGCACACTTTGTCCTCACTCGTGCGCACCCAAAAAGAATTTCCCTGTCAGTCACCCATCCCCAAATTGCTCCAAGCCAAGCACGCTTAACTTTGGAGTTCTTTGAAATTAGGCTTCCGGAAAAGAAGTTGCAACTTGTTGGTATGAGTATCCTATTAATCATATTAAGCCCTGTGTCGGGGTGTCACACTTTTAAGGCTAGCATAATAATGGGTACGCGAAAGAGAAAGATCGGCAGATGGTAGGTACCTTTTCTCGGACGGACTCACTGTTCGACAAGGCTCAAAGCAACTCAAGATAGCATATGTGGCTTAAAGTGGAAGTGAATGTTTATGGCTCTCGATAGGACATTTAAGGGTAAGGACACTAAGGGTCGTGCTGCTGCTGCGGTGGATAAGGGTAAGGAGGATATGGGTAGTGCTGCTGTGGTGGATGTTGTGGCTGCTGAGGCTGCTGTGGTGGATGCAAGTGCTGGCCAAGGCCTAGATGGGAGAAGATGCTGGTGGTGTCATGGAGTAGAGAGGTGTTCATACTCCAGTTCTGCTAGGTGAGCTCTGTGTTGTTGCCAGGTCGATGCTGAGCTAGTCCTGCTGCTGCCCCATGGTGTTGACCCGAGTTGTGAGATCGGTGATCCCACGCATGATCGGGTTTTCAAATCTGAGCTCGACGGACCAACCTGCGGACCATAAGAATCCTGCATACCTAGGGGGTTGTAGGGTTCTTGGGCTGCATCATGTTCGAATATTCCTCTAGCAGTTCTCATTTGTCCCTGAGTAAAATACTCATATGTTTCTTTGAAGTTCATATGGGAGGTTCCAGCATGGTGCGAGGGCCCTTCTTGTTCTTGCTGCGGAGTGCTCGGTCGTGTTTATCGCCGAGTTGTTGTACCGGCGATGCTGTGACGAGCTGGCTCATTTTTCTGCATCTGCAAGAGATAACTTTTCACCGAGTAGTGAGAGAGTCTCGGGCATGGAAGCTCGACCTCTCTATCATACCTAGGGTAGGTCATAAACAACGAGTTACCTGGCCCCTCACGCATCATGTGCCCCTGCACAAAATGCTCTACGCCTACCTTGAGCTGGTACTCATCCTCCCATGGCAAATAAGTCACCTGGGCATTGTCTAGTGCCTTGACACGCGTAGCAATACGCGTGACCAAGGTGGTTATATCAATGGGACTTCTGCCGGTGATCATCTTTTGACAGTGAGCAAGCATGCTCATGACTGGGGAGAGCTTTATCTTCTTTGCCATCGCAATGAGATACTGCAGCTCGGGGAGACTGCAAAGGTGCAGGTCGGAGCGCGGATGCACCAGCATACAAATCCACTTTGCTAACATCCTGAGAGTAGGGTTATGGATAGAGACTATGCTATTCTTGCTACTCACAAGTTCCTCAGAGATTTCGTTCCACCATGTGGTCCGATCATATTTATAAGATTTAGCGAAAACATTTGGATCTAGCAAGCACTTTTTATCAAAGCCTAGAGCAACGCTAATTTCTTTTGCTGTTAATTTATATTGTTCATCGAAGAAATGGAAATAAATTTCAGTTGTGTCACTGGTTTCTTTGAAACTGAGGGACATGAGGAATTCCCTAGTGAGAAATTTCGAACCTAGTTCCGTCATGTCGGCGAAGTTGTACCACCCCACGTTGCTGAATGCTTGGGTAATGTCCGCCTTCAAACCCGTCTTTATGAAAAAGAAGGGTTCGAAGATCCTGACATGGTGGTACATCTGATTCTTCAACAGGTCCAATGCCTCCCGTTCGTAGTCATTCCGTGGCACGAGCTGTTCAACAGAAGTGGGGACGCGGATACGGGTCTGAACGCGGCTTCTTGGTACCGCAGGAGTAGTGTCCTCCTGGGAGTCAGTATCCCGGTGACTTGAGTCAACCGACAAATTATCCCTGAAGGATGCCGACCCGCGCGAGCACCGAGAGCTGTAAGGGCTGAGCTTCTTGAGCTTGTTCTTCATGGCCGTCCACATACTGCCTGCAAAAGGTTAGCGCACACACAAAAAATATACCCGAAGGACTAAACAAAAGGGGTTAGTCATTAGTCGCCCTTGTGGGGGATTAACCTCCAAAACGTTCTGGTTCAAGCACCAAGAGTTTTATTTAAACAAAGAGGGAAATATTTTTGGTATTTTTTTGTGGCTAAAGTGAAGGTTTAGGACTGATTTTATTTTGTTTTTGGTGGTTGCAAGCACTTAAGCACTTTATGTACTTAGCCCAAGGTCTTAATTAGCTAAAGATGCGTAGAGAGGGAGAAGGGATTTCGAGCTCGAGAAAGGGTAGGAGAACCTGAGCTGTTGGTGTGCCGAATTCGTATGCTTTCTACGAGTTCAACGAGGGTTTCGATGGCAGGAATGAGTAGACTCTCTGGTTTCTTCTTGGATCTTTTCTCAAGCTCTTTGTCAAGCTTTTTCTCAGGTTGTTTCTTTCGGTTGACTATCTTGACTTGGGAACATTGTTCCACGTTCGGTCTGAAGGAGACCATCTCTTCCTGGCCATTGATGTTGAGCTGGATTTCTCCAGCTCCCACATCAATATGTGCATTTGTCGGGCTAAAGAATGGCCTTCCCAGTATGAGAGGAGTCTTGGTGTCGACTTCAATGTCTAGGATGACGAAGTCTACGGGGATGAAAAAGTTTCGGATTTTCACTGGAATATTTTCGGCGACCCCCACGGGGTAGCGAACTGATTGGTCCGCTAGCTGTAAACACATGGTAGTAGGAGCAAGCGAATGATGATTAAGTTTGTCATAGACTACCTTAGGCATGACGTTGACGCTCGCTCCCAAGTTGCAGAGTGCATTCTTGAAGTGTTGAGTCTTGATTGAGCATGCGATGGTGGGACATCCTGGGTCTTTCTTCTTCTCCAGGAGAGGATCGAGTATAGCCGTGCTACACACTTCTGTGAGCTGTACTACCTAGGTGGTCGGCAGGTTCTTCTTGTTTCCAACAATATCCTTGATATAATTGGCATACGTAGGTACCTGCATAGCATCAAGCAGTGGTATATTGACATACAACTTCTTGATTACCACGACGAACTTGCCGAATTGTTCGTCGGCCACCGGCCTCTTTCTCCGTTCCGGAAACGGTAAGACGGTTGTGTCGTAGTACTCTCGAGGAGCCCTTGGGGCTTCGTCAGCTTCTCCATGGGTAGCAGAGGTGCTTCCGTGTGCCTCTTCCTGCACCTCGTCCTCAGCAATGGTATCCCTGGCGGTTACGGTCTCCTGTCGTGAACCTGCATCCTACGGAAGGGGTGGATCCTGCATGGACTTTCCAGGCCGCGTAGTCACCGCATTTACCTTCTCTTTTGGGTTAACTTCCAGTTGCCCGGGCAGCTTCCCCATGTTAGGGTTAGGACAGGATGAGGCTAGTTGAGCTACTTGAGTTTCTATCATTTTATTAAAGCTCAACTGGTTTTTAATAACAGAGTTAAAACTCTCTAGTTGTGTGGCCAAAGACTCCAAAATTTTATCATTAGCTTGAAACTTCTTTCTAATGTTATCATTAATTTGTTTCTGGCCATACACTAGGTCTTTTAGAGATGGTTGAAAATTGTTATTAAAACCGTTACCTTTCTTGGAGTTCCACCCTTGTTGTTGAGGACGATATCCTCAATTGTTGGGAAAGTTGTTCCCAACGAACTTCACATCCTCCTGTTTTAGTGGGCAGTTTTTGCCCGAATGCCCAGTTTCGCCACATGTTTCACATGTGATCCTAGAGTCCATGATCTAATTGACCTCTTGGTTCGGAGATTCTAGCTTCTTCATAAGGAGATCCATCTTGGCGGCCAGCATATCTACACCGTCGATCTGGTGTACTCCTTTCGGGCGGGCTGGTTGCCTATCTCCCTTCCAACTCTGGTTGGAGGCGATCTTGTCTATGAGCGACTTGGCCCATGCAACATTCAGAGAGAGGAATGCTCCTTCATACGCCTTCATGGATTTCTCCCATGAGGACCTTTGCTTCTTCTGTTCCCAGGCACTTGAGAAGAACTCCATCAATCGTCCGGTAAAATAAATCATCTTCAAGTAACACATATTTTGTAAACGTACTCGCCGATCCACATTCCGGGAGGGATCCTTCAAGTAATCGGCGATTTCCTTTCGCTAGTCATCGGCCGCGAGCTCTAAAATCATAGCTCCCTAAATCGGCCGATATCCAGACGCATGTTGGGCCAGCCTGTTGGCCTCTTCATTATAATTTCTGGGAATATGCTCAATTATTGCAGACTTCAATTCCTTTAAAAGCTGATGGCAATCTTCATAATAAATCCTTAATATATCATCTTTGCACTCAGATCGCCCTGTTAACTGATCCACAATATGAATGGAATCTCCAAAAATTTCGACTGCATCAGCTTTGACTTCCCTTAATAATTGGGTCCCTTTTAGAACGGCTCTATTCTGCCTGATTATTGGCTGCGGATGCTTCTATCGGCAGAGAGAATTCATAACTTGCCCCCCGAGGCGATACAAGAACGATGCCGATTCCTGATCCGGCCCCATACGAAGAACCATCGAAGTATAGAGTCCATGGAATCGGTTCGACGACAGCAATTTCTGGCCCACAATGCTGAGCTACGAAATCGGCCATGACTTGACCCTTGACAGCTTTGGCCGATTCATACCTTAAGTCGAATTCTGACAGAGCCAGGATCCATTTTCCAATCTGCCCTTTCAAAATCGGCAATGATAGCATATATTTCCCCACATCATCTTTGCATATAACTATGCATTCTGCCGATAATAAATAGTGCCTGAGCTTGGTACACGAGAAGTATAAACACAAGCATAGCCGCTCTACCAGGGAATATCTTGTTTTGGCATCCAGGAGCCTGCTGCTGACATAATATACCACCCGTTCTTTCCCTTCGAACTCCTGTATCAACGCCGATCCAATAGCCTGCTCATCAGCCGATAAATATAGTTTGAACGGCTTACCAGGCTGTAGCGGGACTAACACCGGAGTGAAATCAGATATTGCTTGATGTCTTCCAACGCTCTGTGTTTTTCTTCTCCCCATACAAATTCCTGACCGGGCTTTAATTTCAACAAAGGAGTAAAAGCTTGAATACGCCCTGACAGGTTAGATATGAATCTTCTGATAAAATTGACCTTGCCGATGAAGGACTGCAGTTCAGTTTTGTTCTGTGGGGCCACAACTTTGTTGATGGCGTCTATGGTCTTCCGATTGACCTCTATCCCGCGCTCATGAACCATGAATCCTAAGAATTGCCCGGCCGATACACCAAATGCACACTTGTTCGGGTTCATCTTCAACCCATGCTTCCTTGTGCACTCCAGTACTTCTTGTAAATCGGCCAGATGTCCCTGGTGATCTTTTGACTTGACCACGACGTCATCTATATAAATCTCCACCGATGTACCGATAAGCTTGTGAAAAATATAGTTCATGGCCCGCTGATATGTAGCGCCGGCGTTCTTTAACCCAAAGGTCATTACAACCCATTCGAATAAACCAAGATGACTTGGACACCAGAAAGCCGTTTTTGAGATATCTTATTCGGCCATTAATATCTGATTGTACCCGGCATTACCATCCATAAAACTGATGACTTTGTGTCCTGCAGCAGCATCTATCAAGATATCGGCCGTTGGCATCGGATATCCATCCATTGGTGTGGCCTGATTTAAGTTCCTAAAATCGATGCACACGCGCAACTTTCCATTCTTTTTATACACGGGCACAATATTGGAAATCCATTCGGCGTAGCGGCACTGCCGAATAAATCCTGCTTCAATTAACTTTGTGATCTCGGCCTTTATATCAGGTAGAATCTTGGGGTTGCACCATCGTGCAGGTTGCTGATATGGCCGATATCCTGATTTTATAGGTAACCGGTGTTCGACAATGGACCGGTCTAGACCTGGCATCTCATGATATTCCCAAGCAAAGCAATCCTTGAATTCTTTTAATAAGCTTATCAATTTACACTTATACTCAGGATCCAAATTAGCACTAATATTCGTCGGCCTTGATTTGCTGTTATCTCCCAAATCTACCATCTCCAATGAATCGGCCGACGTAAATCCATGCCCAAGCTTCCCGTCTTCTCGGACGAGCTGATCCATCTATTCTGAATCTTCAGAGCCGACTGCTTGGATCGGCTGTAGACCGAAATCGGACACCTTCAGGAAATCAGTGTCCCAAGTCCATTCTTGCGTGTCGGCCGCTGCGATGCTATAGGCGGAATCGGCGGTGACTATCTCTGTGCTGTCACCGACCCATTGCACAAGGCATTGGTGCATTGTAGATGGAACACAGCAGTTTGCATGTATCCAGTCACGACCGAGCAGCATGTTGTAGGACCCCTTACCATTGATAACGTAAAAGGTAGTAGGAAGGGTCTTACTGCCGATGGTGAGGTCGACGCAGAGCGCTCCACGGGCGGGAGACACGTGGCCTTCGAAATCCTTTAGCATCATGTCCGTCTTGGTCAGATCTTCATCGCTCTTGCCTAGCTCGCGGAACATGGCATACGGCATGATGTTGACTGCGGCGCCTCCATCTACTAGTAGTCTGGTGACGGGTCGTCCGTTAACGTAGCCTTTGAGAAACAGCGCCTTAAGATGTTGTCGTTTTTCTTCTTCTGGTTTCTCAAAAGTAGCCGTCATCGGCTCTAAAACCAGTTGCGCCATTTGCTCTTCCATTCTTGTCACTTTGTCTCGATCGTCAGGCGCCATGAATTCCATTGGCAATATGAACACCATGTTGATGTCGGCTGCCGATTCTTGATTGTCTGCCCCCTGGCTGTTGTTTTTCCTGGGGCGCCAAACCCGAGACTTAACGTTTCTTTTCTCCGGCACCTGCTTCTGCTCTTCTTCTTGTTGCTCCCATTGGCGCAGGCGTTGGATCCTCCGTTTCTGGGATCTGGATAGACCATTAGGACACCACCTGGGGTTTACTGGTTTGGCCGATGATCTGGCGTGTTCCCAATCTGGTTCTCTTCCTGGGGGGTTTTCATCTGACTCCCTGTCATCAGCCATCTCTTCCAACCGATCGTGCACGCTGATTCTGCCCCCAGTCCATCCTATTGGTTGATCCTGCCTTTTGACTGGTGATACTGGTCAACTCTGCCCCCGAGCAGATCATGCACTGAAAGGCGCCGTCCCTCTTGATCGCGCCGATTTCTGCTGATCGGCTCTGATCCTCTGTCCCTGGAGCATGATCTTTTAAACGGGCGATCGTTGCAACTTAATCCGTTGCACTCAGGATAGTTATCGGCTGACGGCAATCGGATGTCATTTTCCCAGCAATGGATGAAAAACGGACATTGCCAGTGATCCTCATGCCGGCGTATCATTTTGTCGCGATATCTTGGTCGTTCCTGCTGCCACTGATATTTGCTGAGCAAGAATCGGGATGTGACGGGTCTGCGCGATGGTCCTGACCCTTCGCTCTTGTCTTCATCCCGCCGTTTCCCTTTGACCTCATCCGCCGTGACTTGCTTCCTGGGATCAACGACGCCGCTCCTTCTCGCCGATTCTGACGTCAGCACCTTGGTTTGAAGTGAATTTTTCCCGTGTCAACCATGTTAGCCGGGAAAGGATGCTGGTCTATCTTCATCGGTTTTGCCGACTTAGCCGGGGTTTCAAACTTGAGCCTTCCCTGCTCGATGGCCGATTGTATCTACTGATGAAAGATCTTGCATTCATTTATGTCATGAGATGTAGCGTTGTGCCACTTACAGTACATCATCTTCTTGAGCTGATCAGCCGAAGGGATGGTGTGATACTGAGATAGCTTAATCTGCCCTTCCTGGAGTAATAAGTCGAAAATCTTATCGGCTTTTGATGTGTCAAAGCCGAATGTCTCTGGTTCTTTCTTTCCGAAAGGGCATGATATTGGTTTTTTGCCTTTCACCCACTCTGCCAGGCCGATTTCTTCTTCTCCATCCGATTTAGATCCTTCTATATATGCCACCTTTTTCTGGAAATTCCTCCGCTGCTCAAGCGGACGGACTTCCTATCCTGCCAATCGGTGAACGATCTGGCTTAGGCTTTCAAATTCCTGCGAAGCATACCTTTCCTTGATTTGTGGCAGGAGGCCCTGGAAAGCTATATCGGCCAACTGTGCATCGGTCAGAGCCAGACTGTAGCATTTATTCCTGACTTCTCTGAACCTCTGTATATATCCAGTTACTGGTTCATCGCTCCTCTGCCTGAGGCTGGTCAAATCTGAGAGCTTCATCTCATGTACTCCTGCGTAGAAGTACTTGTGGAACTGCTTCTCCAGATCGGCCCAAGTAACAATAGAATTTGGCGGCAAAGTGGTGAACCATTGGAAGGCCGATCCAGACAGGGATGATGAAAATAGACGTACCCTTAGAGCATCTTGCGAGGCGGCTTCCCCGCACTGGATGATGAATCTGTTGATGTGCTCCACGGTGGATGTATCGTCTAGCCCTGAAAACTTGGTGAAATCGGGCACCTTGTAGCGGTGTGGAAACGACAGCAAGTCATAGGCCGATGGGTATGGCGTCTTGTATGTGTAAGTCTGCACTTTTGGCTTCAACCCAAACTGGTCCTGAATTACCTCTGCTATTCTTGCCGTCCAGTCCACCTGCTGCTGATGAACGACCGTTCGCGGTGCTGGCATGTGTTGAAGGACTGGTGGTGGTATGGCTGAGTGATGAATCAAAGCATGCGACGAATTTTGCTGCGTTGTGGCTGTCTGAGTAGTTGACAGTTGATGGTGAAGTGAATCCGTCGCCCCGTCGTACATCATCATCGGCGCCGTGCTTCTGAATGCCTCTACAGCGCCTGCCCCCCTGCCGATCTCTGATGAGACTGGTTGATACTGAGGGACCGTCGGCTGGATGGCCGATTGGAATGGCGCCTGGATTGGATAGCTCCCATGCCCGGTTGATGGATCGGGGAAAGCCGTCGTTACCGATGCCCCCCAGGGTACTGAGCTTGCGGGCAGCGATTGTACAGAAGCAATCTGGACGGGTTGAAGTGGAACCTGTAATGGGAAACCTGGTGCACCGCTATATCTTGGAGACGCTGGAGGCAACGGAGTGTTGTGTCCCTCGCGATGCGTCAATATCGGCTGAGGAGCCGATTGGGACGTGCCTGGTAAGCTTCTGGCTGGAAGCGTAATCGGCGGGGCATACGCTGGCCCCTGATAGCCTTGAACTGCTCCGCTGGCCAGAGAGCTGATGACGGCGTTGTACACCGTGTTGGTCATCACCGAGGATTGGTCGATGAACGGCTGGTAGACGGACTGTTGGATCATATCGGACATCTTGCCCGAATCCTCAGCAATGGTGATATGGCGGGGAACTGGAATAGGAGCTTTCTTGAAAGTCTCTCCACTTCTTGTACGACTGAACGACTGCAGATACATCTTCTTGTAATCTTCTAGATGTTTAGCTAATTCTTTTCTCTAGTCGTCCTTGAGATCTGCTTCTGTGACCTCAATGATGTTGCCGTCGGAAATTTCTACGTGCTTCGACATATCGGATCTTGAAGTTAGTCCCACCAGGCGTGCCAAAAGTGTGTTGGCGCTAAAATCGGCCAGACAGGAATCGGCCGATGGTCTTCAACGTTGGACACACGACCCGGGAGAATCTACTTAGCTCCTATTCGGGTTATCACCCTAGTGTGGTTCGCACGGCGTGCCAGTCAATCTGACCTGTTGATTGACAATGAAATAAAAGTATTAAATTCCAGGCGCTCCGATCGGCTGGACTTCCGATCTGTCCTGAAGAGTGCGTCAGTGAATCGGCCGATTTGCTATGAAGATGATCGGCTATGGTTCAGCTGATAATCGTGTAATAATTGCAAAGAAACTGGTGGAGCAACTTAAACAATTATTACAGATGCAACACTTGAAATAGATTCAATCGGCTGTAAGACGATAAATCGAAGAAGAACGATGACGAAGCCAATAGTTCCAATCTCAAGCTGGATAACTGGTGATAATACTAGAACAACAGGTAAAACCTATAATTCCAGTAAATATCGATAACTGGTGAATAAATCCAAACGAAACCACAACGATGCGCCCCTAGTTAAAGCTCGGGTATTACTCGATAAGCGGAACCTACCAATTGGCCGGAGATCAAGTTGATGCAGCCCTGCCAATCCGTACGAACTCGTGAAAGAAGAAAAAGTATTGGCGAAGTCGCCGACTTGAAAGTAAAGTGCTGGAAAAAAGTAGAAGTATTTTTGTTGATTGATGTGTTGATTCCCATACAAAGCCCTGGCGACTCCTATTTATACCCTAAAACCAAAACTCCTTGTCGATTACGACTTGTTACAATCTTATTTCAAACAGGAAGACTACTATATCTATAATATCTTTAAAAAGGAAACGGACTCCCGCAGAATCTTCTGCCACCGTCTCCTAATCCAATCAGGACTTTTCCAATTGCTTCTTGACCGAATTAGCACTGCTTTGTTGACCAACTTTAGGCTACTTTTGACCGGGATCCTCTGTTGTGGCCCCAATCTATTGGCGCAAGCTGTATCACCAATTGGCCGATTTCCAACTCTTACCTTAATCGGCCGATTCTTTACTGTAGCCTTTAGATCTGCCGTATCGGCCAACTTCTCCTCCTGACGCCGATTCAACACGTGTCAAAATCTGGCGTCAACACACACACTAAGCTCATTGTCTGAATCTCGGGGCGAGATTCTTTTTAAGGGGGGAAGGCTGTAACACCTCAGGTGTTTAAATTATGAAATAAGCCTCATTAGCTTAACACGATGCATAAAAAACTAAGAAAAATTTAAAAAAAATGAATTATAAATTTGGTTTCACTTTGAATTCAAAATAGTTGTGTATATGTGTGTAGTACATGTACTTTAATCAAGTTGTTTAAAATAACTTCTAAACTACAACTCAAATGAATTCTGGCCTGAAACAAAACTTGTGTAACTTTTCATTTTGAACAACTTTCTTGTTCAAGGATTTTTGAGTTACAACACAAAAATTTGAGAAACACTTGGATTTGCAAACCAGTCCCTGCCTTTTCTTCTATTTTCACTGCAGACCCTTCTTCTCCGCGTCGCCCGACCCTTTCACTCGCCCAACCCTCGCGTCGCCCAACCCTTTCACTCGCCCAACCCTCGGCTTCGCCCGACCCTTTCGTTCGCCCGACCCTCGCCCGCCGCGCAGTCGCCGCAGGCCACTTGGCCGGCGATGCCTGACAGTGCTAGGCGCCAAGCCAATGCCTGGCCGCACCCGCACGCCGCGCTCCTCCCCAGTCCGCGCACGCCACGCGCATGCCGGCGACGCGCGCCCCTGCTTGCTGCCCGCCGCGCCTATTGGACAAGTCGCGCCGTGCCCGTGTGTCCGCCGCGTCTCGCTAATAGCCGCGCTCGCCGCCCGGCAAGACAGCTCCGGCAGATCCTCGCCCAACCCGCGCACCGCGTGATCTCCCGCTCCCCACACCAAATTCTCAGCGCCCAATCCCCTCTGCCCGTGCCCGCCGCACGCCACGGCGGCTCTGTTCGCTGCCCAACGCGACCAGTCACGCGCTCCCGTCGTGCCACCCGCGCCCGCGCCTCGCAGCCCAAGTCCCGCCCTCCTCCCGCCTCTCTGCTGCCTACAAAAGGCCGCACAGAGCCCCTCCTCGCGCGCCCAGACACCAGAATGCCGCCGCCTCCACCATTAACGCCATCGTGCCCAACTCACCGTGGAGCTCACCTCTCCGGCCACCCCTTGCCAGAGCTGAGTATCCCACCACCATAGCACCCCACCGCAGCTCACTGCCCTACCCATCGTCACCCAGAACCGCCGGAGCACCGCCAGCGCCGCCAGCGCCACCGCCGCTCCTTGCTGCTCCGTGGACAGCTCACTCCGAAGCTCCTCCATCCCAGCTGATGAAGACATCAACACCAACGATACATCCACTCTGACACAAGTACCTATTGCTGGTCCTATTACTCATGCTCGTGCTCATGCTCGTCAACTTAATCATCAGGTGAGTTCACATCTAAGCTCATGTACATCATGTTTAGACCATGGAGACCCATGTACTCTTATTTTGCTTAGGAACCAAGGAGACGAACGAAAGGGAAACGGATTCGCGTAGGCTGGATTCGGACTGCAGAACAGTACCAACTTGTGACGGATACCAGGTCGCATATGAACTCGGATTGGGGCGTTCAATTACTTTGTGGAAAGCTTATGAAGTCTTCTTTCAAACGGATCCGGCCTCATATCCATATCTGTTACGAGTCGGCCGCAATCGTAAAGTTAATACAGAGTCCTTTTCTGCCCATGGTGCTGCGTCACCCTGTTTTGGTCCAATGGGCTGTGTATCAAGTTGGGTCCATTACGGACACGTCCTAGGGTTGGAGTACGACCCCAGCACCTCTGTGGACGTCCTCCCACGTACTTATACCCCTTAGCCACCGCCAAGGATGCTTGGGTTTTGTTTAGATCAAGTTTAGCCTTCCCTACTTGCTTGCAAGCGCGCGTGCTGGATCAGCCGCCCGTCTTCTTGTCTTCGGAACCCCACCATTATTGATATTGCGTGTGAAACCTTCATTTACATCTAGTAAATTCAGTACTTGTCATACTTGTTCTTGCTAGTTCTTCGATTGCTTGCAGGACGAGTGCCCTAGTGGCCGGGTGCCACGCTCCACAAGATCGCGACAGCAATTGGAGGGGGTGTGTCGGTTGCTAAGGCGCAGCTTGGAAGGCTGTAGTCGGGCCGTTAACGTCGCCTCCATCGACCAATCGAGTTATCCACACCTCTCATCGAAAGATCGGGAATCAAACCCTAGAGGGTCGCCATTAGTTGGTAATCAGAACAAGGTTTATCGGTGAGAGACTTCTAATTCTTCGCTGTTTTATTTTTCCTATAGTCCGGAAAAGCCAAAAAAAATAGTAGATTAGTTTACCTTCAATCCTATAAACTCATTTGAGCCTTTTCTAGCACTGCTTAGTTAGGGCTTGTTGAACTTTCCGTTGCATCGGTTGCGTCGAGTTGCTGGTCTTAGTTTTAGTCCTTTAGAGTTTTGAGTTCTTGTCACGTTCTAGTCACAACCGTGCGCTACCATACATACTCCGTGTTGGCGGAATCCGAGTCCATATTCGTGTTCAAGTCCGAGTTAGATTCTGTGTTGGTTTATGACTGAATCGCACGTAGTGCTGTGATTCGAGTAGGAATCGGTTTCCGAGTCCGAATTGGTTATTGCGCCGTGTTATAAAATTCCATTGCTATTCGCACTTGTACTGCATTTTTTGTAGCGCTCCAGAAAGGCAGAAGTAGTCTCGACTTACTCAAACCGCAACTTTGCACGCATACATATAGTCTCGCTTTCTCCAGAGAGAGAGAGAGAGAGAGAGAGTTTGTGTGGTGTGTGGCTCTTTTGAAGTCTTTTAGGTTATATAACCAGTTTTGAGGATCCCCTGAAAAAAAAAGAAGAAAAAAAGAAGAAAAAAAAAGAAGGGAAGAAAAAGGGGCTATTCTTTATGCATCATTTTTGTTCTTCGGTGGTGTCTCGTGACTTCATTTGTGTCCAGGCTCGCGTCTCTAGCACGGTCTAGGCTAGGACCAGCATAGTGCCGCCGTTGAACGATTCTTCAGCTTGCTTGTGTAACTAACGTGGTGCTAGTTCATCCTTGCTTCAGCCCACCTATAGCTCCACATATCCGACTACAGCTTGACAGGTCCTGTTGTTGCGGCACCGATACACTTCATTCCACGGTTGCAGACTTGTTGGTTGTCGTCCCCTCATGTTGAGCAAGGTAAGAATTGGTAAGAGCTTGTGTAACAGGTTGAGAGTGAGCGCCTTGCAGTAGCTACATCCCATTAGTTGTAGGATCTTATTTCTTCACCTATTTTCGTGTTTCCTTTGTTCATCTAACCATGACAGGATCAGAGGGTGATGGGAGTTTAGGTCACTCTCCTCGTACAAAGGGAATCATACAACATTTTGAAAATAAGATGAGGAGGCATGTAGATGGGCTTGCTGAAGATATGCTGGTGTCAAATGATAAGATGGGGCAGTTGGAGGCCACGCAGCTTGCCACCAACACCAAGCTTACAAGGCTGGAGACGTCGGTCGCTCATATTGACCAAAGCCTTGCTGCTCTTTTGAGGCGTTTTGATGAGATGCATGCCAGAACTGCAAATGGGCATGAGGGAGAAAATAAGAATGATGAGCGTGTCGAGGATAATTGGTATGATTATGTCGCTGATACTGAACTAGATGACCAAGATGCTCCTAGTCGCCAACGACTGCGAACTAATCGGAGAGGTATGGGTGGACATCAACGACGTGAGGTACATAATAATGATGATGCTTTCAGAAGAATAAAATTTAAGATACCTTCTTTCAATGGAAAATACGATCCTGATGCATACATTACTTGGGAAATTGCTGTTGATCAAAAGTTTGCATGTCATGAATTTCCTAAGAATATACGTGTTAGGGCTGCTACTAGTGAGTTTACTGATTTTGCCTCTGTTTGGTGGATAGAACATGCTAAGAAAAATCCTAATAATATTCCACAAACCTGGGATGCTTTGAAATGGGTCATGCGGGCTAGATTTGTTCCTTCTTATTATGCGCGTGATCTGTTACATAGATTGCAATAATTGAGACAGTATAATAAAAGTGTAGAAGAATACTATCAGGAATTACAAATGGGTGTGTTGCGTTGTAATTTAGTGGAGGATGAGGAACCTGCTACGGCTAGATTTTTAGGAGGTTTGAACCGAGAAATTCAGGACATTCTTGCTTATAAAGATTATACTAACGTAACCCGTTTGTTCCATCTTGCTTGTAAAGCTGAAAGGGAAGTGTTGGGACGACGTGATAGTACAAGAACTAATATTTCTGCAGGAAAACCTTCATCATGGCAGCCGCGCACATCTACCTCATTGACCGGACGAGCTCCTGCACCTTCTACATTCCCGAGTCGGCCGATAATACCCGCTCCATCCAACAACAAGACACGTGCTCCCCCCGACAAATTCAGCAACCACGACCGTCCAGAAACCAGCCATGAGTGCATCTTCGCTTGCCTCCACGGGAAGGACAAGAGATGTTCACTGCCATCGATGCAAGGGCTTTGGACATGTGCAACATGACTGCCCTAACAAGCGCGTTTTGGTGGTCAAAGGAGATGGTGGGTATTCCTCTGCTAGTGATTTTGATGAAGATACACTTGCTTTGCTTGCTGCTGACCATGCAGGTACTGAGGAACAACCAGAAGAGCAGATTGGTGCAGAGGATACAGATCATTATGAGAGCCTCATTGTGCAGCGTGTACTTAGTGCACAAATGGAAAAGGCGGAGCAAAATCAACGGCATACACTGTTCCAAACAAAGTGTGTTATCAAAGAGCGTTCATGCCATTTGATAATTGATGGAGGTAGCTGCAACAACTTGGCTAGCAGCGATATGGTCGAGAAGCTTGCACTTACAACAAAACCGCACCCACATCCATATCACATTGGGTGGCTCAACAATAGTGGTAAGGTCAAGGTAACCAGATTGGTACGAATTAATTTCTCTATTGGTTCATATCATGATGTTGTTGAATGCGATGTTGTGCCTATGGAAGCTTGTCATATTCTACTAGGTAGACCATGGCAATTTGATACCGATAGCATGCATCATGGTAGATCAAATCAATATTCTCTTATACATCATGATAAGAAAATCATTTTGCTTCCTATGTCACCTGAATCTATTGTGCGTGATGATGTTGCTAGAGCTAAGAGAACTAAAACTGAGATCGATAAGAATGCCAAATCTGTTAGTAGCAGGGAAGATGAGATAAGATTGAAAGGACATTGCTTGCTTGCTACTAATTCTGATATTAATGAATTGATTGCTTCCACTTCTATTGCCTATGCTTTGGTGTGCAAGGATGCTTTGATTTCAGTTCACGATATGCAGCATTCTTTGCCCCCGGCTGTTGCTAACCTTTTGCAGGAGTATTCTGATGTGTTTCCAAGTGAGATACCAACGGGGCTGCCACCAATACGAGGGATTGAGCACCAAATTGACCTTATTCCTGGTGCATCATTGCCAAACCGTGCGCCATACAGGACAAATCCGGAAGAAACTAAAGAAATTCAGCAACAAGTGCAAGAACTACTCGACAAAGGTTATGTGCGTGAGTCTCTTAGTCCTTGTGCTGTTCCGGTTATTTTAGTGCCTAAAAAGGATTGAACATGGCATATGTGTGTTGATTGTAGGGCTATTAATAATATCACAATTCGATATCGACACCCTATCCCACGTTTGGATGATATGCTTGATGAATTGAGTGGTGCTGTTGTGTTTTCCAAAGTTGATTTGCGTAGTGGGTACCACCAGATTCGTATGAAATTGGGAGATGAATGGAAAACTGCTTTCAAAACTAAGTTCGGGTTATATGAGTGGTTAGTCATGCCTTTTGGGTTAACTAATGCACCTAGTACTTTCATGAGATTAATGAACGAGGTTCTGCGTGCTTTCATTGGGAAATTTGTTGTTGTCTACTTTGATGATATATTGATTTACAGCAAATGTTTCGATGAACATCTTGATCACTTATGTGTTGTTTTTAATGCTTTACGAGATGCACGTTTATTTGGTAACCTTGAGAAGTGCACCTTTTGCACCGATCGAGTGTCTTTTCTTGGCTATGTCGTGACTCCACAGGGAATCGAGGTTGATCAAGCCAAGGTGGAAGCTATACAGGGATGGCCTATACCGAAGACTATCACGCAAGTGCGGAGTTTTCTAGGACTTGCTGGTTTTTATCGTCGTTTTGTGAAGGACTTCAGCACCATTGCCGCGCCTTTGAATGAGCTTACAAAGAAGGGAGTGCCTTTTAGTTGGGTACAACACAAGAGAACTCCTTCAACAAGCTGAAAGATAAGTTGACACATGCACCTCTCCTCCAACTCCCTGATTTTAATAAAACTTTTGAGGTTGAATGTGATGCTAGTGGCATTGGTTTGGGTGGTGTTTTTTTACAAGAAGGCAAACCTGTTGCTTATTTCAGTGAAAAATTGAGCGGGC
The DNA here is from genome assembly GCA_032594955.1 of Panicum miliaceum. Lineage (NCBI taxonomy): Eukaryota > Viridiplantae > Streptophyta > Magnoliopsida > Poales > Poaceae > Panicum > Panicum miliaceum. The sequence goes on along the minus strand of CM064058.1, from coordinate 32,489,223 downwards.
CTGTTCTGAATTATTCTACTTATGATAAGGAATTGTATGCTCTTGTTCGCACATTAGAAACATGGCAGCATTATCTATGGCCCAAAGAGTTTGTTATTCATTCAGATTATGAATCTTTAAAATATATTCGGAGTCAAGGAAAATTGAACCATAGACATGCTAAGTGGGTTGAATTTATTGAATCTTTTCCTTATGTTATTAAGCACAAGAAAGGGAAAGAGAATATAATTGCTGATGCATTGTCTAGGAGATACACCTTGCTGAACCAACTTGATTACAAAATTTTTTGATTGGAAACGATTGAAGATCAATATGTTAATGATGCTGATTTTAAAGATGTGTTGCTGCATTATAAAGATGGGAAGGGATGGAACAAATTCATCGTTAGTGATGGGTTTGTCTTTAGAGCTAACAAGCTATGCATTCCAGCTAGCTGCACGACATGTCAAAAGGCTAAATCACAATTGAATCCACACGGTTTGTATTTGCCGCTACCTATTCCTAGTGCTCCTTGGGAAGATATTTATATGGATTTTGTGTTAGGATTGCCTAGGACTAGGAAGGGACGTGATAGTGTGTTTGTGGTTGTTGATAGATTTTCTAAGATGTCCCATTTCATACCATGTCATAAAACTGATGATGCTACTAACATTGCTGATTTGTTCTTCCGGGAAATTGTTCGTTTGCATGGTGTGCCCAACACAATTGTTTCTGATCGTGATGCTAAATTTCTTAGTTATTTTTGGAAGACTTTATGGGCTAAATTGGGAATTAAGTTGTTGTTTTCTACTACATGTCATCCGCAAACTGATGGTCAAACTGAAGTGGTTAATAGAACTTTGTCTACTATGTTAAGGGTTGTTTTAAAGAAGAACATTAAGATGTGGGAAGATTGTTTGCCTCATATTGAATTCGCTTATAATCGATCGCTGCATTCTACTACAAAGATGTGCCCATTTGAGATTGTATATGGTTTCTTGCCTCGTGCTCCTATTGATTTAATACCTTTGCCATTTTCTGAAAAACTAAATTTTGATGCTACTAAGCGTGCTGAATTGATGTTCAAACTGCATGAAACAACTAAAGCAAACATAGAGCGTATAAATGCTAAATATAAGATTGCTGGTGATAAAGGTAGGAAGGAACTAAAGTTTGAACCTGGAGATTTAGTTTGGCTGCATTTGAGAAAGGAAAGGTTTCCTGAATTGAGAAAGTCTAAATTGCTACCTCGGGCTGATGGACCATTTAAAGTGTTAGAGAAAATCAATGATAATGCATATAAGCTCGATATGCCTGCGGATTTTGGGGTTAGTCCCACATTTAACATTGCAGATTTGAAGCCATATTTGGGAGAGGAAGATGAGCTTGAGTCGAGGATGACTCAAATCCAAGAAGGGGAGGATGATGAGGCCATCAACACCAAAGATACATCCACTACGACACAAGTACCTATTGCTGGTCCTATTACTCATGCTCATGCTCATGCTCGTCAACTTAATCATCAGGTGAGTTCACATCTAAGCTCATGTACATCATGTTTAGACAATGGAGACCCGTGTACTCTTATTTTGCTTAGGAACCAAGGAGACGACCGAAAGGGAAACGGATTCGCGTAGGCTGGATTCGGACTGCAGAACAGTACCAACTTGTGACGGACACCACAGTCGCATATGAACTCAGATTGGGGCGTTCAAGTACTTTGTGGAAATCTTATGAAGTCTTCTTTCAAACGGATCCGGCCTCATATCCATATCTGTTACGAGTCGGCCGCAATCGTAAAGTTAATACAGAGCCTTTTTCTGCCCATGGTGCTGCGTCACCCTGTTTTTGTCCAATGGGCCGTGTATCAAGTTGAGTCCATTACGGACGCGTCCTAGGGTTGGAGTATGACCCCAGCAACCCTATGATCATTCTCCCACGTACTTATACCCCTTAGCCGCCGCCAAGGATGCTTGGGTTTTGTTTAGATCAAGTTTAGCCTTCGCTACTTGCTTGCAAGCGCGCGTGCTAGATCAGCCGCCCGTCTTCTTGTCTTCGGAACCCCACCATTATTGAGATTGCGTGTGAAACCTTCATTTACATCTAGTAAATTCAGTACTTGTCATACTTGTTCTTGCTAGTTCTTCGATTGCTTGCAGGACGAGTGCCCTAGTGGCCGGGTGCCGCGCTACACAAGATCGCGACAGCCATTGGAGGGGGTGTATCGGTTGCTAAGGCGCAGCTTGGAAGGCTGTAGTCGGGCCGTGAACGTCGCGTCCATCGACCAATCGAGTTATCCACGCCTCTCATTGAAAGATCAGGAATCAAATCCTAGCGGGTCGCCATTACTAGCCAAGCTTCGAAACAGGTTCCCCTCGACGCCGCGAAGCTCATCGACCAGCCCACACCCTCCCCTCCTAGCCGGAGCACAGTCGTCGACGTTCCGCCCCGCCGCCGCCTCTCTGCTCCGCGCTGACGAGCCACCCCCGGCCACCCCCAACCCCGACCAAGGCCATTCCAAGGTAGCTCTCACCTCCCTAGATCTCCACGACACTTTTCCCCTCGCCGCGGACGAGCCCCCTCGCCTGAATCTGGCCGGCCGCCATGCCAGCGCCTCCCAAGGACCCAATTGCATTGATTAAAATCTTTAAAAGAGTCTGCACGCAAGTTTCCAGGGACCCCTCTGTAAATGAAAGTTTTAATCCTAGATTCAAAATCAGTGAACTTGTAAAATTCATGTAAAATGGTAGAAAAATGGGAAAAATACAAACTCAACTGTTCTGGAATCTTTAGATGAAACTCTACAACTTTTGTTACATGCTTTTCTTCAGTTGCTTGCTAAATCTTTCTATTGTACCCCCTATTGTAGACAAAGTCTAAACCTGAAAATTTAATAGTAGTTTCGTTGCTTGATGTATAGGCCAGGGTAAAAATATTAGGACCAGAACCCCTCTCTAGCTAAACTTTTAATAAAACTTGTTTATGACATGAATTGATAAAACTAATTTATAACTTTTGTTATATTGTGATTCATGTGGTGAAACTTTTTACGAGCTGCTGATGCCTAAATACCACAGAAAAAGTTTAGAACCTTTTTCCTTTCTGTAACCTATTTATATAATTTTATGGTAGGAAAAATTTCACTAATTTAAATAATTAGTTTCTTTGCTTGGAAAATGTTCAACTTTTTTCGGTAGCACACGTTGGAGTAGCTCCTGCTGTATAAAAAGTTTCATACACAGAAACTCTGTAAAACATCCTGTAGAAATTAATCTTTATTAAACTAGGTGTATCTTGTCCTATTTTTTATGCTTTGTATCTTGCACAGTAAAATCTGAGAAATTTACAGTAACAGATATAGGAATAGATTAACACCCTGTAAAAGTTTTAGCTTCAATACATGAATGGTTTGTCCTGTATAAAAATAACTAAGTTCTAGTAGTAGCTGTGTATTACTTTTTTTTCATAATTATTCTGCTACGTGAAAATGTCTGAAATTTTTGCAGTGCTTTTGTCTCTGCATAATGTGCTCTAAATAAAAATTTCATCACCAGAAGTTACTTAATCCAGAAGTTGTGTCTAATCCATGTTGAGCTTAGAAAATTAAGTTCCAATATAACATAACCCCTTTTGTTTAATGAAGTTAGTAGTTTAAGTTATACTCTATTAACAATTGCCCAAAGAATACTTAACTAAGTAACTTCACAACCAAATTGATGTTGTGTGGATTGCAACTTTGTCGTAAAGGAAAATAATCGTCTTATACCATCGCTATAACTTATGCTTGTGCATTCATATAGAATCGACTACTCTCGCCGATGGAACGTACGAGCTGGTACCCGCGTCCGAGAGTGAGCAACGTGAAGCTCAAGTAAATCTAACTGAAGCACTCGAAAACCCGAGCCCAAGTTCGGACGAGCCCCAAGCTAGCTTTACCCAAGAAGGCAAGCCCCGGAGCATGAACCCTACTTTCCTAAACTTATGCAACTTATTACTCTACTCTACTTGTGCATTAAATTTATAGGAGTTGAATGAAAACTTAGTCGCATGATCCTAGGTACTCCTGCTTTGAACACTAGATGCAAGGTTCGATAGAATGCTATGCTAATAGGACTCAGTAAAAGTCGAGTGATTTCCTGTCACTCGCGAGAATATAGGAGTTGAATGTTTACTACATGCTGCAATCATAAGGTCGACGAACGGGGCTATGGTACGATGTTTATGTTCATGATTGAGGCCCCGTCTATTTAGTGAAAAATGCTAAGGCTGCAGTGTGTGGTAGTGGTGGTTAAGTCTTTGAACGTACTAACCACATGCCGAGAATATGGTAATCGGTAAGCTTAAGTACTGGATTGAACCGAGGCCGAAATATACTCCCCACCGTCTTAAATTCATTCACATCTAGCTAATGGCGGGTGCATGTGCCGCCATGGCTAGGCCATGGGGACGTGTAGTCAAGGGCGGTGGGCCTGTTCCGTGAAGCGGGAATTGAAGGAAAAAGTTGCACGTGTGAATCTATGAGTAACCACGTGACGTGTGTTTAGGTTTCCCTTACAAGGTTAAGAAATTCGATTCGAATCGTCCGTTTCTCGCGGTTATTGAGACTGCTTGACCCTTTTACCACATAGAGTAAGAATAGGAAAAATGATGATGATTAATCTTGTTGGATGAAAAATTAATCCTTCCACCATGAATGATATTGGATAGTTGCTTACCTAGAATGGTTAAAGAAAGCTAGAACTTGGAGCTAAAATTTGAAAGTAAGGACCTACTTATATATGCTTTTCAGCAAAACAAACCCTCAAGCCAAAAGCCTTGCATGTCTAGGAGTCGGCTAAGTATATTCCACTAGTCGGGTAAGCCTTGTTGAGTATTAGTATACTCAGCCTTGCTTGTGGCTTGTTTTCAGGTGAAACTTTTGAGGATATGATTGCTAGTTTGACTTGGCCGTTTACCCTTCCTCCTGGTTGGTCGGTGGAATGGGATACGCCCTCGGCCCACGGTGATAATGCCGGGTGATGTCTCGTACGGGCTTCATCGAGACATCCTGTATCGTCGAGTAGTTATCGTTATTTTTCCGCTGCTTTGAACTCTGAAGAACTCATTTATTTTGCACTCTGAAGTACCTTGTTTTAAGAATTTGAACTCCATTGTAATAATAATTTGTCTTGAACCTGTGATGTAAAATTGTGGAATGTTGTATCCTCTGGGCTCACCTTCGTGTGAGTACATGTATGTGTGGTTTCGATCGGCAAAAACCGTGGTTGTCTCGGGAGGTTACCCGACAGACAAGTGGATTATTTCGTTTGAAGTGCGAGTTAGCTCTGATTGCCCTTGTGGTGATGGTTAGCGCGCTTGAGCCGGATTAATTCAGGTGGTTCTGCCACATTTTGATTCAAACTCGAACCCCATCTCGTGATTTGCTTCATACACATCTGCAATTTCAGATTGCGTGTTTACCCTCTCTTGCTTGTGTTCTTCGATTCGCTTGCAGGATAGCCTTCTCGGTGAGGTAAATCAAGTTGTGCTTGGTTGATAACCAAGGAGCAGTGGTGTACCGGTTGCAGGACTTCGAATTGTGTCTAATTAGAAGCCCGGATCACCAACATCGAGTCTCCACCAATCGAATCTACCAATACCTATCGGAAGATCGGGCCAGTGCTACATCAAGTGGTATCAGGATTCAGGTTTACCGTGAGGTATAACTTCGTGTTCCCTTTTAGATTCATCTCATGCCTTTACCTACAGTCCACAAAAAGCCAAAAAAAATTACACTTTCCGCTGTCCTATCACCCCTTTAGCCTTGCAATTTCGTTTCAGTTTTGCTTTGTTTAGTTTGTGTCCGTGGTCGAGTCTTGTTGCTGGTTTAGGTCGTGTTCGTCATCGTAGTGTCAACCTCCCATCGCTCTTTGTTTGTTTCCGCTGCTATCCCATCCACTTTAGCCATACAACAAGTCAAGCGACCACATTACTTGACTTGCCCCGCGAGCCGCCTTGTGTGAACTCTTGCCACGCCAACCCTAGATAGGTTGCGAGCCGCTTTGATCGCCTTTGCAAAGCATACCTGATCCTTGTTTCATCTGGCGTATACCTATTGCTTGCTACATACCAGGGAAGATTGTGCCCTTGGTTTCGTTGCTGAGAGGCCTTGCTCAGCCGTGTTTGGGTAGGGAAGGTTTGCCCTAACCACCGCCATAGTTTCTACCGAGTTGTGCCTTCTAAAAACCATAACTTGAGGTACCTTCAGTAAAACAGGCATAACTTTTTGCTCGGTGCTCCATTTTGGCTCAATTTTTACAGCAGATTCGTGACTCCATTTGGGCCGTACCCAAACTATAACCATACTAAGTACGGTTTGGATTCTCAAAAAATTCAAAAAAAATCGGGAAGATAAAGAAAAAAATCATTCAAGTTGAATTCAGGTTTTCAAAGAACGTGTTTGTTTTTCTGTAGACCACATCTAACCTCTGTTTAAGGTTTCAATTTTTGTGGCCCCATATCTTGTGATCCTTGTTCAGAGAAAAATATAAAAAAATAGTGTAGAAAAAAAAATCTTGATTCCTACTAGTGTCTTTTCGAAAATTCAGAGGAAAATTAGGAAAAAGATAAATCCCTTTGGCACAGTTGTTGTGTGCTTGTTCTTTGAGCTGTTTCCATCGTTCTTTGTTCCAACTTGTTCTGCTACGTCTAGAACATGTCTTAGCCAGCAACTGTGACTAGTACTTTGGATACTTATTGAACTTTGCTAATCTGTTGCGATTATTGCTAATCCGTTGCTACCATATTGTGCTTGTCCAAGCTCCACATATACTTCTGATCAGCATAGGTTCATCTTGCAACTGTTACACTCAAGCTTACAACAGATTGTACCCCTGCTAGGCTTTGGTAAGAACACTTGCAAGACGGTGGTAAGCCGTTTAAGATTTTGTACTCCACTTTCACCACAACCAGATAGCTGTTAGTGATTGGGATAATACCTTCGTGTTATCTTTGTCTGTTTTCTAACCATGTCAGGATCAGGGAAAGAAGCGGAGTCCCCTTCGGACTTCAATGAGTGTGTGTACAAGGATGAGCTTACAAGGCATCTTGATGACCAGCGCACCTACATCACCGAGAAGTTTGATGACATGATGAAGACTATTAACACTTTGGTCACCCGGATTGAACATGTTGAACAACAACTGTCTCCAATTGAGGAAGATGAGGATGATGATGTTGATGCTGATGCTGATCGTCTTCGGCGCAATCATCGAGGTATGGGAGGTAATCATAATCGTGGTAATAATAATGATCCTTTTGCTAAAGCTAAGTTTACTATGATTCCTTTCACTGGTACTGCTGATCCAGAAGCTTATTTAGATTGGGAACTTGCTATTGAACAAAAGTTTAATTCCCATTTAGTTCCTGCTGAGCATAGAGTTAGACTTGCTACTAGTGAGTTTACTAGTTTTGCTCTATTTTGGTGGAATGATCTTTGCACTAACAATGCCAATGCTCTACCTCAAACTTAGAATGCTATAAAATAATGTATGAAATCTCGTTTTGTTCCTCCTCATTATCAATGTGATTTGCGTTTAAAGTTGCGAACTTTAAAACAGGGAGATAAGGGGGTAGAGGAATATTATCAGGAGCTACTCATTAGTTTAGCACGTTGTAACATACATGAGGATGATGACAATCTTTGTGCTAGATTTTTTGGTGGTTTGCATCATGACATACAGGATATACTTGATTATAAAGATTGGATCAGGTTCAGCCAATTGTATCATCTTGCTCTCAAGGTTGAACGAGAAGTCCAGGGCCGACAACATCAACAGGCTTTCAGATCCACCACTGGAAGATCCTTTCCGCCACGATTGAACGTCGACAACGAGCAAGAAAGACTCCTAAAACACTTGTAGACTAACGAGCTAGCCTCTCTAGACTAAACCTTGACTAACCTAGCTATCAGGAGAACAGAGCTTGCTTCGGCGGCTGCGACGGAAGGACCTACTGCTATGAAAACACCCGAACGTGGTGGACTACAACGGACGGATAGGGTTGTCACCACCTGCCGCATAACACATCAGTTCCGTGGGGTGGAACACACTTCCTAGGTAACACTAAGCTAGACACCAGGTCTGCACTCGGTGTTAGGATTTCTCCTGAGGCCTTCTAGAGAAATCCCCCTTAACCTAGAGAACTAACTTGAGCCCCCTAGTCTAGGCGAGAAAACCCGTAAGATAAGGTCCCGACAAAGTAAGACTAGAACAAAGCCTAAGCTAAAGGACAGAACTTCCACACACAAGCTAAACAATTGAAAAGAAATAAATAAATGCGGGAGATAAGCTGACTCGAAAAGATAAAGAAGATAAATTATATTGATAAAGTCAAAGGAAGGATACAAGAGCTTATACCAGACTTCCGAGGACGACTCCGGAATCCCGAGATAAGCTTGACTCGACTCCAGATTACTAACCTAACTCTAGAACTGAAGTGAAGAGAGAACTCCTTGAATGTGTGTGTCTACAAGTGAGGATGTGGGGCCTATTTATACTAGTGGAAGGTCGGTATTTGAGCATATGCCTCAACTGTACGCAGCCTTGATGGTTGGAGTAACTTCCACGCAAAGTTGAGCCTATTTGGCTGTCAGGTGGGGCCGACCAGCCTCCCCCAGGCCGTCCGGCCTGGGGGTGGTGCCAAGTGGCACCACCTTCTGGTGGATGGCTCTAATTCCCTTGACAAGGTCAATGATAGTTGCTCTTTCAGTTTTAATCGACTCTTTGCATGCAGGTGGGCCCTTGAATTCATGGATGAAGCCTTTCGGGTCCTCAGATCAAACCGACTTCAAGTGCACGACTCATGATCATCCTGGGTGTGTTTGTTGACCCATGGATCAGTGACATGGCGGTGGGGCACAGTGCCAGGCCGGTCAGCCTAGGTTTGTCTCCATTTTGCCTTGGTTTTGGCACACCTGTTCCTGCATAGTCAACTCATCCAAAATCTGTGGAACATTATTAGTTCAAACAAAATATGTATGGAACATAATGCAAAACTCTGAATTATTCCCGAGAAGTTGACGGACGATGGTTGGATAAAGGCTGTCAACACCCTCCAAACAATACAACACCTCATCAAACCCTAAGGCAATACAAACCACCACACAAGACGTAGGGTATTACGCTCTCGGCGGCCCGAACCTGTCTAACCCTTATGTTCCTTCCATTTTCGAGTTCTTGATCTCGGCGACACCCTATGTACAATCAACCACCTCTGGAGTATCCCTCGATGGGCTTGGCGGTAAAACAACGACAAACGCTGCAACATCTGACATCTTCTCTGACTCGGGGATTGGATTAGTCGAGGCAGTGCCAGGCTCATCCATGCCAAGAGCGAAGGATTATCTGTTTACAGTTGGGTTAGAATTAATATCAATGATAAAGAGATAAATAGACAAGTATAAAGTACTCAAGTACTTACAGGGAAGACATCTTGATAACTGGTTTCTTCAACTTAAGTACTTTGGGCACCAGAGCAGTGCCCAAAGTACTCGCCTTCGCCGGAGTGCCAGCAGAAACCATTGTTGGAACTTGCGGGGAACATGGCGAGGAAGAGGAAGCCGGTACGATCATCGCATGCGCGACATCGGCACTTTTCTTTGCATCTTGTCTTGTTGCGGTATCATCCCCAATAGAAGGTTTCTTAACCCCTCTTGCTTTGAGCGCTTGGGGTCTGGAGAAGTAGCAGGACTACTAAAAGAAGAGGAGGAGGATTCAAAAAACAAAATCAACAAAAAACTCCAGAAAAGTACTCGGGGTGATATGCTTAGTACTTACCTTTCGACTTCATCATCATCAACTGAAATGATGGCTTCACTACGCTTCCTAGAGGCCACCCTGTGCTTCATGGGGTGGTTGGGCAAGGGACTACCATCAGGAGGGATTATGTTCCCCTTAGCGGCACCCTTGTTCGACTTCTTCAGGAGATCTGCCAGAGGAAGATTGTTGTCAGTATCAGTGTCTTCATCAGTCAAAGGGTCTAAGCTAGGATGATGGGTCCACTGCTTTTGGTACGCACTTGGCTTAAAGTGTTCTGGGCGTTCCATGTCTGGATCTGGAGGAGCACTGCGATATAGAGCTGTGTGTCCCTACAAAAGCAAAATACAAGTGAGACAGATTGTATTCAAGTACTAAAAAAAAACTCGAATGGCTGGTTATACATACTGATTTTGGCTAATTCTTGGCGCTGAACAACTTTGGGACGTATGGCACAACGTGTACATCCATCAGTACTCGTTGGACTAACTTGAAAGCAACCTCTGGCTGTAGCTCCTCTGCAGTCATGCGGGAGGGATTCTCAGTGTCCAAGTAGGCGAATCCAAATTGACATATCTTCTGAAGTGGTTGAATTTGGTGTTCAAAAAAGGAATACATAACGCAGGCACCAGTCATCCAATGAGCTATAAAGCCTAGATCAACTCGAGCATATCTCTAACTTGGACCATTTTGGTTTCAGAGAGAGTTTCATTCCATTCTACTCGGGGTATGGGTTTTCCTCCCGTTCTCTCAGGCAACGATGGCTTATGGTTTCCAATATAGAACCAAAGATCTTTCCATCCGGAGTGACTGCTTGGGAACTTGTACTTGATGTACTCTTCATTTTTCTTCTGCTTGAGTTGAAAACCAGCTCCCCTAAGATAGCGAAAGAGATCGAAATGGGGTTCGATTCCAAGGAATGTCTCATAGAGATCAAAAAAAAATCGCAAGGTGGGCTATGGAATTAGGGTTCGGATGGTGGATCTGGATTCTATAGTGAAAAAGAAGGCCACAAAGAAAATCAGAGGCGGGGAGGGTGTTGACATTTCCTAGCATCACGAAATCGAATCCGCAAGCGCACGGATACCACTGTAGCTTTCACCCAGGAGTATTCCAAGGGTATCGTATCCACTGAGGAACGTGCGTATCTTCTCTACAGTTCAGATTCGTCCAAGGACACCACACCCTCAAGAGATGAGGGTAGATAGGATTCCTATGGCTGGGTTTCAGAGATAAGATAGAATTGTCCTAGCTGCTCTCTTTGGGCTACTGGCTTCCCCCAGAATAAGACTGGTGAGCTCAAGTAATTCGGCACTGGGATATACCCGAACGGGAGGGTTTTGCTAGATAGACAAGGTTGTCACCACCTGCTACCTACCTCATCTAACCATGGGATACACCACAACCAACAGGTGAGTCTAGTTTAGACACCACGTCTACACTATCGTTACTACTCTAGTCTATGGCCTTAAACTAGACCACCCACTATTACTAGTGAACTACTGATCTGGCTAAGCAACTAAAGAGCTAGAACTATAACTTAACAAAGAAACTAGGCACATAAGAAGTCACGAACACTTACTTTAATTGATAAGCATCCGTCGAGGTACAAGCTGGAGAAGAGTGCTCACAGACCCGGCACTTCTCCAAACTCCTCCCCACTCTCTCCCTAACTCTTATCACCACAAGAGATGAGCCTAGAGCTCATGTACACAAGAGAAACTCCAAGAGGGAGTTGGAGAGGGATGTGAAGGTGTGTCTTTCTTAGGAGCACCCCCCCCTAATATTTATAGGGGTGAGTGAGGGGTGCTCTCGCCATGGATTGAGCTGAAGCCTGCCCAAACCGACCTAAGGAACCAATCAGGAGCCTCCACGTGCAATAGGTAAGGTGGTGGTGGCCTGCCTGGTTCGGCCAAACCAGGTGGGTCACCAACCGACTCCAACTTCGGCAGTGGTGTTGACACATGGTCCCTAGGGATGCTAGTAGGTGAATGGGCCCTGTGATATGTCGGTTCCTTGCTCTGGTGGGCCTTCTTTGCTCTTGCAATGCCGGTTGGCGCATTTCGAGTTTACGCCTTGAATCTTGCTTGCTCATTTGCTGCATTTTCGCCCTCTATTTGCCTGCATACAGAAATCGACCAGCACTCATGGAATTTGTTAGAAAACGCCCTATTCTAGTGTTGATCTTTGGATATTTGTCGCTTTTATGCACGTTTTGACAGTCGAAAAGTGGTCCGTATGGAGCGTCAACAGAGGGTCAATCCCCTTTTGACAAAGTGTTGAAACAACATGATCTCGTCAACATTCTCAAGAGGATAAGATTGGCGGAAAGAAGGATGCCATGGAACTACATCCTGACCCTGAAGAAGACCCTCAGCAACAAGATTGAGTAGGTCATTTTGGGAGCACTTACTGTAAGTCCAGTCGCTGTTGGCAGATTGCACTTCTTCCTCCTTCTTCTTTTCAACCTTCGTGGGAGCTTTCTTGTTGTGCATCCTGGTGGTCATGAGTGGTCACGGGGGCTGTAGAAGAGGAGATGCTAAATCATGCGGAGGTGGATGAGGGGTTGGTCGACTAGTTTCTACGGAGGGAAGTGAAACAGGAAGCAAGACCCTAGATATAGAACTAGAGGTGGTTCACTCAGTAAAAAGCAAGTGAAGTGGATGGGTAAAACCCTAAGTTACCACGCGGTTAAATAGTCAGTGGGTGGCCCAGATTTACTGTGCAAGAAGCTGAAGAGTTTTTTGAAGGAAATGATCTGTTTTGAGCGGTATTTTAGGATAATTTTGGGAAAGTTATTTGATTAACCATTTTTCTAGGGATATTATTCTGAAAAGGGGTTTTTTTGAATTTCAAACCAATTAGCATCAATTCAAATTGTGAATCTCATTTTATAGCGCATGCCACGTTTACTTGGATCCTTTTTCCAAATCTTTGGATTTGGATTCAAGGTTCGGGGGCAGGACACGTGTCATTGATGACTTTTTTTCAAAAAATATTTGAAAGATAAGAAGATTCAAGACTAATTTGACTCTCAGCCTGATTCTTGGATTCAACCTAAGGCTCGGGGGCTACTCCATGTGGAGTGTGATTTTGAGCGCACCCCATAGAAAAGGAGATTTAAGACTACTCAGGCCATGAGCACCTCACAGCCTCGAGGCATCCAAGGAAGTACTCGGAGGACGCCTTCAAAACGGAGTTTCGGAAGAAACTAAAGACGACTTCAGAAGTACACGGAAGCCTATAGTACTTGGCTACGAAGAGTTCGGGGGCTTGTCAGACCCCGGGCCACGGGACTGTGCACATGCCGTAGAATATTCTAGAGTAAGCGATGGGGCATGTTGCATACCTTACATCTCTTTAAAAGTACTCGGATACGAGTACGACTAGTCGGTACAGAAGAAAACTACCCGAGTAGTATTCGGGTAGGACTCCTAAGCTAGGATTCCATGTAATCCTATCTCCCTAGAGTATATAAGGGCGGACAGGGACCCCCTCCAAAGCATAACCACCAATAACCAATCCAAGGCAATACAAACCATAACACAACATGTAGGGTGTTACGCACGTCGCGACCCGAACCTGTCTAAACCTTGTGTTGCTTGTACCTTTAATTTACTGATCTCGACGATACTCTGCCTACAAGTCTACTACTTTAGAGTATACCTCAGTAGGCTTCCTGCTAAAACAGCGACGTATGGACCCTAGGGCTGGATAACTGGATAGCTCAACTTGGCTGGGCTCAATTCGGTCTAGCTCATTGTCAACTAGTTATGCTCAGGTCTGCTCATTGCTCATGAAAGGCAGAGCGGAAAACATTAGCGCACATAAACCGATTTCTTTGCAATCCTAATGAACTTCATCCATAGTGGTACATATGATCTTTCAAATCAAACCATCATACGATCAAATCAACCCTCTAAATATATGATTTTGGTTTGTGTTAGTTTGCATGTCAGGCCTAATGCGGTCGAACTAGGGGAGAATACGGTAGCATCCTTACCCACGGTAGCATTGGATACGCAGTCGCTAGCTAGGTTTCATGAGCTAGCGTTCGTTTCCATGAGCAAACCGTACGTGCGGATCCTTCGCACTTGCTTCTGCCGGATATGAACCATAACTTCTCACTCCCCCATTTAATTTATTTAGCGGCGCTGGATCGATGCCGGCAGCACGTTTCCTGCGGTAGTGTGTGAACAAGGGACGCTACACACGTGTCCAGCCAGGAGATGGATGTGCCTGGACATTTCAGCCTCACGCGAGCAACGGCCGGTCACCAACTCCGAACGCCGCGATAACGACTCTCTCTGGGCTGGTGGACAACGATGGGTCTGCACTCCGGCGTCATATGCAGGCCTCATTCGCGTGCCTTGCAACACTGGATGTACTCCCGATCACTTCTGCTTCATACTCTACGTTTACTCGGTTAGCTGGTGGCGGAGCTTATATATTGAAGGGGCAACACTAAAATTTTCTTAACTCTACGTTTTCGTACATGGTTTATTTTATGGAGTCAGTGGAGGTGGCTACATTTCGAAGCTCTATTACCAAACTCCAGTCTTGCTACAGTGAGGCTCTGTCCCGGTGTTAGCTGCACTAGTGGGTGCACCCTACATGGATTAAACAAAAAGGAGGTAACTATATGGAGAGGTCTCTCCTTTTAGTGATAACCAGAGAACCTCCCACGGTTACCGTATTAAGTAAAATTAAAGTTACTTTTCTAAATTTTTGTTCTCCAGTGCACGACTTGGTACATGCACCTTCACGTGAATCGCGCCAACTAAAAACTAAGTAGGCCTAGCAAAAAGAAAGTAAGAAAATAACCTAAAATACATTCATGATTTTACAACCAAACATCCAAATCAAAATACGATTGCAGCATTATATATTTGTTTAACAAAAATATTCAAATCAAGATCTCACTTGAGTAAGTTTTGTTCAAAAATAGTGAAGTTTTTTATTTAAAACAAATCTTACTTCCTCTGTCATATTTTTATTACTTCATTTCATAAGTTACGTTATATAGAACATAAAGTTACTTAATCTGGCATTCATAAACAACAATATTACTTTTTCTTAAATTTTAAAGGGTACAAAGTTACTTTTCTTAATATTAGCACAGACCTCAAAATTACTTTTTTATAATGCTGATGCACTACAACATTACTTTTTCCATACTTTAATGGAGTACAATGTTACTTTTGTTAATACAGGCATGGACTACAAAGTCAAAGTTATCTTTTCTAATATTCAAATTCTTCTATTTTAGAGAAGTTCATATAATGTAAATAAGCCACTTTTCCTTTTAAAAAGTAAGGTCGGATCATATTTTTCTATTTTAAGAAAGTTTGAGAGCTTTCATTTTAACTTTAAGTGGAGAGTCCTCTCCACAATTACTATATGATGTCCAGGTGTTTCTCAAGTGGCTGGCAGCAGCCATCCATTTTAAAGCTTGTCTCTTCTATCAATAACAAGTTTCATTTTTGGGGAATCCCACCATGACAATAGAGCCCGGCGCCTGGGCCTGGCCATGGTTACAGGTTGACCGTCTCTATGGGTAATCTTTCACAGCAAGCATCACTTGCTTAGGCTTCTTAAGGAAGAAGAATTAGTACCCACACGTACTTTGGCCGATCGTGGCCATCAACCACCTCTCACCCTCCAAAACCCCGCTACTTAACACAAGCAGTAACTTCACGAATCATCACAACTCCTGTCTAGCTTACTTGTCACGAACAATTCTTCCCTCCATCCACATCCCAGCACGAACACTACACTTCCGAGTTCGGAGCACCAGAAACCCAAGCAACCATGGCCACCACCTCCTCCGGCACCCTCTGCAAACACCACAACGCGGCGTCCGTCGCGTCCAGCCACCACTGCCGCGTCTACGCCGTCGTATCCATTGCTGCGCTCCTCCTCCTCGCGGTCGTCGCTGCCGTGCTAGCGCTCCGCCCGCGCCCGGCCGTCGCCACGCTCGAGGAGCTCCGCCTCGCCTCGATCTCCGTCTCCCCGACCGGCCCCTCCATGAACGCCACCCTTGACGTCAGCCTCGCCATCCACAACCCGAGCCCCGTGGCCGCCTTCGCGCACGACGCCGGCCGCGCCGAGGTCTACTACCACGGCGCGCTCGCCGCGGACGCCGAGCTGCCCCCCGGGCGCGTCGGCGCGGGTGGCACCGAGGCCATGACTGTCCGGTTCACCGTGCTCGCCGACCGCCTGGCCGCACGCACGCCGCAGCTTTACGGCGACATCGTCGGCGCCGGGGACGTGCCGCTCACGGTGCGGACGGCCGTGCCGGGCACGGCCACGGTGCTCGGCTTCCTGAGGCACCGTGTGGTCGTGATCACGGTGTGCGACGTCGCGGTGAGCGTACGCGCGCAGGGCGCGCAGACATCGTCGTGCCGGTACCGCACCAAGCTCTAGTGTAGTGCCATTGTGGGAAATTGCAAGACTGTTGCAAACTTGAAATTGTCCTAAGGTGCACGTATGCGATGGAGCGATTGATCAATCGTGACCGGTAGACTGACAGATTATTGTCATAAGTAGGTGAGGAGTTCGAATCAGGCGAAAAGGTTGGTAAAAATAATAATTATTCAGTATTCGTGAGTTCGACGGCATGGTGAATTGCAAGCTCATTTGTTTTGTCTTTGTTGTTTGGAGTTATTGGGTTGAATATTAAAAACTTGAATTGCTTGCAATTTGCCATGGGTAACGAGATGCATGCATGTTTGTACCAAGAAAGGTTGTGGACTTCAGAATTTTGTTTACTGCTTCTGTGAAATAAACTTGGGGTCTATTCTTTCTTATCTCGGAAAAGGATATATATATATAATTTCATTTTTCAGGAATTGAGATATAGCTGACAACTAGGTGTTATTTTGATGCCATTGAAATAAATGGACTCGAAAGGCATGAGCAACTCATAACTGTAGCATGAACTGATCACAGAGTAAGCATGAAACAATCAGCATTTCTCTTTAAAAGATAAATTAGCAAAATGACTGACCGAAATTAATTGAGCTTCAAGCAGAATTGTATAAATGGATCACTATCAAAACGCAACAATGAACATATAGGCATAGCAAATAATTACAATTAGTCCAGCATATGTACCTGTGACCAAACAAAATCAAATGGACTGACTGACAAGCAGAAGCAACTACTCCGTGTGGCGGTTGACTGTGTTCTATTCTATATGGCTCGGAAAGTTAATTTCCCGATCTTAAGACTCCATATAATGTCTATGACGTCGTCTTAAGGATTGCTAAACAACGACAAAAGTTGACGGAGACTGTATTGGTAATGTGCCGAGTCTCTCTGGAAGTATTGAGGGCAAAGGCGTGTGGAGCGCCACTTCAGTGCTGTTTCTTCTCGGACAACAATGGGATCTTAGAGAGAAGCTTCGCATCGATCACTTTGTATTGCTTCTTGATCTCAATAAGGGCCTTCTCGCCCACAACATCGACTTGATCTTCGTATTTCTCATACAGCATGGGCAGCGTGTATGCCATCAGGAAAACTGCAAACAGGGATCACTTTCAGCATCTCACGAATGACAATGAGAAATATAAGTACAGAGATGATCTTACACACTACAAAGCTGGGATATGTAATATTTTGTTATGTTACATTGAATATGACGTTTTGGATGTAGTGCATGCATAGTTAACAAGTACAAAACGTGGGTACTATACCCAATTTTTCGTTTTCCACATAACCTGTAAGAAGCTGATGTAAAGAAATAAGATATTCAATTTCATTGTTTAATTTCACGCTGATACCAAATTTTGAAATCTTAGGATATCACAATGTTCTATCTGATACAAATCGTCACTTTCCTGTTTTAACTGGCTGCGATGCTACCTTCCAAGGAGAAAATCATGATAAAAAATATATCTTCCTTTCTAGAATTTCATCCTTCAAAGATAAGGCAAAGCTATTGTTACTAGAAGACAGTAATGTGCACACGCATATGCTTGTGCTTACTCTTAAGTATGTATGCAGACATTCATGGGCCAAGGTCATCAGTTTTCTGAACATGACAACTGAAATATCAAACTTAATCACAAATTATATCAGCATGTACAGGCAACTGTTTGTTTGTTTGGACCGAAAGTACAGGAAACCCTTTCAGAGACCATTGTTTATTTTTTACCTTCAATGCATTACTCAAATTATTTAGATAAAATATGAAAGTTATTTAGCTGAAGTAATACAGCACAGATGTTAAGAAGAAGATGTTAATGCATGTTAATTTGCAGTGAAAGCCAAGGAGAAAGTAGAGAAGGAAATTACTAGTGTAAGACAGAGTCAAGAAGCTGAAGCAGCTGCCAATTAGAGAAATGAACCACAAGATTGCAACCGTCTGCCAAGAAAAAAAACGAAGAGCTCAAGTAAAACAACATGAACCGCAGCAACACGAAACAAAGATGTGGTAGAATTCAGGTGAATTACCGTCAGATATGTTTTCAGATCTTTCCCGGAAGCAACATTGCGCAATGTATAGAAAGCCTCATTGATTTCTTTCCTTGCAATATGAGCAATTTTCAGGCATTGTACTTCAGATAGAATGACCTCTGGGAACTTTGGAGGAGACCTGAATAATTGAGGACGTCATACGAACTCCGAAATATGATCGTAACATAAGAAAGAACCAGACAAATCCTCTCAGTGCAATTTGTATGCGAACAATTTTTAGATAATTCTTTGCATTAGGAATAACAGTAGACAATCATTCTCCAACAAATCAAACAGAGAACGACTTGAATAACTAAGATATAAAATACTACTAAAATGTATTTGGGATTACACGTTCTATAATATGACCATCTTTTGGAATCTTCAAGAAAAATAGGAAGCAAAGCAGTGTATTTTCAAGGTTTCAGATTAAAGTTGAGGGCCAAATTAAAAACCCATGAGCACTAGGAGAAACGGAAAGGGTGACCTGTTGACGAAGGACGCAGCGTTGGACCAAACGAACCAGACGGTGAGGAATACGATGAGCGTGTGGCAGAGAAAGGTGAGGAGGTGGTAGCCGATGCCCTCGAACAGCAGCCAGATCACGGTCACCCCCGCCAGGATGCTCCCAGATGTCTGCTTGTCCCTCCACAGCACAAGATCGGCAGCTGAAACAGAAAAAGAAATTATAACGTGATGGCAAGTGTCAAATTTTGCTGTGGCAATTAAAGGAAAACAGCCATGATGGCGAGTGTCAATTTTGCAGTGGCATTTCGAAGATCCAGGAACTTTTCAATGGGAAATTAAATCCTTCCGCTCCCTAACTTATATATAACCTACCTTTGCCCCCGCCGAGGACGTGATGGAGCGGATGCTTCCTCCCGAAGAGCTTCTTCTTCTTGGATTTCTTCGACCTTTTGTCATCATCCGAATCCGAGGATGACGACGAGTGCTTGTATTTGTGGATCTTGTCGTTGATCTTCTCTAGGAGCGAGCCATGCTCCTCGCTTTCGGACATCATCCCCTACCCTAACTTCTCTCCCAAAAATATAAATACTCAATCAGATCGAGAAAGGAGAAACAAACGTAAATGATCTGAATTTTAGAAAACGAAACAGGAATGGAAATGGAAATGGAGAGACCAATCAAGAACCTGCCCAACACATCTAGGAGTGAGAATACAATCGAGGTCGATCAGGGATAGGTACTTACAGTGTTCTTCCTTGCAGTTTATTTTACGTTATTAGTCCTGGGGTGTCTGCCTTTACCTTTCTCTTTGGTTGGGTTGGAGTTGTTCTTCTTTGCGAGGAAACCGAAACGGAAGGGGAAGCCCCGTAGATATAACGGTCGGGAGGCAAAGGCGGGGGACAGCCAGAAATAGCAACCCATCCATCGCTCACATTGCTAACATCGAATCCGCATAACTGATGGCTTCTTCCTGAGGGCGGCTATACATCGCCTATGCCACAAATCCTGGATCCATCACCTGGAGGGGCGCGCGCCCGTTTTTGGGCTATTTCTTTAGCGTATTGGACTCAATAATCATTGTTGCGGCCCCTTTTTTTCTAGATTAGTCGCCTGAGTAATATGTGCAATTATCTGCATAGAAATCTATGGCCTACAGCTATCATGCGCATGCAGTATGGTGAAAGAAAAAGTCATGCGTGTGGCATCCGCTGCACACGGGGAGATGGGGAGTCTACTAGCTTGATTAGAGAAGTACCATCATGTGTACGTGTATGATTGCTTTCTTTTTTATTTTTATTCTTGTCATTGCTTTCTATTGCCCAGTATAGGTTCCAATAGTTTTTTATCTTTCCTTCTCCGTGTTTATTTCTTATTTCTATTTCTATCTTTTTTCTTCTAATCCTCTGCTTGTATATATCACTTTATTTTTTCTTTACCTTTTTATTCTAAACCTGTTCTAGATATTATTTTCTTTGACTTTTTTTAATTCATCTCTTACATAGTGGATATTATTTTTATTCTTCACATGGAAGGTTACTTATATCCAAATTTATTTCACGATTTCGATTAATCAGGTCTTGACACATCCACTAACTAGATTTTGTTGAGGCAGCTAGTCGTACTGACGTATGCACATGCACGGAGAATAAGCTTATGATGCATGTGCTCCTCCTATGTAGCTGCATAGCATACATTGCAACCATATCAGAGGTCGCATGTACTATGAATGTGCTCCTCCTATATAGTTGTGTAGCATGCATGTATGTTAGAAGTAGCAAATAATAATGCAGGCGCACTTGTGCAGGTTTGCATACAAGTGCCCCCTCCATTTATTATTTTTTTTCTTTTTGCTCAATTCTATTATATTTTCCTTTGTATTTTTTTCAGTTTATATAATCTTTTTATATATTACTTTCTTGATAATTGTGTCAAATCTTTGTCCATTTATCACAATCATTTATTCATGATGTTTACCAAATTGTTATTCATGTTATAAAATTTATTTAAGTTGTGGATGTGTCGTGCAGAGTTATTTTATAATTTTTCTTTTTTATATACTAACTTGTTTAGCATGTGGAAATATATTTATAAGAATATTTTTTTACGATGTAGATACATTTATTCTTCATGTAAAATTATTTTTCAGCGTGTAACTAATTTATTCACAATGCCAAATTATTTTTTCGCTTTGTAGATTAAATTGTTCCACGACGTTGACCCATGTGTTCGTGATATTCATTTTTATTAATATATAATTAATTGTTCGCGATGTTTAATATTTTATTTGTTGTAAATTATTTTTTGTTCGTTATGTTTAACTTTTATTTGTAGAAAATAATTATTTGTTCGTGTTCTTAAAATATTTGTTCCCAGTTTTTGAAATTATGTATTCAGTATTAAAAATACTTTTCAAAAATAGCAAATATAGACAAGTGTAGTCTTTTGAAAATCTTATCATAAGAAAGATAATGGTTCAATCAAAATTTAATTCGCATGCTCCGTTATAGTTATAGCTTCTATTTTAAGTTTCAGATTTGCATGCAAGTGAGTGACGTCGGTACTTTTGTCTACTTCTGTACATGCTCAGATTCTCTCCTATTCAGTTGGGAACAAGTGCAACCATAGTCACAAAGTTTCCAGATTGATGGGGTCGAAGAACTTGGTATGGTCCTTGTGAGAGGTTTTTATAAGGCTGGGATGAAAATGGCCCCACGTTCCCGAGACGACGGATCAGTGTTTGTGAGTTGAGGAACTACCACCGACTCCTATTTATGTGACTATGTGCGCAACAGTCCAACAATAAACGGATTGGCCCAAAACAATATCCCAAGACTACCTTGGGGACCCATGCGCTTCGTGTGATGGTTTGCGGAGCCATCACCAGATGTGATGGATAACCGCGCCCTCCTTGCTGCCCCTCCTATGTGTAATTATTTTCTTCTAGTATTTTACAAGAACTTACCAGGTGTGCTTATTTATACACATGTTCTGCCTTTGATTTCCATTGCAGGTGTGTTGATTTTTAATAAGCAAAGCGCAGAGTGTGAACTAAACAGGGTATCTACATAAATTTCCTGGTAAACACAAATATTTTTCGATTACCGGATGAAGTTTTTGAACTATTTTTTCTACAGATAAAACATTACATACATCAAAACAAATAAGAAAGAAAAGTTTGGAGATAATGGCTCATCATGTATCCTATCTAGGTGTAGCGATATCCACATGACGAAGTGTAACAAAACTATCAAACGACCTATGCAACAGGTAAAAATCTGATTGCGATATATTCCCTATAAAAGCTGATTGTGATATAATCTGGGATTACTTGGTGCAAATAATACCAAAGTATATTTTTCATTCCCCCAATTCAAATATCATTTTGTATAACAATTTTCTTGAGCCAAGAGTAGTCCATTTGTAACCTACTGACAAACTATTACAAAACTTATTATCCACGGACCACACCACAGATAAAATGAGGAAAACGGAGCAAAACCCAAAATACCAGATCGCCGCAATTGGCAGGTACGCGCCATGCCTACACCTATATACATGACACTGCTGACTAGATTCAATTTTTGACAAAAAAAAAATCAGTTCATTGCAACTAGATACACTACTACAGAAACGATATGTGGCAACACCCCATTTTTTTCCAGAGTTGGGTCAAAATGTAACCCGTTCCTACAAAAAGAGCGTGGTTATTGTAGCAGCGGATCCGCCCTTGAAAATCAATTTTTAGGGGCGGGTGACGCCATCACCCGCCCCTGAAAATGGAGCTCATTTTGAGGGGCAGGTGATGGCATCATCCGCCCCTAAAATTGGAATTTCCAGGGGCTGGTGGCGCCATCACCCGCCTCTAAAAATGGGGCTGCTTAAGTCTTAGATCTTCAATGCACCGTTGATGCACGATGCTTCATCCAATTGAGTGTTGGATCATCCAGTCTTGAAGACATGGCTCCAAACCCTTTTGCAGCGGTACTGAGTCATGTACATACAATGCACTGACGCTCTTTGATGCACCGTCGGTTCATCCGATGCTTCTAACTTTGATCTTCCGATGCACAGCAAATGCACCAACCAGTACAAGTACCAGGGCGTCGGTTCAACCGATCCATAGATTTTACTGCGTCCATTGCATCTTGACAACGATTTGGACTATCTTGGAGACGGTTTGGACTTCATCCATGGAACCTAGAAATCCAACAAACTTGAGCTCACAAACTTATTAGTCCTATTGACTATGTTGGCCTAATGGGGCCATGTTCCTTACAATTTCCCCCTTTTTGTGATTGGTGACAACATAATCAAGGCAAGCATAAATTTGCAAGAATTGATGAATTGAACCACTTACGCTTGCTTGGATGCTTACCATCATCCAATCTTAGACTTGAACTCCCCCAAAGTCCATGCATCTTTTCCCCATTTGACTTCTCCCTCTTTGGCAAACCACTTGAAATTTTTCAAATCACTTCAAACAATACTTCTCCCCCCATATTTGCCTTGATTCCATTCTTCCAAGCATGTGTGCTTTTGATTCACCAATACTTCTCCCCCTTTCATCCATGCACAATGCTTTGATTCACCATTTCTCCCCCTTGGAATCAACTCACCTAAAAAGGTGTATACCACACCTAAAAGGATCTAGCAAAGCAATGTAGCTCATGGGAAAAGTTAGTCGCCTAGGGAGTTAGTTCGATGAAACATGACCCAAAATGATGATATCAATGAAGCTCATTAAATGATGAAACTAGCATGACATGAGCTAAGCTTTCCACAAATGTGTGTGCATAACAAGGTAATGTGAAAATCATATGCACCACTTGAAAATATGAGTACGATTGCTTAGATCATATCATGCACGGAGGTAGCTTAAAAGAATAAGGATTTGATAATGTGACATCACAGGTGTTTATTTTGCTAAACAAGTCTCATTAGCATAACAATATGCATAAATAACTAAGAAAAGTTTAAAAGAAATGTATTATTATTTGGTTTTGCATTTATATTGAAAGTAAGTGTATACGTGCATGAGTACATGTACTTTAAACAAACAAATTAAATAATTTTCACATCGATGCAAATATGACTACGAAATTGAATAGGCACATCATCAGTGACATGATAAATAAAAGTCTAGTTGAAGCCTAGGGGAGAATATGAAGTTTTGCCCATCAAATGATGTGCCATCCAAATCAAGCTTTTTGTGTTTTTAAAACAACTTTTGAAATATAACTCAGATGTACTTTGGCCTGAAACGAAACTTGTAGAACTTCTCTTTTTGAACAACTTTTGTGTTCAGTGAATTTTGAGTAGCAACATAAAAATAGGAGATAATTTTTGTTTTTACGATCAGACCCCTAAACTTCTGCAAATCCTTGCATTCCAGTCCCTCCCTCCTTCCTTCCCCTGCTCTGCCCGACAGCCAGAAGAGCCGGCCGCCACGTCGCCGGTGATGCCTGCAGCCCGCGTCGTGCCAAGCCAATGGCTGGCCGCGCTCCTGCCGCATGCGCTCCTCCCCCACACCGTCAAGCCTGCCCAGCCCGCTGTTGCCACGCGCACGCCGGCAAGGCGCCCCTGCTCACCGCCCAGGGCGGCCAGTACCGCGCACCGCGCCCCGCCAGTCCCCACGCTCGCCGCCCGGCAAGCCAGTTGCTGTAGCTGCTCGCCCAACCCGCGCCCGCATGATCTTCGCCTCCCCCACGCCAAATCCCCGGCGTCCAACCATCTGGCCACGCCCGCCGCACGCCGCGTCGGCACTGCCACCGCCCCGACGGCCCAATGGCACGCCCCCGTCGTGCCTCCCGCGCCCGAGCCTCGCAGTCCAACCCCGCCCCTCCTCCCGCCTCTCTGCTGCCTACAAAAGGCCGCACTGAGCCTCCTCGCGCGCCCAGACACCAGAACACCGCCGCCCCCTTCCATTGCCGCCGCCGTAAGAAGCTCATCGTGGGCTCGCCTCTCCGGCCACCCACTGCCAGAACTGAGCATCCAAACACCACCACACCGCCCCACCGAAGCTTACTGCCCCTCCCATCACCGCCCAGACCCGCCGGAGCAAGGCCACAGCCAGCAACCGCCGCCGCCGCCCCTGTCCGCCTTGGAGACGCCGCCTCCGGCCCTCCTCCGTCCAAGCCAAGCCTCAGAACTGGTTCCCCTCGACGCCGCGAAGCTCACCGACCCGACCACACCCTCCCAGCTTCACCGGAGCATCATTGCCGATGCACCGCACCCCCGCCGCCCCGCTGCTTCGTGCCGACGAGCCACCTCCGGCCATCCCCAACCCCGACCAAGGCCACCAAAGGTAGCTCTCGCCTCCCTGGTTCTCCCCGACCCTTTTCCCCTCACCGCCGACGAGCCCCCTCACCGGATTTTGGCCGGCCGCCATGCCAGCCCCGCCCAAGGACCCAATTGCAACGATTGAAATCTTTAAAAGGGTCTGCACGCAAGTTTCCAGGGGCATATCTGCAAACTAATGTTTTAACTTTAGATTCAAAAACAGTGAAATTGTAAAATTCATATAAAATTGTAGCAAAATTGGAAAAATAAAAACTCAACTGTTCTGCAATCTTTAGAAGAAGATCAACAACTTTTGTTATATGCATTTCTTCAGTTGCTTGCTATATTTTTCTCTAGATTAAATGGAAGGTTTAATAGCTTTTATTTGTACCCACTGTTGTAGACAAGGACTTACCCTGCAACTTTGACAGTGGATTTTTTTGCTTGATGTGTAGGCCTGTGTAAAAAGTGTAGGACCAGAATCCAAACCTAGCTAAACTTTTTGTTAAACTTTGTTTTATGCCATGAAGATATATAAATAATTTTCCCTGCTGTTCTATTGTGATTCATGTTATGAAACTTTTTCTGTGATGTTATATTGATTCCTAGGTACC
This sequence comes from Panicum miliaceum, assembly GCA_032594955.1. Lineage (NCBI taxonomy): Eukaryota > Viridiplantae > Streptophyta > Magnoliopsida > Poales > Poaceae > Panicum > Panicum miliaceum. The sequence continues at coordinate 32,463,629 of CM064058.1, read as the reverse complement.
ACAAAAAAATTTAGACTTTTTACCTTTCTGTTACCTACTCATATAATTTTTTTGTGGAAAAATGCATTAAATCAATGTAACTAGTTTTTGTGCTTGAAAAATGTTCATCTTTTTACTATGGGATACTTTGGGTTAGAATATACTGTATAGAAAGTTTCATACTCAGCAACCCTGTATAACATCCTGTAGAAATTAATCTTTATTAAAATAGGTATATCTTGTCCTATTTATTATGCTCTGTATCATGTACAATAAAAACTAAAAATTTACAGTAACACATATATGGATAGATTAACACCCTGTAAAAGTTTTAGCATCAATACTTGCATGGTTTGTTCTGTATTAAAATAATTATGTTCCAGCAGTAGCTGTTTATTTTATTTTTCATACTTAATCTACTTCAGATAAAGAGCTGAAATTTATACAGTAGTCTTGTTGCTCAGAGTGGTATCTTGTATAAAAATGTCAACACCAGAAAATGTTTCTAGCTATGGCTACGAATATTTCATACTTGGTTTTGAAAGGTTAATTGATCTAAGTTATATTCAGTAAATGACTACCCAAGGAATAGTAAAGAACAATGATTTAAGATAAACGTGAACTTTTGTTGGGTTACAAGTTTATAATGAAATAAGCTAAAAATCTCTACATCACTACAACTCATACTTGTGCATTCATATAGAATCGACTACTCTCGTTGACGGAACGTACGAGCTGGTGCCCGAGTCCGAGAGTCAGCAGCGTGAAGCTCAAGTGAATCTTAATTTATAGGAGTTGAATGAAAACTTAATTGCATGATCTTAGGTTCCTATGATCTGAACACTAGATGTAAGGTTCGATAGAATGCTGTGCTAATAGGACTCCGGTAAAAGTTGAGTGATTTCTTATCACTCGCGAGAATATAGGAGTTGAATATTTACTACATGTTGCAATCATAAGGTCGACGGACGGGGCTATGGTGCGATGTTCATATTGATGATTGAGGCCCCGTTTATTTAGTGAAAAATGCTAAGGCCACAGTGTGTGGTAGTGGTGGTTAAACATTTGAACGTACTAATCGGTAAGCTTAAGTACCTAATCGGACCGGCAAGTGGACAACACCTCACCCTCCCAACTTTGGTTCCATGCGCGCACATGGTGGGTGCAGAGCCGGGCTCTGTAGTCTCGGATGGTGGCCCTGATCCACAACCCGGAAAGAAAGGGGAAAGGTTGCACGTGTGACTCTGGGAGTAACCACGTGATGTGTGTTTAGGTCTGCCTTGCAAGGTTAAGAAATTCGATTCGAATCGTCCGTTTCTCGCGGTATTGAGACTGCTTAACCTTTTTACCACATAGAGTAAGAAATGGAAAAATGATGATGATTAAACTTGTTGGATGCAAATTAATTCTTTCACCATGTATGATATTGGATAGTTTCTTACCTAGAATCGTTAAAGAAAACTAGAAAATGGAGCTAAAATTTGAAAGTAAGGACCTACTTGTATATGCTTTTCGGCAAAACAAACCCCTTAAGCCAAAAGCCTTGCATGTCTAGGAGTCAGCTAAGTATATTCCACTAGTCGGGTAAGCCTTGCTGAGTATTAGTATACTCAGCCTTGCTTGTGACTTGTTTTCAGGTGATACTTTTGAGGACATGGTTGCTAATTTGACTTGGCCGTGTACTCTTCCTCCTGGTTGGTCAGTGGAATGGGTTGCGTCCCCGGCCAATGATGATAATGCCGAGTGATGTCTCGTATGGGCTTCATCGAGACATCATGTATCGTCGAGTAGTTTATCGTTGTTTTTCCGCTGCAATGAACTCTGAAGAACTCGTTTATTTTTAAACTCTGAAGTACTTGTTTTACGAATTTGAACTTGGTCTGTAATACTAAGTTTATGTGGAACTCTGTAATGTAAAATTTGTGGAATGTTGTATTCTCTGGGCTCACCTTCGTGTGAGTACTTTGTATGTGTTGTTTCGATCAGCAAACCCGTGGTTGTATCGGGAGGTTACCTGACAGACCAATGGATTACTCCGTTTGAAGTGCGAGTTAGCCCTTATTGCCCTCGTGGTGATGGTTAACGCACTTGAGCCGGATTAATTCAGATAGTTCTACCACAGCTGGTATCAGAGCCGAAATGCATACACCAGAGAGTATAACAAGCCTTAAAAACTTGTTTTGATAAAACTTGAACCAAAAAAATGCGTTTGCAAAATGCGTTGGTTCGTTAAGGATGGTACCTAGTTCGTAAAGCCCTAGGGGATTATGGGAAAGTTACTAGGTGGCTATCTAACTTATGTATATTATCAACTGACTTCCAGCACATTACTTTCTGTCAAAACTTACTTTTATGCACAACCGACCCTTAAATTCTGTAACGTCGCACTCATCACTAAGGTAAGAAGGTAAGAATCCTCAGCCAACTAAGAGAGCTTGGCCTTCCTGTCGGTGATGCGAGCCGAACGCTGCCCTCAAGCAGTGGCCTACTTGAGGTGCTGCCAATATATCAACTATTAGTTGATTATATTGGGAGTAGAAGGTTTGGCGCAGGGTATGGCGATCGTTGTTCATGCCCTCGTCTCAAGACGGTACCCCCGTCAATACGCTATCTTGAATACGCTATCTTGATAGAGTTGTTAGTTCTCATTTAGAGTGAATAACATTCTCTTAGTGTGATTTCACCGAGACGCCATAGAGACTACATAAAATAAGCTTGCAAACTCGTTAGTCTCTAAAATCACAAACCATAGAATGAGCTCCCCCTAAAATCACCAATTTAAATGTATGCACAATGTTTGTGACAACATTGGGAAGTCTACCCTATAGCTTGTGTTCATGGTACACAAATGAAATACATACCTCATGAAGTCCATGTACCATGAAAGCAAAAAACATGTAGTCTTTCTACACACTTGTCAAACCATGTAGGTTGCTCTTGGGTTAGCGCAAGACACAATCAACCTACCATATGTAGATAACACTAGGAAATGCAACACATACAACCTAGCAAAAGCAATGGAGCTACATGATGCTTGAATTGAAATCTAGCTACCATTATTGATGGGAACGTGAGTGATGGAGGTTGACCCAGGTACGTCCCTGCCAAGTGGATACGGCTACCCGGCTGAACGACTCCGCATAAACGACCCAACATACAGGCACTCGGCTGGATGATGGGCAGGATCCCTCGGAGTCAGGATCTAGGTCGAACTGGATAGGCATGATCTTGTGTATCTTAACCGATCGAATTCCTTGTAACAAACCCGAGTAGATTTACCCTAACTTGTAACCCATGGCTAGTCGGATATATAAGGGGGCCGTCGGGGGACCCATAGGGAGATGATCTCATTCAGTTCATACCACAAACCCTAATACAAACCCCGAACACAAGACGTAGGGTGTTACGCTCTGTGCGGCCCGAACCTATCTAAACCTCTGCGTCTTTGTGTTACAAACAAGTTCACAGGCTCTCTCCGATCCACCCCGCCTACAAATCTACTGCTTGGGGCTACCCTTGGCAGATTTGCCGGAGTGCAAATCCAACAGTTGGCGCGCCAGGTATGGGGATCTCCAGGATCCTCTTGACGAACTTGATGGCATCCAACTCCGGCGTCTTCTTCTCCGTGCAAGTGACGCTCCAGATCTAGGCTGCTGCCAGCCACTCTATCATCTTTGGAAGCTTTCCAGAGATGTCAGCTCCCAGGAGCTTGCCGCCAAGTTCATCTGTCTCTGAGACAGAAAGCCTCTAGGGTTCCAGATCCGATGTGACCCTCTCCAGCTCAGTGCTGCACCACAACTGCCAAGAATGACACAACAACGAGGCCGTCATCGACCAAGCTGAAGAAGATCTCCGCAACGCCGATGGCTGCAACCCGCGGGTTCCACCCCGACGCACGCCGGCTGCACCAGGTGGAGCACCTGTCCATCCAGGACGAAGCCCAAAACCCCTCACGGATGACCCGTCGCCTGCGCATCAACATCGATGATATCCTCACGGGCTTGGACCGAGCCGATGCTTCCCTAATCGAGTGCATCGGGCTCGCGTAGTTGGCACTCCGCCATCCCCGTGGCTCAGCCCCTCAGGCCCCGTTCGGGCTCCGCTCTAGCTCCTCCGTTTATTCAGGCCAGATCCGATCTTCGATGGAGAAGCTGTGCCTTTCCGACCTGAGTCAACCCAGCGTTGACCAGATCGGATCTGGCAGAGTCCCGGGACCACAAGCTGGCTACCAGGAGGTTCTCTTCACCCTCCCACCCAACCCTGTGAGCTCTCCAGATCGGCGGGACATCTCCGTCGTTTCCTCCGACGAAGCATCTGTCGAAGGAGAAGATGAGGAGGCCAAGCGCCAACAACTCCACCGCAACCAGAACTGCCAAGATCGATGCAACAACAAGGCCGTCATCGACCAAGCTGAAGAAGATCTCCGCAACGCCGATGGCAGCAACCCGCGGGTTCCACCCCGTGAAACCTTGACGATGACTTCTTCCTCGAGTGCGACGGCCAGAACGTCTTCGCTACCCGATCTGCTAACTTGGCCGCCGCATTTGAGGTACTGGAGACTCTACCTCACTCAACCGAGCTCGAATGAGCCCGGACTCGTTTGCATGTGGCTGCTGCCCAGGTCCAGCGCTTGAGGAAGGACTACTCGGCCCTACGAGCCCAATCTAGTAGTTCTCGCCACTCCACAGCCCGCTACCACGACGGCAACGAAGTCAACCAGCCGGATATCCGCTCCAACCTCCGCAACCGCAACGTTCGACCCGTCATCAATGAACGACACCGTGAGCGCGACGAGGCCGAGCGGGAGAACCGCAGACGGTACGACGAGGAGTACGGCCCACCCGGTACTAACCGTGGAGGTCGGGCTCGCCACGGCAACGCCGACCAACGTCCACATCGACCCCAGCAGGCTCCGATCAACCTCGATGATGACGTCACCGGGGACTTGGACGGCTTCACTGCCTTCTCCAACCGACTCCGCGGAATCTCATGGTCAGTCGGCATCGACAAGTTCGACGGCGACTCCGACCCCAAGACTTTGCTGCGCACCTACAACGTCGCCGTCCGGGTGGCGAGCGGCAACATCGACATCATGGCGGCCTACTTCCCAGTTATGATGAGTTGCCTACTTCCCAGTTATGATGAGTTGCAAGCACAACGACCGACCTGAGTCGTCAAAATAGCAGGAGCGCAAGCACGGCCCCGACAACACCGTCGCAGTCACAGATCGACCTCGACAGTGCACCTCCCTTAACTAGGAGGAGCTGGATCGACTCCTCGATGGCAAGTGCCCCTTGCACAAGGACTACAACCACACGTCGCAGGAGTGTCACACACTCTACAATAGTGTGGCCCAGGATGACCCCAAGCGTCCTCGCTATGACGACCATGACAAGCCCGGCAGCTCCAAAACCTCCTGGAGTTGAGGACGCCGGAATGACTCACCCAGGCGAGACCGGGACAACCAAGGCGACAAGTCCCCATCGTACTTCCATGAGGCAAACCAGGCGGTCAACTTCATCTATGGTGGCTCCAGGGCCCCAAGGTGTCAACGTCGCCTCAAGCTTAATCAACGCGATATCAACTCTGTGTTCCAACACCCGGTCAAACCCTTGCGCTGGTCCAAGGTCGCAATCACCTTTGATCGGCGCGACCACTGGATACACCTACCCAGCCCTGGCTCCTACCCACTCGTGGTCAGCTCGGTGCTCAGCCAATTGCGTCTCTCCAAGGTGCTCGTCGACGGAGGCAGCGGCCTCAACATCATCTACTCCAAGACGCTGGAGAGCATGGGATACGACATGACCTTCTTGGTCCCAACTCAGGAGGCCTTCTACGGCATCATCCTGGGATCAGGCTCGACTCCGGTCGGCCAAGTCACTCTTCCAGTCAACTTTGGCACCCGGAGAACTACAGGACGAAGCACATCCACTTCGAGGTGGCTTCCTTCGAGACGTCGTACCATGCCATCCTATGGAGGCCCACCCTCACCAGGTTCATGGCCATTCCACACCACACGTATCTTGTCCTCAAGATGCCTGCTCCCAACGGTGTGCCCTCCATCTACGGTGACCTGCAAACCTCCCACTCCTGTGAGACCGAGAACATAAACATATCGGAGGCACTTGAGAGGACCAAGAACACCATCATGATTGTCGAGTCGGTAGAGGTGATGCCTCCAGAGGACATCCCCATCCCGGAAAACGATTCGGTAACTGAGTCACAGCTGCAGCCCGGCTGCGCGACAAAGACCATCCTCCTCAGGGAGAACGACCCAGATAAGACCGCCCTCATCGGGGCGGACCTTGACAAGGCATAGGAAGACACGCTCGCCTTCATCCTCCGCTCCAATTGGGACATCTTTGCATGGAAGCCCTCTAAAATGCTAGGCGTTCCGAGGGAGGAAGCTGAGCATTCCTTAGATCTCGACCAAAAGGAGTGACCCATTAAGCAGCGACTCCGGCGCTTCGCTCAAGATCGGAAGGAGGCTATTAGGGTAGAAGTTACTCGGTTCTTAGCCGCAGGATTCATTCGTGAAGTCACACACCCCGAATGGCTGGCAAACCCAGTCCTTGTAAAAAAACAAAATGGTGAATGGAGAATGTGTGTTGACTATACAGATCTCAACAAGCATTTCTCTAAGGATCCCTTCCCTCTTCCTCGCATCGACTAGGTCGTTGACTCTTGTTCCTTGATTGCTACTCCGGGTACCATCAGATCACCCTCAAGGAGTCGGATCAAGAGAAGACCTCGTTCATCACACCCTTCGGGGCATACTGCTATAACACCATGATGTTTGGCCTTAAAAATGCAGGTGCTACGTATCAGAAAGCCATCCAGAGATGCCTCCAGGGGCAGATCGGCCGCAACGTCGAAGCATACGTCAACGACATAGTGGTTAAAACTAGGTCCTATGATCAGTTCATAGGAGATCTAGTCGAAACATTTGAAAATCTCAGGAAATTCAAATGGAAGCTGAACCCACGCATGTGTGTTTTCGGGGTGCCCTTAGGAAAGTTACTCAACTTCATAGTCAGTAACCGAGGCATTGAAGCCAACCCCACCAAGGTCAACACCATCAGGAGAATGAAGCCCCCTTAGTGCAAGAAGGATGTGATGAAACTGACTGGGTGCATGGCAGCCCTGAGTCGATTCATCAGTCGACTCAGCGACAAGGGACTCCCCTTCTTCAAGCTTCTTCGCAAAGCAGACAAGTTTGTATGGAACGACGATGCTACTAGAGCCTTCCAGGAGCTCAAGGAATTTATTACTAACCCACCGGTCCTCACGGCTCCAGAGCCCGATGAGGAGCTCCTCCTCTACATAGCGGCAACCCCTCATGTGGTGAGTACCATCCTGGTCATTGAGCGAGACGAGCCAGGTCATGTTTACAAGGTGCAGCGACCCGTTTACTTCGTCAGTGAGGTACTCGGCGAGTCCAAGGTGCGCTACCCTCAGGTCCGGAAGCTCCTTACGCGGTCCTCATCACATCCAGGAAGCTACGGCATTACTTCCAAGCACACAACATTAGAGTTGTTTCCTCATTCCCACTTGGCGACATCCTCCACAGCCGCGATGCCAACGGCCGAGTCGTCAAGTGGTCCGTTGAGCTGGGTGCGCTCAAACTGCAGTTCTCTCCTTGGTCCACAAATCAAGTCTCAAGCCCTGGCTGACTTCATGGCCAAGTGGATAGAGATCCAAGACCCACCATCCGAGGAACAACCCAAGCACTGGAAGATGTACTTCGACGGCGCCCTCAACCTCGAAGGAGCCGACACTGGGTTCTACTCATTTCCCCGAAAGGCGAACAACTCAAGTACGTCCTCTAGTTACTTTTCAAAGCAACTAACAACGCTGCTGAGTATCAAGCGTCTCCTTGCCTACAGCGACTCCAAAGTCATTATCCAGCAAGTCAACAAAGACTGGGACTGTACAAAGGAGAGGATGGACGCCTACTGCAAGGAGATACGAAAGTGTTCCACCACGTCATCAGAGACTACAACGCCGCGGCCGATGTCCTCTCTTAGCTCGGTTCCAGTCGTGCCCTTGTACCAGCCGGAGTCTTTGTCCAAGCCCTGAGACAACCCACGGTCGAGGTCGAGGAACCACCCCCCCACCAAGCAAGACTTGGTGCCTGCTCAAGGCCAAGAGGTGTTGGTGATCGACTCCGACTGGCGCTCTCCCATCATCGACTTCCTCGTAAACAACAAGTCCTCCCCCGATCGAAAATAACACGAGAAGCTCTCGCGATGACCTGCCAGCGACATGGTCATTGGCACCGACTTATTCAAGCACTCGGCCTCCTCAGGGACGCTGTCCAAGTGCATTGCTCAGAGCGATGGAGTTGCTCTACTCCACGACATCCACTCGGGCATCTGCGGCAACCACGCAGCCGCCTTTCTTATAGTGGGCAAGGCATTCAGGTTTGGTTTCTACTGGCCTACGGCACTCACTAACACCCACGACATCATTGAAAGTTGCCTAGGGTGCCAATTCTTCGCCAAGCAGCAGCACATTCCGGCTCAGGCCCTGCGAACGATTCCTCCTTCCTAGCCCTTCGCCTGCTGGGGCCTCGATTCGGTCAGACCTCTCAAGACGGCCGTAGGTGGCTACAACCACATATTTGTGGCAATCGACAAGTTTACCAAGTGGATTGAAGTCAAACTAGTCGCGGCGACCACGACACTCAAGGCGATTGAATTCATCCAGGAAATCTCCCATAGGTTCGGTGTGCCCAACAGGATCATCACTGACCTGGGCACATCGTTCACTGGAAGCGCGTTCTGGGACCACTGCTTAGAAAATTGCATCGACGTCTACTACGCCTCCGTGGCTCACCCAAGATGCAATGGCCAGGTGGAGCGCGCCAACGATATGATCCTCCAGGGGATCAAGGCGCGCATCTACGACCCACACGAGAAGTTCCATCCCATGTGGATCCAAGAAATACCACAGGACATTTGGGGCCTACGCACCCAAAAGAGCCAGGCCACCGGCTACTCTCCCTTCTTCCTATTGTATGGCTTGGAGGCCGTCCTCCTGAGTGATATATAACCTTTGGTGCCCCGCGCATCCAAAACTACGAGGAAGGCGATGCAGAAATGACTAGGCGCCACGACATCAACATAGTCGAGGAACACCGCGTCTCAGCTGCAAGACGCACGTTACGAATAGCAGCTCAGGCGCTACCACGACCGAAACGTGCAAGAGCGAGATTTCAAAATAGGTGACATGGTCCTGCGTCGCATCCAGTCTACTACTGGCGCACACAAGTTGTCTTCCCCATGGGAAGGTCCCTTTATCGTCACCGCAGTCATCGCCCCTAGCACCTATCGCCTGTAGAGAGAAGATAGCACGGATGTAGGCAATCCATGGAACATCGAAAACCTTCGGCGCTTCTACCCTTGAGAGGAGCTTGCAGCTTTGTACCCCAACCTTTCTAAATAATAATAAGAGCATTTCATCGCTTTTTTGTCTTTCTATATACTACTTCTTCGCGACTGAAAAATGACCTGGTATAGCCCCTACCGACTCGTCCAGCACGCTCGGTGGTGGCGACTCGGTCATGCCAACTCGCACCAGTATCGTTCGCGTTAAAAACTAACCTAGCTGGGTGGTGAACTGATCTCAAACCGGTGCGTCCTGGAACCGCTCCGCGTCACCTACGCCTATCACGTGTCTAATGACCAGCTCTCTACACAATGGGCAAGGACTCATCGCAGGGTCAGCATCCTAGCCACTCGGCCAAATCAGAAAACTACTCAGCTATGGAACTTAATGAAAGTAACAATTAATTACATGCAAAATAAACATTATTTTTTTTGGGCAGCACTCGGCCCTATGATGTTTCTGTCGATGTTTTACAGGCAAGCCTACCTAGGGATACCCTAAGGTAGTAGACTTGTGGTTGGGTGTTGCCAAGATCAGGAAGTCCGTGGTGCAAGAGACACAAGGGTTTAGACTAGTTCGGGCTGCAGTATGCGTAATACCCTACATCATGTATGGTTTGTATTGCCTTGGGGTTATGAGATTGTTTGGAGGAGGTCCCTGTCCGCCCTTATATATCCTGGGGGGACAGGGTTACATGAAAATCCTGGTATCGCACGAGCTTAGGAGTCCTAACCGAGTACTTTCGGGTAGTTTCCTTCTGTACCGACTAGTTGTACCCGTGTACGAGTACTTTACAGTATGGATAAGGTATGGGACATGCCCCACCCCTTACTCTAGAATGTTCTACGCCACGCGTGCAGTCCTGTTGCCCCGGGTCTGACAGTTTCTGCCCTACTAACGATTTCTCACATGTTCACTTAGCCCATGATGTGCTCGGCGAGGGGGCCAACGGCGGCGAGGTGCGCGTCCCATTCGGCATCGGTGCAGTCCTCCGCAACGCCCTCACCCACGGGATCCAGGTCTGCTTTAGGGTTGTAGGACTTCATGAGGGCCATCACGAACTGCATCGCGTCCTTGGCCGTCTTCTTGACGAAGGCCTTGAGGCGCTCCCGCGCACCGTCGAGGTGATGCGCCGCCTCTTCCGCCAAGGCCACCCCCTCCAGCTCGAACGCGACCAGCACAATGTCGATCTTGGCCATCAGATGGTCGAGGTCCGCCCGGGCGTTGGCCAATTGGGACTCCACCTCTGCATAAGATACCCGTATCAGTACGAGCGACTTGGAAGAACAGGTAATCTTCAACAAACAAGAGCAGTTACCTTGACAGCGCTACTTCTCCAGCCAGAGTTTCTGCTCCGCGAGAGACTCCCGACCTTCAGCGCCCTCCCGCAACCGGTGCAGCTCCTCGTTCGCCGCCTCGATGACCTTGAGCTCCCGGGCCATCATCTCGTTGGCCTCCTTCAGCTCTGCGCAGCCCCAAGCATCAGCCCCTTGCGGCAAGTCGGGAAGCCAGACACGAAGATGACTAAGAAGCCAAACCGTTCAGCCTCGCCGACTGCTTCTTCGAGGCCTTGGAGTGGTGACGCTTCAGCGCCTGCAGCTCCTCCTCCAGCTGGAGGACTCAACCCACCGACCCGTCTCCCGCCTCAAGCTGACTGGCAGCTCACCTCTCAGGTCGGCCAAAGCCTGCACAAACAAAGTGTATCAAGCAACATGCCTAGGCAGCTAAAATGCAAACTACACAGACTCACCTCGGTAGCCTCAGCCGCGCGCCGGGCGGCCTCGTTCAGCGCCTCCTTGGTCACCACTGCCTCCTTCCCAGGCGCCTTCTCCTCAGGCGGCTCCTGAGCAGCAGCGAGCACGGGGGCGATTGCTCGGGACCCTGCGTTCGAGTCGGCAGGATCCTCCATGACCCCTCCCTTGGCACCATCCTCCAACGTGACCTCCACGGGCGCGGCGTCGTCCCCCTGTGGCAGCTCTGACTCCGCCACCTCTCCCTTGGCTACCTCCCTGCCGAGTGGAGATGGCTACCCGGCTGAACGACTCTGCATAAACGACCCGGCGTACAGGCACTCGGCTGGACGATGGGCAGGATCCCCCGGGGTTAGGATCTCGGTTGAACTGGATAGGCATGATCTTGTGTATCTTAACCAATCAGATTTACTTGTAACCCACGGCTACTCGGATATAAAGGGGGCCGTGGGGGGACCTATAGGGATATCATCTCATTAGCTCATACCACAAATCCTAATACAAATGCCCGAACACAGGACGTAGGGTGTTACGCTGCGTGCGGCCCGAACCTGTCTAAACCTCCGTGACGGGCTCTCTCCGATCCACCCCGTCCACAAATCTACTGCTTGGGGCTACCCTTGGCAGAATTGCCGGAGTGCAAATCCGACAGCGAGGGTGACCGATCTTCCGTCAGGAGGATAACTATCGATTTGTCGACAACATGACACAAGCGATCTGGCTTCCGATCAACAAGACCCGAGCCCGCAATCGAAGCACCACGTTGTCTTTTGGTTATCAACCGTGCGATGCCTGGTTGACGTCACCATGAAGGCTAATCCTTGCCTACGAATCGAAGAACACAAGCAAGAACAAAGAAGAACGCAACAAGATTGCTGAAATCTGATTAAGCTCACGAAGTGGGGTCTCACAAACCAATGAACGGCGACTGTTCTATGACAGATTAAATCTAAGAAAAACCCAAAACCTAACTAGGGAAAAGGCTACTGAATACAAAGGTTTAGGGGCGTGCAAGTCCCCTGGACGCACCCCTAATAGGGTCCAATACGATACACGGGCCAACAGCCCAAAAGACGGCGGCACAACACCCTGACTGATTCTAGATATCCATTTGTTTCAATGATTTCTGATGACTCAGATCCGATAATGCATTGGGATTGGTTCCATTAGAAAGATAATCTCCTTATCTTTCCATACATATGCAGAACGTTGAATTTAGACTCCGTATGTGATCTGGGCGTCCGCTTTAGTGCACACTGCTCATGCATTCCGAGGTAGACACGAAGTCGGGATGGATTGGGCCTCCAACTCGACTTGGACGCCCTTCCTGATCCACCACACCTCCAAACTCCTCGTCAATGTCCTCCTCATCATCTCCATGGTTCCTAAAAATAATTAAATCATTAGGTAGTAATTTATTCTCAAAATTACTAAATGTGCATAGGAACAAGCTCACCGTATGTTCTTGAATGATCGTATCTATGCGTGTCATGCCCACATCATTCTCCCTTTCCTGGAAGCAAACCTTCCGCGGTTTCGCTGTAGTTATTGAAGACGTGATAGGTAACAACCATGAGTGCTCCTCTTTTTTGAATTGAACCTATTTCTTTAAAATAAAACTAGAGGAACTTGACATGACAAGATTAGTGGTATTGCAGCCCTCTACATCACATTGTTGCATTGCCAAAGGAGATTTTAGATTTGAACAAATATAAACTTGATGTACCATATATTCTCCTCTGAAGTTATATTTACCAATAAAGTGATATGTACATCTATATAACCATGGCAATTCACCACATACAAATTTCTCCTTCAAATTACTTAGAGCACAATGAGTGTCTAATTCTATATAACTCAGAGTATTTAAAGAAAACAATAATTTCAGTTCATCTTTTTCACTATCAATGGGAAGTAATTTCTTATTTTTAGCACTATCACACAACTCATCTTTATCACAAAGATCAATAAAGCATTCATCATCTGACAAAGGAAAATCAATAGATGGTTCTAGAGTAGCTTTATTAGCATCATTGATGGACAAATTCAACACATCAAGAGAGCTATTACCTGAGAAAATTACCTGTTCTTTGTCTATCACATAGACATTGTTGTCCTCTTGTTTATGTACAGGCTGCAAGATGTTAGTTCCAACAAGAGTCAAGACAAAATTATCTTGTAACAATTCAGATTTAGATGAAAGAGTTGCAACATTTAAAACAGCTCATTCTCTCCTAAACGGTTCACCCTTTCTTCTCTTAGCCCTTCCATGATAAGCTTCTAAAATTTCAGTAGCGCTCATAGCCTTATGAATAATTTTGGTGCCAGTGCATTTAAAAGAGCATTTATTGGCAATCGTATTATGCAAAACATTGTTTATATCATTCCAAGGTTGATCAAACAACAAATGACATGCTTTCATAGGTACTATATAAAAATCTGCACTATCCTTATAAGTACCAATAAAAAAATTTGATGCTTGCAATTTTATCTACCATTATATTTTCACAAGAATTTACCGATTGGATGTAGTACTTACATGGGTGTGGCTATGTGGTCAAGCAAAGCTTCTCGATCAACTCGAAACTTGCAATGTTAAGGCTGGTATCACAGTCAATGATGACACGGCAACGTCGATCCCTCACAACAAATTGAGTCTGGAATAAATTGTTGCACTGATTTTTCTCTGCCTTCTCCATTTGTAAACTGAACACTTGTTGAGCTACATTACTCATGTTGTCCTAAAAAATGTTAGTAATAGGACAAAGGACAACAAAGGATTATCCCTATCAACTACTATGAAAGTTGTAGTAGTACCTCTCAACACAGCATAAGGAAGCGTCTTACCAACTCTTACAAGGATCTTACCGCCACAAAGCACAGAATGATACAAACGGTGGCTGGATCTTACCTTGAGAGAGTGGTACAACGATTGCAAAGCTCAAATTGTGGCAGAACCACCTGAATTAATCTGGCTCAAGCGCGCTAGCCATCACCACAAGGGCAATCAGGGCTAACTCGCACTTCAAACGGAGTAATCTACTGGTCTGTCGGGTAACCTCAATATACAACCACGATTTTGCCGATCGAAACCACACATACAAAGTACTCACACGAAGGTGAGCCCAGAGGATACAATATTCCACAAATTTTACATCATAGAGTTCATCATAAATTATTATTACAACTGAGTTCGAATTCGTAAAACAAGGTACTTCAGAGTTCAAAGTAATTGAGTTCTTTAGAGTTCAATGCAGCGAAAAATCAACGATAAACTACTCGACGATACATGATGTCTCGATGAAGCCCGTACGAGACATCATTCGGCATTATCATCATTGGCCGGGGACGCATCCCATTCCACCGACCAACCAGGAGGAAGAGTACACGACCAAGTCAAACTAGCGATCATGTCCTCAAAAGTATCACCTGAAAATAAGCAACAAGCAAGGCTGAGTATACTAATACTCAGCAAGGCTTACCCGACTAGTGAAATATACTTAGCCGACTCCTACACATGCAAGGCTTTTGGCTTGAGGGGTTTGTTTTGCCGAAAAGCATATACAAGTAGGTCCTTACTTTCAAATTTTAGCTCCAGATCCTAGTTTTCTTTAACCATTCTAGGTAAGCAACTATCCAATATCAAACATGGTGAAAGAATTAATTTGCATCCAACAAGATTAATCATCATCATTGTTCCATTTCTTACTCTATATGGTAAAAGGGTCAAGCAGTCTCAATAACCGCGAGAAACGGACGATTTGAATCAAATTTTTTTTAACCTTGCAAGGGAAACCTAAACACATGTCACGTGGTTACTCCTAGAGTCACACGTGCAACCTTTCCCCTTTCTTCCCGGGTTGTGGATCAGGGCCACCATTCGAGACTGGTCGGATAATTCTGCTCATGGGGCCGAAGGGCTCGTGAGGCATAAGCAATAACTCGGTTATCTTGCATAAGCCCACAACCAAGATCAGTGCCAGATGCGTCACAGTAAACATCAAACGGCTTGGTGTTATCGAGTTGAGCTAACAGAGGGGCCGTAGTCAAATGTTCCCTGAGAGTGTGAAAAGCTTCTTCGCATTTCTTATCCCACACAAACTTTAGTCCCTTTTTCAATAGTTCAGTCATAGGCTTAGCAATTCTGGACAAAACTGGAATTAAACGGGGATGGTAACCGGCTAAGCCAAGAAAACTGCGAATCTGATGAACAGAGGTAGGATGTTTCCAATCCATCACCTCTTTTACCTTGCTGGGGTCAATGGCTATGCCTTCACTGGAAATTGTGTGGCCCGAGAATTTTACACTATCCAACCAGAATTCGCACTTAGAAAGTTTAGCATAGAGCTGATGGTCTCTGAGACGCTGAAGAACAATGTGCAGGTGCTTAGCATGCTCTTCCTCATTCTTGGAATAGATAAGGATGTCGTCAATGAAAACTACGACTAATTTGTCGAGCTCAGGCATGAATACCGAATTAATGAAATACATGAAGTAGGCGGGAGCATTTGGAATAGATAGGTGCAGTGTCGTGTTGCAGTTCAATAACGAACTCAATATCCATATCTGGTGGCATTCCTGGTAAGTCATTCAGAAAAACATCGGCATACTCGCATACCACTGGAATATCTTCTAGTTTGATTCCTTCCATCATGAAAGCACAAGAATTCGTGCACTCCCGGAACAGTAGGTAAAGGGTAGTGGCTCCGTGACTAGGTGAATTTATTTCAACAGCTCGGGAAGAAAGGTCCAGTGTGACTCCGTGTAGAGCCATCCAATTCATACCCAAAATAACGTCCATGCCATCAGGGGTAAAAGAACAAAGTCCATGTTGATGGTTTTACTACCCAACTTGATTTGTACTTGCCTTATCATTTGATTTGAAGCAATTTTACCACCCGGTATTGATATCATATACGAACCTTTTGTGTGACAAACATCCAAGCCTACTTTTGCACCAAACTTTGCACTAATGAAACTATGTGATGCACCAGAATCAAACAATATAACTGCAGGCTTGTTATGGATAGAGAATGTACCCGTCATCACTGGTGCTCCTTCAGGAAGTTCTGTAAGAGTGGTGAAATTGATCTGTCCTTGTTTGACCTGAAGGGTTTGCCTCTTGCCTTTGTTCTTATTGTTCTGGTTAGAGTCTTGGCCCTGATTTGGCTGCCTAGGCCGAGAGCATTCTCGAGCAAAATGACTGGAACTTCCACAATTGAAACTACGATTGGCGATGTTTGGACGAAGGAACTGCTGAGTAGCGGGCCTTGGTCCAGTTTGCTGAGGCACAAGGGGTCGTACCATGCCTTGCTGCAGTGGGAGCCTGACAATCCAACGCCCTGGCTGAGGGGCCTTCTGTGGAGCTGTAGGCGCAACATTTTGCACTAAGCGATACCTCGGCGGCTGAGCACCCGAGGGTCCAGCTGGCGCCTTCCTCTTCTTTTCAGAATGGTGTGCCACAATACAATCCTCCTGAGTGATTGCCATATTGACCAGCTTATTATATGTATCGGCCTTGACAAGGTTCAGCCGTTCCTTGAGTTTGGTACTTAACTCTCTGCGGAAATGATCACGCTTCTTAGCATCTATGTCTGCGTGATAGCCCGCTTACTGGCACAGGTTGTTGAAGGCCTGAGCATATTGAAGTACAATGCGGGTGCCCTGAGTGAGTGCCAGTAACTCATTTAGCTTTCTTTCCATAAGACCTTCTGGATTATATGGTGTGCCCGGAACGTAGTTTTGAATTCGTCCCAGGTGACAACGTGATCAGCCGGGAGCATAGCAAAGTAGTTGTCCCACCAAAGACGAGCGGTACCGCAAAGCTGCTGCGTGGCAAAGCGAGCCTTGTTTGCATCCAAACATGGGGCCACGAGTAGAGAAAACTTGGACTCGATTGTGCGAATCCAAGCGTCCGCATCCAAGGGTTCCTCCGTCTTGTGAAACAAGGAGGCTGGGTCCCAAGGAAATCCATGTAACTGGTAGCTTGGGGTTGGGGGACATTGTGCCCACCCCGCTGATGGTGCTGCTGCCCTTGCACGAGCTGACGAAGCAACTCGGTTTGAGCAGCCATTACTTCAACCAAACTGGGTGGTGGTAGTGGATGCTGTTGTGATTCACTAGCACTAGCACCAAAACCCTCTGGATTACCACGGGTTGCTCCAACCATCTAAAACTTGAAAGTTTACCATTAGCAACGTGATCCATATTACTTCCATGATTCAAAAGGATTAGAGCGGAAAAGAGTAGACTTCCGAAAGATCATGGATAGAATCATGGACTGAATACTGTTCGCTACAAGAAAACTCATAGCTCTCCGCATCCAAAATAGCTCATATTTTGGCAGTGAGTAGGAATTTTAAAGATGCACAACTTTGGTATTCAACTCGGATGCTAAATTGACGGCCAAGATGGTCGAAAGATTCATTCTTTCACCAACTAGTGGAATATACTTAGCCGACTCCTAGACATGCAAGGCTTTTGGCTTGAGGGGTTTATTTTGCCGAAAAGCATATACAAGTAGGTCCTTACTTTCAAATTTTAGCTCTAGATTCTAGATTTCTTTAACCACTCTAGGTAAGCAACTATCCAATATCATACATGGTGAAAGAATTAATTTGCATCCAACAAGATTAATCATCATCATTGTTCCATTTCTTACTCTATGTGGTAAAAGGGTTAAGCAGTCTCAAAAACCGCGAGAAACGGACGATTCGAATCAAATTTTTTTTAACCTTGCAAGGGAAACCTAAACAAAGGTCACGTGGTTACTCCCAGAGTCAAACGTGCAACCTTTCCCCTTTCTTACCGGGTTGTGGATCAGGGCCACCATCCGAGACTACAGAGCCCGGCTCTGTACCCACCATGTGCGCGCATGGAACCGAAGTTGAGGGGGTGGGATGCTGTCCACTTGCCGGTCCGATTAGGTACTTAAGCTTACCGATTACCATATTCTCAGCATGTGGTTAGTACGTTCAAACACTTAACCACCACTACCACACACTGCGGCCTTAGCATTTT
The DNA here is from genome assembly GCA_032594955.1 of Panicum miliaceum. NCBI lineage: Eukaryota > Viridiplantae > Streptophyta > Magnoliopsida > Poales > Poaceae > Panicum > Panicum miliaceum. Next base: position 32,445,489 of record CM064058.1, on the reverse strand, counting down.
TCACTAAACAGACGGGGCATCAATCATCAACTTGAACATCGCACCATAGCCCCGTCTGTCGACCTTATGATTGCAGCATGTAGTAAACATTCAACTCCTATATTCTCGCGAGTGACAGGAAATCACTCGACTTTTACCAAGTCCTATTAGCATAGCATTCTATCGAACCTTACATCTAGTGTTCAGAGCATGTGTACCTAGGATCATGCAACTAAGTTTTGATCCAACTCCTATAAACTTAATGCACAAGTAGAATAGAGTTTTAAGTTGCATAATTTAGAAAAACAGGGTTCATGCTCCGGGGCTTGCCTTCTTGGGTAAAGTTAGCTTGGGGCTCGTCCGAACTTTGGTTTGGGTCTTCGAAAACCTCAGTTAGATTCACTTGAGCTTCACGCTACTCACTCTCGGACGCGGGCACCAGCTCGTACGTTCCGTCGGCGAGAGTAGTCGATTCTATATGAATGCACAAGTGTAAGTTGTAGTGATGATACATGATATTTATTTTCTTCATGATAAAGTTGTAGTCCACAAAACATAGGTTTTGTTGTAAAGTTACTTAGCTATGATTTCTTGGGCAATCGTTAACAGAAGGGGTTGTGTTGTATTGGAAATTTAATTTTTGAAGTACAAGCATGCATTAAACACAACACTGATCTAGGTATCTTCTGGTGATGAAATTTTTATTCAGAGTACACTATGCAGAGATAAAACCACTATAAAAGTTTCAGACATTTTTGTGTAGTAGATTAAATGTGAAAATTACAATAGACAGCTACTGCTAGAATATAATTACTTTTATACCGAACAAACCATGCAATTATAGATGCCAACAATTTTACAGGGGGTTAACCTATAAACATATATGTTACTGTAAATTTTTCAGATTTTATTATGCATGATAAAGAGTATAATAAATAGGACAAGCTACACTTATGTTAATAAAGATTAATTTCTACAGGATGTTCTACACGGTTTCTGTGTATGAAACATTTTATACACCATAAACTAATCCAAAGTATCTGCTAGTAAAAAGTTGAACATTTTACAAGCATAGAAACTAATTATTTTTATTTAGTGCATTTTTCCCACCACAAAATTATATAAATAGGTTACAGAAAGGAAAAAGGTTCTAAACTATTTCTATGGTATTTAGGCATCACTATAACAGCTCTGGAAAAGTTTCACAACATGAATCACAATATAACAGCAGGTACAAATTAGTTCTATTATTTCATGGCATAAAACAAAGTCTAACAAAAATTTTAGCTACAAGTGGGTTCTGGTCCTAAACTTTTTACACTGGACTACACATCAAGTAACTAAACTACTATCCAAAATTCAGGTTCAATCTTTGTCTACAACAGTGGGTACAATTAAAATCTATTAAATCTTCCATTTAATTTAGAGCAAGATTTAGCAAGCAACTGAAGAAAAGTATATAACTAAACTGTAGACTTTCTCCTAAAGATTATAGAATAGTTGAGTTTTTATTGTTCTAAATTTTCTATGATTTTATATGAATTTTACAATTTGGCTATTTTTGAATTCAAAGTTTAAACACAGGTTTGCAGATATGCCCCTGGAAACTTGCGTGCCGACCCTTCTAAAGATTTCAATCTTTGCAATTAGGTCCCTAGGCGGCGCTGGCATGGCGGCCGGCCAAATTCCGACAGGGGGGGGGGGGGGGGGGGGGGCTCGTCGGCGGCAGGGGGAAAAAGGGTCGGGGAGAACCAGGGAGGTGAGAGCTACCTTGTGGTGGCCTTGGTCGGGGTTGGGGGTAGCCGGAGGTGGCTCGTCGGCGACGGTGCTCCGGCGGGGTTGGGGCAGCGCTGGCGGGTCGGGAAGCTCCGGTGGGGTGATGTAGTCCCATCAAGAGCCTTGGTTCGGGCGGAGGAGGGCCGGAGGTGGGGTGTCCACGGCGGTTAGGGGCGGCGGCGGTGGACGCAGCGCTAGCAACGGTGCTCCAGTGGTTCTTGGCGACGATGGGCGGGGCAGTGAGCGTCAGTGGGATGCTGTGGTGGTGGTTGGGGGCTCAGCTTGGGCGATGGATGACCGGAGGGGTGAGCTCCACGGTGAGCTGGGCACGACGGCGGCAATGGTGGCGGCGGGGAGCTTTTGGGGTGTGGGGGGCGCGCGCGAGCGGCTTCGTGCCGCCTTTTATAGGCTGCAGGAGGGAGGGGGAGGGCCGGGCGACGCTGGGGACGGGCGGCACGACTGGGGTGCGTTACTGGGTGCGGCGAGCGGCGAGCAGTGCCGGCGGGGTATGCAGCGGGCGCGAGCAGGGGATTAGGCGCCGGGGATTTGGCGTGGGAGAGGGGAAGATCACGAGAGCGTGGGTTGGGCAGGCAGCTGCAGCAGTGGCTTGTCGGGGCGGCGAGCGCGGCGACTGGCGGGGCGCGGCGGGGGCTCGGGCACGGCGCGGCTAGCCATTGGGCGCGGCGGGCGGTGAGCAGAGGCGCCTCGTCGGCGTGCGTGTGGCAAGCGCGGGCTGGGCAAGCAGGGGCGGCATGGGGAGCAGCGCAGTTGGTCGGGCGGGGCACGGCCAGCCATTGGCTTGGCGCCTAGCGCCGGTCAGGCACCGCCGGCTAGGTGGCCAGCGGCGACTGCGCGGCGGGCGGAGGGGTTGGGCGAAGCAGAGAAGGGAGGGACTGAAAGTGGAAATAGAAGAAAAGGCAGGGGCGGGTTTGCAAAGTCAAGTGTTTCTCAAATATTTGTGTTGCAACTCAAAAATCTCTGAACATGAAAGTTTTCCAAAATAAAAAGTTACACAAGTTTTGTTTCAGGCCAAAGTTCATTTGAGTTATAGTTTGAAACTTAATTTGAAAACTCAAAAAGCATAATTCAGATGACACGTCATTTTATGGGCAAAACTTCATATTCTCCCCTAGGCTTCAACTAGACTTTTGTTTATCATGTTATTAATGATGTGCCTATTCAATTTCATAGTCATATTTGCATTGATGTGAAAGTTAGATAATTTGTTTGATTAAGGTACATGTACTTATGCACATATATACATACTTTCAATATAAAGGCAAAACCATATTATAATACATTTCTTTTAAACTTTTCTTAGTTATTATGCATATTGTTACGCTAATGATACTTTTTTAGTAATTTAAACACCTGAGGCGTTACACAAATACTTGCAAAACAGGAGTAATATGTGGAGCTTGGGGAGGCAAAAATATATATATGTATGTGGCACACAATTCGGAAACAGATAGCAATGCTGAATAAATGTCCAAAGTACTAGCCTAGTTGCTGGACCTAAACTTATTCCTAGAATGAAATCAGATCATTGCAAGTGATGTGAATAAATGAAGGCAACACGGACAAGGCAACAGAATAGAACAAATCAGCTTGCTATGTGTCCTCTTTATGTGCTCATGCTCTTTCTTTATTTTTTTTACTCTTCACACTTTTTTATTTTCTTTTTCTTTTCAATATTTTTCTTTCAACCAGGAGCACAAGATAAAGAAACACAAAAAGTTTCACAGCAATTAGATGTAAGCTCTGGTTAACGGAAAATATGGAAGATGGTATGAAAAAATTGGAACTTGTTTGCTCGAAAAGTTAATCTTCTAGGTCTAATTTCAGAATTTTAAATTCTTCTGAACGGACAAAGTCCGTCACCAACAGGTGGGAAATTTTCCGTAGATGTCCGCGGATAAAATTTTTGCCAAATTTCGAGTCCGTATGCAAAAGTTATGACTGTTTTATTGAAGGACCTTCAAATTAGGATTTCAAAAGGAGTTACGGTTCGATGTATGGATCAATGAACTGATGGATGAAACAAATCTAAACAGCAACCAAACTCAACTTAGGACACAAATTTAACACCACGGACTCTGAAACCAAATCATGCAAGAGGCTAAAGACAATGGTTATGGGCGGGGAAAACAAACGGCGGTGACAAAGGCGACAAAACTAGGCTGATTGTGGACTATGGAACCAAGGTGAAAGCAAGGATGGGGGAAGTGCAAACCTGACGGTAAACCTGAGTCTCTTAATACTACTTGATAGGAACGCGAGGGTGCCGGATCTTCCGTCATGAGGATAACTATCGATTTGTCGACAACACGACACAAGCAATCTAGCTTCCGATCAACAAGACCCGAGCCTGCGCAAT